>CAWUFW010007363.1:0-600000 GCA_963921515.1 Calotriton arnoldi | reverse complement strand
TGAAGTGCAGTCATGCAGAGTAGAGTGACAGAGTGCAGAGGCGTAGAGCGCAGAGTCTAGAGTGCAGGGTTGTAGAGTGGTGCAGATTAGAATGGTGCAGAGACCAGTGACATAGAGTACAGTGAGTAGAGCAGAGAGGCCCTAGAGTGCAGTGACATAGAGTGCAGTGGCAAAGAGTGCAATGGTGTAGAGTGACATAGCGTGCAGTGGCATAGAGTAGAATTTTATAGAGTATAGTGGCGTAAAGTGCAGTGGTGCAAAGTAGTTTACATAGGTGCAGTGGCTTGAAGGTGCCTTGGTTTTGAGCAAAGTGGTGCAGAGTGCACTGGCGTAGAGTGCAGTGGTTTAGAGTACAGTGACATAGTGTAGACTGCAGACGGGTACAGTGGTGCAGCATTGAGTGCAGTGGTGTAGAGTAGATTGTTTCAGAATAGAGTGAAGTGGTGCAGGGTAGAGTATAGTGACGCAGGATAGAGCACAGTGGCACGGAGTGGAGCGGTGCAGAATAGATTACAGTGGCCTAGAGTGCAATGGCGTAGAGTGGAGCAGCGCAGAGTGGATTAGAGTGGTTTAGAGTGAAGTGGTATAGAGTGGAGTGGTGCAGTGCAGAGTGGGGTAGTGCAGGGTAGATAGAGTAGTGCAGGGTAGAGTGCAGAGGAGTAGAGTGGCATAGAGTGCAGTGGCAAAGAGTGGAGTGGTGTAGAGTGCAGTGGTGTAGAGTGCAGTAGAGTGACATGGAGATGAGTGGTGCAGTGTAGAGTGCAGTGGCATAGAGTGCAGTCATGCCGAGTAGAGTGTCAGAGTGCATGGTCGTAGAGCGCAAAGTGGTAGAGTGCATGTTTGTAGAGTGAGTGAGAGTAGAGTGGTGCAGAGAGCAGTGACATAGAGTACATTGAGCAGAGTAGAACAGAGTAGAACAGAGTGGCACTAAAGTGCAGTGACGTAGAGTGCAATGACATACAGTGCAATGGTGCAGATTGACATAGCGTGTAGTGGCGTAGAGTGCAGTGGCATAGAGTAGAATGTTGTAGAGTATAATGACGTAAAGTGCAGTGGTGCAAAGTAGTTGGCGTAGGTGCAGTGGCGTGAGGGTGCATTGGTTTTGAGTAAAGTGGTGTAGAGTGCACTGGCATAGAGTGCAGTGGTTTAGAGTACAGTGACATAGCATAGACTGCAGAGGCATAGAGTGGTGCAGCATAGAGTTCAGTAACGTAGAGTGGACTAGAGTAGAGTGCAGTGGCATAGAGTAGATTATTTCAGAGCAGAGTGGAGTGGTGCAGGGTAGAGTATAGTGGCGCAGGGTAGAGCACAGTGGAATAGAGGAGAGTGGTATAGAGTAGAGTGGTGCAGCGTTGATTGCAGTGGCGTAGAGTGGAGTGGCACAGACAGTGGCGTAGCTAGACCTACTGCCCTGCCACCGAATGTGGACACTAAGTTTACTGCCTGGTGCAGGTAAGAGCGGGGGGATATCGTCCGACAGATGACTTGTTCTGGAGGTGGATGGGGGTGGCAGCCGACAGATGACTTACTCTCGGGGGGCAGGGGGATGGTGGTAGTCGACAGACACGACTTGCTCGCCTCTGCCACCCCCAAAAACAGTGCTGCCCGGGGCTGACCACCCATCTGCCCCCCTAGCTACGCCACTGGCTGCAGAGTGAAGTAGAGTGGTGTAGAGTGCAGTGGCATAAAGTGCTGTGGCGTAGAGTAAATTGTATCAGAGTAGAGTGAAGTGGTGTAGAGTGGAGTGGTGCAGGGTAGAGTGGAGTGGTATAGAGACGTGGCATAAAGTGCATTGGTGTAGAGTGCAATGTTGCGGAGTGGTGCAGAGTGAAGTGACCTAGACTCGAGTGGTGTAGAGTGCAGTGGTGAAGAGTGCACTGGTGCATAGTATAGTGGGGTAGAGTGCACTGGCATAGAGTAAAGTGGAGCAGAGTAGAGCAGAAAGGCTTAGCGCGAAGTGGCATAGAATGCAGTGTTATAGAGTGCAGTGGTGCACAGTAGGTTAGAGTTTCATAGAGTACATTGGCGTAGAGTGCAATAGAGTTCTGTAGGGTGGTGCTGAGTATAATGCTGTGGCATAGAGTAAAGTGACATAGAGTTCAGTGGCAAAGAGTGCAGTGCTGCAGAGTAGAGATTTATAGAGTGCAGTAGTGTAGAGTAGAGTGGCATAGAATGCAGTGGCATAGAGTGGAGTGGTGCACAGTAGATTGGCATAGAGTGCAATGGTTTTTAGTAAAGTGGTGTAGAGTGCATTGCATAGAGTGAAGTGGCATACAGTGGTGCAGAGTAGAGTGCAGTGGTGCCGAGTGCAGTGGCACCAAGTTCAGTGGCGTACAGTAGACTGTTTCAGAGTAGAGTGCAGTGGTGCAGAGTAGATTAGAGTGACGTATAGGGGATTGGCATAGAGTGTACTGGCATATAGTGAAGTGGTATAGAGTAAAGTGCATTGGCTTAGAGTGCAATGGCATAGATACAGTGTTGCAGAGTAGGGTGGCATAGTGTGAAGTGGTGCAGAGTGGTGTAGAGTACAGTGGCAAAGAGTGCAATGGGGCATAGTATGGTAGTGTGGGGTAGAGTGCATTGGCATAGAGTAGAGAGGCATAGATTGGAGTGGTGCTGAGAAGAGTTCAGTGACAAAGTGTGGAGTGAAGTGGCATAGTGTGGAGTGGAGCAGAGTAGAGTGTGGTGGAGTGGAGTGGTGCAGAGTAGAGTGGAGTGGGGTAACGTGGAGTATGCATGGTATGGTAGCGTACTGCCATGACAAACAACACATCTTTAACTTAAATTACCATTACATTTTCACTCACATACAGTTTTACTGATAAAAGTATACAGTCCAGAAACAATAATGTGTGGAGATGTCATCACCCAATGTATTGATTTGATCGTTAGCACAGTTCATTTACAGACATTTACATTTTGTTGTGTGCTAGAAAAAAATAACATTGTTCAGCCTTGCTCAAGCAGCCCCCAGTAGCCAGCATGATTGTCACATAAATCCTCTCACTTTGAAGTCAGAGAAAGAAAGATAAACACCAAGCTACCTGGAAGACACAACCTGACATTTGACCTCTGTCTTAGAATGCACAGCAAATGTGACAAGATCAGAACAAGATTTACAGAAAGCGGGTTTGAGGAAGAATACCATAAACAAGGTTTGGGCAGCAGGAGGGACAAACTCCAGCTGAACAGCCTAAAGCAAATAAAGCAGGCAAATAGAAAGCCAGAAAGTGAGAGTTAACCACCACAAAGCCAATGGTAAGCAACCGGTGGAATACATTTCTAGGTCAACTTTCTCAATGTCCCGAAGATGTCTTTAGCAAACCAGACAGCTGAGCTGTCTCGTCCGCTGTGACCTAAAAATCATTAAGTGCTTTAGATGGGTGTTGCTGATAATTAGAACAGCAGCTTGGGAAAGGTTTTAATTCAATATAATCACTAATCACTATGAATCTTGTAGACGCAAATTTTATTTGCAAACAAAAATGTTTTCTATCAATAATGTGCAAAGCCTATCTTTAAAAAGCATAATTTGTAGTAGGTAATCATATTTAAATATTATAGGCATAAACATGAGATAAAAGGGCTGATTAAGTTAGCTTAGCTGTTGATGCCATGTTAACTGAAAATAATGCATTAACACAGAAAGGCCCATTTTTCACATTAAATAGTTGTTTACACACAATGTTTTTCTCTTTGTTGCAGATGTAATTTTCCAGAAGCCTTCTGTTAGCTAGTGAATAGGCACTTGTTTTGTATTAGACAACTGACAGTGAGGTTCACACCGGGATGCAACTAGAAGAATAAGTCATGAGAAGAACAGCCTCGTCTACAGAATACAAACAATGTAACTTTTCAAGGTCTAATGTCTAAAGGCTATTGTACCATTCTGAGAAAATTGGGAATTTGCCTATTCCAAGAAGGTTGCTGAAATTCTATTGGAGGATGTTGGAGATGAAAGAAAAGAATGTTGCAACATAGAATATTGTGTGTTTCTCGGCACTCTAGCTGAGGACTCTTTTCTGTGTTTTTCATACTTCTCTACATGAGAGGTTGATTAGCCTAATACCTTGATGACTGCTGATTTTTGACTGTGAATATTTTCCAGCTTATTATGCAAAGACTTCATGCTTGTACATTGACTCTCTCATCAGAGATTTTTATTGGGTATCCGAACGAACACTTTTCCTCTCATTATTCCAATTTAATTTAGATTATGGAATTTCCTTTATGGAACATGCTTGTTATATTATTACAATATTGACTGTTATTATAACTAATATTGTATTCTATTTTATAATCAAATATCGATTGATGGATTATATTAACTTTTAATGCTGAGATCTAAAGATTAAAACTTAATGAATACACGATGAAAAACTAAAGAAATTGAAAATGAAACTCTTTAACTCATACTAATTCTCTTTATTGAATGTGCTAAAAGTTTTTAATGATTTATTGCTGTGTAACTATGTTTACGATTGCTCCTTACTTCTCCTTGTAGACAATCACCGGTCCATATAACCAGTGGTGGTGGTTATTCAATTATTACAACCAAAGAATAAGATATAAAAAAAACTCTGCTACCTCAATCTGCAGCATCCAATTAACAGGTTGCAATTAAAATTAAGCTTGGAGAACTTTTGAGTGGAAATTAAGAATTCAAAATGATTTCACATAAACAAAAAACAAACTGATGCTAACAAGAGCCTCCCTGACAAACCTAGAGGCCCTTAACGTCTTCCAACTTATCAGTGAGAGACCTAACTATATGGGATACATCCTGGATGCAACCTTCTCTTTGCCATGATTCATCACAACAAATTTACCCATCATCTCGGGTGCCCCTACTACTTCTCTTTTATGGTTAGCCTACCCAAAAAAATAACTGTTTTAAAAACATTAGGTAACAGACTACTCTATGACAAAACAATAGGATCAACCTACACTAAACACCCACCATACACTAATAGCCACCCGACCAAATAAGAGAAGTGAAAAAATGACAGTAGTGGATTTTTGAAGAGTTCAACAATCTGATATCCATCAGGACCTCAACATTGCCTAACCATCAAGTCCTCAAATACATCCTACTTAGCACAAATGCCCATCTGAACAAGAACCATTATCAACAATCCCTTAAAAGCAAGCACTTATCCTACAAATGTTGGTCCTGCAGACCAAGACAGCTACTGACCAATCTCCAATGACCAATTCTTTGGAAAATTAATCGAAAGAAAGAGCTTCATCCAGACCTCTAGCTTAATGGATGAAAAACACTTGATGCTTGACCAGCAAACTGGTCACTACCCTTGCAGGCACACTGAGTCCATCCTAATATCCATCTAGAGTGAGTTGAAGATCACTTCCACAGAAATAGAGTTATTGCCATCCTGTTAGGCCACAAAACATGGTGATGCACACCATGGAATAGATGGTATACAGTACAATGAAAATTACACCATGTTAGATGTAAGACTACATTTCCCAGACTTAGGGTCACAGACCCAGTGACTAGAGGACAAGCATACACAGAAGCACAATCAGGTCAATTGTGGCAACATGATACTTAGGCTTGACTAACACTGAGCTCCCTTGTCTCACAATTGCAGTTCACTCCTCACTTTTTACATTATTCATATTATTTTGCACCCAGCTTAACTCGGTCTTTCACCTTTGCTGTTTTTCCCCTGTTTGGTTCCCCTCTGTCTTTCTGGTTCCTTGTCTGTTGTGATTCATTTCTTGCTTACTTCCCTTTTTTGTTAGTCTTTCCTGTGGAGACTTTCTCCTTACTGGTGATGCACATTTTCACATTGGCTCCTGAGTGCGTTTCACAGTACACTAGTGGCTAGTTACCATCTATCCTATGCAACCTCAACTCACTTCCTTTTCCCCTCAGTCTGGGACTTTATTATCAACCTTAACCTAATTCAAAGAGATGAGTTAACCCCTAATGGGAGATGGAGGGACTGGCCTTGAGATCTTCATGTTCTCAGTAACAAGTCCATGTCACATCCAACATCTAGACCTGTCTACCACTTTTGACATAATCCATTGCCCTCCTTACTGATTTAAGAGGAACCTAGGATCTAATCCTACTTTTCTGACAGATCAAATATCATCCCATTTCCATCTGTTTCTTTCTGTGCCAATTCAGGGATATCTCAAGACTTGATCATCTCTCAACTCCTCTTTATGCCTACATCAGCTCACAACTGGAACTCCTTCAATCATTCAATCAAATAGTATTTGTAAAGTGTACCTTATCATCCCGGGGGTTATCCAGGTGCTGTGCTGTTGTTCTCAGTCAAAGAGGCAGGTCTTTAGTCCCTTCTTAAAGTGGTTCAGCGATGGTAAAGTGCGTAGGTGGAGAGGGAGGGTGTTTCAGGATTTGGTGGCGAGGTGGGAGAATGAGTGTCCTCTGGTGCGGCTGCGGCAGATGTGTGGCATCTGAGCGAGGGTGAGGTGTGAGAAGCAAAGGTTTCTGGAAGGTTGGTGGAAGGTCAGTCAGTGGTTCATGTAGTGTGGTCTTTAGTTGTGGAGGGCTTTGTAGGGCTGGGTCAGGACCTTGACCTAGCATCCTTTCTGGACGGAGAGTCAGTGGAGGTCCTTTAGGTGCTGTGTGAGATGTGTTCCCATAGGCAGGTTGAGGTTCAGCCTAGTTGCTGTGCTGTGGATTGTTTGGAGTCTTTGCAGAAGTTCGGAGGCTGTGCCAGCATAGAGTGCATTGCCGTAGTTGAGCCGGCTGGTGATGAGGGCCTGCAATATGGTTTTCCTGGTACTGATGGGGAGCCGTCTGAAGATTTTTCTAAGCATGCGAATTGTGTGGAAGCAGGCTGAGACGACAGCATTAACCTGCCTTTTCTTAGAGAGTTCATTGTCAAGTATGATGCTGAGGTTGTGGGCGTGGTCTTTCAGTGTGCAGGTGGAGCCGAGCTCCGCCGGCCACCAGGAGTCGTTCCAGAGGGCAGTGTGCCTGCCAAAGATCAGGGCTTCCGTTTTGTCTGTGTTGTGTTGAGGCAGTTGTCTCTCATCCATGTTGCGATGTTCTTCATGCAATTGTGGAAATTGGTCTTTGTCCGGGTGGGGTTTGCTGAGAGTTAGAGGACGAGTTGGGTGTCATCGGCGTAGGAGATGATGTTGATGTCTTGTGATCTGATGATGTCTGCAAGTGGTGTCATGTAGCTGTTGAAGACGTTGGGGCTGAGGGATGATCCTTGGGGTACTCCACAGATGGTGTGCTTGGGATGCAGGGAGAAGGGGGAGGCGGACTCTTTGGGTGCGTCCTGTGAGGAAGGATGCCATCCATCTGTGTACATCCTCTGTGATTCCGATATAACGAAGTCGCTGGATGAGTGTGTGGTGGGACTCAGTGTCAAAAAACTGCAGAGATGTCGAGGAGGAGAAGGGCAGCCGATTCTCCTTTATCAAGTAGAGCTTGGATGTTGTCTGTTGCTGTGATCAGGGCTGTCTTGGTGCTGTGGTTGGTCTGAAGACTGATTGGGAAGAGTCCAGTAGTTTGTTTCTTTCCAGATGATCGGTAAGTTGAAGGTTGGTGGCCTTCTGCAGAACTTTGGCCAGGAACAGGAGGAGGGAGATGGTAGTTCTGGAGATCTCTGGGGTCGGCTGAAAGTTTCTTGAGGAGGGGCCTGACCTCCGTGTGCTTCCATGCATCTGGATATGTGATTGTGGTTATGGAGGCATTGAGGATAGTGGTGAGATGGTGGCTGAACTCGTTGCTTCCTAGTTCGAAGATGGGGGCAAGGGTCAGTGGGAGGTCCTGAGTGGATGGATTTCATCAGGATGGTCGTGGTTGGTGTGCTGAGTTGTTCCCATGTGGTGATCGCGTGGTTGGTGGTTGTGGTCGATGGGTTGCTGAGGATGTTGGAGGGTTGGGGATCAAAGTTTGTGTAGATGGCTGCTATTTTGTGGAAGTGGTCTGCGAAAGCCGGATTGTGTTTTCTGTGGCTGAAATACAGGTGAATTCTCTGACGATGCTGAAGAGTTCCTTGGATGGATTGGAGCTGGTATGTGAGAGCTTTCTTTTTAATGACTTTGATCTGGCGGTGGTAGATGCTCAGGGCTGACTTGTAGGTGGCTCGGTCAGTGTTGTTCTTGCTGATCTGCCATCTTCTTTCCAGTTGCTTACACTCGCGTTTTGATGTGCAGAGTTCTGGTGTGTACCAGCTGCAGCGTTTGGTGATTATGTGTGTCTTGGCTGGTTTGATGGGGACGACTTGGTTGGCAGCACTGGTGATCCAGGTGTTGAAATTCTCCGCTTCCTGGTCCAGGTTGGTGGTGATGTTGGGCTGAGAGATGCTGAGGGCATCTGTCCATTGCTGCTGAGCTACTTTGGTCCAGCCCATGTCGGAAGCACTGTCTTTGATGGGGGTGGTGTGCGGTGGACCGGTAATGGTGAATTGTACAATAGTGTGGTCAGTCCAGGTGAGTTCCGATGTGTCGCTGTATCTGATTCTGTTGCTGGACATGAAGATGGGGTCAAGTGTGTGTCCTGCTCTGTGTGTGGGGTTGGTGACAATCTGCTTGAGGCTGATGTTATCTAGTCTTTCCAGGAGATCAGTAGTGTTGGTGTCCGTGGAGTCGTCCAGGTGGAAGTTGAGGTCTCCCAGGAAGATGTAGTATTCGGATTCAACAGCAAGAAGGGTGATGAATTTGGCGATGGCGTCGCTGAGGCCAGTTCGTGTCCTGGCGGTCTGTATGCGGTAGTGCCTGTGATGGTAGTTTTGGCGTCAACGTGGAGATGAAATTCATTTGCTCTATCATTGGCATTGGGTCGTCGTAAGTCCTTCAACTGAACTTGCTTAACAACACCTGTATGCCCACATATCATCCTAAGTCTGTAAAGCCCATTCAACCTAGATGTTTTGAGACTAGAACATTGCCTCTGAGCAGTCATCCAAAGAATGCTGAGGAGCCATCTAAAATCCAAATCATATAAAAATGAGATCCTCATCTGTGGTGGATAGAAAAACTACCAAGCTAAGTTTATCAGTTTCCCGGGGCGACATTTAGTGTAGATGGAATCCTATGAGCGATCACAACTCCCACAAAGCTCTTGTCTCTCAAATGAACCATGTCATAAGAAGTGACTTTGAACCATGGATACCTTCAGTTTACCTTCCCTCACCTAGATTTCCAAGAGAAGCTCGAGTCTACCATCACTCTGGTCCTGCCCCTACTGGACTACAAAAACCGACCACCCCTAGAAACACCACTTCTCCTTCCTGCACCAAAGACTTGAAAGCACTGATTACACCTATAACTATGTGAACAACTCTCCAAGTGCTTCAGTGACTACCCATGACTAGATGTTCTCCTTCAACACACTTCACATGGTGCACCAGGCCTCTAAGGCACCCACTTCAAATTGTCCAGTACTAGAAGAATTCATCAATGGAGCCTCCTTGTCTGTGCATGTAAAAAAAAAAAAAGTAAAGTACTCCCAATGAAGACAAAATCATCTGAAATTTACGAAGTAACTAAAAAACTAGCTCTTTCCCCAACAAGTTCTTATTAATCCACCAATCAAAGCAAACTCATACAAGAATGGTATGCAAAAGCATATGCGCAGCTATTTCTCGCCCGTTCACTCCAGTCCATGACAAAGCACAGCTGTGCAATCACAGCCTTACTTATTATGTCCATATCAATAGTTCTATCATACCAGTTGATGTGAGAGCTCAATATTTGATATACCACCTCATTTAGAGCAGAACAGAGATGATAAGAAGCTGAATCAATTTTCAGTAAATTAATTGCCCATTTTTTCTGCTTCTCACAATCAACAATTCTGTTCTAGTTTTAAGAGGTTGTCAAACAGTGATATTGCCTGTTGTGCAGTAATTCCGAAGACGTCTTCAGCTGCTTTTGTTGCTGGAGAATGCAGTAATGAATGGTAGAGACAATGTTTGTACAAGTTATTTTTCACACTGCCAGGTCAATATGTAAATGAGGCATGAATGGTTTTCGAGAATGATATTACCAACTTAATTATTTCCAGTTTATTGACCAGCTGGTTCCATAATCAGAGACATAGTAGGACAGTCCAAAAATTTATGTTCAGTCGGCAGAAAAAATAATTATAACAAGTTAACAAAGACTGATACATAATAATAGCATGATGCAAAAGAAATATTTAGGCACTCAGTAGGTGAACTTTAAAACCCATTTATGAGTAGTAACATAATAAAAACAAGCATTGGCATAGCCAATAGGTCTCGCTTTTGGGACCTTATAAGTATTTAGTTATGCAGCACAATATCCTTGGTGCAACAACATCAACCGTTGCATGGCTAAACACTTATAAGGTCCCCAAGGCGAGACCTATTGGCTATGCCAATGCTTGTTTCTTTATTCGACTTCCCTTAACAACCTCGCACATCCTTACCACCGAAGAACACTAATTACAGGACAGCACCTATATTTATCACATTTTTTTTTGTCTACTGCGAAATTTAACACAGTGCAGAGATTTGCACCGGCTCAGAAAGTGGTAGATTCTATATGTGGTGTTCCAAACGCTGCATGAGTGAGAAGCAATTATAGTACACTCTTATTATTTCAGATCGGTCTGCCAAGAGGCATCTTAATTTTTCAGCTGAAAAGGTCCAAGATGAGAGCGTCGATTCAAATTAGTATTATAACAATGTGGTACATTTATGAATGCTGCAACAAAGGTTACTCTTCAGACATTGGGAAATCCAGCCAGCACGCTGGTGTGTGAGGACAGGCAGTCAAAGTGCCCGCTTTGCTTTGTTCAGGAACTACACTACAGCATGAACTTACCCCCAACTACCTAACCAAAATACGATTTTTCTAGTTATTGCCAGCTTTGCTCAGAATAGGTCCGCCCTTCTTGTAGCTTTAAAGCCATGGCAATGGTAGGAATGACTTCGCAATCATTCACTCAAGAAATGTCTCTTATTAGCCTTCAAATGTATGCTAGGGGCAACCGTACGAAACTCTTCTTGAATATCCCAGAAAATGCTCTTTTTTTAGGTTGGGGCTGTAGTTCTCGTTTTCCTCCTCTGGTATGTGACATCAGTGTTCAAACGAAATATTAACTTAACAGGTGACTCTAAAAATAGTTTTATAAACTGATACATTTTGGCTTAATAGCAGATTACATATTTATGGAACTAATACTTTGATGTATTCGGCACAGGACTAACGTGTATAAAAAGTGTCAGAGACATATCACTAATCAACTGGCATGTTAATATAAAACAGTTTAGTGTAAACAAAATCAAGTTTTAAGAGGCCTTGGCAAAGAAACCGATTCATTTTCCTTTTATTTCCATCTCTTGCATAGTGGAATCTGTATGGATAAATAATTGGTTAGACAATGGCACAAAGCGGACTCTGGAGATTTAATATTCGCAACCCTCTTAGATGTTTTTGCAATAGTAATGGAAATGTTGTCACTGTGTTTAAAGTGCTAGCACGCGAGAGGCGTTGGCATTTAATGCGCATTTGTAATGGTTACATTGGATACAGCGACAACGATTCCCGAGTACAGCCCTGCTGAACGCATTGTCCTGCTGAGTGTTCACCGTCCGGTGCAAAACGTGTTTTTTACCGCGAGCTAAGAAATGATGTGGCCCTCTGGCTACATATACAAACCCCTGAAGTCATTGCATTAACCAATAGTGGTATCCTAAAATAAAAAGTGCATTTCCACTGATTCGTTTGACTTGCCTTTCTTTTTAATTTTATATGCAGTTATCTGAAGGTGGCAGGTCAACGCAATAGTTATACAATATTTTGTTCATTTTAGCCACGCCCTTGATCCCCACCCACGCTTACTGACACTGCTCCATTGCACTCAGGATCACAGTTCCCAATTGTATTTCAATGCACTTCGACAGCTGTTAAGAATAAGATCTAATAAGATGAAGGCGTGTACAGGAGTTGTAAGTATTTGGACACAAATAATTCAGTTTGCGACTTTTATGGGAGAAAACTTCTAACGATCAGTAGAAATTTTCCTCCAAGACGGGGTCTTTGCGCTGCTTTTTTCTACTCGCAAAGGTCCCGTGTCTTTCACGGATGCATTGTGGTGTAAACAACGGCTGGGTTGCATCACCCATAGAAAACAAGTCGTTCTCACGTAATGCTTTCTGTGCCAAGAAGCCTGCTCACAATGCCCGGCAGGTGGCAGCACAGCACCCTGATGGAGAGGGCTGAGGCACGGAGTTCCGCTGAGATCTTCAGCAGTCAAAACATGTTTTTGGGCCGTCTGTTGTGCCTCAGCTGAGGGATCGTCTCGGAAGGGACCCTGCCGAGTTCCCAACAAAATGACAGTTCTGCTGCCTGGAAAAAAACCGAGTAGTGACAGCATCAGCGCGTTCCAGGGCCGTGCGTGACAAGAGACGGCAGCGTCAGAGAGGAGCGTGCGCGAGCGAGCGCGGCAGCCTGCTGAGCTGACCAGACGCTTGTGCGTCATGGCCTTTTCCCCGCACGGCCGGCATGTGTTTCCAATTATCGCGCCCGCGTCTGGGCACGATAATTGGAAACACATGTCTGCCGCGCGCGAAACCGCAGGGAAAAGGCCATGACGCACGAGCGTCTGGTCAGCTTTTGAAACCCCCTAACATAAAGTCTTGCCAGTGCAGCGCTTGCGCGCTACTCGAGGCTCGACCTAACAAGCATTGGCAATGCCAATCGGTCTGGCCCACAAATGAAAGAGCATCTATTAATGAACAAACTGACTCATTCTTTCATTCAACCTGTTGCACAATTATGACATGACACACACAAACTCAAATATATAGACAAGATACATTAAAAGAATAAAAGTAGAAAACAGCATGCTGCTGCCTAAACATGGTGGGCATATGTTTGCAATAACAAATTAAACATAGCAACCAATGGCCATCTTGCAATGGTCTTGCACATAGTGTTTCATTGATTTAAAGGTCCTGCATGGTCGTCATGTTTAGAACCAACTTATTGACTGTCTTGGAATGGTAAAAAAACTGATACACTAAGGGCAATACCATTCCATGATAGTCACTTAGTTCAGAGGCAGTGGCTGTGTAGGCTGCAGCATACTGCAGATGAAATGTGTTGCAAGAAAGTAGCCTATAGGCACTATCTGTGGACCTGAAGCATGCTCTAAAAATGGAAATAAAAAGAGAAAGTAAGAAATTAAAGGGCACCAATAAAAGAAGAAACTGGCAAACTCAGGGACTGGCCTACCACCCCTATCACTGAAGCACACTCATTTTCAGGCAAATGTGCATATGGCATCAGGCAAACAGCGTCAGTCACATTCCAAAAGAGCCAGTGGCTGAAGTGGGCTGACCTAAGGCGCCATGCTATCATGGATAGGAGCAGAGTGTAAATGACAAATGGCAAAAGAGGTTTAAATTAAAAACATAAATACACACACATAAACCATACACACATAATTTTTTTATTAATGTATTTGATTACAATATTTTGGCAGACCATTAAGCATGTTAGGCTTTCAGAACAGATACTAGCAAGACTTATTCCAGTGCAAATCTTTCCCAGGGTTTGTCAAGTGGAGTAATCAATAGCAACACCCTTGGCTACTATGGTAATCTGTGAGCTTCCATGTTTTAAAATACATGACTGCAGGCTTTAAAGAAGTGCAATAAAAATCCACACTTTAATGTTAATTAGCTTTAGCATATGTTATTTGTAATAAATAATTCAGGCCTATTGCCTTTCTTATAACTTGTCATAATAAACATCTGAAATCTATGGAATCAGACATAATTTGGTCCAATGAAGCCAATCCAGTCTGTAGACTTTATCATTGACTTGTCACCATAACCAGTTCTGGCCTAAGCTTTCTCACAAGGCAACCATGAGGTATACCGTGATAAAAATACAAATATGTACACATTTACAGTTGGGAAAGCAACATAAAATCTCTCCCTGGAGGGCCTAATATGGATTATCACATTGCAATATTTCTATCACCCTTGCCTACCACGATCATTACTAAGATTTCATATAACTGAAGGGTAAATTAACAAACTTGTCATGGAGCGCAGCAAATCACTTTGCTGCACTTCATGACAAGGGAAAGGGCAGGAATGTGCTGTATTTAAGTCAATACTGTGCATTCCTGCATTTCCCCCTATGCTGGCGCCCTTTTGGCAGCCTATTGCCAATGCAGGCACCCTTGCATCATTGTGCAAGGGTGCTTCCATTGCTTGCAGGATTGTTTTTGTGCAGGAAGGAGCCCCTTCCTGCACAAAAATAATCCTGAGAGGCGTATTCCTCTATCTATGTGTGCTGCATTCTGCAAGAAAGAGCAAGTAACTAAGAGAAATACAGATATTTCTCCTTGTTAAGACTCTCATGGGAAGGCAAACCTTTTTGGCACATTCCCCGGCTTACCAATTCTGGTAAATCTGGGAATACATCAAAATCCATGGGAGTTGCTTTGGAACAACCATGCAATGTGGAGGGAATGCCTTCCCTGGGCAGAGTAAGGCAACGTAGCGATTGCGTTGCGCTGCTTTACTCCAGATTTATGGAGCCACTCAGGGCCACACAAAGTGTCCTTGCGTGGCTTCATAGAAATCTCACTTAAAGTTTGTATCGCAAATGTACCACAGTGCATGGTGCAAACGTTACGCAAACCGTGTCATAAATATGACCCTAAGTACCTGCTTACAGTCTTTAGCACAGTGTAATAGCAATCCACTCTTAAAAGCCTTGCCTTTAACACATGCTTTTCACACAAACAAAGTCAGACCTACTAATGTTGTGATCAGTTTTCATAATAAATTGATCAAACCTATGGAGTCTAACATAACTTTTCACAATGGCCCTGCAACACCTATAGCCACTGCCATGGACTTTTTGTTACATAACAAACATGGGCGTACAGAATTGAGCATAAACTGGTAACCCTCAAACACAGAGTTATAAAATTACAAATATATACTAAATTACAGTTGCAGAGCAATATGCAACTGCTCTCAAAAGGACCTAACAAGGATTATCACAGTGAAAATCTTCTTCCCCCATTGGTTTTTCAGAAGGAGGATGACCAACACCAAAACTGTTGCTTACTATGGTAATCTGTGAGACTTTATGTCACAAAACAGCTTGAGATACAATGTAATAACAATTCACAGTTAAAGGCCTTTCAGAATAAATCAGGCGTCCTACTGCATTTGTCATAACATTTCATAATACACATATCAGACCCTTGGCATCCAACATACCTTTTCTAAGTAAACATATCAGGCCTACAGTCTTTATCGTTGGCTTGTCACCGTGACCGCCTTAGTTCTACTGCACTGAATCTAAAATTTCCCAAAAGCAACTATCAGCCACAGTAATACATTTTTGAATATATACAAAATTGCAGCTCACAAAACAACATTCTGTCTCTCCTATGAGCGCCTAACAAGGATTATCACAGTGCAAATCTTCTATCACCACGGTTCTCATGAAAATACATAACTGCGTATTTTAACAAAGAGTAATACCAATCCACTCTTTCAGAACAATCCACCATTAAATGCCTTTTGACTTTAGTATATGCTTTTCACAATAAATGACAGTCCTGCTGTAGAGAGCATATGATATCCCAATAAACAAAAAGTTCAATTCAAACACTCTTTTTCAGTGGAAGTACACAACTTCTGCTCAATTGAAATCAACCACTGTACTGAAGGCAATCAATCTGTGGGCAAAGTCAAAGCACCTCTATCACTAGTACTGCTGAGAGCTCTTTTTTTGTTGATCACATAAGATCTGTAGACAGTTGCACTGTTAAGCCAGACTTAATGAAGCATTAACATAAAACATGACCTGTCTTCTTTAATTTTTCAATGATTATACTTTGTTTACTGTATGTATCTTTTATCCTGAAAGTGAGTAACATCAAGTATATGTCAGAGGACATAGTACATAAGTAGTACTGCGTTCGGCTGCATTCGGATGCGTTCGACACTGTCTCCCACCACACTCTCATCGACAGACTCTACAAAACCGGCATACAGCACAATGCCCTCAAGTGGATCACTTCTTTCCTTTCAGGATGCACACAGAGCATCTGCCTTCCTCTCTTCACCTTCACCCCCAAGAAAATCATATGCGGCGTACCCCAAGGATCATCCCTCAGCCCCACCCAGTTCAACATCTACATGATCCCCTCGCAGACGTTGTCAGAGCACACAGACTCAACATAATCCCCTACGTCGACAACACCCAACTCAACCTCTCGCTTACCGAGGACCTCTCCAATTCCAAAACCAACTTCTGTAATGCCATGAACGATGTAGCCAAAAGGATGAGAGACAGCTGTCTCAAACTCAACTCCAACAAAACAGAAGTTATGATCTTCGGAAAGAACACCTACACATGGGACCACAGCTGGTGACCAGCAGAACTCGGACCCACACCGACAGACCACATACGCAACACGGTATCATCCTCGTCAGCCAACTGACCATGAAATAACAAGTCAACACAGTCTCCTCCTCCTGCTTTCACACCCTTCACATGCTCTGCAGAATTTTCAGATGGATCCCAATTAACACCTAAAAGACCATCATGCAGGCCCTCGTTACCAGCGGCCTTGACTTCGGCAATGCCCTCCATGTCAGAATTTCCACCCAGCTCCTCAAAAGACTCTAGACCATACAGAACACTACAGCCGGACTCATCCTCAACCTCCCCAAACGTACCCACATCATCCCTCACCTCAGAAACCTCCACTGGCTACCCATCTAGAAAAGATGCCAGTTCAAGATCCTCTTGCACGCATACAAAGCTCTATTTAACCAAGTACCATCCTACATCAACCATCGACTGATCTTCCACCGGCCCGCAAAAAACCTGCGCTCCGCTTCGCTCGCCTTCGCACACCCCCCCATCCATTGCAGTGGGGCCGCTCCTTTTCCTACATCACTGCCGAGACCTGGAGCAACCGGCCCCTCCACCTCTGCACAGCACTCACCCTAGCAGACTTCAGAAAGAAACTCAAGACCTTGCTTTTCGATGGAGACTTGGCACCTTCAGCGCCCAGAGACCCCTAAGGGTGACAGTGCTGCACTATACAAATGCTGATTGAGCTGCAAGGGCCAAAAAGATTCATACATGTTAGGGAACAATGGAGGGAAAAATAGTAAATAACTGGTAATAAGTGGGTGTAACAAAGACACATAGAATCTTACAAAGACATAAAAATCTGCTTATATTTTCTTGAAACCCTTTAGAGGCACAGAAGCCCATTAACGGACTGGTAGAATGATGCTCTGTGGGTGTGCTTGGGTGGATGTGCATGTGCCTCTTATGTGGTATGTTGTGCACAAGATCCAGACTTGTGCTGTTGTCATGCTTTTATAAGTGTGTGTGTGTGTGGGACCAAGGCTCCACAGGTAGTTCCACTGTGAAGATGTAGTTGTGCTTACGCATGCAATGGAAGAAAGGAAAGTGAGCAATAGCCGAGTATGCGGGGTTGTACCTCCAGTCTTTAGGGAGATTTTTCCTGTTCAGTGCTATCCTGCCCTCCTAGTAATTGAACGAATGCCTGTCCATTTGTTTTGGGGTCTTCTTGGGAAGAGCCACCGCTTCACAGGCTTTGTGAATTCCAATGGTGTTGGATATTTCTTGTTGTTGTAATTTTATCTTTTACAGCTTTTAAAGTGAACCCGGCTCCACCAATGTGGTCCTTGCTCTACAGAGTGATAGTCAGCAGAAGATTTTCTTCTGTGAATATCTTTGAAGCTGGACTAGAATGAATGCGAGGGACTTGCCAAAGATGACCCTTTGGCTTATGCCAAGAGCCATGGTGATCGAGCGCCTGGCCACGACAGTAGCGATTCCACCAAAACTGTGTATCCTGCAATTGAAACTGAAACAAAAGAAAGAAATAAACTGTTTTTGCTCCTTCTGATAAACACATTGCAATTTGTGGATACTTAGCAAATAGAACTTTTTTATTTTTTTACAGCAATACTAAAAAAGTCTTATGACCGTGCATAGAAAAGTATGAATTAATTTATGAGTATCTTTTATTCTGTAGGTGATTAATACTAAGTATATGTCAGAGGACACAGTACATAAGCAGTGACTTACAGCTGCAAGGGGCAAAAAGGGTCAGACACGTTAGGGAACAATGGATGGAAAAATAGTAATAAGTAACTGGTAATAAGTGGGTGTAACAAAGACACATGGAATCTTATTAAGACATAATAATCTGCTTATATTTTCTTGAAACCCTTTAGAGGCACCGAAGCTCATTGACGGACTGGTAGCACGATGGTCTGTGGGTGTGCTTGGGTGGACGTGCATGTGCATCTCATGTGGTCTGTGTGAGTAGTGTTTCAATGTTGTGCACAAGAACCAGACTTGTGCTGTTATCTTGCTTTTATAAGTGTGTGTGGGATCAAGCCTGCACATGTAGTGTCACTGTGAAGATGTAGTTGTGCTTGCACATGCAGTGGAACAAAGGAAAGTGAGCAATAGGCGAGTAAGTGGTTGTGCCTCCTGTCTTTAGGGTGATTTTTCCTCTTTAGTGCTATCCTGCCCTCCTAGTACTTGAACGAATACCTGTCCCTTTGTTTTGGGGTCTTGTTGGGAAGACAGGCTTTGTGAATTCCAATGGCGTTGGATATTTCTTGTCTTTGTAATTTTATCTTTTACAGCCTTTAAAGCTTTTGAACCCGGCTCCACCAATGTGGTCCTTGCTCTACCGAGTGATAGTCAGCGGAAGGTTTTCTTCTGTGAATATCTTTGAAGCTGTAATAGATGAAGGCGAGGGACTTGCCAACCATTTGGCTGATGCCAAGAGCCTGGCCATGACAGCAGCTTTTGCACCAAAACTGTGTATCCTGCAATGGAAACTGAAACAAAAGAAAGAAAGAAGCTGTTTTTTCTTCTTCTGATAAACACATTGCATTTTGTGGATACTTAGCAAAGAGATCTTTTTAAATTCTTTACAGCAATACTAAAAACGTCTTATGACCGTGCATTGAAAAGTATGAATCAATTTATGAGTATCTTTTATCCTGTAGGTGAGTAATACTAAGTATATGTCATAGGACACAGTACATAAGTAGTGACTTACAGCTGCAAGGGGCAAAAAGGGTCAGACACGTTAGGGAACAATGGATGGAAAAATAGTAATAAGTAACTGGTAATAAGTTGGTGTAACAAAGACACATGGAATCTTATTAAGACATAATAATCTGCTTATATTTTCTTGAAACCCTTTAGAGGAACTGAAGCTCATTGACGGACTGGTAGGACGATGCTCTGTGGGTGTTCTTAGGTGGACGTGCATGTGCATCTCATGTGGTCTGTGTGAGTAGTGTTTCAATGTTGTGCACAAGAACCAGACTTGTGATGTTATCTTGCTTTTATAAGTGTGTGTTGGATCAAGCCTGCACATGTAGTGTCACTGTGAAGATGTAGTTGTGCTTGCACATGCAGTGGAACAAAGGAAAGTGAGCAATAGCCGAGTATGCGGTTGTGCCTCCTGTCTTAGGGGTGATTTTTCCTGTTCAGTGCTATCCTGCCCTCCTAGTAATTGAACAAATGCCTGTCCATTTGTTTTGGGGTCTTCTTGGGAAGAGCCACTGCTTCACAGGCTTTGTGAATTACAATGGCGTTGGATATTTCTTGTCTTTGTAATTTTATCTTTTAAGGCTTGTAAAGTGAACCCGGCTCCACCAATGTGGTCCTTGCTCTACGGAGTGAAATTCAGTGGAAGGTTTTCTTCTGTGAATTTCTTTGAAGCTGTAATAGATGAAGGCAAGAGACTTGCCAACCCTTTCGCTAATGCCAAGAGCCTGGCCATGATAGCAGCTTTTGCACCAAAACTGTGTATCCTGCATTTGAAACTGAAACAAAAGAAAGAAAGAAACTGTTTTTGCTCCTTCTGATAAACACATTGCAATTTGTGGATACTTAGCAAAGAGATCTTTTTAAATTCTTTACAGCAATACTAAAAACGTCTTATGACCGTGCATAGAAAAGAATGAATTAATTTATGAGTATCTTTTATCCTGTAGGTGAGTAATACTAAGTATATGTCAGAGGACACAGTACATAAGTAGTGAATTACATCTGCAAGGGGCAAAAAGGGTCAGACACGTTAGAGAACAATGGATGGAAAAATAGTAATAAGTAACTGGTAATAAGTTGGCGTAACAAAGACACGTGGAATCTTATTAAGACATAATAATCTGCTTATATTTTCTTGAAACCCTTTAGAGGCACCGAAGCTCATTGACGGACTGGTAGCACGATGCTCTGTGGGTGTGCTTGGGTAGACGTGCATGTGCATCTCATGTGGTCTGTGTGAGTAGTGTTTCAATGTTGTGCACAAGAACCAGACTAATGCTGTTAGCTTGCTTTTATAAGTGTGTGTGGGATCAAGCCTGCACATGTAGTGTCACTGTGAAGATGTAATTGTGCTTGCACATGCAGTGGAACAAAGGAACGTGAGCAATAGGCGAGTAAGTGGTTGTGCCTCCTGTCTTTAGGGTGATTTTTCCTGTTCAGTGCTATCCTGCCCTCCTAGTAATTGAACGAATGCCTGTCCATTTGTTTTGGGGTCTTCTTGGGAAGAGCCACTGCTTCACAGGCTTTGTTAATTACAATGGCGTTGGATATTTCTTGTCTTTGTAATTTTATCTTTTAAGGCTTGTAAAGTGAACCCGGCTCCACCAATCTGGTCCTTGCTCTACTAAGTGATAGTCAGCGGAAGGTTTTCTTCTGTGAATATCTTTGAAGCTGTAATAGATGAAGGAGAGGGATTGCCAACCCTTTGGCTGATGCCAAGAGCCTGGCCATGACAGCAGCTTTTGCACCAAAACTGTGTATCCTGCCATTGAAACTGAAACAAAAGAAAGAAACTGTTTTTGCTTCTTCTGATAAACACATTGCAATTTGTGGATACTTAGCAAAGAGATCTTTTTAAATTCTTTACAGCAATACTAAAAACGTCTTATGACCGTGCATAGAAAAGTATGAATTAATTTATGAGTATATTTTATCCTGTAGGTAAGTAATACTAAGTATATGTCAGAGGACACAGTACATAAGTAGTGACTTACAGCTGCAAGGGGCAAAAAGGGTCAGACACGTTAGGGAACAATGGATGGAAAAATAGTGATAAGTAACTGGTAATAAGTTGGCGTAACAAAGACACATGGAATCTTATTAAGACATAATAATCTGCTTATATTTTCTTGAAACCCTTTAGAGGCACCGAAGCTCATTGACGGACTGGTAGCACGATGGTCTGTGGGTGTGCTTGGGTGGACGTGCATGTGCATCTCATGTGGTCTGTGTGAGTAGTGTTTCAATGTTGTGCACAAGAACCAGACTTGTGCTGTTATTTTGCTTTTATAAGTGTGTGTGGGATCAAGCTTGCACATGTAGTGTCACTGTGAAGATGTAGTTGTGCTTGCACATGCAGTGGAACAAAGGAAAGTGAGCAATAGGCGAGTAAGTGGTTGTGCCGCCTGTCTTTAGGGTGATTTTTCCTGTTAAGTGCTATCCTGCCCTCCTAGTAATTGAACGAATGCCTGTCCATTTGTTTTGGGGTCTTCTTGGGAAGAGCCACTGCTTCACAGGCTTTGTTAATTACAATGGCGTTGGATATTTCTTGTCTTTGTAATTTTATCTTTTAAGGCTTGTAAAGTGAACCCGGCTCCACCAATGTGGTCCTTGCTCTACCGAGCGATATTCAGCTGAAGGTTTTCTTCTGTGAATATCTTTGAAGCTGTAATAGATGAAGGCTAGAGACTTGCCAGCCCTTTTGCTGATGCCAAGAGCCTGGCCATGATAGCAGCTTTTGCACCAAAACTGTGTATCCTGCCATTGAAACTGAAACAAAAGAAAGAAAGAAACTGTTTTTGCTCCTTCTGATACACACATTGCAATTTGTTGAAACTTAGCAATGAGATCTTTTTGACATTATTTACAGCAATACTAAAAACTTAATGTGACTGAGAATATAAAAGATGAATTAATTTATGAGTTCTTTAATTAGGAAAACATCTACTTGCATTGGTCACACATTAAAGAGCATATGGCAGGAGCAGATTTTATTGTATTGTGTTAAGATATCAGGCTAGCGCAAACAATCTCTGTTTAGTGCCGTTGTTCATAAACTTCCCATTAAAAGCTGCATAAATCTATTTTCCCCTCACCGCAAGGGTCTAAAAAGAGCATTCAAGCTTCAAACATCAATGACATTTCCCGCACTTCTCTGCGTTGCTCTCTGCAAAAACAGAATAGAAGTCGCTCCTGAAGCTCAGCAGGCCATATTTTAATTCACACTCAGATTTCCACTTGAGGAAACAAACCAAAACAAGCTGCTGTACTCCTCTCTGAAAGGCGCCGTGGGAATTCATCCCTCCCAACAAATAATTATGAAAGCAGAGTGTACCGCTCAACTCTCTGTCCTTCTTCTCTTTCATAGTTCGATCTTCCGGAATACCGTCTGTTCCGTAGGACACCATTTTACTTCTGCTGTTTAGCTTTCAGTCCTGAAATGTCTTATTCTTTTTTTTCTGCAAGTCTTCATTTAATTCCTGATGTAATTTCATGTCATTGATCCATCAGGTGATGCATATAAGTGTAGGTATAAATGTTATTTTGTTGCTCTTTCTTTGTTGACCTTTGCATGGCGCACGCTCTACCATCAGTATGCTGCTTTAATTTAGCAGATCTCCGCACAATCTGCGATGTTAGAGGCACATCGGATTCTGAGTTATCCTGTGACGATAAATTTTGAATATGGTATTCTGGTCGATTTCAGGCTGGGTTGCAATTTCATATTAATTTAAGTTGCGGGTGCATGATTTTGAGTGTCTCCAACTTCTATAAGGTGGCACTACCGAATTCTGACATGCCCTTTGCTTGGAGATTAAAGGTACTCTACACCTAGTGTGATAACACAATAAATGGCCAAGGGTGTGACTAGGCTTGTGTCCCATGCTCATTGTGCCACTGGAACCAAGCTGCACTGGACTAAATAAGCCCAGCTCGACCGAAACCGTGCTTGGGTTGCTTGTGGTCTGGTTCAGAGAGGACCTGGCAAGTCAGGCTGGACTGTTCCTATTGGACTAATGTCAAGGCTTATTTGCATATGGCTGGGTCTAATCTGTGGTGTCATAGTGGGTAAAAAAACGATGGGTTGGAATGTTACCCTGAACAATTGCCAGTGTCTTATTTGCAAGCATTCTTTCCATCATCTTTTGTGTGTTTGAGTTAACGCCCTAATGGCCAATGTAATAAACCCAGATGTGCGTCAAGTGCTCACTGTGCCACTGAAAACAAGCTGCACCTGACTGAAGAGGCCCAAGTGGGCTGAAACAAATCTTGGTTGCTGGTGGTCCAAGTCAGAGTGGACCTAGCTTAGCAATTTGGACAGAACTGTTGCTTCTGGAGCAGGATGCTGATTTGCATGTGGCTGGACTAATCTAAGGTTGTAAAGTGGACAAAAAAAATGATAGGTTGGAATTCTGTCCCAAGCAATTGCCCGTGGTTAGACCAGCATTCCTTCCACCAACTTTTAAGTGTTTGCTAGTTCACAGATATTGCCTTTTTATGATGTACTATTCCAAACATCTTGATTTCTGGATAGCTACATTTCTCCCAACCTAATGCAATGAAATTTCCTTCTGATGTCTGAGTTTGTCACATGTTTCAGATAACCTTACTAACATTGCAGTCACACTTTCTTCTTATAGCATTATTAACTAACAATGCTTCTTTGACTCATTCAATAATACCACATTCTTAAAGGCCAGGTACTTGCATTTCTTTTGACCCATTAACGATTTCTGATGTTGTTGAGTCAGTGAGGGCTCCATTCCATACTTAAGTGCAAGCTACCCCATGGGACAAGATTTTTTTCTTTAACCCTTGCCTACTCAAGGACAGTTAGTGTGGCCAACTCATCCTCTTTTCCAAATTTTATTTGACAGGACATACTTTAATTTGGCCATATAATTTGATGGGAATAAACCCACGGGCACATTTGGAGCTTGACAGCGTTCCCTCCTCACAACCATAACTTGGCAGAGTTCCTGGCCCATTAACTGCGTGATTTCCCCACCTCATTTAGAGTAGGAAACCACACAGTCTCTGACAGTGGAGCCTCTGTTAGCTGTGCTATTTGAAACCTTGGAACCTAAGGCCCTTAGGTGAGGGTCAACTTTAGCTTCAAAGGCTTTTGTTTGCCATTAGGCAGCTGACTCCACATAGGTGACTGAACCTGAACAAGAATGTAACTAAATAATTAGTTTTTACTTTTTGCAGACAGATAGTTTTGACAGGAATCTACCATACAAAATGTCAACCCTAGATAATCATACTTATGCAACTCCTCCAAGGTAGAATGCTTCACCTGCCAGGTTTTCACTTTCTTCTGGAGAAGGCCATGAATATCAATCGGTAGCAAACAACTCGGGTGGTATTCTAGATAGAGGCCTAAGGCATTATACTGGGTCTGCAGGCCTTTCTGGGTTCTGTCCAAGACAGTCACATTATCCACATATTTTAAAATATGGACAGTCTTAGCCTTAAAGGAACATAATTAGTCCCTTCAAGTGATGTGAGAGAGATGAAACAAGGTATTTGCCAGTGGTTATCTTTGCTTTTGCCCTCTATGCGCTCACTCCAGCTCACCATTTCCCTATTTGAATCAGTGATTTCCATCCAGATATTTGCACGCAAGCTCCTTATAGAATAGATTAAACCCTTGTCCAGACCCATAACACCTAATGTCCACAATTTTCTGTTAATAATGCTTAAAAGAGACTTATATTCAATAAAAGCCCTACTGAACTAGCCCTCTACTACAGAAATAGGATGGGTGGGAGGAATAACTAAGGGTAGCAAATGTTACTCTTTGAACATTTTGTGCCACCTTTGTGGACACTGACATAGAAACTGCCTGCTCAGCTCCAGGGACGACAGAAAGTAAGGTGTTCTTTCTAACAGCCATGTTTCATTTTTGCAGTTCTTAAACATTGTCCATCCTTGTCACAAAGAGCAGGCAGCAGCTGAGGGACAAAGGCAGGACAGAGGAGGTTCTTATAAGGCTGCCCTTTCCATTAGATCTTCTGGAGTCTGGTCCTTGCTGCTAAGGGCTAACCAAGGGATGAGAAAGATTCCTCCTTTACAACATTACCAGGGTGTGACATACATAGGAAGGCTCATCCTTGGGAGATATGTTTGCTTCCATGAGAAACCAAGAAGCTGTGCTGTAGGGCATACCTCCCCAGATTCCCCATTTCCCTCACTAAATACCAGAGATTATGTCATATAGCAAACTGGATAGAGAAGATGCTTATTATTGAAAGCTCTTTTCCTGCAAGTGCAGTATCACCTTTACTCACCAACATACAATAGAGGTTCTGAGTCTCATTTATGACAACCAAAAGTGGGAGGATAGACTTTTAGAGTAATGCTGAACAATGTTGCAAGACAGAACCACATTGCTCCTTTTTCATTACAAGGCCATCTCGTGACATCCAGTGGTGGACCAAAGTGTTCATACATTATTCAGCCTTTGCTATGCAAAGCAATGGCAGGAGTCCTTTAATAAGAACCTGCAGTGAGAATACATGGCCATTGTTAAGTATATAACAGCGTACTGTGCATAAAGCATTACAAATGTACATAGATAGCTGTTTCCAAACTGGTAGGCCTCTTCCTTAACGTATGAGCCTACGCTGAACATACCTGTTTATTTTGGGCTGGCTAGTGCACATGAGGCTGCAATGAAGAAATCTTGATATGAAAATGAAGCTGACATTTGTGGCTGTATTTGAACATATGAGGCCAGACTGAGGATACATTTCTAGGTATGAGTAAACTGGGCTATCCCGGTGCTGTTAGATTATGGGGATGTTCATAGCCATATTTACTAATGCCTGTAAGAAATTGGGTTGTTGGCTGACTGGAGTATTAGCCCGGGTCAAGCAGCAACCACAATCCTTGTCAGAGAAAGGCACAAGCAAACCACAAATTACCCTGTGATCACCCACTTGGTGGCTTGGCACATAGCAGTCAGGCTTAACTCAGAGGCAACGTGTAAAGTATTTGTGCAACACTTCAGACAGTAAATCAGCAAAAACACACCACAAAAGGAGCCCACAACAGATTAAAAAAAGAAAGTAAGTTTTAATAAATAAAACAAGGCCAAAACAACACAAATCCAATTAGTAGATCCAGCGGTATTCAATTTTAAAGATTTTGGTGAAAATGGTGCCAAAAAGCACAAAGCGCCAACTGTGGAATCTGGTTGCGCCGGACCGGGACAAAATCACAATTTCAGACCATCCATGATGGAGTGCAGGCTGGCTACAGAGATCCAGTTAGGTCTGCTGAACAAAGTACCTTAAATCCTGGGTTGCAGAGTGTTGTGTGGATCTGCGTCAAAGATTTGTCGTGCAGCCGAAGCGATGCGTCAGTTCTGAGTTGTGGCAAAGCTGCGATGGGAGGTCCTGTTGCATCGACATCAAGTATCTCATCAACGGGGCTTGCAATGCGAAGTCTGGCGTCAGGAATGTGGCCCGCAGTCAGGGCGATGCGTCGGTTCTGAAGAACAGCGAGGTTGCGATGTGGAGTCGGTTGTCGAGGCACTCGTCAACGAGAGATGTGAGAGCCTGTGCGGAGGATGCGTCGCACAGCAGCAGTTTTGAAGGGGATGTGGGATGTAGCGGCAATGCAAGTCTTTGCGACGGGTACAATACATGCACCACACAGCAGAGGAGATGAGTTGTTTCTGCTCTGGGATACGCCGCTTTGCAGAGAAAATGCATCAGTTCTGCTCAATCCACAGAGGCTGGCAAGCACCTTAGGCCCACTTCCCAGGGTCCCGGTCTGGTCAAGCACCACTTGGCAGGGTAGACTCACAGATGGCTGAGTCCAGGTGCAGATGCAAGGTTGTTGGAAACCTGTTATGTCCCTGAGACTTCAAATCAGGATATCAACCAACTAGCCCTTGGAGTCACTCTGGGTTTTGGGTTCAAGAGATGCATGTCCAGTCCTTCTCACCCAGGCAAGAGGACAGCAGGCAGCAGGTCAGTGAGGCAAAGCAGGAGTCCAGCCGTGGCAGTCCTTCAGAACCCAGCTGTCTTTCCTCCTGGCAGAGTATCCACAGGTCCAGAGGAGTACTGAAGAGTTGTTGTCTGACGTCCCCTTTGTATACCCTGGTGCCCTGGTTCTGGAAGGTGGGAGAAGCTTCTAGACAGTGTCTTTGAAGAAGTGCCTCCTCTGCCCTCTCTCCAAGCTGGCTGAAGTGACAATGCAGGGTTTTTAGACCCTTTGTGTGGAGACAGGACACAGCCTATTCAGGTGTAAGTGAATCTGGGCCCAGCTCCTCCCTCTCATCCCGACAGTGATGGCCCAATCAATCACACCTAAGCTCCCATTGTGTGTGGCTGTCTAGGAGGAATACACAAAGCCCAACTGCCAACTACACCCAGTCATAGGACCAGAGACAGGCTGCAGGCAACAAATGGCTAAGGCAAGAATATGTCTACTTTCTAGGAGTGGCATTTTCAGAATTGTAATTTAAATTCCAACTTCATCATAAGATAGGATTTAAAATTAGGATTCCAGAGACACCAAAGATGAACCGGTATCTCTTTCCATTTGATAATTACCCTTATAAAATGTAATAAACTTAAACTGGAAAGCCCTGAAGACTCAGGAAACTCAAAAATCTTCAGTTGCCTCAGAGCTGTTGATCAGCGGATGACATTAAGCCATATCAAATTGAATGCTTCCAAAATGGAAACACTCACATGTGGGAATTGGAAAAATTATGAGCAACTTTGCACCTGACCTGACGATCTGGGCCTACCTCCTAAAGTATCGAAGGTAGTAAGAAACCTTGGAATTACCATGGAGTCCAAGTTATCAACGAATGCTCAAGTGGACAAATTAGCAGGATCAAGCTACATCACCATGAAAACTCTGCGAAGCATCTTCCCCCACCTGGGATTTCCACATAAGGTCCTGAATACTATCTCGCATGTACTGTCTAAACTTGATTACACCAATGGCCTCTACCACGGATCATCTTTGTCAACTATGAAAAGACTACACAGGATTTAGAACTCAGCTGCCAGATTACTTCTACTTGTAAAGCTGCAAGCTCACATCTCCCCTGCCTTGAGGGCCCTACATTGGTTACCGGTTGCCAGAAGATCCACCGTCAAGCTGCTTTGTATCACCCACAAAGCAATACAAGGAACAGTACCGCTTTTCATCAGAAATAAAATCACTGAATACATTCAAGAAAGAAACCTCCGCTTAAGGTTGGCACCTCGCCTCAAAACCGCACCATATAAGAATAAGACCATAGATGGTACATCTTCCTTTATTCAAGCAGCCAAAATATGGAATTAATTACCCCAAATATAAGATCCTCAGCTAACTATCTTATCTTTATAAGAATACTCAAGGGTTGGCTCTTCACTACATAACCACCATACTCAAACACTAATGTACAGCATATCCCTGTGTATGTAAAAATGTATAATAAGATTATTATTTGTATGTAGCAACATAAATGTATTTCTTTGTAAAAATATGTATAATAACTGTTTTAAAAAATATATAGGTATTCTTTAGGTCTGCTTAACAAATGTATATATTACTTTTAAATACATAAATATATATGTAGATATATATGTGTGTGTGTGTATATATATATATGTGTTTGTGTGTGTATATATACATATTATTCTATGCTTAATATGTTTATAGCCCACTGCATAGTTTTTATATAAGTTATTTGATTAGATCAGGCTTCTCCAACAAGTAGCTCATGAGCTACTGGTAGCTCTCCACCTACTTCTCATTAGCTCTCCTGTGTACAGCTAAGCCTTCTAAATTGAAACTTTTTGCTTAATTAAATTTACATACATATGACAAAATTGTGCATTGCAAGAAAAAATGTCTGTATTTTCAGAACTCAAAAGCTGATATTTGGACAAAAATGACTACATTTCCTGAATATATTTAAACGTGATTTTTGAGTGATAAATCATTTGCAGAGACTTCTTACTAATATGTTTACTTATGTGCCAGGGGCACTGCAGCTATGGCTGGCATGTATTGCCTATGTATAGGCATTCCAAATTGACAAAGCCATTTTTACATTACTGCTGGCAACTCTTCTGACGCGCTATGGTGAACATTGCTAAAAGAACAATTGATGGACAGAATGCAGAACAATGTCATATATTCACCCCAGTACAGAGATCTGGGCCTAAATCCATCGTTTTTTTGCTCACCATGCCATTCCAGTTTGGAGCCAGCCATATGCAAATCAGACTAGACCCTGCGCCCAATGGGAACAGTCCAGCCCGAGCTGCCAGGCCACGTCCTCCCTGGACTGGAAACAAGCATTCTAGGACCGGTTTCGGTGAACATTGCTGGCAATCTTTCACATGGTGGCCACCGATGTAATCTTGTCTGATGTGGTCACTATTACATCACTAATAACAGTAGCTCCCGATTAATTTAGTTTAACATAAGTAGCTCTTATTACACACAAGTTTGAAGACCCCTGGATTAGCTGCTAATGGCTCTCTGTTTTATTTATCTATCACAATATGTAAATATTATCATAACTATTTTATCTACAAGTGCTTCACTACTGAAATATTGAGGAAATGATAAAATAATAAGAATTGAGTTATAAAGAATTCACAAATGAAATAGCTTCATGTACAGCAGCACTTGAAAGTCTGAAAGTCTGAGTTTATGCAATACCACTTTAAATCTCAATATATTATCTACCTTATTATACATGTATACCCTATCTATGTAGTCATGTATCTATATATTTATTACTTTACTCCTACTGTAGAAGAGAAAAAAAACCTTCACTCTCTCCAATGCAACAGTCTGTCTCACCCTATACCTTTCTCAATATTTCCCCTACTTCCATTCATTGACTCATCCCAAACCTCATTCTACTGCTATAGTATTCAAAATAACCTTTTCTAGACTCTTCCCTCTTCTATCCCTCCTGGCTCATCCCAAACCTCATCTTACTACTATGATCTCGCAAACAACACTTTCTAAATTCTTCCCTCATGTAGCCCTCCTTTGACACATCCCAAACCTCATTTTACTATTATAATCTCCCTAATCCCTTTGTAGAGACCCTTCCCTCCTCCATCTCTCCTTTTTACTCATCCCAAACCTCATATTACTAATATGATCTCCCAAATAACACTTTCTAGACTCTTCCCTCTTCTGTCCTTCCATCTTCCTATTCAATTCAACTAACAGACTCACATGTCCACCTTTCAAATTAACTCATATTTCCCTATACTAATCTACCACTAATCCTTGCCTGCTACTCATCAAAAAGCACATTGACGCGTCATCTAGGGTAGTAAGCGCTACATAAATACAATAACAATTACAATTACAGTAAGGCAACTCCATCTTACAAGACCCTGCCAGGGGGGTGGCCGGACCCTGGGGCCTGCTGCACCGGATAAAGAGGTGGAGCTTGATGTCACTGTGGGGCTGTTGGCATTCGGCTGAGCCACACTGTTCCTGTCGGCGCAGGGTCGGACCGCGGGGCATTTCACCTAGTAGACTGAGCAGCTTGCCAGTGAATCGCTGGGGCTCACGATCGGGCGTTGTGCCCTCATTTACATCTGCTGTGGCAGGGCCTGCCTCAGTGAGTTGCGCTGAGCCCCGAGCTGGCATTGAGGCCTGTGCAGCCCTGTGTTGAGGGAGGACGAGTCGTTGGGGGCTGGCACGGTCTCTGCTCCCCCTGGGCACCATTGTCTACTGTGGGTGCCTCTCAGGGGCGCTGGGTGCTCCTTTTGCTGCAGCTGGGGCCCGTGCCGCAGTGGTTGACTTTTCTCGGCCCCCCTTGGGGTCCTCCTGTGGGGGTCCTGAGCTTAAAGGGTTGTTGTGACCCTCATCGGTCCTGTGCTGGAGGACTCACCGGTGGGAGGGATGTGCATTGGACCCCCCCCGGCAAGCCTCTTCTGACTTAGGCCCTGCCTTGAGACTTTGCACACACCAGCTTTTGCATATCTACTCTGCATAGACTCAGCATGGGCCTCACTGACACCTTTGAGTGCGCCGGGGAGCGCGATGAGATGGCTACACCTGCCAGGGCGGTGGGGGCAGCGGGTGCTGCGCTTGAGCTGACCCAGCCGGCCATGTTGGAGGCCCTCATGGTGGAGATCCACATGGGCTTCCGGACCTTGGACGCACAATTCAATGCACTAGCGGGCAGACTGGATGGAGTGAACGAGCACCTGGACCGCCACCAGACCAGCTTGGAGGGTGCAAAAAAGCGGGTTTCCATACTGGAGGATGGCACGTCCGCCATGACGAAGTTGTAGTGGCGGTTCAAGACAGTGGCATCGAAGAACGAGGACTTGGAGGCCAGGTCCCGCCGCAACAACCTCCTCATACTCAGCATTGCAGAATCCACAGCCACGGGAAAGATGGACCAGTTTGTTGATATTGATATTGATATTGAATGTATTTATAAAACGCAATATATACCCAGAGGCATCTTGGTGCTAGCTGTGATCCAAGTTATGTGTGGTTCAGTTGGTGAAAAGCCAGTTTTTTAGCATCTTTCTAAAAGCTAAGAGCTCAGTTGTAGATTTTAATTAATGGGGGAGTCCATTCCATTTTGTGGCGGTGTTTCTAACAAAGCTCCTACCACCCCATGACATCCTCTTGTAGGGGGGAACAACCAGGTTCTTATGAGAGCTAGAGCGTAAGGACCTAGTTGGCGCTTATCAAACTATATTCCTTTTTAGATAGTCTGGTCCGGTTCCATATAGAGTTTTATGCACAAGAGACAGTGCTCTAAAATGAATACGCTTTTCGATAGGAAGCCAATGTAGTTTCTTTATGACTGGAGGCGCTGATTCTAACCTAGGGGTGTTGAAAAGCATCCTTGCTGCTGTGCTTTGCACTGTCTGAAGTTTTTTCAAGAAACGGTTTTGGAGGCCTTGCAGGAGACCATTACAATAATCTAATCAGGCCAGTACTAACGCTGTAATCACCATTTTTAAAAGGTCAAAGGAGAGCAGATGAGCAATCTTCTTTATTGTTTTTAAAATATAAAAGGAGGTTGAGACCCCAGAATTAACTTGTTCTTTGAAAAGTACTTTGTCTTCTATCATCACACCTATATTTCTCACCTTACTTTTCAGCTTGTGTAGATCCCTTAACTCTTGTGGCCACCAGATGGGAGACCAAAACGACACATTATTCCCAAAGAGCATGACCTCTGTTATTGTAGAATTTAACTTTAGGCAGTTCCTGCTCATCCAATCACTGACCTCCCTCATACAGTTGTTGAATTTCTCAGCCGTGGTTTGGATGTCATTGGTAAGTGACACAATAATCTGGGTGCCATCTGCGTAAGTCACTAGTGAGAAACCAAATGATCTTATTAAGATGGCCAGGGGAGAAACATAAACATTAAACAGGGTCGGGCTCAAAGATGAGCCCTGAGGGACCCCACATGGCAGCATGAAGGGCAATGATGTGAAACCTTTAAGAGCTACAGATTGGGATCTATCACTGAAAAAAGAATGAATAAGGGCAAAAGCCCTGTCTTTTACCCCAACAGCCTGTAACCGATCAATCAGACAATTGTGATTGACCGTGTCGAAGGCTGCGGACAGGTCCAATAAGATCAGAGCTGCTTTGCCCCCTGAATCAAGAGAGGATCTAATGTTTTTCTTCGCTACAATGAGCGAGGATTCAATACTATAAACGCTTCTAAATCCAAAATTCATTTTATCAAGATGATGGCCAGTCTCTATATATGCAGATAGTTGGATATTCATAGCTTTCTCAGCCACCTTGGCTGGAAAGGAGAGCCTAGATATTGGTCGATAATTCGAGGGATCTTTTGGGTCCAAATTAGCTTTTTTTTAGTAGGGGGTGATGCCATAGCCTTTTTTCATGATTTTGGGAACACCCCTGTGGTAAACATAGAGTTAATAACATTAGGCAAAAAATTTGCAATAGTGTCTGGAGCAAGACGCATAATGTGCGGTGGACAAGGATCTGATGGGGACCCGGACTTTGTAGAGGCAATCATCTGGCCAATCTTCTCGATGGACAAGTGCCCAAAACTATTAAGAGACGATTGATCGCCCTCTGGTGGCGATGTTTGTGTCTGAACATTAGCATCAAATTTATCGAAAATTTCCCTGACTATATTATGGAAGAAGGAAGCCAGGGATTCAGAGAGTTCCTGGCTTCCTACCACTGAATCTAGCAATGGAGTAGATGTCAATTTAGTCACAGTCTGGAAAAGTTCCTTAATAGAGTTTTTTGAGGACTCAATTTATTTGGTGTAAAAAGATGCTTTTTCTTTCTCTATTACTTTTTTATAATCTATAATACACTTCCTGTACTTAATTTTTTCCTCTTCCTAATAGTCCTTCCCCCAGACTCGTTCTTGTCTGCGGCAACTTTGTTTAGCGGCTGTTAGGGTATCACTAAACTAAGGCACAGAGAATTTATCCTTTTTGTTTTGCTTTTATTTTTAATGGGAGCTAGAATATCCATAGCTGACTGTATCCAGTTTTCAAATACAGCTGATAATGATTCTGGAGCATTGGAACTTTCTGCCTCTGTTCTAGACAAGGTATCATTTAGAGCTATGGCAGTAATTGTATGCCCTGGGTGAGTCCTCTGCAATTTACCATTCGAGTTTGCAGCAGAGATAATTTCCCTAGGCCCTAGATCAAAGCTGATAGCTTTATGATCAGATCAAATGAGAGCTGTGTTATCTGTTTTGTTTCACGTGAGCGTTATTCGTAAAAATACCGTCCAGGATGTGCCCGGCATTATGGGTAGGCCCTATTATTTTCTGGGTAAGGCCGAAGCTAGCCATATATCCAGCAATACTTCTGTTTCCCTGTCTGTTCATTCTCAAGATAAAAATTTCAGTCCCCTAATACTGTAAAATCTGACTTCAAAGAGAAGGACTCTAAGATTACATAATTTCATTTTTAAAATTTGATCTGGGATCAGGGGGGCGGTAGATAAGAAGACCGTTTAAGGAAAGAGTCTTAGTGAGTTCTACACCAAAACTCAGTGCCTCACATAAATTAATAGCGAGGGGAGAAAATGAGACTGTGAATGATGTGCGGTAAATCACTGCCAAGCCACCACCTCTTTTTAATTGCCTATCCAGTCTAAAAATGGCCTACCCCTTTGGTGTAGCTATTACCATATCTGGACCCGACGTTTGGTCCACCCATGTCTCCGTAATGCAGAGAGGATCAAGCTGAAGGCTGTTAATAAGCTCTAAGACCTCAAAAGCATGTTTAACAAGCGACCTTACATTAATAAGGGCACATTTGACATTTTCTCAATTTAGATTGGCACTTGAGGATGACTTCCTTCAATCCATCAATACTGGCTGATCGACGTGGCCTATCATGTGGTTGAGGCATCTAAGTTTACAGTCCTGGCAGCTAATAGATTTATCTCTATTCTTTGCAAGATCAAAAGTAGTACATTTACCATGCTTACCGGGATTTAAGGTGACCATTTCCATTCATGTATAGCCCTCGCAGGGCCTTGATTGGGGTGTTAAACGGACAGGGGACGGGCCCTGGGCGCTGTCCGGGCACGGACAGGCGCAGATGGTATTGCCTTTGGTGCGCCAGCGGCACTCCCGCTGTGGGCACTCACTGCGCGGACGCACTGTGCAAGTGCCTAAATAACCCGTCATCAGGGCTGGGCGTGTCTTTGTGGGCATGGCTTCGGTCCGTCGCTTGCCAGCGCGATCGAAGTAAAACAGGTGGGGAAATAAAACTTAACAAGGGTCCAGCTGTAGGCTCCTGTGCGTTTGGAGGATACTGGTAATGTATGTCAAATTGAACGCAAACAGGTGAAAGAACTCATACACAGATTCAAATTGAGAACCTACAAGCTGATCTGTTTGGTTGCGATGCTTTCTCGTCTGCGTTCCTGGTGGAGCGCGCTCACCGGTCCTTGGGACCCCGCACCCCCGGGCCCCCCGAGACCCATTATCACCCACATGCCGAACTTTCGCAACAGGGACACAGTATTGCGCTTGGCGCGTGAGCGGGGCACGGTTCAGTATTAAGGAGGAACCATCTCCCTTTATCCTGACTTTACCCTGTTGATTCAGGAGGCCTGTCTTATGTTTGCAGGTGTGAGGGCCTCATTGAGAGAGATGGGCCTTCGCTACGGTATGTTATACCCCACCCGCCTTCATGTCGATGTCCAGGGCAGAGTGCAAACATTTGACACCCCTGCAGAGGCCCAGGCATTTTGCAAATTGATGTGGTGGCTGAGTCACTGTTTGCTAGATTTGGAGACCATACTCCTTTCTCAGCGTTCTGGAGATGTTGGAGGGCTGCCGCAGATACTGCTGTTTTCCTATGATGGTCCCCCCTGGTTGGGATGGGCCCCTTGGGGATGATTGCTTTGCACTGGACCGGAAGGGGTAAGGTTCATGCCCCTGAGGGGCCGATTGGCTGAGATGGGGTGACCCTCCTGCCCTCTTTCCCTACTACCCTCTGTGGTGTGCCTGTATCCCGAGCTTCAATGGTTGAAATGATGTGCTTTTGGGAGTTGCTGGCGAAGCGTTGTCTTCCCCTTGGTGTGTATCATCGAGTCTACTTGTTTGTATTTGGCGTTGGTTTTGTTTAGTATATTAATGGGTTGTCTTTAGGATTGGGATTACCCAGGCTGGGATGGGGAAGGGGGTTGGGAACGGGTTGTTAATTGTGTTTTTATGTCCACACCACACCGTGCAGATGACTGCACTGCTACATTCCGCCTTCCCGAAACAAGGATAACATGCAATGCCCCTGAATCGTAGCCCACGTACCGGTGGCCTGGAGATTCCATTTATGTCCTGGAATATCAGAGGCATCAACAAGCCCCGTAAGGGTAAGCGAGTGCTGCTGTACTTAGAGCGGCATGGAATAAAAATTGCTTTTATACAGGAGACTCACCTGCCCCCCGACTCTGCCCCATCCTATGCCTCATCTTGGGGCCCGCATAGATACTTTTCCAATTATAGTTCCTACTCCTGTGGGGTGTGCATCCTGATCCACCACTCACTTCCCTTCTCTCTTCTGTCCAGTGTGGTTGATGCTGAGGGTAGGTATGTGGCAGTGATTGGTCATCTGGCAGGTCACTATCTTGATATTGAATGTGTATGCCCCCAATACAGACTCCCCCAAGTTTTTTCATAACCTGTCCCAGCTCTATGGTAGGATTGATACTGACCATGTACTAGTTGGCGGGGACCTCAATCTATGTTTTAATCCCGGGCTAGACTCTATGGCGACAGGCGACCTGTGGCAAGCCCCAGTCAACACAGGTGCAATGCAAAATTTGTGAGAAATTCTATCTCAGGGAAGCATGGCATCACCGGCACGCCCAGGTACCAGGTCACACCTTCTACTCTGCACCGCATGGCACATGATCACGGCTGGATTACAGGTTTCCTTCTATCTCCCTACTTCCCAGGCTTGGTGAGGTGAAATGCCCTCCCCGAACTTGTCAGACCACTCCCCGGTGAGCATGAGCCTACATGTTCCACTAACGGGTAGTGGGGCCCGGACTTGTCGTTTTCCCTGTCACACATTGCTCGATCCGGTTTTTAGTGCCCAACTCCGAACTGCTATCACTGAATACTTTGATCTTAATACTGGCTCTGTTGCTACTCAAGCGACACTATAGAAGGCCTTTAAGGCCTATATTCGAGGGGAGGTTATAGCAAAGCACAGCAGTATTTTACGGATATTCGCTGCTCCAGTACATGAGTGGAGGCCACTATCCGTGCATAGATGCGTCCACAGCGGCGGGCCCAGATGATGACCAGCTCCATCTCCGCGCTGCCGCCATGGACGCGTTTTGTGAACTTGTCAACCAGGAGGTGCCGTTTTTGGGTAAATATGCAAAGGCTCACCGCTACGGCGAGGGCGAATGCCCTGGCTGTACACAGGCAAGACTGTTTCACCCACAACTGGGGTCTGATTACATACCGGAACTCCTCTTGGAGGATGGAACCCAGACCTTTAATAACAGCCTGGAATTGGAGTAATTGCATCGTTTTTATATCCAGTTCTACTCTTCTAGGTGCATGGGAAACGGAGATGCACTGGCAAAATACCTTTCCGAGGTGGCTATGGTCTGGTTGTCCGCTCTCCAGCAGCAGTTTTTGAGTGAACCCATTGCGGTAGATGAGATCATAGCTGCGATAGATGCTATGGATGGGTCCAAGGCCCCGGGCTTGGACGGTCTTACGGGTCACGGTAATAAATCGTTCAAACAAGAGTCTGCTCCCCACCTATTTGAGCTCTATGCTGAACCTCTTGAGTCTGGAGTCCTTCCTCCCTCTCTCCGTGAGACAATCGTAATTTTACTTCCTAACCCCGGGAATGACCCCATATACTGTCAGTCCTATAGGCCATTATCTTTATTAAATTTTGATAACAAGATCCTTGCCAAAATCATAGCTACTAGGCTGGCCGTCCTGCTGGAAATTATCTCTCCAATCCGGTTTTGTCCCTCATCGTTCTACATCCATAAATCTGCGCACACTGTTTTCAGTTCTACATAGGATATTTCCGGAAGTCCCAGCTGCAGTGGCCTTGCTCGATGCCGAGAAGGCCTTTGACTCTCTCGAGCGGCCCTTTCTATTCGCTACGTTGCGTAAGCTCAGATTTTCTCTTGGGTTCACTTCCCTCATTAAACTGTTATACACTCAACCCGTCGCCCACATTCGTGTCAATGGCTCTTTGACGCCCTCGTTCACACTTGCCAGGGGTACCAGGCAGGGGTGCCCTCTCTCCCCACTCCTGTTTATCATTGCCCTGGACCCCCTGGTGCTGCATCTGCAGAAGAGGCAACTTTGGAGAGGATTACAGTTCACCGCTGGCACTTTATTGCTTTCGCTTTACGTAGACAACATATTTCTCTTCCTTAGACACCTGTTGGAGAATCTGCACTTGGTAGTTCATGAGATCCAGAGGTTTGGCCAATTTTCAGGCCTCGTAATTTACAGGAGGAAATCTGAACTCTTCCCATTGACGGATGCCATGCACCAGTTTCAATCTGACCTCCCGCTGCAGTGGTGCACTGACACTGTCAAATATCTTGGTATTCATATGCATCGCGACCGGGAACAGGTCATCCGTCTTAATTACGGCCCAGCAGTAAGCAAGCTCACCACGTCAATTGATAACTGGATTAAACTACCGCTGTCCCTGGCTGGGTGAGCGGCCATCATCAAGATGGTTGTGCTTCCCCACTTTCTTTCTTGATTTCTCAACATCCCCATCCCTCTCACCAATGCCTTTTTTGCTACGCTCAGGAGTCTGTTGCTGCGCCTGATTTGGGTGGGTTGCAGGCCGCGGATCAGGTACAAGGCATTGACCCTTCCATATGTGAAGGGTGGCTTCGGCATGCTACATTTTCACTTATATTATTTGATAGCTCAGTGCCATTACATGTACCATTGATAACACACAGACGCCTGTCTGCCTTACATCTGTATTTCCCATGATCTGGCAAGGGGTACGCCTTTAAACGCTGTTCTCCCAGTAGGTGTCCCACTAGACCCCAAGGACAAACAGCCATTAGCCACATCCTGTTGGGCGTGGTGCCGTTAGATGCGTCTGCTGGCAACCGATGGCTTCCACCCATGACTGAAACAGTAGTCAAGCGCCCTCTCACCTGATATGCACTGTACATCACAGGGAACCTTCTTCCGGATAGAAACACCATTGCCTGGGCGGAGGACACTCGATTCGCTACGGCTTCACCTCTAGACCGGTTCATCCTACACCGCTCCCAGAGAACCCTCCGTGACCAGGTACCTTCCTATCCTATCGCTCCAGATGATTTTACTCCTCTCTCCTTCCTCATCGCCGATGATAGCGGTGAGCAGTTGGTCTCTAGGGTTTATCACAGGTGCTTGGAAATGGTGCCCGTGGTGGACGTTGGGTTTCGTGGGGCTTGGAGTGTGGATCTGCAACACCCGTTACCGGATGGTGTGTGGTATTACTGCTGCTTCCAGACCAAACTGGTCTCCGGCAATAACAAACACAAATTGCTGCACTTTAAGTTTCTCAGACATGCCTACATGACTCCCAAACTCATGGCAAGGTTGGATCCGCCGGCTCCTCTGCATGTCTCAAGTGCAACGCTGCTGCGGCTGACGTTTTTCACTTAACGTGGGCATGTCCACACGTCCATAATTTTTGGCTTGATATTTTCGTACATCTTGACCAGATGCTGGAAATGGCGCTGGATCCAGCACCCCTGCTCACATTGCTGGGTCATGTTCATATTATTCCTAAGGAATCCCGGTGCTTTGCAGCGCTGGTGCTGCTGCTTTTGAAGCAGAAGGTTGCGCTGTGCTGGGGGAGCGCCTGCCGCTCTACAGTGGCGAATTGACTTAGGAGCTTCATTTTTTGTGATACGACAAGCAAGTTGTATGCGCTGATGCAGCCCTCCACATCCCATCCATTGAATATTTGCCAGCCTCTTCATGCCTACCTGCAGCATAGGAACTCCCACTCACAAGATTGACTTACCTGGTCTCTGCCCCCCTCCTGGCCGCACAAGCCTGTCCTCACAGTCATGATCTGCCCCTTCGTTAGCAGCACACCGCTGCGTTCTTCCCGGCACCACCGGTACACTCTAAACACAATGGGCCTGATTCACAAAGGTAAACTGAGACGAAAGCCTAACTTTACGTCTTTAGGTATTTACAAAGGGCATTTACGAGTAGTAAAGTTAGACTTTTGTTTAAGTTTTGGTCTCAGTTAAATTTAAGACCAAAATGTAAGTTAAACTGAGACAAAAGTCTAACTTTACTACTCGTAAATGCCTTTGTGAATACCGAAAGTCGTAAAGTTAGACTTTTGTTTCAGTTTACCTTTGTGAATCGGGCCCAATGTTCTCCTGCACACCGACACATGCCAGTGCTGTTTAATGTCTTCCGTTCCTTGTCCTTACAAATACGTTCAGGGCGGGTGTTCCGATTTCCCCTTTATATGGCGGAATGTATGTATGCTTGGCAAATTTACTATGACAATGTAATCGTATGCTGTACATCATGTCTCGAAATGTGGTGTTGTTTTTGTTGGTTGTACCTGAAAATGATAAATAAAATTAAACAAATTTATATAAATAGTAATTGTGCCTGTGAATATGAGGACTGTGCCTAGCCATCTAAGACTGCACACTGTCATTTGTTTCTGTGCCCTGTGGCTGCGTGTTTAATGGTTGTGCTTGGGAAATTTCTGGACGTGTAGGATATTTCTCGATATTGGAGGCATACCTGTACTCACCCGAATCTTCGAAGGGAAGTGATCATTCACAGGTCTGTCCACTGTGTTACAATCAACACAAATCTAGACAGCTATGATCATATCACACACCAGTCAATCAAAGTTTCCTTTTACTTAAGTAATAAGTACTTTCTAAAGTCAATGGATTTTAAAAATGAACATCGCGTATTGGGATGATTTTTTTTCAGAGTTACTATAAACATGTTTCTCTGCTTATTTGCCTTGTGGCAAGCAATTGAAGATTATTAATCTGAGACGTTGTTAATTGGTGCCATTTATCTGGGATAAAAATGGAAATTAGAATTAAAGTGACTAGTTACAGTATTAGAGCTGACAGGCTATGTAGAACATAGGGAATCCTGGCTCCCTTTTGAAATTAAATGCACATACATATTTATCTAAGTAATTATGAATGAGTTATGTTAATTGACCATTTCATTTAATGTCACGTTCACGTCTAGTATAATCAGGAAAAAAGTATTGAGAGATGTGGCAATGTGTTGAACCCAGTATGGACTGAAGTTAGGGGACTGGTGGATATACAGGAACACTGACTAGCAGTCTCTGGGTATGCAGACATGCCCAGATAGGGCCAAAGCACTCACTGTGCCACGATATTTCTGGACACCAATCACATGCCCAGTGGGCTCTGGGGCAGGAAGTGACTGAAGCCATTGACCCACACTAATAACTTCTAGGCCATGGATAAATACTTTGCTCAAAGGCCTTTGGTACGAAGACATGGCACAGAGGGTGCCTGACATACTCCTTTACCGAAGCATGCTCGAAAGGCTCACATGGCGAAGGGGCCATATATTAGGCTTACCAAACACAGTCCTGAGAGATAGCTGGTCGTGCCCATGTCCAGGAGGCTCTAATTAATCAAAACAGTGTGAAAGGCAGTGGTAAAGGCCCCTCCTTCTTTGAGCCTGCTGGGCCCGAATGCCATGCTCGGTGAGATATGCAGTAGGGCGACTGGGCACATGCCATGACCAAATGTCATGCCACTGGTGCAGAACCCAGTGGGCAACACTGAAGGCTGCGATCTCCAGTAAATTACGAGGGCACAATACCAGATCCTGCCATCCGCCTCCCTGATCAATGCCAAAGGCTGTGAACTACAGTTTCCAGGGTTATGTCCAGAGCGTGCTGAACCAACCGAAACACTGCTTCTGTGGGCTTTGGGGATAGTATTAAATTCAGTTTACGAATGTTGTTAAAATACACCGTTTGAAATCTGAAACAAACTGTTCTGTTTAGAGATCAGGTTAGAAAATAAGATCAGCGGCTAATAAATGCAATAAAATAAAAGTACTGTTGAACGGACATTATAGCTATGTGCCAAAGCCTAAAAAGCAATGCCAACTTCCAGTTATGGTTAAATATGCGAACATAACAGCCATATTCGCTTCTGATGACCTCACACATGAGGTCAGTTGAGGTGTGACCTGTGACGACACCTACAACATCACTGCTGACCTCACATGTCAAGTCATCGTTAACATTTTTGATGCACTTCTTGAACCAGCAAAAGATTGGTCCTTTCAAAAACTGCTAGCATTACAGACTTGCATAGACATCTTTAGGTGGGAAGTAATATTGCCCTCTAACTAGAACTAATGCCTCTGAGGATACATATTGCAAGAGCGAACACTTGTAGCAGTCTTCTGTTCTGCATAAACAGACGGCATCAGTATTGGCTACTTCATTTACATCACTTGTGCCATGACATATCACATCACATGGGTAACAGTACTGAAGATGGAAACACTTTTCTCTTTTCCATATCTTTTTTTCTGACAGTGGATATGCAGCATTGTTTTATATGTATGTACATCAGAGTCATCCCGATGTATAATGTGATACTGCACACATCCATCTACAATTAGGCCCAGATTTATTAAACTTTGACACAGCGCAACGCAGCAAGACATCTAGCTGTGTCAAATGGCGAGAGAAGGAAGGCGCCATATCTATCAAGATATTGCACATTTTTGCTCTCTCCTTGTGCATGTGCACTCAGTGTAGCCTAGAGCCAACTCTTGTTTCATGCTGCGAGCCGGCGTTGCAGGCAGGATTGTTTCTTTGCAGGAAGGGACACCTTCCTTCACAAAAAATAATCCTCAGAGGCATTTTCCTCTTTCTAAGTGTGCTGCAAGAGGAAAGAACATGGAGAAATAAAGATATTTCTCCCCCTTGCCCCTTCTACCAGGAAGGCATAGCATTTTGACGCATTCCCATGTTTACCATTCTTGGTAAATTTGAGACTGCACCAAAATTCATGGGTGGATGAGTGGGAACATCCATGGAACGCCTTCCCAGGCTGGGTAACACAAGGCAGCCATTTGAGCTGCCTTGCATTATTCCAGATTTACCAAGCAAAGAAGGGCCACTTAAGGTGGCTTTGCGTTACTTGGTAAATTTGACTTAAGGATTGAGTTGCTCTTGCGGCACCAAGAGTGATGCCAGGGCAACACAATGCAATGATAAATCTGGCCCTTAATGTCTATGAGGTTATATCACTAGTCAATACATCTGTTTCCTGTATAGACTGGTAAATCAGAACCTACATCAGCCATGACATCTCTGACGACATCACATGTCATATCAGTAACCACAGCATTAACAATAACATGATTGCTGTTTTTACACCTGCTTTCTGGCACTGATGTAGACTTGTTTCCATGCCCTTCAATCATAGACCCAGCTAAAGTTCCTATAGGCCTTGGGGAAAGAAGGTCTTGGAGCAAGCCAAGCCTTCCTTTGCTGTGTGTCCTTGACAAGGGCATCTGGTGTTGGGAACAATATTCTACCCTTATAATAGTATTCAAAGTAGGGATGGCCTCAATAAAATCAACAGTAATGTGATAGGAAATGTGGCAAGTGATCTTGACCAATACAAGGTCATCCTGCTTCAAAACATACAACCCTTATCTATTAAAGCATCATAGGACAATCCACCATGGTAGGACACGTATTTCCTGTAGCATAATATTTATCTTTGGGACCTGGTACAATTTTCAAATTTGTCATAGGCCAGCATTATCCAAATCACCCTCAACTATCGAGCAGGAAAATTAGTGTTCAGCCGGTATCAGGGATTATAACTAAGGCTATCAGAAATTGTATTGCTGACGAAAGTAGTGCAGACAATCGATGCACTGGCATATCTCATAAAATGGAACAACCTTCATGTATGAATAGCTCCTGACTTTTGTTTCATTTGCTACCTCAATGCATGATTGCAAAAACACTATATTTTTCATGCTCCAAAATGCCCATCTGGAGGACATCTTGGACTAGCAAATGTAAAGGGGAAAACTGTGCTGCAGCAGACTCCCATGATGAAGTACATTTCATGGAGGGACAACCATGGCAGCACTTAAAAGTGGGGGTGGAAGTATTGGTGAATTAGGGGATTCCAGGCACCATGGTTGGCTGGTATGGGGTAGGTGGGCAAGTTTCTCTTGGGCCAGAGCAGGCCGAATGGAATTCTTCTTTGGCAGGTTGAACAGGGCACTTCAAGTCTGGCAATTCTATGTGGCAGGCCTGGGGTCAGGGTAGACGGCTGCCTAGAGTACTATCCTCTTGTACTCCCTATTGCAGCCCCTTTATAAGTATGCTTTTATATTACTGGTGCAATATACTTTACATACCTCCAATAGTTTTGAAAACAATTATGTGAAGTTTCAAGCAGCAACTTCACAAACTGTTGTTGCTAAGTGCATGCACTTGAGATGATCGCCCTTTAAAAATGGGGTGCATTGAAGACTTTTGGACTACGGTTCTCTTGTTGGACTGGTTCAGCCAAGAGAAATAAGGGGAGACAGAAGAAGAAATATCTTGAGCCAATTCAAGGTCTTCTCAAGTGGATTTACAAAATTCTTAAACTCAAGCATGTTTTGCTCAAATCAACCTAAAAGCACAAGCTTTTCAGTGTAGATTAGAGATATTTATGAAGAAGAAAGCTGGATAAAATCATTTTTGTACCAGCAGTTGAGTTAGATGACGTTAGTAAGGAATCTTGCTGACTCCTCTCCATTCAAACAAAGGTAAAATTAATCCAAATACCAATTTTAAAATCCGGAATCTCCTCACATTGGGCTTTACAGCAAAGGATAGTTCTCTAATTTTTAGGTAGCTATGCAAAGAAGAATGCTTGAAAGATCCTTTCATGTGAAGATCATCTAAATCACCCTAGAACATACCTAGGACACTTAGCAATCGTAAATGCACCAGTTAGAGAGAAGGAGGTGGCACCATGAGTAATGGCCTTCCTGAAGGGAAAACCATCATATCCAGCTCACAGGTGTTTTCTCTCCTTCACGGAAGGAATGACTGATTACACTATTTCTTAATACAACAGATTTTTCATTGATTCATATTCTAAAATGTTATCTGAAGGCCAGATGGACTAGGCCTAGTGTGTTCTGTCTGACAACGGTGCTATGCAAATACATTTTAGAGACAGAATCAACATTAGTGGTGACAGCTGATCCAGCGCGGCTAATATAAATTTCTCCTTAGGACACGAATCCAGGTAAAACATTCACGTCTATTAAACCATATGTCGGTGGGGCCCATGACACCGCATATCATACATTCATTCTTTCACTGGATTACACACCAAGGAGAAATGTGTTGCTGGAGGAACGGGATACCTTGTTAAATTTGACAGAATAATACCTCAGACATCATATACATCACTTTGATCCTGTCAGTTCTAAACATCAAGGTATTCGGCTCTTTGGTCGATGGACCAACTAGTAGAATAAGTTGATAGTGATTAAGAACAGCTCAATCACTCTTAAAACCGGTTAACCTTTAAACTTATTAATGAACTAAAGAACCACAGACTAATTTTAAGTTAGAATGAAATTTTATCTAATTTCTCAATTGCACGGGTGAGATTCTTTGTTTATTAATCACTTTTAATACATTAATAACATTTATGTGAAAAGTCTAATAAAGAATAGAAAATTATGCATTTACCCATTTGGATGCGGATAGGAATGGTTCACCAAAAAGAAGATAAACCGCAGATCACAGAATAGAACTCCCAAACTGACTGACTGTCCCGCTAAATGCCTCCTCGATCGGACCTCCCGTACAGATTTCCCGCAACGATCTCGTTCCTTCCCCAGTCAAGTTCGAAGTCCAAAAATGACAGAGTCCTTTTGTAATATTGAGGTGGAAAAATGGAAAATGGAAAAATGGTATGGCAAGAAAACACCAACGTCAGCAGTAGCATCAATAGCAGCGGCCACAGCAGCAGCAAAAGGAGCAACCCCATCCCACATAAGAGTAGACCCTCTTATACCCTACTTTCTAGCTTACTACACAAAAAGTTGCAATCGTTAGGGGCAAGAATCACGCTAATTGGTCCATTTGAGGGGTGGTGATGATCACCTCATCGCCCTCCTTGTTCAAACTGGTTTTGGGGACAGTTAAACATACAATGAGTCTCATGACCTCTGGGTTAAAAGCAGTCCAACTTGTCCATTAATTTTGTTGCAATCTCGATGGTCACAATTTAGTTAGTCCATTGTTGCTCAGTGCTTTTCTCTTCCATTCCCACGAATACGTGCTGAGTCTTTCTTGGCACCCTCCTTATGGTAGGTCAGTACGACCTTGACATCTCTTACTCCGTGCACAGGCCGCACCCACGTGATTTAGTTTCTCTATTTCTTCCGCCTAGAGGCCATCTTTGGCTTTTCACGTGACCTCATCAGTTTCGGCAGCCATTTTCGCAGCATGGCCTAACAGGCCTGAACGAACTATCATAAGAACAAACACAACCAAAATTAAAACAAAGAAAATAAGCCTTTCTGTTTACCCCCCGCCATTCTAAAGACCCGTGTTAGGTGTTACCTAGCAGAAGCGACATTTAAAGCCATTTTACTTACCATCTGCATTCTTTGCCACAATACAAATCTACTACATAGCATAAATCATGCGATTTTACTCTAATTAGTATGCAAATCACAATATTAGGGTTAATCAACTTCACAATTGTAAATAAATTAGATTTTGCACAAATTTCCGGGTTACCCTTATATAGTGTTTACTAAAAGTGCATTTGTTGGTTATTTCATGCTCCTTCAAACAATTAGTATTATTAAAATTTCATTAATTTTCCAAGGGGTGTACAAATTATTTTATTTACCCTGCTCCATCACAGCCAATGCTCAGCATGTTCTTTACACGTGATCCAGTGGCCCTACCCTGTACTTAATTGATTTGATCTTTATTTTTTCATACATATTTTTACACTCATATTGACTTCTATATTGATGTACATTGATGAGTGTTTACTTCCTGCAAGCCTTTGTTCTTTACAGTGGCCAATTTGACATTACCTCCCACTATCTTAGATTTGCTTTGTACTGAAGCCAAAGAATATTCTGCCTCATTTAACTTTATCTATATTTAGTAAGAATATATAGAAATATCGCCTCTGAGGTACAATGCTAATAATATTGTTATGACACCCAAATCAGGAGCCAATGTTCGACAACTTGGAGTTGCTTGCGGCATTATAAAGTAGTTAGAAAACAATGTAAATTTATATAGCACCACTTTGGATTGAGTAATTTCGAGCCATTAGACATGAAAGCAATTCTTGCTTGGGTTCATAAAAAAGAAAGGCAATCATAGGAAAACAATAAAAAAGAAGATAAAGTTGACATCAACTGGGACACAATACTCAAAGCTATTATATCTAAAGAGGAAAGCATTTTTGTAAATTGGCCACTAAAGAGACACTGATTGATGACACCAAAGACCCAATTACTACTATTGGATACAAACATGGACAAAGACACATCACAGTCTTTTTGGCTCAATAACAAAACCTAGCGAGGTCAAGGGCAGGGACTTTGAAGCCCTTTCAAATCTCTGTTCTGATGTCCAAAAGTGGCAACTATACTTACAACTTGTACTGAGTTAAATACAATTGGGCACAATGATTTGACCCACAATATCCTTAAGATTGGTCCGCTTTGGTGAGCTGTTGTGCTAGATCCTCTTTTTCTGACTGACTTTGAATAGCATCACCCTCCAAGATTAGAGTGGTGTAATGCTTGCACTTGTCCCAAGAAGAGAAATTGTCCTAATCCTGCAGATTCTCAACTCCTCGCTGTGCTCAGTCCACAAGCACACGTTTTTGAAAGGATAGTCCTGTTTCACCACAGTGCCTGAAGAGAGGCTACGTGGATGTTTTCTACAAGACAGATTTTTTTAAAGAAATGCAATTCGATGGCACACAGTGTGATGGAGCTATTTCTTATGGCCAGCACCTCACTCTCAGCATGGGCAGTCTCTTTACATTGTGCATTCTTTGACTTTTACACAGCATATTGAACAATCCTTGCTTTGTGGCAAAAACTCTGGCACTGGTTCTTCAGTCTTAACAGCTCACATTTTAAGCTCACACTATTCTCACACTTAGAGCTCTGGTTTTCTAGTGTGGAAGCAACAAGTATTCAAACCTTTTCAGTGGTATGTAAGGGACGCATGTTTGGCTCAACTTTATTTACTTAATGTTTGAATAAATTAGATCCTGCACTTAAATCTATAATTATATTTCCACCCTCTCTGTGTAAGCAAAGGGTGTGTTTAGTATATTAGGTGGATGATTTGTTCCTCTATGATCTCAAACCTATTGGGTCACAGAGAGCCGAAAACTTCCCTCCCACCTCCCCATATGTGGCGGCCGCAGCGCGGCCGCGCCGCTGGTGCGCCGAAGGCGCGCCTAAGGCAAGCTTGTCTGCGCCCGTCTGCGCCTGGACCGCGCCCAGCGCCAGAACCCCTGGCCCCTGCATCCGCCACGAAGACCACCTCCGATACGACGCCAGCACCCTCATCGCTCTCAACCCAGGACGGACCTCCACCTGCTTCAAGGCCACCCCGAAACGCACCCATGGTCCCTTCACCTGCCGGAACTGCAGCTTCACCTGCCTCGGAGAGCCCAAGACTCCCGCCAAGAAGGACCTCAACCATTTCTGGTGCATCCTACTAAACACCCGCTCCGCACGCAATCACGCCGTCGAGCTCTGGGACCTACTCGACACCTCATCACCGGATGTCGCCTTCCTGACAGAGACCTGGATGAACGAATCCTCCGCACCCGACATCGCCATAGCCATCCCCGACGGCTACAAGATCACCCGCAGAGACCGCACCAACGGAATCGGAGGAGGAATCGCCATCGTCCACAAAGACACCATCAAGGTCTCGAACAGCACCGACGACACTCTCAGCACCGCCGAACACATGCACTTCCAGATCCACACGGATCCCAACACCACCGTAAGAGGCACCCTCATCTACAGACCCCCCGGACCCCGACCCCAGTTCAGCGACTCCATCGCCGACTTCATCAGCACGCACGCCCTGACCTCCACCGACTACATCCTCCTCGGAGACCTGAACTTTCACCTGGAGAACAACAACGACAGCAACTCCTCCACCCTGATCGACAACCTCGCCAACCTCGGACTGAAACAGCTCGTCACGACGCTGACCCACATCGCCGGACACACGCTCAACGCTATTTTCTCCTCAAGCTCCCACGTCTCCTTCAGCCACACCTCCGAACTCACCTGGACCGACCACCACTGCATCCACTTCACCTTCCGGAAACCCGCCGCACACCACCGCACCCTACAGATCCCCCGCAGATGCTGGAGCAAAGTCACCGAAGACCAACTCCAGACAAACCTCGCACTCAGCCCACCCACCGACCCCTCCAACCCCGCCGCCGCCGCCCGCAATCTCAGACGATGGATGGACGACTGCGCCAACACCTTAGCCCCGCTGAAAAAACCAACCTACAAAGACACCAGCAAGAGAGCCAGCTGGTTCACCCCGGAACTCGTAGCATCCAAGCGCACCTGCCGGAAACTGGAGAACAAATGGCACAGTGAGAAGACGCCGGACAGCCGCGCAGCCCACAAAGACGCCATCCGCAACCACCATCACCTCATCAGGTCCGCCAAGAGGACCTCCTTCAAAGACCGCCTCGACAACAACGCACACAACAGCAAGGAGCACTTCAGCATCGTGAAGGAACTCTCCAACCCCAGCTCCAACGCCAACGACATCTCACCGTCGCAAGCCCTGTGTGATTCCCTCGCCACCTTCTTCCACCGCAAGATCGCCGACATCCACGACAGCTTCGACTCCCGGACGACCCCAACAGGCCCCGGCACATCAGACCCGCTGCACCCCATCGACCACGACCCCCTGACAGCCTGGGTCAACGTGAACACCGAGGACACAATCAAGACCATGGGCACAATCCACTCCGGCTCCCCATCAGACCCTTTTCCACACCACATCTTCAACAAAGCCGTCAGCTCCATCGCACCCCACCTGCGCAACGTCATCAACCTCTCCTTCGAGACCGCGACCTTCCCAGAGAGCTGGAAACACGCCGAGATCAACGCCCTACTCAAAAAACCCAAGGCGGACCCGAGCGACCTCAAGAACTTCCGGCCCATCTCCCTGCTTCCATTCCCAGCTAAGGTCATCGAGAAGATCGTCAACAGACAGCTCACCCGCTACCTTGAAGATAACAGCATCCTGGACCCCTCCCAGTCAGGATTCCGCAGCAACCACAGCACCGAGACCGCCCTCATCGCCGCCACTGACGACATCAGGATCCTGCTGGACAACGGCGAGACGGCGGCCCTCATCCTCCTGGACCTCTCCGCCGCCTTCGACACTGTTTGTCACCGCACACTACGCACACGCCTCCACGACGCAGGGATCCGAGACAAGGCCCTGGATTGGACCACCTCCTTCCTTTCCAGCAGAACCCAGAGCGTCCGCCTCCCCCCATTCTGATCCGAAGCCTCCGAGATCATCTGCGGCGTACCCCAGGGATCTTCCCTCAGCCCGACACTGTTCAACATCTACATGGCTCCACTCGCACGCATCGCCCGACAGCACGACCTCAACATAATCTCCTACGCCGACGACACTCAACTGATCCTCTCCCTCACCAAGGACCCCTCACCGCCAAATCCAACCTCCATGAAGGAATGAAAGCCGTCGCCGACTGGATGAAGTGCAGCCGACTTAAGCTGAACACAGACAAGACGGAGATCCTCATCCTCGGCTCCAACCCATCAGCCTGGGACGACTCCTGGTGGCCCTCATCACTAGGGGCACCCCCGACACCAACCGACCACGCACGCAACCTGGGAGTCATCCTCGACTCAACGCTCACCATGACCAAGCAAGTCAACGCAGTCTCCTCCTCCTGCTTCAACACCCTCCGCATGCTCCGCAAGATCTACAGGTGGATCCTGACAGACACGAGAAGAACAGTCACCCAGGCCCTCGTCAGCAGCAGACTCGACTACGGAAACGCCCTCTACGCAGGAGCCCCGACCAAGCTCATCAAACGACTGCAAAGAATCCAAAACGCCTCTGCACGCCTGATCCTCGACATTCCACGCCACAGCCACATCACCCCCCACCTGAAAAACCTGCACTGGCTCCCCGTCGACAAGAGAATCTCCTTCAAACTCCTGATCCACGCACACAAGGCACTCCACAAAACCGGCCCAGCCTACCTCAACAGTCGACTCTCCTTCTACGTTCCCAACCGTCAACTCCGCTCCGCTGACCTCTCCCTGGCCACCGTCCCGCGCATCCGGAGAACCACCACCGGAGGAAGATCCTTCTCTCACCGCGCCGCCAAGATCTGGAACACCCTTCCCCTCAACCTACGACAGACCCAAGACCTTCTGACCTTCAGGAGACGACTCAAGACCTGGCTATTCGACCAGTAGCGGCAACACCCCCCCTCCTCTCCCTCCGCGCCTTGAGACCCTCGCGGGTAAGTAGTGCGCTTTAGAAATCTTGTGATTGATTGATTGTGGCTACCTATGCTCTCCAAAATAACTTCACAGTAATGTTTGAAAAGATAACACTGCTGGCATTTGGCAAGTCCAAAAATAGGGGAAGCCGGTATGTTAAAGTACAGCATAAAGACATTATTAAGGATAACAAATATCTGGACATCACTTGCAAGATCAAATTTCCCTGGATTTCTTTGATCAATGGGAGGGGTGTCCTCTGTATATTCTAGAAAATCCATTTCAGCATTTTATTAATAGGTACGGTGGATTTTCTTTTCGAATGTGCTTATTGTCTACCATGCCAAGATCATTTGTGCTCTAACCTGCGGCACCCTTATTCAGCTGCGGATTTCCAAGATATTCACTGATAGCATTAACGTAGCACCACGAACAAGGCTTCTAGTCTTACGAGAATCCACACCCTAGAACTTGGTCAGCCTCAAATTGTGGTTGCTGTCTAGTCTGACAGTTGCCTGGTACAAGTATTGGCCTTTTACTGCAGGGTAAGCACAGCACTGCAAATATTATTTCTAACTGGATATATGCCAAGATTCTGTCCAAATCCGGAGGAAATCATGTGAGTTAGGCAGGTTTTTGCAACTCCAGGATTGTGCAACTTGATCTTTCTACACTTTTAGGTTATCCAGATGCCTCTTTCAATCATTACTCAGCTGCTACCAGAAGTTCACTAATAGCCATGTCCCATGCATTCTTTAAAAGTTTCAAATGGCAACTGGGTTTTCAGTGATTGAGCAATGTCTGTATTTTTTATTACTAGCGAATTGAGGTGTATGGACAATATGTTAGGGGATTTGAGTGTAACTATGAACAGGGTGTGATTTACATCTTGTACTTCAGGAGTCAATGCCTAATGTATACGCAATTAAACATGGCAGTATCTATACAGATATAACAACAATGAGAATCGTGAAGAGTGAGGATTGTGATATCAAAATCAAGAGGCTAAATTTAGAACTGCATTTAGGGCTTTGTAGGAGATACTGTTGCTGCGGGCAGAACAGAAGTATGTAAGCTGGGGAAACTGACTTAGGGGCTCATTACGATGGCGGGCGGACCTGAGTCCGCTCGCCATCGTTGCGGTGTTTGGGACCGCCCGCCAGACATGCGGCGGTCCCACCACTGCAATTAGGATGCGCCCACCATACTGGTGGGCGCATCCAGGGCCTTTAACATTGTGGATGGTGCTGCTGGCTGCAGCACCGTACGCAATGCCAAAATGCCATGCTGTGCATTTCCCTGCACTACGTGGCAGGCACCATGCGGTGCCTGCCATGCAGTGCAGGGAAATGCAGGGGGGTACCATGGGTACCCCCCCAGTGCACAGCTACCTCCCCCCCACACAAGGGGGGCCCCCTATGGGCCCCCGAATCCGTTTCCGCCTGTCTTTTCGCGGTGGGATGTCCGCCACGAAAAGACAGGCGGAAAGGGATATCGTAATCCCTACGGCGGTGCCTCCAAGGCACCGCCGCAATGTTGGCCTATAGTTTAGTTCCACAAGGCAGGCGGAAAAGGACCACCTTGCGGAACCGTGGCGGACGGTCTTTGCGTCCGCCGCGGACAGATTGGGATTCCCATCGCCATCCTAATTCGGCGGTGCGAAAATCGGGCTCCGATGGCGGAAGGACCGGCACCGCATGGCTGGCGGTGGCGGTCCTTCCTCCATCGTAATGAGCCCTTTAGTTAATTGTGAAGGGGATGTTGATATGAATTTATGAGGTGTTAAAAATTGATTAATACATTTTAGAATAGACCTGGTGTGAAACCCTATATTAAAACAGTCCCCCCCTTTTTTGTTGTTTGTCTGCCTTCTGTGTTAATTGATCTAGAGATACAATCGACTGTGTATGTGTTATAATAAGTGTACTGGAGGGTATGTGGGAGTGTTTTTCTATTAGAAAAAAGTTTTGATATGGATGTAGATACCACAGGAGATTGGAGTGCCCCTGATTAACATAACTGTGAAGCTGTAACTGGAATGAGACATGTTGAAATTGACTTATAGAATACAAATTTGCAGGGAGGGATACATTGAGTTTTAGTGGAAACCAGTGGGAAATATTAACATTTGATAACAATGATGTCAAATAAAAAAATTCCCATATTCTTTATCTTTTCTTTTCAGACTTAAAAAAATCTTTGTATTCTGGAATTTGACGACCATAAAAGATTGTGGTGAACCAGGAATATCATATGAGATAGAAGATAGGTAAGATGGGTGTTACATACGTTTTTTCAGCCACTACTCAAACAGGAGATGAGAAGAACTTTTAATCCTTTTGATATTTTGCTTGATCACAACATGAGAACTAACATTATGAGTATTTTTTCATCTAGCCATTTGTGAAATGATTAGATCAAAGTAATTTTAAGCCTCAGTTAGCATACGATGTAAATATGGAGAAATAGGTAATATAAAATAAATGTATTATGAAAAAAAGCTTGAGTACATTGGAGTGGTTAGGTTGATGTAACCTTGAGTTGCAGTGAACCAACGATGAAAAGCACAAATGTGAACTCACTTATGGGTAGATATATAAAATGTTTTTCTTGCTGTGAATTATAAACTATCAAGATGGGAATTGTTGTTTTTCTAAAACTAGTTTTGTTTTGTCTCTATAATTTCAGCCCTGAAGGAGCAGAATGTAAACACCCGAAACAAGTGTTGGCTGAAAATTTTCTATTTTCAAGAATTGACTGGAAATATTCTTTTTTCAAGAATTACGGATTTGAAATTAGGATCCAGTTATAACTATATTAAGAGATGCTGTTGAATTTGTTATTTGATCAAATGCAACTGTATAACCACGTTATTGAATAACACTTATCCTTTGATGCTCTTTGTTGTTTGCCCATTCACACAAATGAACAAGAAAAAGCTGCACCTTGTGAAAAACCTCCCAGGACTATCAAAAGGATAGTTTTTGTGCATACTGAGGAGACTTGAAGGCACCAGCGACCTAAGCGTAGCCAGTTATCCCATTATGGAGAAAGGAAGACAATTTCAACCCAGACAGTTCTTATGCAGGCTATTTAAGAGAAGAGCAATATAGAGTAACAGTAGGAAAAAATCCATATAATGTCCTTTTTGGAAACTATCTGAAATACCCCAAAAAATAAGTAAAATTATTCGAAGTACTGGTCCAGCATTTTGTGCTATGCTTTTTTAGTGCAAAAAGTATCCTTGTGTCCATTTAGGACTCAAGGGCTCACTTTGCACTAAAAATAGCCCACAATCGTACATGATGTGAAATACAGCCCTCGAATTCTGTTCATTCACCTTGTTCCTGTGCTCTTGTACTAGGAGTTTTACCCAAACAACATCTCATTTACGTGACGTGCATAATCTCAGACATTTCACATAACAAGTGTAACATGAAATGCCATAAATTATGCAAGATTATGGCAGCATAAATTACTTTTCACACCATCCTAATATTGTTCTCTCAACACAATTACGGGTCAACAGCAATGTGCTTTGTCAGTTATCTAAACTGCAAGTAGCACTGACTGAAATTACGGGCCAGACCTGTTTAGTCAACATAGAAAGCTGTATACTGGAGTTACCTATGGGTCCTAAGGGTTCCAAAGTGGGGGTGCAATTCGTTAACCTAGCACTACTACTGGCAAAGCAGCTTCTCACCACAAGGTGGGAAGAAAGTAGAGGGCTCCGTAAAAATCAAATCTCAATGGAATGGGACATGTTATTGGAGAGCTTTAAGGTGCAGGCCCCAGATCCAGAGAGGGCAGCACGCTCCCTGGGAATGAGTATACATTAATCCGGAAATGATCGTCCCCGGTGACCATAGAAGAGTGAAATACCTTCTCCTGATGCCCTCAAGATTCATAAGTAAAGAGCTCCGTGACGCGTGGGCTTCTGCCCCCAATAACATGATGATGGCTTTTAGTGACACACAGGGGTTTTAGTTTGGTTGGGGATCCAGGTGGGATCCGATTGGGAGGGATATCATAATTGACTACTTGACTTCATACCCATGGCCATAATGTATACAGGCTTGACACATATCAAGATGTAGACAAATATACTCAATATGCAAACAGAGAACGAAATGGTTGGCCTACGTCAAATCCGAACTGGGTAAAATTGGTCTACAGAGGGCTTTTGCAGAGCCAGATATATGTACTAACCTTAACAGAAAAGAATTGGCATTAACATTTTATGATTGTGGGGGGGCACGTCGTATAAATAGAATGGAAAGGAAAGCGCAGATCATGGCAAACATCTCCTTGATAGCTTCGAATTGCCCCTCTAATTCTCTTTGGCTGCCTTGGGGACGTTGGGAACGCTCTTTATTATTTCGACTGAGAGCGGATACTGTCAAATATTTGTTGTGCTCCCCCCTTGGCTTTCAGCCTAACTTAGCTGCTATCCCATTTCTATGTGATGGAAAATCAGGCCGAACAATGAAGCTTTTCTGTAAATTTTATAAAATGTATACTAGGCGGTTTTTCATTCCACTTTTTAAAAAGAAATGTCATAACATCAGGCATGCTAGAGCTGCATTTTCTTTTGTTTTGCAACTATCAGATGAAGAAATCAGCTTATATGTAGGTGCCTTTTTAAGAAATGCTGTAAGGTCTCGAAGTACTATGCTGTAATATCTTGTATTGCTAAATTGTGTTGTTTATATCGGTTCTCTTGAAATGTTAGGATCTATGTAATTTTAACTGCTTTTTAAATGTTTTTCATATATATTGAATTTATTACTTTTATGGGCGTAACTTCGCCCAAATAAAGTTTGAATTGAATTGAGAAAGAAATGTACTTTACATTGTATGCTACTGGGTTGAATCTCATAAGCCTGTAATTATGACTGTTTCTTATGATAAAATGCAATAAAGTTTGTTGGAAAATAAAAAATAAAATATCTAAACTGCAAGTTTGTACACATAACAGGAACTGCCGACTGGCAATGGAATCCCTTCCCTTCCCTGGGCAGGGACAATGACTGACATATCCTTGCAGACTACCAGCCAGGAGGACTTAATATATAAGTCCAACATCTCCAAAGACTCATGAAAAATACCCCAATTATACAACATCGTTGGAAATGATCACAAATTGGGGAGTCAAGTAGATGACTGATGACCTGCCCCTTCAACAACTCAATGAGATAGCCATTGGGACCCAGCATCTTGCCAATTCACATACAAATTATTTATTCAAATAGCTTGTCTTTTTCAATGGGAGTTCAAGACTCTCCTATCTGAAATCAGCAGAGTTTGCGTTAGTACCTCTCGTAACAGGGGATTGGCAACCTCACAACTCTACAGGGAATGATCCGGATGGAAGCTGTTATAGTATTCCTACAGTATTCTGTGAAGACAGAGACGACCTTGTAGCCACTAGAAAGTAGAGCTTCAGAGCGGTTGAAAAATGCTGAAATTGTCCTTGCAGCCATTTCGATGAGGAGCTTGCTCACTTTATAGCCTGCATTATAAATGCACTTCGGTCATGCCATCCAGATGAGTCGGGCTATATCAAGAGGAAGTGTTGGAACTCCAGTTTGGCTGATTCCATCTGATGAAGGAGATGAACCTTCTAGATGAACTACTGCTTTACAGCTAGGATTTGAGTCTTCAGTTTTACTGGAACAGATTTTCTGTCATGTTCCTTGCCATCAAATACATTAAGGTCTTCCCCCAGAGTAGTTAAATGAATTTTCTAAACTTATCTACAAATATAAATAAGCCAAATATCTACAAATATAAATAAGTTAAAGGTGGCAAATGGAATGTGGAAAATAAAAGCACATTTGTTGGATTTAAAATCATGGAAAAGATTAAACTATTTCCAAACTTGGAGGTTCACACAGACAAGACAGACTTATATGGAGCAAGCCAATGGATTAGTTATTGGTACAAACTGTTTCCCTCCAAGTTGAAAATATTTAAAGGAAGATCTATAGTAATTGTCATAAAGGGTTCTGCAATTCGGGGTAATGCGAAACCCGGTGATTCTCACTGAGTAAAGCAGATTTTTTATGTGTTCTTCTGAGCACACCACAATCTGAATTAGTTTATATTATATAACAGGATTTAGAGTTTACATATATTACTGACTTGATTAGACATGTCTCTTTTCCTTATGGTAACAGTAACTGTCCATAAAAAGCCATTACTTACAAAAATGTAATTGTAGATGTTAATGTTGCATGGAACATCTTTTGTTGTCATGCATAGAAAGCGTCCCGGAAATTTTAGGCAAGTGGGATTTTTTCAAAGAGCCTGTTTGTTTATCTTCTTTGAAAAGATATCCTTACAATGTAATTGTGTAGGGTCTAGAGAAAAAACGTAATTTAATAAGACAACAGCTATAAAGTGAGGGTCAGTTTAGAGAGGCAGCTCTTGTGGCTCAGACTCTGTGACCATCTTTATAGAGTGAGCAGGATATGCTTGTGTCTCACTCAAAGACGTTGGATAATGTATATAGTAAGATTTGTTTCTGTAATGATTGTTGACTGGACAACCCCTTAAGTTGTCCACGTTGACAATATCTTTAGAAGAGGAAGCCTCCTCTGGTGTTCCTCTTGACATTGCGGTGTTGAAATGTAGTATTAACAATGAAAGGATTTTTATTTTCAGCGATTATAAACAGGGTCCAATTATTTGACTTTATACATGACTATGAGGCCTAAATATATGATAAATTATATTATTGGATTAGCTCGACTGAGTGTTTATCCATCTATTTACAAAATAATTACAATAGAGAGATTTATGAATGTGTACTATATAGTGTATGAAGATTTTAACGAAAGCTTAAAAACAAGTTTTAACAAATCTATAGAATTGAGTAGCCACGGTCAGGAAAGTCAAGTGATGAAAATACTCACAACAGAAGCCAAACCTATAGATCTGTATCCGAATCAGCAACATAAACTGTTTGTATTTGGGGCTACAGCAAAGTAGTGAATGAGTTAATTTTTATGGCAGATTGATCCAGAAATGTCAGCACCATGGCACTGATGTTATGCGTGGAGCCTTGCTCTGGGCAAGATGAGGGAATGTGTTGTAATCATTACATAACATGGTCCTCCCCACAACACATGAACAAAATCTGTGATAGAAACAACTACATTTTACTCCCTGCTATCTTAAAACAGGTAGACTGAATGAATGTGTTAGAATGGGATATTTCACCTACTTATGGAGTGCTTTTATTAGCTGACCAAACTAAAATAATTTGTGTTAGATAAGTTGATTTGCAGTTCAAAAGCAAACAGTTTTAAAGATATGCTAAGGAATATTGAGATATACTGAACCTGAGGAGAAGAGGTTCTATCTATTTAAATAGTCTAGACATTCACTTGGACACATTGTAAGTGTCTCAGGCAAGAAATCAAAATAATTATTGTAAGTAATTTTCCTATTCACAGTTTGAGCAATGCTCCATTTGCTTATGCAATATGCAGTTAGTGCTCAAATAATAATGAATATAGAGTTGTTTCACAACAACAGGTAGCACCAGGTTGTTGTTCTCCAAAGCTTTGTGCAACTACAAAACATTTGGGGATTTTTGCTCTGTTTCAATGATCTTGATTCACCTTCGAAGCATTAGACCAAAATAATCCTACATGCCTCACCAAACTTCTAATTAGCTCTAGAGTGCAACATACCTTTCAGAGTAAGATGTCCCTACTACCAAATTCTCAAGCGTGAAATCAATCGTACCCAGGTGCAGCACCTAATCATGGAACTAATTTCCTGCCAACATGTGGACCGCTATCAACCTTTTCTATCATTTGGGAAGGTCTTGTAAATTCATTTCAAGAAATTTTCAAGGTGAACCCTAAAAGTCACTAAATTAACCTGAGCTCAAACCCCTGGTAGCTATGGCATGGAGCAGACGGGCTTAAGTTAGGGCAATATGTAAAGTATTTATGCCGTACCAAAACAGTAATAAAGCAAAAATGCAAAACAATGAAAATGTAAAACAGAATTAGAAAAATAGAGTACAATTGAATAAACAAAATTACACCAAAATGACAAGTGTCAATGATAGTCATTGGTCGCAATAGACCGGGGCTGACGTGCAATTTGAGGCTGGTCGCCATGGAGCGGGGCACATTCACCAACCAGGTTTATCCTGGTCAAAGATTTTACCTTCTGACTTAGTCCTTTAAGTCCCAATCCATCAATCAATCAGGATTTTTATAGCACTGCTAATCACCTGGTAGGGTATCCAGGCGCTTGCAGGTCCTGGAAGGTTCATTTAAACAGCCAGGTCTTGAGGGCCCTTTGGAATTCCGATAGTAAGGTGATGGTCTGGAGCTGCATGGGGGGGCAGTTCTAGGTCTTTGCTGTGATGTAGAAGAAGGGTCGTCCTCCACTTCTGCTTTGGTGGATGTGGGGCTTGTGGGCAACTGATAGGGAGGCAGAGTGTAATCTTCTCTGTGGTTGGTGGAAGTTCAGACAGTGGTTAATGTAGGCAGATCCTTGGTTGTGTAGAGCCTTGTGTGCATTGGTCAGCAGTTTGAATTGGCATCTCTTCTGTACAGGGAGCTAGTGGAGTTGCCTGAGGTGGGGTGTGATGTGGGTTCATCGGGTGAGGTCGGGGACGAATCTGGCTGTTTCATTCTGTATGGTTTGAAGTCTCTGTAAGAGGTGTGTGGCGATTCCTATGTAGAGAGCACTTTCATAGTCCAGTTGGCTGGTGATGAAGGCCTGTGTCATGGTGCATCTCATGTGCAGGGGTAGCCACTTGAAGATCTTCTGTAGTATGCGCCGAGTGAGGAAGCAGGCGGATGAGATGGGGTTGATCTGTGATTTTATGGTGAGTTTGTTATCAATGAGGTTTCTGGCTAGGTCAGAAGGTATGGGTGCGGGTCCCAGGTCTGGGGGCCACCAGGAGTTATTCCAGGGGTTACTGTTGCTGCCAAAGATCAGTCTTCCATCTGGTCCATGTTCAGCTTCAGGCAGTTGCTCTTCATCCAGTCAGCAACACTTTCCATGCATCTGTGGAAGTTGGCCCTGGTGGTGGGAGGGTCATCAGTGAGGGAGAGGATAAGTTGGGTGTCGTCTGCATAGGATATTATGTTGAGACAGTGTGCTCTGACAATGCTGGCCAGTGGGGTCATATATGCGTTGAAGAGAGTAGGGTTAAAGGATGATCGTGGAGGCACTCCTCAGATGATATGCTTGGGTTCGGAGGTGAAAGGTTGTAGGCTGTATTCTTCCAGTGAGGAAGGCGGTAATCCATCTGAGCGCGTCCCCTTGAATGCTGATGTGGAGAAGTCTTTTGATCTCCTTGTAGTAGGATACAGTGTTGAAGGTTGCCGAGAGGTCGAGTAGGATCAGAGCCGCTGTTTCTCCATGGTCAAGGAGGGTCCGGATGTTGTTGGTAGCTGCGATCAGGGCAGTGTCGGGGTTGTGATTGCTGAAGAAGCCGGATTGGGAGGCATTGAGTAGCTGGTTCTGTTCCTGGAGTAGCCTGTTGATGGCCTTTTCCAGTACCTTGGCTGGGAATGGGAGCAAGAAGATTTCCGGTAGTTTTTGTGTGCTTGGGTCGGCGGAGGGTTTTTTGAGTAGTGGTCTGTCTTCAGCATGTTTCCAGGCATTGGGAAATGTTGCGGTGATGATCGAGGTATTATGCAGGGTGGTTCATTCCTTGATAATCCTTTGGTTTCCAAGGTTGAAGATGTGGTACAGACATGGGACTGTGGGAGCTCCTGAGTGGATGGATTTCATGTTTGAGGTGGTGTCCTGGGTGGAGAGCTGGTTCCAGACAGTCAGTTCATGGTTAGTGTGAATTGCGGTGAGGGCGAATGAGTTGTGGAAATCCGTGGGAGTAGTTTGGGATTCAAAGTTTCTGTATATGGTTGCGATCTTGTCATGGAAGAAGTTGGCAAAATTGTCGCAGCGATCTTTTGAGGGTGTGATGTTTCCACTGGCAGCCGAGTTGGAGAACTCCTTAATGATGTTGAAAAGTTCCTTGCTGTTGTTGGTGCTGGTTTAATGCATGCAACTAGGGCTTTCTTATTTGTTGCCCTCAGTAGGCAGTGGTAGAGCTTGAGGGAGGTCTTGAAGGCTGCCCTGTCGGAGGTGTCCTTGCTGCCGTGCCATCTCCTCTTTAGCTGTTTGCTGTTGCGTTTCGCTGTTCTGAGTTCTTGGGTGTACCAGCTGGGATTTTTGGAGGATCTTGTGTGATTGTTGCTCTTGATGGGGGTGATGCTGGTGGCACAGTTGGTGATCCGGGGCATTAAAGTTCTTAACTCCCTGTTTCAAGTTGGTGGCAACAGCTGGGTTGGAGGTGCTGAGGGCGTTCGTCCAGTGGGTGTCTGTGAATTTTCTCCAGCTGTGATGGGGGGTGCTCGTCTTTTTAGGCGAGGCGGTGCAGAGGCTAGGAATGCTGAAATGGACAATGGAGTGGTCGGTCCATGTGAGTTCTGTAGTGTGGCTGTATTTGACGCATTTGCTGGAGGTGAAAATGGGTCCAGGATGTGTCCTGTGGGGTCGCAGACTATTTGGGTCAGTCAGAAGCTGCACATACTGTCGAGGAGGGCGAAGTTGTTTTCGTTGGGGTCATTGAGGTGGAACTTGAGGTGGCAGATGTAGATGTAGTCCTTGGAGTCCACGGAGAGAGGCGCAATGAAGTCTGCAATGGTATTGCAGAAGCTGGAATGTGGGCCTGGCGGCTGGTATGCAAAGGTGCCTCAGATGGTTGTCTTGTCATCCGCATGGAGCTTAAAGAGGTATTCCATGGGGATGGTAGTCTTGTCGGAGGTTGTGGTGCACTGTATGGTCTCTTTGTGTATGATGGCTATTCCTCCTCCCGGCTTGTTGTGCGGTCATGGTCAGTGATTTTGCATCCATAGAGAGTCGCTGTGGCGGTGTCAGGGGCGGAAGAAGGTTTGAGCCAGGTCTCGGTGAGGAAGACAATGTCAGGTGTGAGGGTGGTGATGAGGTCCTATAACTCAGTGAAGTGCTTGCACATGGAGCACGTGTTGAGGAGTAGGGAGTGAAGTTGGTGGGTCGCTGCTAGTGTGGTATGTAGCATGATGCTCTGCAATGTGATGTTGGATGTGTTGGTGCAAGAGAAGGTGCAGCTGGTGCAGGAGAATGGTCCTACTGTAGAGTGTGGTACGACGTGGCAGCAGTGTTCGCTGGGTGTCTGGTGTCCAGGGCACGAAGGACGGCAGCATCGTATCATCAGGTGGGCTGGAAACCAGGGGTCCTGGTGCTGGGCATGGTCCATGCGTAGACGGGTTTGTCTCTGGCATGCCTTTGGGAAGCCAGCGATACGCACACTGCACATGTCTGCAGCCGGCCGCTCTGCGGCCTCCATTAAGTAGGTCCTGGGAGAAGGGAGGGCGAGCAGAGGCAGTGGGCAGGGCAAGTCAGAAGGCAACAAAATGGCCGGCGGCCATTGGAGCGGGAAGAGGAAAATGAAGCAACAGGAGAAAAGCACTAGAAAATAGGGGAAACAAAAGAAATAGCAGAAAAAAGCAGAATAAAGAGATGAAAGTCAAGAGGAAAAAGCTGAACAAAGCAGATTAAAGAGATGGTCATCAGGAGAAAATCAGAATAAAAGATGAAAGTCAAGGGCGAACAAGTGGAGAACAGCACAATCAGAGAGGCAATAAGAAGACGCAGTCAAGAGGCAATCAAATGCACCAGGGAGAGTGATGCTGTGGCTGGGCTGGGCTGGTAGCACGAGGGAGAGCTGAATCTGGGAGGACACTTCTAAAGTCCCCAGGACCTCAGGGGAGGCTGTTAGAGACTTACAGTCTGCCAGGCAGATGCCAAAAGCAGGGTCCAGCCCAGGTCCTGTTGCCACTGGACAACTGGGTACTTCCAGGAAAAGGCCACTTGTAGCTTGTTGTAACCCTGCAGGTTCAACAGATGGTCAGCCTTTTGACCTGTGGAATCCACGTTTTTGTCCTGGGTACAAGAGGGAGCAGGTCCACTCCTTCAGGGCTCCTCTGAGGTCACAGACAACCAGGGCCAGTCCTCTTCTGATCATTCTCTAACGATGTGGTAAACGTTCCCAGACCCACCCTACCCACTTTGGGCATTTTCAGCTTGGAGAGATGGTGATGTGGAGGATGAGTGTACAATGATAACCATAGTGTTCGTTCTACTTCTAACACTAAAATCAACTCTGAGGCAGTCACTGCACCCACAATAAACCTAGAGACAGATGTCTGCTAGGACAAAAGCAGAGTCCTTCAGCAACCAGACAGTTTACCCACAAGAATAGTCTGGCATTCTTTTCTCTCCCCTTTCAAGTGTGCCCCAAGGGTTATGTATGAACCCAGCAGACCTGTCAAGTAGAATTTTGCACTCAAGCAGGATTTGACACCGTAGTGTCAACAGGATGACCACAGACCCCATTCTAAATATACTGTGGGGTTGAGACGAGATATCTCTGCCCATTCAGGTCAGCCTATTGCTTTCTCCTGGGAAGCATTTCACACCTATTCAAATGAAATTACTGGCTAGGAGAAGCTAAAGAGCGAATCCATAATAGCCTCCAGAAACTTCAGGTAGTGAAAAGGTAACTTAAAGTTACTTTTCTTCAATATTTATTAAAACTCCGACTTCACCTTTGAATCGGATGTTTAGTAACCATTAAAACTAGTTATTTAATCATTTTTTAAGATGGTCCCAATCTTTAGATACAGTATTAGTATTTTAATCTGTACTTTGATTTTCTACATAGGACAACTAGACCTATCACAGTGAAAATACATTTTCAGTGTTAGCCCCTGTATTGACAATATTACATTTTTACATATCTTACTTTAAAATAACATGCACCCTATCCTGTGGGTACAAGGCCTCTGTAGGGGTGACCATATCCCTTTAAAATGTATTAATAATTAAAAAGGAGGTTTTGACCAGCCAAAAAGGTTTATTTTATTTTTTGGGGATTTTCATATAGCCGAACTTGACCCGAAGGTATCAGAGCATTTTACATGAACACCAGTTGCGTTACACAAGGACACATTTCCTTTTTTTTTGTTAGGCAGGGGGAGATTAAGTGTTTTGCCCAGAATCACAGGATGTTGAGCGTCATAACCAATACTCGAACCCGGTTCCCCAGATTTGAGGTTGACCGCCCTAGCCGTTAGGCCACATCCTCCTACAGGTTGAATTGTAGTGTTTACACTGCTACAGTGAGGCTACAATGATAGGGCTAAAGCCATGTTTGCATTGCCACAGTAGTGGATGGTATAATAAGTGCTGCTAGTGGTATTTAACTCCCAGGCCCTGGGTACACTTCGTACCATATAGTAGAGACTTACAGGCAAGTTAAATATGCCAATTAGGAGTATGCCAAGTCAAATATATTTAAAGTGGAAGCACTGGTACTTTACTAATGGAAGGCAGGTTTAAAGTGCACTGAGTTCTAAAGCCAGCAAAATATAGGGTCCAGCAAAAGGTGAAAAATGTGTGGTGACCATGCAGAAAATGTGGATTTCCTACACTCATCGTTTCCACTTTCACTAGCCTCCCCTTGATTCCTCGCCTTCTTGCCGACCTGCATAAGCATACTTCCAACCGCACACCCTCTGTTTACTCAATATCTACACTGCCTGTTAACGTATTATCTATTGTATGTCATTCTTTCAATGGATATTTTTTTTTGTAATGCATGACAGCTTGGTAGCATTATAGAATAGTGTCAATTGAACAAATGAATAAATCCATATGTAACTAACATTACTAAGAAATCTTAAATTGCGCACAATCTATGAGCAGGAGGGTGTACATCCTGGACCTGGCTCCAACTAGTTGTATTATATTTTTGCATGCATTTTATCTCCATCTAATTTTTTTTTTTTTTAAACTGTTTAAGGTTTGTGCCTAGTAACCAGCTTTTCCGATACAAAGTGTGATATATATTGGTAGACTAAGAAAACTCCATCATAAGTGCAGTGGCCGAGGGAATAAGGCTAAGGTACGGCAGATGGTAGTCACTGAAAACTGGCACATCATCATCCAAGCACCATCTGCAAAATGCCATGAGGGAATATTCCGTGGAAAATCATTCTAAGAAGTGTTTGAGGTTCAGGTGTTAGTTTCAGAACCCGCGAGCTATCAAGCAAAGACTTAAAACTGACTGTTTGCCTTTGATAGCAGCCTGTTATTATTCATATTACTTTCAAGGAATCTAAGAATCCATACAGAGCACCTATCTTTGTGCACCAACATGGGGCCGTACTGTGGGGGGCTTTGCTGGCTCTGTACAAAGCTGCTTTTATGCGTTTTCAGTGTGTAAAATGAATGTATTTAACTTGATATTTTAATAAGTTGATGATTTATTTTGAGACAGTCCAGCTCGGGAACAGTCAGCAAGGTTTGCATCTTTCTGTTTCTGAATTCACTTTACACGCTACAGGCACAACAAAACAGGCACTCGGCTCTATGCTGAGCCACCATAGCCCATCATGATATGGTCCATGATGCTTGCATGGAGGAATTTTACGTGGATAGGAATACTGAAAATGTACAGTCACCTCGCCGTCATGTTGAAGTCAATCATACAACTGGAAAACTAACTGTCCACAATCATATAATTACAAGTTGTAGCCTTTAAAGTCTGCCTTTAAAATACTTCAGAGACTTCAAACTCAGGTTTCTTATTAATCAAATGGAAATCAAGCTTTAGGTTATAAACCATATACACAACTGCATTTAAAAGAAGAAAAAATTTGAAATTGTGAAAAAATTTGAAATTCTTCTGACACAAAAATGTCTAGACTACTTTAGCATTTTTTATTTTGATTTTGAGACAAAAATCTTCTTAGCACTCTATCCCGCAAGGTATCATTCCCATTTCTTTCGTCAGGGCTACTGCATCAAAGGTAAGACAAAGCCTGACCGCCAAAACAAAACTAGCACCGAGTTACATCTGGATCTTAAATTATTGTCTCAAGTTTGAACCAAAACTCCAGGTCAATGATCTTTATCTGAGCATGTGTATTTCACAGAAAGTTATTTTTCACACACCAGCACATCCTTTAAAGTTGGCGAATACTTCCAGAAAATTCTAAAACAAGAATTGAAATCTATGTTGTAGTCAACTCTATGCGGGCTATCGTGTGAGGTTCGCCTTAAGCTGTTTCTCACTGTAAGTTTACCAAATGACTTCATGGCACCAAGGATAAAATGCTCCAGTCCTGAGCTTTTCTTTTACAAATCATTATACAAATCAATAGCTTTAGCTGTGCTAGTTCAATTGAATCAATTTAAGTGCACCTGAGTTAGTATTATGGAAAGTGCCCCAGTGGTACATCATGCAGGATCTTGTCATTTATTCCTCCTGAGCACTTTGGTATTACAGAAGGGCAGCAAACACTTGCTCAGTCCCTTCTGTAAGACAGATCGCGTTGGTGCTAAATGTACACCAGTGCTATTGCAAGGTGGCATGTCCTCATTTGAATGGAGTCATGGTCCCAGGCAAATGAGGTAATCCATTGCCTTTATGACTGTGCCATATTACATATGTGCTCACAGAGGAAAAGAGACTATCATGAGGTGCTCTGTCTGTGCGCCACATAGAGATGCCTCACAGTCACTGTACCCCTTGAAGGGGGGAATGAGTGGTCCATGAACCTCCCATGGATCCCCCTGCAGCTGGGTGCAGTATCTACTGCACCTGTCAGACGAATCTCTGCCCCCATTTAAAACTCCAGCTTGGTTGCCTCCTCTACAGTGAAAAGCCGACCTTCAGCTACAAATAGCTGGTCTGTCTTTCACTAATGCGTTGTTCTAAGTGCAGCCAGCCATTTGAGTGTGAACTGGGAACATTCAATTCATAGTAATAGGGGGCAGTGTCCAGGTCTGTACCTGGTACATCCAGTTAAAGGTGTGTGGTTGTGTAGATCTGGGCAGTGCACCCTATATGTAATATGGGCCTTGGACTTCAATACCCAGAATGCATTTATTGTTAAACAAAAAAAAACCATATCTGAAACACTGCATCCTTGATATGAAGTCATCTGCTAAACTTTTTCCACAGTGGTAAGCGAGAATCCTGCATTTGGAGCTGGAATTATGGTAACAGGTGGTGGTTCCGATCTGTCTAGTTAGGCTCTCAAACTCTTAGTTTACCATGGAAGTGAGAATGATTTACCATTACATTTTGGAGTTATTTTGCCTGTTTTCCCTAAGAGGTTTTGAAAATGAGTCTCGATCCAATTTCTTTTGCTTGGCCTTCCTATTCTGATCAGCTCCCCTCAGATCTAGACAGGTCACTCTATATGGACCACATTAAAAAAGAATACGAAAAATATGAGTTTAACTTATGGTTCAGTGCACTTTATGAGCTTTCCACAGTCCAGGTCGTGTTCATCACGACCTGGACTAAATCTATTAAATAGTGCTCCGTGTACAGCTACAATTCTCTCCTGGGGCTGAGCTCACCGAAAAGTAAATTGATGTCTTGAACACATTTATTCCTGACACTTTTGGGCCTAGGTCACAAAATTGGAAATTTACTCCTCTAGGATACATGCTCAATTTCGAGTTAATATTAATACTTAACTGCCATGAAATTCTCAAATGATTCTGTAAGTCTTCTTTCGCATTTCTGACTATGTCAGATTTCTGTGAGCAGCTGTGGAATTAATTTGTGAACGTCAAGTTGCTTTTGTGTGCCACTATTTGTGATTGTACAATACTCATGGGATAACTTGATGCATGCTGTGGTAAAGGACTTCCCAAGTTGGCAGGAATGAGATTTAGGGCCTTATTACGAGTTCGGCGGTCCGTCTGCCGTAGCACCATGTCCGCCCCCAACAGCAACCCATGGCACTGGCTGTCCAAGGACCGCCATATTACGAGTTGACCACGGGGCCGGCGGAGTGGAGGCGGATCTTGCAGCAGTGGTGAATTTTTTTATACATATATATTGATGTCTGTGTGTGCATTTCGACATCAGATGTCTTAGATGTACAGATATACATGATATATGTGCAAAAATACCATATACCCATTACCGGGGTTCAGCCCATGTGTGGTCAGTCCTAGCAATGGGTATATTTTTGAAATGGACTCACCTGAAGATCGCCGCAAACAGGGTTGTAATCCTTGGGGTGAAGATCCTCCTGTGAAGGGAGGACATGGAGAAAGGGATCCACGTCAGACTCTGCCTGGAAGAAGAAGAAAGGGATGAGTACACACCCCAAATCCTTCATAACCGCCCCCTTGAAGCAGGCAGTCGGACCGCCATGGTCTGCTCATTATTCAGGCAACTTGCAATACACACAGCGGTGCAGCTCCCCTGTACTGCACTATGGCAGCTGCCTTTCCCCGACCACAAACCTGGTGGTCAGCGGTCTGCTGGCAGTCTCAGTGGTACAGCAGCGGTCTTCGCAAAGCCAATCTGCCCAACTGGTAATACAGCGGTCGGACCGCTGAGCTCACCATGCTTGGAACGCCACCGCCGATACAGTTGTCTTCATGACTGCCAAACTTATACTAAGACCCTAAATGTCTTTTTTGACATATAAAGCATCCACAACATGAACACGTCCTGTTCTTCTAAGATCCTGGAAGCAACTGACATAGAGGTCACTGCCAGAACATTAGTTCACACACATTCCACAAAGAATAAACTGACCTCACAATGTAATCAAAACACTACAACACCTTCCCCTTTGCACAACTGAAAACAATACTAACACAAAAATGAAAAGGAAGAAAAACAAAGGTAATAAATAACACATATGTTAAAAATATCTATATATATATAGTTTTATTCCTTAACCAATCAGGGAACAAACTAGTGTGCAGCCTACTTCCCCTTAACAATGTAAACGGGGCTTCCACTGTTGAATTATGTGGAGTGGCATAATCTTAAACACGTCCTGACCTGATGTTACAGTCATTTGAATTCCCTCCGTTATGATCCTGTTGGCCCTCTCCACTAAACCATTAGAAGATGGGGAATATAAGGCAACTTTCAGACGTTTTATATCATGTTGTTCAAAAAATGAACATATATGTCCTGACACAAGATGAGTACCATTAATTTCTTTTGGTGAACCTTTCAAGTTAAAAACTTTTCTAAGAAGGCTATGGCAATATCTGTACTTGGTGAATCAATGAAGGAAAAATAAATCCACTTTGAGTAGTATTCAATCAATCAAATAAAATGCATCATATTGTTTGAAAGCAAAGAAAACAACCAGAAAAAACCAAACCCACTTTGTCTTAGGGAGCATCAGGAAATGGTACCCGATGCAAAGGAGTTCCTCTGATTTTCCCTTGCTTATATGAAAGGAGACATTCAGGGCATTTGTCAAAAACATGTTTTATGTTAGCATCCAGTGATGGCCACCAATAAAACTGTTTCAATCTTTGCAGTTCTTAGAAATTCCCAAATGCCATTGATGAGCTAACAATACCAGTTCATGTCTTAAACTCTCAGGTGGTATAAACACTTCACCATGCATGACTAATCCATCAACAATTGACAATTCTTCTGAAATTTTAGAAAACATCTTTAACTCATCAGACATGCATCGACTTACTGGCCACCCATTCAGTACAAATTGCATTTTATTTTTATTCTCATCACTTTGACATGCTTCAGACTATCTTTCCTCTGATATTTTGTTACCACACTCAGTAATGGCATCCAGAGCTGCCGCCACACACTCAGTATCATCCAAGATACCTTCGCCATCATCATCCAACGACATCCGAGACAAGTATTCAGCTTGAAAATGTTTGCCACCAGGAAGATGTTTAACTTTGAAGTTGTATTCCTGAAGCTTAGAAATGAATCTTATCAGCCTGGCAGATAAGATTGGAACCTCTCACATAAAGTATATGTACAAGTGGTTTGTGATCAGTGTACAAGTCAAACTGACATCCCCAAATGTACATTTTAAATTTCTGCACTGCCCATATACATGTCAGCGCTTCCCTTTCTATGGTACTGTGGTACCTTTCTGATTGTCTAAGTGATCTTAAAGCAAAACCAACCGTTTATACTTTGCCATTTACCCATTGACTGAGAACTGCTCCTAAACTAGTCAAATTAGCATCAACTATGATCATACATTTGCTTCCTGTTTTGTAAGCACGTAGAGCTGGTGCATCAACAATTAGTATTTTCACTTTACAATAAACTTCCTTCAATTTTTTTGACCACACAAGCATTACCCCTTTCCTAAGTAAAACTCTTAATCACTATGCAATCTGGGGATATCCTTCCACTAAGCGTGCATAATAGTCAGCTAAACCGAGAAAGATCTCAGTCTGTCCTTGGATGCCTTTCCCTCTTCAATGGCCTTTATGAGAAAAAACTAGGGCTTTATGCCAGCAGGTGAAATACGGTGACATAAATACTCCATTACCTGCATGCCAAATTGACATTTATTGCATCTAATAGACATTCCAGTCTGTGTTAATACTCTTAATACATTCATTAAAATGCAATTGTGAGTTTCTTTGTCCTTTGTAAAAATCAAGATATCATCTTGATACGCTTGTGCACTCTGCATATCACCAAACATCTTATCCATCAATTTTTGGAAGACGCTAGCCGCTGAAGCTAAACCGAATAGAAGCCCAAAATATTTGTATGCTCCAAGCAGTGTCACAAATGTGGTTAGATCTTGCAATTCTGCCGTCACAGCAATTTGGTGATATGCAGAAGAATGTAAATCAATCTTAGAAACAAATCTTAACATCACCCAATTTAGACAATAATTCCAGAATTTTAGGAATGGGATGACAGTTAACTAATATATTTTTGATCAATGTGCACAAATCAGTGCACAACCTTATCTCACCAGAACTTTTCCTAGCCACAACAATGGGAGAAACCTACTGAGAAGACTCAGTTGACTCAATAACACGTGGGGAACACATCTTTTTAAAACTTCCTTCAAGTCCTCCTTAACACTAAGAGGAGTATTCCTCACCATATGGACCACAGGATGAGCATCAGCTTTAAGCTTGATATGGCTCTCAAATCCATTAACTACACTCACTTGTTTCCTGAATACATTTCCAAAATTCTTCGAAATGTTCTCAACATCTTGAATGTCCTCATCTACACAAGCTTTAGGTACTTGCTCTTCCATATCTTCTTCAATGTAACCTATGGGCAGATCTCCTACAACAACGGGATTTCTCAGTACCTGGTATCAAATATAAGCCGATTTTAGATAAAGCTTGCCACCTATAATGTTCTTCCCTCTCACAGCCACATAAACTTTGGTAGTAGTACTTCTTCCTAAGTACTTTACTCGAGTTGTGAAATACACAACCATATTTGTGCCTAACCTCTAATGCAACTTGATTTGATGTGCCCTGAGTCCCTGCCAATCAGGCTCCCAGGGCCTGGGTTCTTTCCCCAAACCGTACCTTTGTACCCACAATTGGCGCATCTCTGGCCACAGGTAAGCCCCTTGTAAAAAAGTACCATGGGCACCAAGGGCACTGTGACCAGGGAAGGCCTCTAAGGGCTGCAGCACCTATTGCGCCACCCTTGCCCTCAGGTGAGGGTACAGTGGCATGAGGCCTGTACCCCTACAGTGCCTAAGTCCATTCTTAGACATTGTAAGTGTAGTAAAGCCATAGAGAGTATATGGTCTGGGAGTTGGTCATTACGAACTCCACAGCTACATAATGGCTTTACTAAAAACTGGGAAGTTTGGTAGCAAATTTCTCAGCATATTAAATCCACACTGATGCCAGTGTGGGATTTAATGTAAAATGCACTCAGAGTGCATCTTAGAGATTCCCCCTGAAAAATTACCAGCCTTGGTGTTGTTCCTGAATGGCTGTCCGCCATTTGCCACCACCAGACAGGTTTCTGGACCCCTGGGTAGAGAGCCTCCACTATCTGGGTCCAGAGACAAAGTACATCCTGAACAGAGGTGTCATGCCTCCTCCCACAGGATGGGCTGGTACCACAAAGGGGAAGCTTCAAAGGCCTGACACCTTTAGAAGCTGTCCCTGCCTTTTGCTGCCCCCAGCAACTGGCTCCCACCAGTTCTGCCCCCCACTTTGTGTGGTAGAATCGGTGGGAAAACCAAGCTAGGAAGAGAGGTGTGCCCTCCTTTGCAAACCCCAACCCTCAGGTGGAGGAGATGAGGTGAAGCACACATCGCATTCCCCTCCTTCTTGAAGATGAGGGGGCTCAGCCAATTAGGGAGCGGCTCATGCCCCCTTCAACTGGAGGGTGGCATAATAGGGGGGTACCCACCGTACCCACCCCAAGGAAGGGATCCATTGGTCCCGACCTGCATACCCCTATTAACACCCCTTAATTTAGTATTTAGGGGTGATTCTGAACCTTGCCTCCTCAGATTCAAGGAAGAAAGAAGGACCGAAGAGCAGTGCTGACCCAGGAAGAAGAGGACACCAACTGCTTTGGCCCCAGCCCTACCGGCCTGTCCCGTCGCCGACCTGCCTACAGCAAGAACCCCGGTGTGTCCACCAGCCAGCAACCCCAGAGCTTGGAGGACCTGCCCTGCAACCATCTTACAGACTTTGTCTCCTGTGAGCACCAGATTTGCTCAAGCCAAGACTCACTCATAGAATCCGGATTCCGGCGACTACGCGATTCTACACCATTGTGCACCCGACACCCACGGCCTGAGTTCGAGTGGCCCAATACCACGAGGAGGTCTCCCCAGTGATCCTGACCTGGGATCTGGTGATCCCTGACCTCCCTCAAGCTTCAAGACGACGCCTGTCGACTTAACCTGAAGGGTCCCCCCGACCGCTACTAGAGCTGGTAAAAAGACACCGATGCACCCGACGCCCTACGGCCTTGGGTGGCACAACCTACGGTGTCCAGGCATTCCCCAAGAACCAAGCTTACTTCTCCAGCTGGTGGCCGCCTTCAGGAAGTCTCCCTGCCCGAGCCAGCAGCAACTTTGCAGAAACGAAGATCTCCATTGTAAATCAGAGCGTCCCCAATGTCTTCTTTGCACCCTGCACTCGGCTGCCCCAGTGCTGCTAGTGCTGCAGCTCCTGTGCTGATTGTTGGCCCCTGCAGTGCTGACCTTAATCCCAGGAGCTTTGCTCCCACACCCGAGTGGCCTGCTCGTAAGCGGTCCCTAACTGAAGCCACCCTTTCCCCATTGGCTAACATTGGGCCCCTGAACTCTGCACCCAGCCGCCCCACTGCTGCTGGTGGTGGAACTGGAGTGCCTACCTAGACCTTGGGGAAACATGGTTCTAGCCCACAAAACTCACACTTGTAAGACGTTTATTTACCTGTGAAACTGATTGCCATTTTTTCATATAGGAACCCATGTTATGAGATTTTGGGCCTAAAATGTTCTAAGTGTTGAACTGTTGTTTTGTATGAGGAAAACAGTAGCTATAACTCAAGCCAAGAAAACTCTTACTGACCTTGTATTGTGAGATCCTTAGGTGTGGTATCAAAGCATACCATCCCCAGTAATCAATGTAATCGGAAAGTATTCAAAAACTATTCTAAAAGTAATTACTGTTTAATATAACCTGCTTTTTAAAATCATACCAACCTGCAACAATTGCAAATCCATTCCCAATTGTATGTCTGTGTAAAGGTTTACAATTGAAACCACATTTTTCCTACCTGTACAAAGTCCTGCATGGTTCTAGAAATAAAATACAAGTATACCTTTTTTATACTTACCCCAGTGTGTGTAATCAGTCATTGAGTGAGTGAATACAATAAATGCTTATCACACCCTCTGGATAAGCCTAACTGCTCGCCCACACTACCACAAGGAGAGCTGTTAGTACTTACCTAATTTAGCCTCTGCTATACCTCTGGGTACTCCCTGGACTTTGTGCACACTATACATTACTTTTAGATAGTACATACAGAGGTAGCTTCCTACACATGAGATATAGGAGGATCTCCTTAAATTGCTAGTCAGCTCGATGTGAGGGCTGCGCCACTTCCGGAAGCTTAAAATGGCAGCATGCATGTGACCTCATATGTCGCAGTGCCAAAATCTAGATAAATTCGAGGTTTGGAATGCAGGCTTGGAAAGCATAGAACAGTGCGCCTGTTATGCATGTCACAGTGTGGCCATGCGGTGCACTCTTGAGGTAGCGCTTGCGGGAGCTGTGGTGCACTCATGAGAAACTTGCAAACTTGGGGCAATCGTGGCTATAACAATGTTGCTGCCACCCTGCACCGCTTTATTCATCCAGGAAGCAGGAGTCACTCACCACTGGTGTCCACTCCCAAGTTATCACTGTGCTAAGTTGTATGGATCGTCTGGCCTGTGGGCACTTCAGGTAAGATAATGCTTGTTACTAATATAGCCTTATAGCCCACCGTAGCGGGCTATACCGGCTATTAAAGGCACGCTCCAGCGTTCGGCTCGGGCCTTTAACAAGGGAGCGGGACTTTAATAGCCGGTATAGCCCAGCTACAAAGGGCTATAAGGCTATTAGAACATTCTGTCACTAGAGGGCAGAATGTTCTAACAAATAAAACAAAGGCTTCAGAGAGCGCAAGGGGTTTGAAATCCCTGCAGGCTCCCTGAAGCCTTTGTTCACAGCCACAGCTGTGAACAAAGAAACATTGGAATGTTGGAGCTCCGGGCTTATACCAGCCATTATAAGCCCGGAGCTACTTCATTGTTTTCAATGGAGCTCCCTACATTCCAATGTTCTAATATGTAGTAAAAGGCTTCCCAACTCGGCAGGAATGAGATTAAATGTCTTTATTGACATACGAGGCGCCCCCGACACGAACACATCCTGTTCTCCTAAGATCCTGGCAGCAATTGGCATACCGGTCATTGTCAGAACCTTGGTTCACACACATTCCACAAAGAATAAACTGACATCACAATGCAATCAAAACACTACACACACCTGTAAAAACACCATAGTTGATTTGCAATTGAAAACGATTTTTTTTAAAAGTTTTTCCACCATGAGTTATTTTCTTCTTTTGGAGATACGCCTTCATTACACCAGTGCTGGAAGTCTTCCCTCCATTTCCCACACCAAATATGTTTTTCCTCTTGTTCTTGACAGGAGTAAACTTAAAAGTATATCAGGGATGGGAAGCTTTCTGTTAAAGCCTTGTACATATTCACAAACTTATGACATAGTGTGTATTTACTTTCTTTTGCAGTGCAGGTATTCACTAGTGGAAATGCCTAATCTCCACCCAAAATGTCATCACAGTAAAGTCCATGTGAGTACATCAATTCTGTGAATACCAAACATTAATTTACACTTGCAGATGATTTGCACACCTTACATGCACAAGTGGTTTTGTGACTCGACTCTATATGTGTTTTGGATGGATTTGTTGTTTAATATTAGTAGGGTGCAGTCCGGGCCGGTTCTAGGATTTGCGGGGCCCTGGGCCAAAAGGGATTGTGCGAGGCCCCTCTAATTGACATATGTGACACAGCTCAGGAAGCTGCTTTGTGCAGACGACTCCTGGGCCTCAGCTTCTCCTCCCAGCCTCCTACAAGCACCTCTTTTACAGCTCGTATTGGGCTGAAGGTGTGAGAATTGCTTGAGGGCTGAAAGTTACAACTGTGGGGGCGCTAAAATGCCGGACAATGGGCGTCCCGCAGTGTCTCTGAATGGGCTCCTTGCAATTGGGACAAGAGAAAGTGTCTCCCTCCCCTAGGCCTCCCGACACCATCCCTGAGACACCCGGGGGAGGGAGCCCCTCCCATGGACCCTAATTACAAGGAGACACTTTTCTTTCAGTTTGATCGGCAGGGAAACAAAAGGACACACCACCGGTGCGAGGCCCCATGCTGGTGGGCTGCGTGCGAGGCCCTGGGCAGCTGCCCACACTGCCCATGCCTAGGGCCGGCACTGGGTGCAGTACGATTTTATTGAGAGATATGCCAGAGTATCGACTGCAAGAAAGCAAGATGTTGAATTTTTGGTAGGTGGCACATCTCGCTAAAGGGATGCTTAAAGCTCAGCTGGACAATGGTCAGGTGTCACAGAATTACAGAATGTGAGTTGTTTGAGGTCTGAAAAGGAGGGAGAACAACTTTTAGACCAGAAGCAAGGAGTGTTGTGTCCCCAATCTCTCACGATCACGTGACACAGGCTCTGTGGTTCTGGCCGGAAATGGGCTGTTTGGCAGGTCTATTCACAAAAGAAATTGAGGCAGAAAAATGGCTTTAGTTCACTTCTAAATTTTCTTTGGTGCTTGCAGCTCAGACTCCAGGGAACTCCGGGGCAGATTTACAAGGCCCTTGCGCCACTTTTGCGTCACTTTTCCCATGTTAAAAGAGACGCAAAAGTGGCGCAAGGGCCTTGTAAATCTGCCCCTCTGTGCTCAAGAGAACTTTCTTTCTATCATTCTGTCTCCGACGACTGTGTATTTTCAGTTTTCAGCTTTGAGCATTCCGATTGCTGCACCTGATGTGTTTCTTTGTGATAAGCCGGTTAAATATATGCAAGAAATAATATGAAACTGATAATCATGTATTCAACATGTCATATTTTTATATACATTCTAATTTTGTAACCCTGTAGAATGATGTGATAGCTAAAAAGTAATAAAATTCTATGTGGAGACATAATATCTATCAAGAATGTAATAAATGATAGAATTCTGATTCAAATAAAAAGACAACCTAATATGAGGAACAGTAATTACCATGAAAAAAGCTTTAGTTAGATCTTCAGATATATTTTCAGAGGAGCATGAGTCAAAGTGACTGAAATAATCATAGGTTTCCCGACGGAAAGAAATGAAATGAAATGGTGCTCACGATACCTTGGTGTTTAAGGCAATTTATCAGGAACATAAGTATGTGAATAACCCAGCAGCAACTTCCGAAAAATCCAAGGATAAATCCTACAGACGAGCAAGAACTTGAGAACAGCCCCTTCTCTGGATGTTGAACCAAGAAAGAAAGGTGCCAGCGGTACAAAAGAGACATTTTTGTCACTCTTAGAGGGTATTGATTTTCCCACACACACATAAGCTCCATTTAGATAATCAAAATATAAAAAAGAGACATAATGGTAGTCAGAGTGTATTATATGTCAATAGAGAGGCATTAGACTGCAGTTCATTCTCCAGGGCGTGGAATCATGAGGGAGCCTGCAGAAGTCTCTTTAACTTCATAAGAGAGTCCTTCACATCATATAAAAATGGCCGACATGGCATGAAGTGACCCGCCCATGAAATATAAAATTGAGTACCACAATCCATCCCCAAAAATATTGGTCTCATGAATTTATTCCTGAGTTCTTTCCATATTGTTATAGACATTAATTAAGGGTTGCCAGAAGTAGCAGCTTTTTTGCCCAGTCATTCTCGCTAGTACCCCTGGCATTGTGCTACCCCCAGTCTCGGGAGTCATGGAGACAGTGGCTTGCAGAAACAGAAGATATACAGAGTTTCAACCTCTTGCCTTTCTCTAATTGCTTACGTTGATATTATGGGTCTAAGAATGGGCTAAGTGGTTGATCTTTTGATTTATTTCTGATTTATTTAGGCTTTCAAGGGCATATATAGCGTAATTTCTACTCCCTGACATTTTGTTGGAGTTGCAACACCAATGATTGTTACCCTTTCCTTTCTCATTATCTCAGGTGTCACGTGTCACCCCAGTTCAGAGTCCCATGCTCCTGTCACCACACCCCTAATAGCATTCCTTCTAATGACTGATGTCATGCATTTTATCTTCAAGTTCCTAACTGCTTCCCATGCCGGTATCATGTTACGATATCACTACTTTAGCCTCGCCCTTTCCATTTTATGGTTTCCTGTCTCCAAGCCCCACATACAGACATATTTGTAATCCTCCACAATACGTCTCTCACGATACTGCAGCCGCACAGAGCTTCCATTTTCCTTCCCTGAGTGATTCTGTATGAGGGAGGACAGACAAAGTGCTGAGTAAACACGCCTCTGGAAGAGGATAGTCACATTTCTCCCACTGGCACTGGATTGGGAGAGCATGGGGCTTCCTGCTTATTATTGTCTTGCATTTAGTGGAAGAGGATCTATCTTGCATTACACAATCAGGAGTAAATTATTTCTAGTTCCAAACTTTTTTGTGTTCAAATATTTTATTGTATTTGGATAAAAAGAAATACAGTTACAAGGCAGTAGCAATACATAAAAATCAGAAAATTATATATCCAAGTGAAGAATTAAAAAGTTAAAAAGGATTACATGACAAGCAATATCTGGATTGGGATAAAAAAGATAGAAAAGTTATCACATAAGAAATGGTCAGTTAAATATCATGACAGATAACAGGTATTTCAAATTCATCGAGTAATAAGTATAATCCCAAAGAAAATGGGACAGATGGAGAATCCACATATATCACAAAAAAGTCATGTGTGAGTTTGTATTGCTTTGTGAATAAGATACATCAGCAAGGGGAAAGAAATGAAGATGGAAAGAGAAAGAAAAAGAGAGAAGGAAGAAAGGGTATTAGGAGGGAGGGATGGGACATCTTCTACACCTATAAAGACAAAATCAAGAGACGAGCTCAAAAGGATATTGAGCTACCAAACCCTGAGTGGACAAATCCATATAATTATCAGAAGAACGCCATACATTAATAGCAATTGAAGGCGGGTAATGTTTTCTTTCAACAAAAGTATGAGCTCCACGAAGATATGATACCCACGCTCACCAGGTATGGTAAGACAAGAGATGAAAAGATTTCCATTCTGTGAGTATAATTTTGACTGAGATGGATAAGAACAAATCTAAGAGCTCCAAATCTGTATTGTCAAGAGGTAAGGGGGTAAGTACAGCCCATGGGCCCAGCATAATCATAGGTAGGGAAAGAGTTATAGATGTATTAAAGATTAACGATAGATAGTTGTGAAATTTTGATCTTACTTTCTAATATGAGGCTAGTTCTAGAACCACATTTGTCCTGGCCTACTATAATAAAGTAACAAGAAAAAAGGGACGGGAGAAGGTTGTTTGGGGTAGGTTACCTCAACTTCCCCAGAAATATACTCTGTCATACAAAAAGAGGTCACCCACCTGGCTCTACAGGACATACGTATCTTGATATCCTTCTCACTGACGGAGTAATATTCTTTTTAAAAGGGACTCTCATTGATATGAAATCATGTGGCATGCATCATCGTCGAGTCCATACCCGTACAGTACCATGGGTGGGTTCAACACCACTTTAATATTAATTTCAGGAATCATGGTAAGGGTTAAAATTGCCTTAAGATAACTCCCTTATCCATTACTTTATTAAGAGTGGACCTTTGGCAGGTAAACATAAGTATGGATGTACATAGAGCCTATTAAATCTCCACCATCCAAAAAGATCTACATGTTTCAGTTGGCCTTTCTTTTTCCCTGTGGCTCAGCCAGCTTTCGTCAGGACCAACAAAATCCCTGTCAATACCTTTAGATTGGCTATTTTATTCTGGCACATTCATCACTTCATAATCCAAACCATGCATACTATCATGCAAACATTCCATGCAAAAATTAACACCGCACCATTGTTTTCCGACTTTACAATGACACTACACAGGAATATCCCTACTTTCAAATCTGTGGATACAGGAAAAGTCAATGCACATTTGTCTTAATTCTGAAATACAATTTTTAGTGTTCGTCGATGATACATTGCACACCTTGACTAATTGTGCCTACATGTATCCTGCTTTCAATGTGTAGTTTTAATCTGTGAATTAAAAGAATAAATAAAGTGTCACCATCCATTTGCTTCTTCCTTATCTTTTGAGGTAAGGTTCCAGTGTAGTGTGTGATCTAAGCCATGCCATGCCCTGAATGCCATGCCACACATCCCGTCTACAGTTTAGCTTCTGAATTTGTGGTGGCAAGCCCTCTGTATGGTGCCTAAAATACTAGAACCTGGTGAACCCTCTTTGCCACAGTCTCACATGTCGATCTTCCTGATATCTCACCCATGTGGGGAAACATGCTTGTTAGGGGGGCTAGAATTTCCCCATAGGTAATCACAAGCGGGCTTACCCAATTGTTACTCATTGAAATTAAAAATATGCAGTGAGTACTTGTTAATCACTACTACAGACATTACGTACTTATGAGAGGAACAAGGAGCGATCCAAGGTATTACTTACTAAGTGGTGGCAGATATTTTTGTCTTCCCTTTAATTGTGCCAAAAACCTTGGAGACAAAAATTGGTAATTTAGCAATTTTTTGTGCTTACAGGAATTTGTACTTATGCGTATTGATAAGTGTTGGTACAGGAGTTTCATACACCTATGTTTTGCTAGGTGTTAATACTATACGTATTGCTAAGCATTGGTAGACTTAACTAATACTAATACTCATTCTTCATTTTCTAGTTCAGATTATAAAGAAAAAGGGGGAGGGTTTTTGTGTGTTCTGTCTTATAGATCCCAATGATTTCTAAAGGAAATTTGATTTCTAAATGACATTTGTCCATATAATGTCGATGTTCAGTCCCTTGGTGTTTGTGGATAATTTATAAATCCTCCTTTTTTCTTTTTCTAGTTAGGGGTTTTGCAGACTTTCTTGTGGATCCCATGCTGTGCGATGCTGTGCAATGATTGTCCACTTTAAGTCATCTTCCGTGAATCCAGTGGCCATGTAATGGCTTGACATTTTTGTTGCCACTTGCTTACATCTCACATTGCTGCAGTGTACTCCAGTTTGCAACTGTATTATGCGATGTCATTCCCACATTCATCTTGTTGCAAGGGAGAGTGTTTTTTTGTACATCACATGGGTCGAACTGTAATTTCTATGTTTTGATTGGATCCATTCCTTCTCCCACCGTAAGTTGACTTTCTTGATCCTCTTCATCAAAAGAAAGGCACTACAATTTCCACAGGGATAATGACCCATTACCCTGGATGTGCCCCATAGCGTCGTAGTTGTGGCTTTTCCTTTCTTTGTTGGTTTCATGTATGCACCAAAGGTTCTCTCAGGCTTCTACCTCTCCTGTGAGCAAACCTATCAGCCACGTCCTCTAATGCACTTGTACCAGACAGACCTGATTCAAGCGTTGTGTAGATGTGAATGTGTAAGTTGCTACACAAATAAATGATGTATCTTCATTGGGTCGGCCCCTTTTTGTGAAAAAAGTATTATGTCTATTTGCTTTGCAATTGCAGGCTGTTAAATATTCACACCGTATATGTGCTTTTGCACAAAAAATGTCTTGCAGATTCATACGCATTTTGCACTTTATATACTGCGAATATGTCCAATTTTATTGCACTCTTCCATTATGTTTGCTCTAAAATTGTAGTTAATAGATTGATTTTTTTAACTATTTCAAACTAAGGGGCCGATTCCGATTCGGGCCGGAAATCTCTCCGACCGAGCCGGACCCGGAGAGATTTCCGACCGAATCGGACCCTAGCAGCCCCACCCAATGAGTACGATGCGCACGTATGCTATCGGACTCGAGTCGGTCGGACTCCCATTGAAGTCAATGGGAGCCGGTCGTACAACGCGTACGCGGACTCCCATTGACTTAATGGGTGCGAGGCGAACAAGGGCGCCCCCTACAGCGTGTACGTGGTGAAGCGACTCGCGCCGTACACTCACAGGTAGGGGGGACCCATGGGTCCCCCCTGTGTGCGACTCGCGCGGCTACGCGTACAGGGGCGTTCGACACGGACCCCCAAAGTGCGGCTCCGACTGCTCTTTGGAGCCAGACTACGCGAGTCGGTCGGACTGCTCGAGGCGCGCATCGTACTTGCCCGGTCGGGGAACGTCTCCATTGCGCGGTGCGAGGCGCATCCGTGCGAGTCGGTCGGAGCGGTTGGGACCCGCGAACGAGTCGGTCGGCGAATTCGCACACGCTCGCATCGTACTCGCTCGCCCGGACGCACGTACGAATCGGTCGGGAAAAAGGGCTCCGAATCGGATCCGGTTCAGCCGAATCCGATTCGGTGCCCTACCGGCTGAGATCGGAATCGACCCCTAAGTGTACCTTAAAGTGGCGCACCCAACTGTTTGAAAACACGCTAATTACACATAGTTTCTATTGTGGACATACCATCCCTATCTCTTCTGAACCATAGCACATCCATGCATGCATATGGGTGTTGACTTGGACTCAAAGTGCATCAGCAGCAAGTCTTGTCTACACAGAAAAATAATTGAGGAAACACTGAGGAAGCGAAAAAGGAGCTGATCAGCATTAGGGGCCTGATTACGATTACGGTGGTCCCAAGGCCGCCGTACCTGCGTTGGCGGTCCAACCAGTGCCTCCTTGGTGGTCTGACCTCCTGATTACGAGAATGGTAGTCAGACTGCCGCAAGCCTTCCGCCAGACTGCCACCAGAGTGCTGCCACTGCTGTCACAGGATCTTGGATACTGCAGTGGCAGCAGTGGGGAAAGCGGCGCTTAATGCTGGCACTGCCTTGCAGATTATGACCTGCCTTTCCGCCGACCTTTTCATGGCATTGACCCTGTCATGAAAAGGTTGACAGAAAGTCAGGTAAGGGGCCTCAAACAGGGACCCATAGCAAAATTGCCCATGGGAGTGTGCATGGGGGCATATATTGTGCCCCCTCTTTTTTCACTGTCGTGCGTACACTATATGCCATGCACAACATGGTGCATGGTACACAGTGCATGGACGTGCAAGTGGCAGAGCCAGGGCTGCGGCATGTGCTGCAGACTCTCTATGAGCCAAAGCATGCCGACTCCATGGCACCGGTGCCACAACACTGTCAGCCCAGAGGTAAACTCATAATGCAGCAGTCGGGATGCCACCGGCTTGGCAGCGTTGTCCTGAACGCTGCAACGGCGGTCCAGCGGTTGGACCGCCAAAGTCCAAATTGGGCCCTAGGTGTACACAGCCATTTGACCTGATCAACCTGCATGAGTATATAGTGAACAATAATGACATGTCTGCCTGCTGTTAGAAACGTCTCTAGACTTGCCTTAGCATTTCTTTAGATGTGCTATATTTAAAATACGTATTTGATTCTCACCTTCCTATATCTTTTACCCTTCATTTCTTGGCTCTCTATTTTGCTTGTGACTCTAATTCCTAACCTCTGCCCCTACCTTTAGGATGGTACATGTCACATATCACTTTTAAAATTGCTTTCTTTGACTTTCAAGTTGACACCTTGTTGGGAAAGCTGTTCCCAGCTGGCCATGGGTTGTAGGCAGATGTATGCGTTAGTTAGATAACATTAAAAAAATGATCCATAAAATATATCTTTCAGATTTGTCTCTCTTGTATGTAGTTTAAAATGCCATAGTTTTGTTTACATTTTTTTATTTAAAAAGAACAAAATAAAAAGGTGGAAAATAAGATACATCCAGTTTGATGGAAAGCCAATATTCTTGCCTAAAGGATAAATGCAGGTTAGCAAGAGATACTGAAAATATATGTATCTATTTTTGGTGTTTTAAAGTGCGGTCCAGACCATAATGGGTGTCAGGGCACTATCCACTTACATTATCACAGGTATTACTTGAGGGAGATAAACACATAAACACGAAACTCATTATGTGGTAAATGGGCCAAATTGACATGGAATTGTTAATGGAATCTGGGGGATACAGTAGTGCAGTAGCAAAAAGAAAACAGTAGCAGGGATTATGTGATCACAGGCCTCGGGGAGTGTAAGTAGTAAATGGTGGTCAATTTCATAGAACCAGTGGAATAAATATAAATGACTAGCATTGATGAGAAACTGGATTGTGATGCACTTTAGGCCTAGCAGAGGGTTCATATCAAAATAAACTATTAGAACACAATCTGCTTTAGAACAGGTTTGGCCTTATTTGATCAAAATCATGGATAACATGCCACTGCCTATAAGAGGGAAGAGAGGACCGCCAAAGGTTTACAAAGCTGAATTGCAGGGGCTGCTAAGGTTTCTCAAAATATAAGTTAATATGGATATACTACCTAGACATAACACAGTAAATTTAATGTGTTTGACAGAAAAGTAGAACTAATGGACCCTACACAATTTGAAACAACCTTATGGGCCCATGCTGTGGGTAACATGTACAACCAGCTCAGCATAACTGTAAGAAACTGGTTTACTATTTGGGATGAACGACTGCCCACCTCAAGAAATAATCACAAACTGTGTCAGGGTGAACCCTCAAAGTCACAAATTTAACCGGAGCTCAACCCCCTGGTAGCTATGACACAGAGCACACAGTCTTAACTTATGGCAATGTGTAAAGTATTTATGCAGTATCAAAACAGTAATAAAGTCAAAATGTGAAACAATAAAAATCTCAAACTGAGTTAGCATCACAGAGTAAAATGTAATAAACAAAATTACACCAACATGGCAAAAATTCAATAAGGGGGTCCCCTTAGAATGGGACCTAGGTACAATTTGAGGCCACCTACAATGGAGCGTGGGATAGATAGACCAATGCTGTTCATCCTGGTCAAAGATTTTGCCTTCTAACTTAGTTTTTTAAGTTCCACCCAGCCACAGGAGTACACTGTTAAGTCCCTCAGGATCTCAATGGCGGCACTTCGAGACTCACAGGGTGTCAAGCAGAGGGCAACAGCAGGGTCCAGTCCAGGTCAAGTTGCCACTATTCAGCAGGGTACTTCTGGGAAATGGCCTCTCGCAGCTTGTTGTCTCCCTGTAGCCACACAGGAGCTCATCCAACTGATTCATGGAGTCCTCTTCTTTGTCGTGTGTACAAGAGGGAGCAGGTCCAGTTCTTCAGGGCTCCTCTCGGGTTACAGCAGCAGGTCCAGTCCTCTTCTGATCTTCCACAGGTCCAGAACGTGTTCAGAAGAGGGTGACTAGGAATGCCACATTTATGACTGGCACTGGCTAGTGGGAGGAGGTGACTCCTGTCCCCTCCCTAACCAATGGGGTAAAGGTTCTCAGGCCTCACTTGCCTACTTTTGCAGTAGTTCCTGTTTACCTTATTGGACATAGGCATAAAATGCAATGTGTCAGAGTAAATCCAAGATGGCAAGGGTCTTCAGCCCCACTAAATTTGGGTCCTGGGAGCATGAGTGTGGAGTATACTTTGGTAATCCTAGTGTACTCCCACATCATTTGCTGAAATCTAAGTTTAAGTAGGCAATGTACCCACAGTAAACCTAGAGACAGAGGTTTGGTAGGAAAAAAGCAAGATCCTTCAGCAACCAGACAGAGCATCCACAAGAGTTGTCTTGGCATCCTATTCTCTCCCTTTGAAGTGTGCCCCAAGTGTTACATGTGGCTTAATAGACACGTCAAGCAGGATTTTATATTGTGCTGTCAAAAGCAGGCCCAGAGCCCCTATCCATCATATTTTGTGGACCTCCGATGAGTCATCTCTGCCCTTTCAGGTCAGCCCATTTTTTACTCCTGGGAGGCATTTCACACCTCTTTTACACGTATTCTGGATAAATCACTGGCGGGGCTACTGCTGGAGTTAATCCACCTTAGTCGCAAGGAGCATCAGGTAGGGAAAAGGTAACTTTCCAAAAGTTACTTTCCCTCAATAGTGATTAAAAAGAAATTGCTTCACTATGAATTGGATTTTAATAACTGTTACAAATAGTTGTTTCTGCACACTGGTCTTCTACATAGGACTGCTAGGTCTGCAACAGTGGACATAGCTTTATGGGCCTTGTAACTGTAGGGACATGGTAATATTAATTTCCTACATGTTTCACTTTTAAATACCATGTACGCTACCTTGTAGACTACAAAGTTTACACAAGTGTGACTTACTAATATTGAAAAGAGAGGTTTTTACCTGCCAAAAAGGGTTTATTTGGCCAGTTGCACTCCAGGGTTACCACTGCAGGAAAGCAGTCAGGCTACACAGGGTGGTCTTGAGCCTTGCTTGATTTGCCACTGTAGTCGATGGCACAATAGGTGCTGCAGTCCACCAGTGACACTTAACTTCCAGGACCAGGGCACACTTTGTACACCATATACTAGGGGCTTATAGGCAAGTTAAATATACCAGTTAGAAATAGGCTATTCAATCGTTTTAAAGAGGGAGCATAGACACTTCACTGCTGCTTAGTGGGGTTAAAGTGCAGAGAGTTCTAGAGTCAGCAGAAAAGATAAGGCAAACATCTGGAGGGACATCATGCAAAAGATGGTAATTTCCTACAATAGAGGTATGCAACGTGCCAAGGAAATCTCAGTGTTACCCTGACCATTTTTAATTCTTTATAAAAATTTGCATTGTAAAATCAGGATATGTTCAGACTAAGCTCTGGTCCCCAGGCAGTGGCGTAGGGAACTCCCCTCTATAGCAGCTTAAGTGGGGGTCACCACTGCACCCATGGGACTGTAATCTGTGTCCCAATGAAAGTTGATTCGTTCTATATTTGGCCTATTCTGGAGGCCCGCAGACAACATGCCGTAAAACATTCCAAGGCAAGAGCAGGGCAGGGCTAGGAGGTGGTGTTCAAGTTCTGTGAAGTGAGCCCCAGGAAAGGAAAAGGAAATGATGAACTCATTTAAAAAGAACAAATATAGGAGTAAATAGAGTGAGTGGGGGATGAAGTACAATGTGAGAACAAATATGAGAAAATGAAAACATTATGGTAGATAGAATTGGAAAACACAATGTAAAGAAAGGAAGATTGAAAACAAATAAATGATGCAAGAATAGAAGGCTGGAAGGAGGAAAGTTTGGATGGAGAGGTGAAAGAATCAATTAGTGAAAGGTTGGAATGGTGGATGAAAGGTTGGATGAAAGGGTATAAGGACAAATGGATGGAAATGTGAAAAGATGGATTGATGTTTGAAGGAAATGGTCATTGACAGGATGGAATGATGAATGGATTTGTGGATACATGGATGGAAAAGTGAAAGTGTGGATTTATGGGTCAAAGGATAAATTAATCAAACAGTGAACTGATGGGTGGATGGAATATCAATGGATTGCTGGAATAACGAAAGGCTGGGTGAAGGATCAAAGAATGGATGAATGGAAGGGTAGGCAGTGAAAGGAAAAATAGGAAGGTGTACAGCTGAAGTGAACAATGTTAGGAAGTGTCAGGCTTACCTGCTTCACCCACTCAGTGTCATTAGTGATTTGTTTGTTTCAGAGTGGGGGGTATTGAACTTTCTGGCTACCCCCTTTTGCCCAGGGCTACTTTGTAATGCATTTAAATTATAATTTGCAGGTCTCTAGCTGCATAAAGATAGACTACACTTTTCCAGATTTCTTGAAGTATTACCAACTGTGTAGAATAGCTGTGCAATTCTGTCAGCATTTCATAAACTGCTGTGAACCAAACATTGGTAAATATGCCTCTAGGAGTCCTTATCTGCACTTGATATCTGCAAAAACACAATTACAGTGGTACCATCTGTTGTAATTTTGGTTGTGATAAAATCGACTTGTCTGCCAAGGCTGCTGCCATCTTGCTTAAGGAAAAACATCAATACCAACATTTAACAATGTTTACACAGTGTGGTCCTATTTAATTTTATGTAATTATGTTTAAGTTCTGAGCATTGAATTGGTAACAGTGGTGATGTGTCAGAGTGATTTTGGTGGAACCAGGTTTGCAGGTTGTGTTTATAGTCATGGAGGCAGCTTTGTGGTCTTTTAGTATGTGTATTGGGCATTGGATGACTTGGAGATTGGTAAGCTGTACACTTTCCACAGAAGGGTCTAAAGAATACAAGTAGGGTCTGGTACAGGAAGAATATACACCAGATATCATTATTACAAAGCCATGTGTGGCGACCTCAAATGTGGGATACGAATCAGAATGAAATTGGTGACATAGGAACAAGTAGTGCAGCCTTGTTTTCTGGTCTAAACAAATTGTTTTTTTTTTTTTAAACCAGCTGTAAAAATGAAAAAAAGATGCCCAGGTGGTGAACGCCACTGGCTCCTCTTGCTGGCCTGCACAATCTTCAAAAGCAGCTGCACAATCTACAGAGTCATCACAGCCAACACACCTGCCTACCTGGCAGACAAGCTCACCATCTTAATTGGCTCTTTGTACACCCACCGCCAGGAAACCATCAGATGGGAGAAGAAGTGCAAAAATTTAAAAACACGACAACAGACCTTCTCCCCCTATGTAGTTAAGATATGGAACAGTTATGCCATTTCCATCTGGACTGCCCTAACCACGGTCCAATTTAGGAAAGAATTAAAGGCCCACCTCTTTAAAGAACACTACATCAAGATGCTGTAACAGTCCACAAACTAGTACCCTCCTACCATATGTACACTGTGGACCTCATTTACGGGATTTTGGGGTAGGGCAAGGCAGCAAGTCACCTTGCTACGCTGTCGCACTCCAAAGTGAAAGGGCAGGAATGCACGGTATTTACGCAATACACTGCATTTCTGCCCTTTCGTTTTGCGCTGGCACCATTTCGGCAGCCCCCGTCAACGTAGGTACTCTTGCACCATGGTGTAAGGGTGCCTCAGTTGCATGCAGGATTGTTTTTGTGCAGGAAGGGGCACCTTACTGCACATAAACAATCCTGAGAGGTGTTTTCCTCTTTCTATGTGTGCTCAAGAATAGCTTTGTAACTATGGAACATTTCTGCTCTCTCCCTTTCATACAATGCATTTTTTTTTTACATTTACATTTTTTATTTATTTCTGATACAGGACTCGAATGGAGATACACATAACACCATATCAAAAGATAAAAACACAATTTTGTTATATGCAATAATCAAAATAAACAATTCCTTCGTAGATTACAAAAAGATTAAAAAGGATTTTTATGCCAGCTGCATTACAAAGAAACCTCCAAAACAAGAGGGTTATTAAAAACATTAGGACAGTCTCCTTAAAAAAGTAGCATTGTGCATTCTATGATACATAGCTTGCATATGATGCATAAATAAATAATCCTTTGAGTAAGAGATAGGACTAATAGTGCACATTTTGACAAAGACTGAAACATATCAAAAAAGTGAAAAGATCTTGTCGCCGCCCAAATCATGAGAAAAAATGTTAAACACTAACTGACCTCATAGGATAGTTAAATGCTATAATTTCAAAAAACAATGTCTTTAAAATATAACAAACATACAGACACTACCATTGAACCTCCAAACCTACTGCCCATATCATTGACAAACCTTAAATACCTACAACCTCTTATGCTGATCAGATGTTATGATTTGAGGATCATTAGCCTTGAAAGGCATCAAAGTGCATTGTGCAATGCTAGACATCCAACATTGCATCAAACCTACAATACAAATAAGGGTTAAAAATATTCCACAGATACCCATTTTGTAAGTACAAACAGCATAACTCATTAACACAAGTTTTAAAAAAGGAAAATCTTATCACAAACCATTTCATTCGGAGGAGACATTAGACACTTATGGGCCTCTGATGCTTAATGAAAGTTATATTTAAGAAATAGTGGTCTTAAAAAGTGGCGACTTGCATTGTGCAACACAGGACTTGCGAATATTACATGATTAAAATCTTGAACATTTAGCTGACATAATTTGCAGATTCTCTCCTCCTTTGGCCCTTTATCCCAAATATCAGTAATTACACGTAGGGGAAGCAGATCCAATCTCATCAAAAGGATCTATCTTCGGATCCCATGAGAGAGAATCCAGGTTAGATGGTTGAGGTTTGTTCCCGAAATTGCTCTTGTGAACCACCAGATTTTGCACATTTAATTGGCTCAGGGCAATATCTATTCCCTGACTTATTTTATAGGAAGTATTTTTTAGATGTGTCTTTGAAAGAGATTTCGGGCGAGGATGTGGCGAAACGGCCTGAGCTGCTGACTTGAGTCTCAGCGTCAACATCTTGGGCCATATGTAGGTAGCTAAATACCGGTCGGTAACGGCCGAAATTCGGTAAATCTCCCGTTACCGACCGGTATTTAAGCAATCGAGATGTAGGAGGCCGGATTTAAGGAATCGGTAATTTACCGATTCGTTATTTTAAGGAATCGGTAAATTACCGATTCCTTAAATCCTATGTAGGAGCACTCAAGTGAGTGCATTTTTGGTTTCAGTATTCGTTATTTACCACCAACTACAAGTTGGTGGTAAATACTGAATACCTTTTAAAAAGCAATTTTGTGCTTTTTAAAAGTGCCATGTGGCAGACAAACATGCCCTTAGGGCATGTATGTGCGCCACATGTGCACACATGCACGATTCAGGGGTGCAACAGGGTGTCAATTTGACACCCTGCCACCCTTGAATATGCTCCCCCTATTACCGATTCGGTATTTACCGAATCGGTAATAGTGAATGGCTTCCCATTCATTCCTATGGGCCTCCAGGCCCATAGGAATGAATGGGAAGGTATTCCTTATTACCGATTCGGTAAATACCGAATCGGTAATACCGAATATTACCGAATCGGTAACATTTACCGAATTTTTACCTACATTCTATTTACCGATTCTTAAATACCGAATCGGTAAAATTCGGTATTTAAGAATCAGTAAATAAAAATTACCTACATATGGCCCCTTGTGATTTTGGGCAAATCACATACCGGCACATGCATCAATGTTGGATTTTGCGATTTCTTAATTGCGATTTTTAAGGAATCGCAATTAAGGAATCGCAAAGCCTATGCATGTAGAAATCGCTTAAAAATTGCGATTTCTAAACATTCCTTAATTGCGACTCGCAAATTGCGAGTGGCAATTAAGGAATACCTCCCCATTCATTCCTATGGGCCTAGAGGCCCATAGGAATGAATGGGAAGACATTCTCAATTTGCGATTCTCAATTAGAGAATCGCAAATTGAGAATGCAATTTCAAGGGTGCCAGGGTGTCAGAAGGACACCCTGTTGCACCCCTGAAATCTGCATATGAGTACATCTTGCACACACACATGCCCCAAGGGCATGTGTGTGTGTAAAATGGAACTTTGAAAAATGAACATTAGTGCATTTTTCAAAGTTTTTGCAAATTACCATAAAGTTCAACTTCATGGTAATTTGCGCCCCCTATTAGCGAAATCGCAATTTTTTTTACTTTAATGCATTGCATTTAAGGAATCTCAATTTGCGATTCCTTAAATGCAATCGCAATTTGAGAACTCGCAATTAATTGCGAATTCGCAAATTACGAGGGTCTTCACCTTTGATGCATCGCAAAAGCTAATTTTTCGATCGCAAACGGCCGATTTTTGCAAATCGAACCGTTTGCGATCGAAAAAAGCTTTGATGCATGTGCCTGTTAATCTCCCCGTGCCTACAATTCAGCACATTGAGTCCCTCACGGGTGATTTGCCTTGCTTTAAAAATCCGGGATTCATTCATTCAATCCTGGATTCAAGAGCCTACTTTTAAGTCCAACTTAAAGGTTTATTTGGCCAACTCAAAAGAGCAAAAAAAGGTACTCTTTTCTTTTCAAAGGGAGAATATTTCACACCTCAGAGCTGTACGAAGTGTGCCTACTTCTCCATCCAAGACCTGATTTCCCCATCTCCAAACAGAAGCCAGAACCAAGATATAAGTTGACATTAAGCCAAATTTCAGGCAAAGAGCATGGGGGGTTGCCAGTGTATTCAAACCACAAATCTGGCGAAAGATCCAACCCTCTATTGCCTTAAAAGAGTGCCAGTGACCCATATCCACCACCACCTCAACTTAACTTAGGGCAGATGAAATTTTAACCTTATAAACCGACTAAACATGATCAAAGTGAATTCTCCCACATGATTTATATAGTCTGTTGAGGACATTTGCCTGGGAGTGGTAGAACAAAGATTAACATGATCGTCAACCTATCTGTTACTAGAGAAGATTTTACCCAAGTACATTTACAAGTTCACTTTCCCTAATTTATCTTCCCCTAGATACAAATTACACTTCCCCTAGTTCTTGTGCCTCTCTTACGGAATATCAAAATTTTGCTTTTAGATATATTTATTTTTTAGAAAGTGGGCTTCTGCAAACTTCATGAAAGTTGTACGGTGATGTTGAAGGCAAAGGGAGTTAAATCCATTTTGTCAACATCATCAGCATATAGCAGGCTGCCAATGGACATATTGCCAATTTTTGGTGGATCCCCCTGCACCTAACCTTGGATACCTGGCAGGTCATATAAATCTATCTATAGGGAGAACAACAGGGTAGCAAACAAGCAGCACTGTGTCAGACCATTATGAGTTGCAACCTTTTGAGAAAAACCTTGAGTTCTTCCCATGAGAAGCTGGCACCAAGTATCAGAATGAAGTTCAATGATGAGGTTTAAAACATGGTGGGTGTCATCAAAACCAATGTGCTTTCTCCACAGTGTTTGTCGATCTACTCTATTGAATGCTGTGGAGAAGTCAATGAAGGCGGTATACAATGGCATGCCCCAGGATAAAGGGTATTTCTTGACATATATGATTGAAAAACAGCAATATTATCGATAGTGCTATGATTTCTCCAAAAACCTACTTGTTCAGGGGGATAATATTATTTTCTTTCACCCACTCTTAAAGATGGGAAACTAAACTCCTAGAAAAGAGTTTACCTGTCAAATCCAATAATGCAATCTGTCGGAAGCTAGCAGGGGAAGATTTGGGGCCCTGTTTGTAAAGCAGAATGATAATACTACCCCACCAGGAGGAAGGGATTAGTCCCACCCGATAACAATATTCAAAAGTGCACTAAGAAATAGTCCCCACACTACAGCCTCCTTTTTAATGACTACAATAGGGTTCTCATCAGGCCCCATTCTTCCAGAGGCTCTTGTGTTTTTAGGTCTCGCCTGGCGTTAGCAGCGCGCATGCGCTGCTCTCTCCATGCGAGGGCCTTTTGGAATCCGTACGGATTCCAAGCGGGCACGCGGACGGACAGAAGATGTGCACGCGGGGACTGGATGCTTCACTGGCGGCGTGACACTCTGGGGACTTTTTTTTTGGGCTCGGCAAACTGTACTTTTCAATATTTTATGCTTTTAATAAGCAGCGCGGCATGCTGCGCTGCTTACTAAAAGCATCAAATATTGAAATAAAAGAGTCAGCGTGACACTCTGGGGACTTTTTTTTGGGCTGGCTCGGCAAACTGTACTTTTCAATATTTGATGCTTTTAATAAGCAGCGCGGCATGCTGCGCTGCTTACTAAAATCATCAAATATTGAAAAAAAAGAGTCGGCAATCTTTGTGCTCATTGGAGCGAGTGTTTGCATGCTTGTTTTTCGAGCTTGTTTTTCTTGTTTTGTTCGCTGTGATGTCTGTGTGTGGAAAGTTTTCTGGTGGAGATTTTCCAGTGTGTTATATTTTACACCATGCAGGCTGGCCGTTTATTCGAGTCATTTCAGGACGTCTGACATCAGGCTCCAGCGTGTGTCCCTCACACTTTCTCACGCGCACTGTCTGCCGAACGTCTGCAATTCTTAGAGCAAGAGATAGAGAGGTGTGGTCTTCGGGAGGTGAGGAGGGGGAGGGACCCGTGGAGCTTACGTGGAATCCCCACAGCTCTGGCTCTCCAAGTTTTGTCCTTAAACCCATCTACTTCCGCTCCATACCATAGTACGACAATCCTCTGAGAGTGCAAATAAATAAATAAATACAAATTAAACCCAAGACTGCAAAGCGTTATCTCAAAATTTCTTGGCAGGCAACCTGATGATTCTTTTTGCTACATCTCTCTGAATGACGCTCTTATACACGCTGTAACCATAAAATACACATATAAATGTGTAACATGCATTAGCACCACTGTTTTAGTAATGCATAATTTGCGCCGGTGCCTGCAGGGAGTCGGAACCTGCGCTCGTTTCTGGCTACCGGGAGTTATTTTTCATTTCCAGATTTAGACCCAGAGCAAGAGAGAGACAGACAGAAAAGACAGATTAAGACGGAAAACCGTGACAAGTGAAAGGAGGGATGAAAACCGAAAGAGTGGGATAAGGAGACAGGGATGGAAGAAAAGACGCATGAGACAGAATCAAGACTAGGCAACCCTTGGTGTTCGTCCGCACCGAGGCAGGAAGCTGGGAAAAACACTTTATCCCCATACGCTTTTTATGTCCTTTTTTTGGACAAATTAAGCATAGGCAGCTCTTTACACCATGACGCATTTACAGCAGGCGACCGCTAGCTGCGTCTTGAAAGTAGTTCGCGTACAGTTTCCAAAATGTTCCCTAATTAGTTTTATCTCCTGATGGGCACCGAAGAGTTTCGGCATTGGCAATGCCAGTCGTTTTGATATGTGTACAGTGAGAAGCTGCTTACAGGCTTGTGTAATACACAGAAGAGATAGCATTGTTAGGCACAGTGCTGTTCAAGGTTGTTCATGTGTGCCCACATTGAGTAAACCATGTCATGGCACACTATTCACTTAAGTAGACACTTTCAAGCCAGTCTCACAACAAAGCACCAGTTCGTACGTGTCATGCCAGGCTCTCCACATTTACCCCAATAGGAACACTTTGCCAAGTCAGTACCACAATGCCCACTCAGGTACATGCACCCATCCCCAAATTACAACGCATCAGATAGGTACCGTGCCATGTTCTCACTGCACCCAGTTGGGTGCACTTTGCCATGCCAGTATTATAATGCCCACTTAGATACATATGTCTCTTCTTGTAATGAAATGCATTAGTCATGTACAGTGGCATGCCTTGTTCTCAGTTGCCTCAGTTGGGTACAATTTGCTATGCCAGTGTCATAATAAATCAAACGAACAATGATGGCCAGGGGAACATACTAAAGCACCGACTCGTGTAATCTTAGAACTTCAAAAAGGACACAAAATAGTTTACAATTGCCCACCTCAGAGTATGGTTTGCCACCAATAAACCACAAATATTAAGCATGAAGCAGAAAACTCTGAGAGGCAACATAAACATGCAATCAAAGTATACACAGCACAATGCCAGGCACAAACACTTTGAACGAGAGGAGGTCTTTGAGTTTCTGATCCTTTATTTCAAGGACAGTTCACTGTGTGTATCAGGAGAAGTCCTTAATGTGAGCCAATCCAGGTAAAATGTCATGTCATTTTCGAATTGATCCTGCCGTGCCGTAATGCCCGAAGACTAAATGGGTGTACTCTGAGATGTGGAGGACGGTTCCACATTTTCTAATGCTGTTTAGGCCGTACGTCAGCCAGAACAGGCTCTCCACATGAAAATTTGCACTATTGCAGCACTTTCGCGACGCTCTTCATTTGAGGAAAAATCAATCACTAAAGTTTGCTTTTACCTGGATTGGCTCACATTAAGGACTTCTCCTGATACACACAGTGAACTGTCCGTCTGCTCCTGTAACTGACACGAAAATAGAACTTGCATTTCCATAGGAGTATTTCTCCGTTCTGGATGCCCTGAAGAAGCCCGCCACGGGTGAAACGCGTTGGCTGTATTTGCTTTTCGCCTAAATATTTGAAATAAAGGATCAGAAACTCAAAGACCTCCTCTCGTTCAAAGTGCTTGTGCCTGGCATTTGTGCTGTGTATACTTTGATTGCATGTTTATGTTGCCTCTCAGAGTTTTCTGCTTGATGCCAGTGTCATAATACCCTAGTTAGATACATATTTCCATCCCTGCAATCAAGGATTTAAGTGGGATGAAAAAACTAGGGGGCTACTCAAAGGGGCGTGGCCAATGTAATTAAGGGCGTGGCTTAAAAACACGTAAGCTAAAAATCTGTGCTTAGCAAAGTGTGCCGCCCGACTAGTATTTTACTGTTTCTGTCATTGCATCCAGATATAGGATACAAAAAGTAACATTAAAAATGCAATAGGTTAAAGCCATTTGCTTTGCTATACAATATCATTAGCAAAGCAAATGGCTCTAAATTAATCAAAGGCGAGACCTATTGCATTTTCAATGCTTGTTTATATAACTAACAATCTCAGCTTGGGAAGGAGCCTCAGCTTGGGAAGGCGCTTTGCTTTCTGTCCTGCATTGCGTGAAAGTTTAGTAAAGGTGCCCCTCGCTGTTGCATTTAACATTTGACTTAGATGTCACAGTCCACAGCCTGCAAGCTACACAAAAGTAATTGTTAAAGTAAAAGGGCTTGCGCATGATGTGTACCAGAGTTTATAATATGACTACGATCTCAGTCAAAAAGCTCAGTTCTTATTTGGATGCTATGAAAGATACATGGAAAATCTTTTTATGGGCATGGAGTATTGTGTCAGATGAATAAATAGCTCTGTAGAATGTGTCTCAATGTAGAACAAGACAGTAAGACATTTTCAGACAACACAGTCAGAAATTCTTATCTTTATACATCCAGCTTAGGTTGTCATTCTTGAAAGCTTTTATAAATTGTATATAAATAGGTTGGGCACAAATTATAGCTATAAATGGCATCCAGATACAATCCTCTTTATGGTGTACTTTTTATGAATTGCCAATGCTATTGATCCAGCGGGTTACTAGCAATAAGCATTCATACACAAAATACTCACTTTGGCCCATACATTCATACTACGCTAGCAATTTCCGCTGGTGGGTCAGTTGTTACTCTTTATCAAAATCCCTGCTACCAATTACCTTCTGAGTGAAGAGTAATGACTTACCGATGAACCCTTTGATAATTGGGAAGTTTAAAATGAGTGACATTCCATACAATTCATAATTTCTAAAATAATCACAAAGTCAAGAAGTTTTAAAATGTTTATCTAAAGATTTAGCAGAGTAAAAAATACAAAGCCACATAGTACTTGAATCAAATCTCAAGGAGGAAGCACAACAATGAATTATTAATTAATGACGGTCCCTTAGGAAATGAGAAGATAGAGACAGCAGCGCAACTAAAGGTTGCATATATTTACCTAAAGTGCGAGAACCAAACCCCTTGGCCAAGGAGTTGGAAAGATAGGACCCTGGAAGGATGAAGAGCAAAGACTCCTCCTGGATCAGGACAGGACCGGTGACCTCTCTACCCACGACGCCTGCGTCGTTCCCCTCTCTGGTACTTCGCTTCTCCTTGATTCTCCCGTTTCTTCCTTCTAATGGATTCCGCCGCCCCCACCTCAGGACCTCTCTGGACAGCGGTTCAGTCTGCAATCGATCAGCCTCTCTGCTCCTTCCGCTGTGCTTAAGCTTGAGTTTTCCTCCTGCATCTGCCTTCTCTTCTCTCCTTCTCTCGCTTCTGCATTCTAATGCTAATTGCTATTACTATATCTATTATACCCTTCTACGCCCATGTACCTCCCCTTAATGTTGCTAACTTATGGGACCACTACTTCTGATTGGACAGGGACAGGGGGTTGATCCTCACACCATATTCTTTTAATGCTTTTTCTTAAAGCTCTTTGTTTTAAAATACTGCCCCTCAAATTAATACATTTGCTTTATTTCCCACCCGTCTCATGACAAAGTTTGTGCCTTTTTCTTGTACAATGTTACAATTTTAAGGACATTCATGAATATGACAATATTGGCCATCAGGTCATGGCCTTGGACGACGTCCAGGTTGACTTCATCCTTTCCGCTCTGGGTAATCTTTCAAGGAGCATGCGCAGAACCCACGTCATTCGAGTTTTCAGTTCACCAACCCCAGGCCCAACATTTACGAACTAATAAAAGTCAAAGAAGAAAATATTAGAATCACAAATAAAATGTTTCACTGTATACCCACTCTGTCTATTCTATTCCCATTTACTTATAAACTTATTCCCGCATTAATAGCGTTAGAATATAACAGTTTAAACAAAACATAAGAGCAAGCTGTAGCATGTGAGAACATATAGCAGCCATTTTAAATCACACTGCGCAGAAGCAAGAATTTTCCCACCAAGCAAAGAAAGACGTCACACCACGTGATATGGTTGAGACATGCGCAGTAAAGTTCCCGCGCAAAAGCGGCCATTTTAGAATAGACAAGCGTTACTTGTTAGTAAAAACACATAAGCAAGCTTCCTTGCTAGTTGTATTCGTGTGTGCAATATTTAGTATAAACAATACAATTTAATACATTAATACTTTAAGAGGATTGCATCCGAGCAAGTCTCATTTGTGAGTCCTTGCTCCATCAATACCCTCTCTGATGGCGTTTCTGAGCCATCAAAATACTACCCACGATCAGATGCCAACTTTTAGCATATTACAGTTTCATTTTCATTTTTACACTTTCTACTTTTCACATCTCCTTTCAGTTTCTTGTATAATTCACTTCTTTAATCTTCAAGTTCAATCTCATCCAACTTTCTCTTCTTTCCTTTTTCTGTTATTTTATATGATTCCTTCCTCCTACAACATTTACACCATATTATTATTACAAATACTATTATTGCTAACCCTGCTAAGGGTACTAATATTTTACCTATAAGTCCTTTCCCTATATTAGCAAACCAAGTACCAATTGACCTAATACTGTTGGTCAATCTTTCCCATACACTATCAACTTCCAGTGGTTTTAGTTCCTTCTCAAGTTTTGTTATATTCTGTATATATGTTCCAATTTCTGCACTTTTATCAGGTATATAAGTGCAACAATGTTTCGTCTTCAATAATTCACAGACCCCGCCCTCTTTTGCCAATATAATATCAAGAGCAAGTCGATTTTGCATAACCATAGATCTAATCGCAACCATTTCTGCATTAATCATTAGAAATCCTCCAGCAGTGTCAGTTGATAAACGATCAACCACTGGAGATAATTTACATATTTTCCTTGAGTTCAGAATTATTCCCACTGAAGGTATCAATGCACCAAATATATCACCTATAATTTCTGAAAAACTAGCTCTTTTTCTACGTGTTAATTCACTATTATTTTCATTGCTGCCAGTATTTCTTTTTACGTGGTATATCTTTGGAAATACTATTCCAAAATAACAACTTCCATACCACCGTGCAGGAAGCCTAAAGTAAGCCTTATTCCCACATACATAATAGATTCCAGGGAAAACTGAATCTGTTCCTCCCTTAAGTCCCCAACCTCCAATAATTAAGAAATTGTGTTCACATTCACTGGTACCGATGAAAATATTGTTATACTCAGTCTTTAACCTATGTAGACACATTTTCCCTGTCTTTACAAAATCTAGAGCCATAGCAGCTTGAGCCTTGCCAGGTGTGTAACTACCTTCTTTCTCAGCCCAAGGTGGTAAAAGAGCCTTATGCTCAGAAGCTTTCTTTTGGAAATCTTGTCTTCTACTCTCCACTAAATTCAAAAATATCTTTTCTTCTTCATGTATTGAACATGTTAGATTGCTTCTATGTGCATGTGTTATGTCTATTGTTTTCATTGTTAAGAAAAATTCTCCCATAAACTGTGCATCTTTGCTACTAAGTACTGGATTCATATTCTTTCGAACTGGAACCTCAGAAAATATCACATCTATATTTGAATAATAATACTGAAGTCGCCCTGTTCTATAAAATAAACTAGTCAATACACTACATGATATGCCATAAGTTAGTGGTAAATGATGATACGTTAACCCTTCTGCTACTGATTCAGGTAATTTCATACAAACATAACAATTACTAACTTCCATGGTATCTACATATTGAAATAATAACTTTGTGAAAACATTTAAACTGGTGTCGTTATCTGTTACTTCATGATGTAATTCTGGTTCGTCTTCTGCCTTTAGTTCTACTCTATTACTTTTCACGTTTTCTGCTCTTTCCTTAGTTTCGTTGTTATTCTTTCTATCTATTATCATAAGATAAGGAATTGCTACGATCACAACTAACCACACTATAAGCATCACTACCAGGTTGCATATGCATATAGCACAACATCTTTTACAACCCTTCTGCTTTGGTCTCCCAGTAACTCTATCGTCAGGCATTTTGACAAGGAAGATTGCTCTTCTTATCGTTTTCTTCAAGTCTTTTCATGTTCTCAAGGTGGTTCTATTTCTTTTTCATAAGTCAGTTCTGCACTGGTTCCTTCGTCACCACTTTCACTTGATTCTGAGCTTTTGAAATCTTCGAGAATAATATAAGTCCAATCAGGGCCTTTAAATTTGTTATTTACAAGTCTCAGTCTTTTACTTCTTCGTTTTCCACTTTTGTTTTCTTGTCCCGTTTGGCTTGTTATTTCGTTCACTTGATCTGGATCTTCACTTCTGGTTGTTATGTGGTATTTTACTCTTTTGATGACGCTAGGCCAATGATCACCTTTTCTTGTTTTCTCTGTTTGTACTGTCTCTTTATTTCCTTCTTCAGAAATTCTTTTCTTTTCTAGTTGTGGCACACTTTTGTTTTCTTTTATTTCAGTTTCTTCTCCTTGTTCCTTTCCAGGTCTTACTGTTATTTCTTTTTCTATTTCACTGTGGATCTCTTGTAACTGATCTTGTTCTTGATTTACGATTTTATTCTCGAAATTCTCAAGATTTTCTTCTTCTGCGTATTTTTCTTGATCTAACTGGTTCTGATCAGGGCTTATTATACTTTGAACTTCTACAGCCTGACCGGATTCTTCTAAACCTGTCTGACCCTGCTCAAAGTCTGATCGTTCTTCTTTAATTTGAGCCCAGTTTCCTCTCCCTATCTGTTCCTGCTCAGGTTCTTGAGTTTGTTCTTCTTCTTCTTCCTGAGCTGCTTCTTCTTCACCTGTCTGATCTTCTTCAATTTCTTCTAGATTTACTTGACTTCTTGTTCTGTAGTAGATCTCAGGTATTTCCACCACTGGTACCCAGTCCTGACTTGTGCTCGGTTGTTCTTCGTCAGCTTCCTCTGAATCTCGCACCTGAGATTCTTCAGCTGGGCAACCTTCAGCTTCCTCAGTTATCGATGTTGTCTGAGTATTTTCTTCTTCAGGGTCTGGTACTCTTTTGGTGTGGCTTACATGAATCCAATTAGGAAATCCTGCACACTTCACTGCTGTGTTCGTAATCAGTATGACTTGACATGGTTCGCCCCACCTGGGTGATAGACACGTTTTTCTGGTGTGATTCTTCACTACCACCCAGTCTCCGGGACTCAGATCATGTTCTTGTTCAGGCTGTCTGGAAACTGCGTCTTCTCCGACCTGATGAGAGACAGAACGCACTAAGTCAGCCAGTCCTTTGCAATAATCCAGAACCATATCATCAGATATATTCAGCAGTTTATTCGTGGGAACATGTGCTTGTCTCATTGCTCTTCCCATTATTATCTCGTGCGGACTCAATCCGGTGTTTCTAACAGGAATGCTTCGGAGTCCCATTAAGACAAGAGGCAATGCGTCTGGCCAATCTAATGATGTTGAAGCACACATTTTTCGAAGTCTGGATTTTATCATGCCATTCAATTGTTCCACCACTCCAGAAGCTTCTGGACGATATGCACAGTGTAACTTTTGTTCAATATGGAATGCTTCACAGAGTATTTGAACCACTTCACTGTTAAAGTGTTTTCCTCTATCTGATTCCAAAGTTACTGGAAAACCAAATCTAGGTACTAATTCGCGTAGTAATAGCTCAGAAAAAGAGTCCCGGGCACACGTAATGAGAGTAACAATATCCTGATGGTAGAAATGTCTGGTTTTAGCGAATCAGTGGTCAACACCAGTGGATTGATAAGAATGTTCTTTAATGAAGCGAAAAACAAAGAAACGACCAACCGACACGTGTTTTGTCAAGACGGGAGATGTCCCGTGACTCATCAGGGCTGGAAAGGATACAAGAATAGAGTAAAGCACAGTAAAGATGCAACAAAACCATGAATAAGGTTAAAACTTAAGAAAACCCACAATGTGGGTCAATACACACCCAAATAACATGGAAACCCTACGTGCAATCGCATAAACATAGTAAATGGTGACTTAGTGACAAGAACTGATGCGAATGACATAAATGGAGAAAAAACATAAAGAAAAAACATCATGGCACAAATAGAACTCATACAATGTGCCTGGTGTGATGCTATCGCGTGACCTCCAAAATAGTGACTGTGCACTAGAAGAGACATCGAATAAAAATAATAATAAAAAATGAAAAGTGGTTACACAACAACGTTAATCTGACCTGGAGTCATAGGGTCACACGACCCAATGCATACCGAATAGATGAAAAGGATGCAAAAAAACCCACAACAAAATGTAGGCATGAAAAACTGCCCGAAAAAATAGAGCAAATAAACTCTAAACCATGCAGTAAAAACCTAATAGAGTAATGGGACAAAATAGCAGTACAGGAAAGAAGAGACTAAAAATCAGCATAGGCCTGTGAGGGTGCTGAGAGCCTGAAAGCAAAAGGCTGAGGTAAAAATAAAATGAAAGAAAAAAGTATGACAGAGGATGTCTCTGAGGGACAAAAGGTGGAGGCCCGCGGAAAGACCGAGAGGCAAGAAAAAAAGGGGGGAATCATGATGTAGGGATAATGAGAGAGGAGGAAGGGTAAAGGAAGAAAAGAAGGAAACAAAAAACCGTGAAAAAAGGTTGCAGAAGTTGGAGGGTGAGTACATGTGAAGTCAAGAAAAGTGTTGAGAAATTAACATGTGCGAGTGGAAAGGTAAAAACCAAGGAGCACGCCGTGAGAACTGAAACAAAGCAGAAAGCAAGAAAGGAAATCGCCTAAGCAAGTGAAACTGTTGAAAAATTCAAAGGTAAGACGGAAAAATAGCCAAAAACTTACCCACGTAGCAGAGGTAGAAAGAACAATGAAAAAGACCGGGATGCAATTAGCGGGTCCGCCAGAAGCAAAGAAGTACGGGTGTCAATGGGGACCCAGAGTAGCAGGTCCTATGGTAAGAAGGTAAGGAGGTGCCTGGGGGCAGAATCGGAAAACCTAGACACCTGGAAGCCCGTGTGAAGAAAAACAAGAAAGGGGCACGGAGCGGAGTAACGACATGCCACGGGGGTGAACTGAAAGCCAAAACGCTCTCTAGGTGGTGCGGGTGGAAGAACTTACCCATGCGGGGTAGAAATCCTGGGGAAAAGAATCGGGTGCCACTGGGGACCAGGGTAGGAGGTCCTGTGACTGAAGAGTCCCTGGGGGCGGATAAGCCAGGCATCTGTAAAAAAGAGGTGGCGGGGAGTAAGAATGAGAAAAGGACGTGGGAAAGTGAAGCCGGAAAGTGCAGCACGGCTGGTGGTGGCTTACCTCGCATGTACGGTGAAAACCAAAGGAAAGATGGGTCCGTTTGAATTCCGGATGCGGAAGTCAGCGGAAAGAAAAGGGGGCAGTGCTAAAATAGTGAAATGGGAAACTAGACCGCCCACCCAGGAAACGAAAATGACGTGCTGGGCGTGGCGAGGTGGAGCGGAGAGGAAATAATGAGACTTGGCGCGCATGCGTAACGTGAAAAGAACAAACAGAAAGAGCGATGTGTCGGGAAGAGGCGAAGAGAAAAGTGGTGGTAAAAAAATGGCAGAAGTTACAAAACATATGTACGGAAAGCCCGTAAGGGGGTGAATGGTGTCAGTAGAAGAAACTATTGAGAAAGAAGGAAGGGAAAAGGCACATGAGAAACAAATAAAAGAAAAACTATCAGGAATGTTGTCGCAGAAAACAGAATACAGTCCTAAAAGAAAGAAGGAGAAGAACGTACAACATAAGAGTCAGAGAGGGAAAATGAGAAAATCTAGGTATGACAAGGTGCCCACAATAAAAATGAGCCCAGGTCAACAATAGGCACACAGTCACAATTGAAAAATTACTGAAATATGTGCTCATGTATGAACTGATGAAATGTAAAATATTGTACAGCCACAATTGAAGAATCACCATATAACCGACAATAGAAATTAAACAGTCTGCAGAGAGGGAGAGAAAGGTGGAAAACGTCTAAACAATAAGGCATCATCACAGGTGGATAGAGCATGTTCAATCCCCTAGAAAGTAGTGTAACTCATGGTCTGTGTTGAGCCCGTGTTGTACCAACTGTAGACGCATGATCCAGGTTGCTTCAAGACGCCTGAGCTTCAGTTCTCTGTTGCCACCTCTGGCGCTGATGGGTGCGATCTCAATTCCGAAAAAAGAAAAACTTTTCTTTCGTCCTTGGTTGGGGCAAGTAGCCACATGTAAAGCCATTGGGTATCTTGTGTCCTGGTTTTGGAGTGCTCTGATATGTTCTCCAATTCGTATCTTGAGTGATCTGATGGTGTTTCCGACATACCAGCGTTTGCACGCACATTCGAGGATGTACACCACAAATTTGGTGTTGCAGTTGATATTGTCCTTAATCTGGTATTGTCTATTGTTGACAGCAGTGAAATTCTTGATGCCATGTTGAGCCAACCTACACACTCCACAACATCCACATTTGTAGAAACCTATGGTGCGTGTTGTGAGCCAGGTGTGATTGTGTGGAGTGCCAGGTACACTGGGACTAAGTCATGTTCTAAATGTTCTGCCTCGTCTATAGGTGACCAGAGGTTTATTAGTGATGACCCCTTTGAGACTGCTGTCTGCGAGCAGAACACCCCAATGAGTATTAAGGCTTTTTCTCATGGTAAGACCCATGTCACTGTAATCTGTTATGAGTCTAACAGGTGGCTCTTGCTCAATGTGAATTCTCCTGTTGTCTTGTACAGTGTATTCCCTGGCTGTCTGGTTAATTCTTTTTTCCGCTTGACTGATGTTGCGTGCTTTGTAGCATCTGGCTTTGAATCTATATTTCATGTTAGAGATGCAGGACTGGAACTCCTGCTCCTCACTACAGTTCCTCCTGGCTCTGACGAACTCACCATAGGGGATTGTCTGTATTTGATGCGAAGGATGGGAGCTCTCTGCATGTAAGATGGCGTTGCAGGATGTCGATTTTCTATACATGCGGCTGTGTAAAGTGTCTGATTTGATGTAAAGCTCGACATCCGTGTAGTAATAGCTTTGCAACTGTAAGACTATCATTCCTTCTGGTAGGGTATGCCTCCACCCACTTGGAAAATAGACATACTATGACTAGTACATATTTCAGCCCTCTACATGGTGGTAGCTGAATGAAATCAAGTTGCAGTCTCATGAATGGACCCTCTGCCTTTCCAATTTTCCCAAACCCAATTACTGTTTTTCTTCCTGGGTTATGCATTTGGCAAGTTAGACATCTCTGGCAAAGACTCTCTGCAACTGCCCTAAACTTTGGATTGAACCAATTTTGTCTAAAGAGCCTGATCATTGCATCTCTCCCTACATGTGTGTCTCCATGATACATCATAGCCATTTGTGAAAGCAGACAATCAGGCATGATTGGTCTGGCGTCAGCACAAAACCATACAACCTCTTCTGCTTTTTGAGTACATCCTGTTTTAATCCATATACTCTTTTCACTCTCATCAGCATCATCTTGCAATCTTTTTACATCATTCCATGTTTCGGGAGGTGCAAACAGCATAAGTTGGCAGCTGATTCCCATTCTTTCCACCCTTTTATTTACTGCCAATCTGTTTTTGGCACAATGTTGTGCCACAAGATCTGCATATCTGTTGCCGACTACCACCCAGTCATCTCCTGACTGATGTGCGGCACATTTCACCACAGCCAATTCTTTTGGTGATTGTATTGCTTCCAGTAGTTCTTTTACAAACTGTCCATTTTTAATGGGGGATCCTGAAGAAGTCATGAAATCCCTCTGCATCCATAATTGGCCAAAATCATGCACAACCCCGTAACCATATTGGCTATCAGTGAATATGGTTACCTTTTGGTTCCTCCCAATTTTGCAAGCTTTTATTAAAGCAATCAATTCAGCTATTTGTGCAGATTTTACTCCTGGTAAATAGGATGCTTCGACTATTCCAGTTAGTTCACACACTGCATATGCTGCAGTTAGTTTTCCATCTTCATGCCTTTGGCATGAACCATTAACAAACAACTCCCTGTCTGGCTCTCTGAGAGGTAGTTCCTGAATATCAGGACGCAGTTTTGTGCACAACTCTGTAACTTGTAAACAATCATGCTCTTCTTCGTCATTTTTAACTTCCTCATGATATGGGTCTGGTAGTAGGGTAGCTGGATTTACTATTGTGCACCTTACAATGGTCACATTTTCAGCACCCAATATTATTCTTTCATACTTAGTCAGCCGACTAGGGGTAAGATGCTGAGTTCGTGTTCTTGTCAGCAAAATCACAACCGCATGTGGGACGAACACTTTTACAGGGTGTCCCATTACAATTGACTCACTTTGTTCAATGCTCAAACAAGTAGCAGCTACTGCTTTTAAGCAACCAGGCAACGCAGCTGCCACTGGGTCCAATGTAGCAGAAAAATATGCTATAGGACGTCTGGTCAAACCATGTCTTTGGGTTAGGACTGAAAGTGCACAATTTTCTCTTTCATGGCAAAATAATGCAAATTTTCTCTTATAATCAGGCATGCCTAGGGCAGGTGCTGCACACAAAGCATTTCTTAATTTTACAAAAGCTCCTGCACTCTCGTCATCCCACTCAACTGGGTCTTTCACCTTCTTTTTCGTCATCTGAATCAATGGCTTTGCTAATAGGGAAAATCCTAATATCCATTGTCGACAATACCCTACTATTCCAAGGAACATTCTTACTTCTCGTTGAGAGACAGGCATCTGCATTTTCTTTATTAGTTTTATTCTTTCCTCTGTTATTCTTCTTCTGCCCCTCTCAATCTGGTGTCCTAGGTATTTTACTGCTGTAGTACAGAACTGCAATTTTTCAGGTGAAACTTTATGCCCTTCTTCAGCTAAATGATTTAATAGTGCAATAGTATCAACAACACAGTCCTCTCTGGTGTTAGATGCCACTAGCAAGTCGTCTATATACTGCACTAAGACTGAACTTCCTGGCATTACTAGTTTCTCTAGGCACTTTTTCAATATTTGATTGAAGATGGAAGGACTTTCCGTGTACCCCTGAGGAACACGATTCCATACATAGACCTTGTTCTCAAATTTAAAGGAAAATAGATACTGGCTATCTGGATGCAATGGTATGGAAAAGAATGCTTGGCATAAATCGATCACAGTAAACCATCCTGCACTCCAAGGAATCTGGTATAGGATCACTGCAGGATTTGGCACTATAGGCCAACAAGGTTCCACAATCTTATTTATTTTGCGTAAATCCTGAACGATCCTATATTTTCCACTAGGTTTCTTTAGACCCATGATTGGTGAGTTACAAGGGCTACTCATTACTTCCTTTAATATGTCTTGTTTTACCATTCTGTCAATTTCTTCAATGACTCCTGCTTTTACCTCTGCACTCATTTTGTACTGTCGGGTGTTTGGGAAAATCGCACCTTCTTTTACAGTAATCTTCACTGGGTCTATTTTGGCCATAAGTCCTACTTCCTTTCCCGTGAAATCCCATACCATGGAATTCACTGTAGTTTTTAATTCTTCTGGTAATTCGTCTTTTGTAATCAAGGAAAACATCTCATCTACTTCTGTACCTTGCTTTGCAATCATAAACTTATATACATGGTCTTCATCTGGGGTCTGAATTGCCACACCATCCGGTGTGCAGAAAATTGTACAATTCATTTTGCACAGCAAATCCCTGCCCAATAAATTTACTGGACTGGAATCACACACTACAAATTGATGCATTTCTCTAAAGTTTCCAATTTTTACTTCCATTGGTTCGGTAAGAGGTATTCTAATCTTCTGATTAGCCACTCCCACAACTTGGATAGCTTCTCCAGAGAGAGGAAGGTCTGGGATGTCTGCTGTTCTCACAGTAGACCTAGTAGCACCAGTGTCCAAAAGAAAAGTAATATCATTACCTTTCACATTCCCTTCAACATATGGACCTGACTGATCTACCGGTAAGGATGCACCAAGTACGCACTCCTTCTTCCCCTCTCCCAGGCACCGTCATGAACTGTAGGGACAGAAATCGTCCTGTAAAAGAAATTGTGATGTTACATAATCATTCTTACCACTTCCTCCTTGATATCCGACGTCTGTACCGTGCTTTGCTCTGCTTACATTACCCTGTATAGGTTCAGGTGGCAACTGACTCTGATGATTTACACCCTGCTGTGAGTCATTCTGCGTCTGTGGATTTAAATTTTGATTTGGGCCATTATTATTCCGAATCTTTTTACATTCATCCTTCCAATGCCCTAATTTTCCGCATCCATGACAAGGAAACTTCTTTTTAGCCTCTTCTCTGCTCATTCGTCCTCTCACTTTTCCTCCGTTCCCAGTGTCACCATTCGTTCCAGAATCTTTTCCTTGATTATCATTTGGGTTGTCCAAATTAATTCCCTGTCGTTCAGCCATTTTCACCTGAGCCCACATCACCTTTTCTTGCAATTTCTTGTGTCTATCCTCAATGTCATCTCCACAATATTTCACATATTTCAAAATCTCGTCGATGGGCTTCTCCTGCCAGCACAACATGTGCTGCTTAATCATCTGACAATTCTCTGGCTTTAGACCGTAAACAAATCGGTAAACAAACTGACTCATGTTTTTATCTCCAATGTCCTCAAATCCACTATATTGCTTAAATACCTGCAATAAACACTCATAATAGGCATGTACCGATTCACTGGCTTCCTGGGTAGTTCTGTCTATTTTCACCCAATCTGTTTCCTTTGGTGGTATTTTCCCCTTCAAATATGTTATCACCTGCTGATATTTTTTCATTACATCGTTAGATGGGGCACCTGTCTTTGGATCTCTAGGATACTCCTCACTAGGCCAATCAATTGTGATTTTGCAATCTGTCCACAAATCTGCAGGTACCACTATGTCAAACAAACCATCCAAGTCTTTCAACAACACCTTTGACACTTTCACAAACCTCTCAACCTGCTTGTACCATTCAATTGGCTTTTCTCTCAATTTTGGAAAATCATTCGTAAATGACAAAATATCCTGTCTGCTCCATGGGACATGTACATATCCCCCTCCTGGAACTTCTCGCATCGGGTACATTTGATCTCCCTTCCCTGTTTCCTTCATCAAATACTCAGAAGTTGTTCTATTGTATCGTGCCTCTTCCTTTTTCTTTGTCCATCTAGCTTTCCATTTATCTAACTCTCCCCATTTCTGCAAAACTGTCATTAATTCTTTTACTTGTAATTTCCTTCCTGAGGCATTCATATTCTCTAAATCTTTGTCTGAAAAATCTGCTCTATAGGGATTTTGCAATACTTTTGACTTCCCTATTTCAATTCCCATCTGTTGAGCTAAATCTGATAATTTCTCATGAAATATTTTTGCATGTCTTGTGATGCTTCTGCATACGAACAATAACTCTTCTTCATTGTAAGTATTTAGGCGATCTACTCCTACATTCCCTGCTATCATTTCTTCTAACTCAACTTTTAATTTATAAATGTCCATGATCTTTGGGGATGAATTCTGTTTGTCTGATCCTTGTGCCCACCTTTCTAAATCTTCAGGTGTAACTACTGTGGCACTTTTTGTTCCTGATGAAGTGATTATGTTTACATCTTTGGAGCAACCAGGGGTTACTCTTCTGGGAGTATTATTTACAGAATCTCGAATGGGCAAGTCCATTAATGAAATCATAGACTCGCAATCACTAAAGTGATCCTCAACCATTACTACTGCTTCGGGTTTAGGAACATTCACAGGTGTAGGTACAACTAGAGGTTTATGATAAATTGTCTTGTCACCATATAAAGGAACCACTGGACCAATTGTTACAGGTATGGTCAATGAATCAGGGTGAACACTTAATTGCGTTACTTTTTGAATTAATTCTGCTCTGTTTCTATCTATCGCTTCCTTTTCTTTATCGTGAAGCACTCTACTAACTGGTGAATCATGTAATACTTCAGGTACCAAGGGTGTTCTTAACAATGGTGCACTTGGGGTGCAACCACTTGTCCCTTCTTGATATGGTGGTGGATTCTTTAATATATCTTCCATAAATTCATCTTCGGAATCTCCGAATCTATTCAAATGTTTGGTCTTTTCTGTGCATTTACTCCCTGACGATTCTTCTGCCAGTAATATGGGATACAGTCCCTCTGTAAGCATTGCTCTTCTCCACTGTTTCATCTGACTGTCCCTTGACTCATTTTGGTATCTGGGAAAAAATCCCCGATAACCCCTATTACTTCTGGATCGGTCTCGTTCAAATGCCTCGGTTTCCCACTCTTCTAAGGCTTCGTATTGAGTTAGTCTAGGTCTGGGTTCTAAGTCATTCATTCTTAATCTCAAATTTTGAAGAATTCTCCCATTGAAAGTACCATTCTCGGGAAAAGCTAATATTCCATCACTTTTGGTATATTCCATCCAATTTTCTATCCATACACAAGTATGATAACCTCTCTCCATCATCATGAATGATGCGGGCGTTTTGGCTGGTGGAATGATAATTCCTTCCCTAGTCTTTATTATTTTGTCCTTTTTAAAATAATTCTTAACCTTTTGTAGAAGTGACATTTTTCTCTTTTCTCCGTACATTCTAGGTAAATCTCGATGTATAAAATTATTTTCTGCAAAGCCTAGGAATCTCCTATCCGGACGTGTTCCTATTAGAGTCGGATCGCGTTTAAACATACAATTTCCACTATCCACTAAAATTTCGGCTTTCTGTGGTAACTACCAATCAGCGAACTTCTTATTCTGAGCCAATCCTAGCGCGGCCTTTCAGTGACGTCTTTTCTAACGACCCCTCCTTTACAATCTGCACTTTTCTGTCCTTCGCTGTTTCAACCAATCCCAGTGCGGCACTTGTGACGTCAGTATTACTCCTGACTACTGACCCCTCCTTTACAAGAGTCTTTCTACGCCCGCTGTTTCAACCAATCCCAGCGCGGCGTTTTGTGACGTCATCTTTCTCTCCGGTAGCTGACCCTCCCTTTACAAAATTCGTACACAAACTTTTAAATTTTCTATACTTCTTTTAAATTTCAGTAACAACATAAAACATTCGCTATCGTGCCAGTTTCGCTAACTTGAAAAAATAGATTCTCTCGCTTCTAGTAAAACTCTTCCGTTTACTAATCATACACTACGAGTAAAACACTTCCGTCTACTCTTCACGCAAGCTTTAGAAATACCTGTTACTCCTTCAATGTTACCCTTTCTAGGTGATATAACATCAAACTTTCACTAGCATATTCCCTTGCTATTACTCACATGCTTAGAGTCCCTAACAAGTACTGATAGCCCTACTTAACTTTTCAGTACTATTTCTGCCTGACAGATAACCTCACTGCAGTATGGCTTCCACTTACCAACCGCTTCTCAATTTTCTAGACAACATAAAACAAACTTTAAACAAGAAGCGGATGTTAGTTCATAAAATTAAATTCTCATTACCCAATTAACAAAGTACAACCATAACCGTCCTCTGCTTACCAGAAAACTGATCCAGCGGGTTACTAGCAATAAGCATTCATACACAAAATACTCACTTGGGGCCCATACATTCATACTACATTAGCAATTTCCGCTGGTGGGTCAGTTGTTACTCTTTATCAAAATCCCTGCTACCAATTACCTTCTGAGTGAAGAGTAATGACTTACTGATGAACCCTTTGATAATTGGGAAGTTTAAAATGAGTGACATTCCATACAATTCATAATTTCTAAAATAAACACAAAGTCAAGAAGTTTTAAAATGTTTATCTAAAGATTTAGCAGAGTAAAAAATACAAAGCCACATAGTACTTGAATCAAATCTCAAGGAGGAAGCACAACAATGAATTATTAATTAATGACGGTCCCTTAGGAAATGAGAAGATAGAGACAGCAGCGCAACTAAAGGTTGCATATATTTACCTAAAGTGCGAGAACCAAACCCCTTGGCCAAGGAGTTGGAAAGATAGGACCCTGGAAGGATGAAGAGCAAAGACTCCTCCTGGATCAGGACAGGACCGGTGACCTCTCTACCCACGACGCCTGCGTCGTTCCCCTCTCTGGTACTTCGCTTCTCCTTGATTCTCCCGTTTCTTCCTTCTAATGGATTCCGCCGCCCCCACCTCAGGACCTCTCTGGACAGTGGTTCAGTCTGCAATCGATCAGCCTCTCTGCTCCTTCCGCTGTGCTTAAGCTTGAGATTTCCTCCTGCATCTGCCTTCTCTTCTCTCCTTCTCTCGCTTCTGTGTTCTAATGCTAATTGCTATTACTATATCTATTATACCCTTCTACTCCCATGTACCTCCCCTTAATGCTGCTAACTTATGGGACCACTACTTCTGATTGGACAGGGACAGGGGTTGATCCTCACACCATATTCTTTTAATGCATTTTCTTAAAGCTCTTTGTTTTAAAATACCGCCACGCAAATTAATACATTTGCTTTATTTCCCACCCGTCTCATGACAAAGTTTGTGCCTTTTTCATGTACGTTACAATTTTAAGGACATTCATGAATATGACAATATTGGCCATCAGGTCATGGCCTTAGACGAAGTCCAGGTTGACTTCATCCTTTCCGCTCTGGGTAATCTTTCAAGGAGCATGTGCAGAACCCACGTCATTCGAGTTTTCAGTTCACCAACCCCAGGCCCAACATTTACGAACTAATAAAAGTCAAAGAAGAAAATATTAGAATCACAAATAAAATGTTTCACTGTATACCCACTCTGTCTATTCTATTCCCATTTACTTATAAACTTATTCCCGCATTAATAGCGTTAGAATATTACAGTTTAAACAAAAACATAAGAGCAAGCTGTAGCATGTGAGAACATATAGCAGCCATTTTAAATCACACTGCGCAGAAGCAAGAATTTTCCCACCAAGCAAAGAAAGACGTCACACCACGTGATATGGTTGAGACATGCGCAGTAAAGTTCCCGCGCAAAAGCGGCCATTTTAGAATAGACAAGCGTTACTTGTTAGTAAAAACACATAAGCAAGCTTCCTTGCTAGTTGTATTCGTGTGTGCAATATTTAGTATAAACAATACAATTTAATACATTAATACTTTAAGAGGATTGCATCCGAGCAAGTCTCATTTGTGAGTCCTTGCTCCATCACTATCATTATTGTACTTAAGTGAATTATCGGAAAAACAACGAACATGAGTAATAACTAGGCTTTCATGCACTCTGAACCAGTCGTTCTTATTGATCATACTTGGGATTACATTTGTCTTCCATTTTACCACTCCACTAGAATGAGAAAGAACTAGAAATTAGGACAACAGGAGATTATACTGCATGAACACTGTAGGCTTAGATGAGGGAACTCCATACCTGAATAAGCAAGGAACTAGAACAGGCTTTTAAACTCTCTTTCGTATTGACTCTATTTACTCTCCCTTTTCAGGTCTGGCTTGATAAATTGTTACCAATTAGTTAACTACACATAGTGTAGGCTTTGTCCCCACAGAGAGGAGTATTACTTTTTCATCTCATGGTATTTATTGGCTGTTTTGTGTACCATTCTGCCTTCCAGAAAGTGCTTCCATTCGAATGCATGAGCGGTTACTTTACATCTGAAATGTAAACTCATTCTAGCAAGCTGTTAGTTACAATTCTTTAGCTGCTATATGCATTATATTCAGAAACAGTGGCGGCTGGCAGGGAATGAGGCGGGCAGAGAACAAAATATTTTTTTTAAAAATCAAAACACTTACCTTCTCGCTCCGCTGTCGCCTCCGTCTCTTCTCCATCTTTGCTGAAGAGTCCGGAAGCACACAGGCCACCCTAAGCCAATCACAACGCTGCACTGCAGTGTTGTGATTGGTCTGAGCACCATGTATCGGTGCTCAGATAGGGACTGGGGGCCTGGGCATTTTCTCCACCAGGCTGTGTAATGCAGCCTGGTGGGGAACATGCAAAGTACGCATGACGGCTTGGCCGGGCCAAGACGGCCGGCCGAGCAGTCATGCGCACTTAGGTCGTCATTACGATGTCTGTCGGAAAAGCTCCGAATGGCATTTGGAATTACCTAACCCATGTTTCCGACTGACCGATTATGATAGATAGAGAATCCGAGTCAGTCGGAGCCGAATCGTACAGGTCTATGGACCTCGTTTCCGACCGACGTATTACAATTCGGATTCTGACAGCCTTTCCGAATAAGTCTGTCCGACACGCAACGGCTGTCGGAAACAGACTTTGGGGGCCCGTAGCAGGCCCCCCTTCACCCGGAGGCCTCCAGTTGGGGCCCGTGGGGGTACCCATGGGACCCCTCTGTACAACCATGCACAGTGTGGCAGGCACCATGGGGTGCCCGCCACAGGGTGCAAGGTTTTCCGGAACCACCCCTTTTTTCAATATGAGCCTGTGTCGTCGGTCGGAACACAAGGTCCCATTGAAGTCAATGGGAGTCCGACCGAACGGTGTTCGGAAACATTGTAATCGGTCGAAACCATTCCGAAAAGGAGTCTGTTGGAATGCTTTCCGACCGACATCGTAATGAGGCCCTATGTGTGCAAAGTCCACTCCTCCTCCCTGAGCCACCAGCCCCGCCCCACCCTAACACAGCCCCACAGCAACGAAAAATAAAATGATAACCTTATTATAATTTTATTTTTCCCTTTCCCACTGCTCTGGGAGCAGTGGGGCGACACTCCTTGGCCTTAGCGGAGGAGCCGCACCTGTTCCGAAAGTAATCAATTTTTGTTTTTTGAACTACCCCTTGGCCCCTGCGTTATCATAGCCAATGAGGCAGTCTTTAAGGTGATAACCAGCAACTGTGCATGCATGTAAGCGGCATTTGTGAATACCTGTGTTAAGATGCATTGACAGACTACAGCCAGACCTATTGACCTTTCCAGTGCTTGTTCTCTTGCCCATCCTTGCAGTCTCCACTCTTCCCTTCGCCACAGGTACTATTTGATCCCTATTCACTGCTTCAGCAGGAGTACCTCAAGCATGCAGTTATAATCTGTCAAATTCGAATATGAAATTAGATAAATTTAGAAGCACAAAGTTTTTTTTTTTTTTAAACTGAAAATTTGAAATACAATTTATCAGGTTAACCACATACAGTTAGGGCAATGTGACCTATTTTCTAATATGCCTGTTTGCACTGGCAGGACGTTTTAATTTTGTGCAGCTATTTAGAGTCAAATATATGCTGTTCAAATACATAATCCCTTAAAATTGCTTTTTGCGCTGGGAAGCAGATGATGGGTTACTATTTGACTGCAACGTGAGAAATGCGGTAGTAGGTGTGCTTGCAGTCATTAATTATCGGTGTGACTAATTATTGTAGGTAGTAATTAATCTTTACTCTCGCATTCTTTGCTGATGGCATGTGCAAGCCTCTTTTTTGTGTGCGTTTCTGGAACGTTTCAGGGTATGATCTGTAATATTTCCAGCTGCACTGCCACTGAAAAATGGCGAGACAATGTGACATGATGGAGATGTCCCTTTTACTTAAGGTTTTCCGGTGGCCATCTGTTCTCTGACTTGCAAAACTGTGCTGTAGCATGTGGCATCTCATGTTTCATATCATAAGCATGATGTAGTACCCACCGAGTGTGCAGTCCAAATGGTGCATTGCCTCAGCTGCTCGGCTAACGCGTCCAGACTCCATTTCCTCAGCAAAAGCGACGAACAGGAGGTCTGAGACGAAACTGCCATTTAACGCCTTAGGCTCAGCTCGTGGGAGAACGTAGAGCTAACTCTGTGGAACACAGCCCTTTTTCGACGGGATAAAACTCACTGAGCTGGAACCATGGCAGCGAACTGATTCATGGTACCACGCTGTACAGGAAGAGGCCTGCAGAGAGCCAAGCCATTCCGCTCACCTGCCATGCTGGGCCACGCTGTTCTCTACAGTGTCTCAAAACACATTATTCACCTGTGCCAGAGACTGACAGTCAGGAAAGCAGACAGAAAGAAAGACATTAAAAAGGGATTGCGCTTCTGCATTGCAAGAACCACATTTAGGGACCAGATTTACTAAAGATTTACGTTGCCCTTGCGTGACGTATATGGTTGCAAGGCAACGCAAGTCCTTAAACGGTATTTCAAAGCCACGCGCTTTGTAAGAAATGTAGCGCAACACAGTGACTTGGGCTCTGTTGCATTACATTACATTGTGCTAGCCGTTCCATGGGTTGGAGCATGGGCGTTCCCGTCCATCCACCCATGGAATTTGCTGCAATCCCAAATGTACTAATGGCAGTAAACCTGGAATTGTGCCAAAATGGTGTGCCTACCACAGAGAGACTGAACAAGGAGAAATATCTTTATTTTTCTTCATTATTTCCCTTTCCCACTTAAAGCCTCTAAGTATTGTTTTTGTGCAGGAAGGCATCCTTTCTTGCACAAAAATAACCCTGCTCATAACTTAGGCACTCTTACACTATGGGGCAAGGGTGTTTGCATTGGCACCAGACAGCACACAGTGCATCAGTAATATCATAGTTGTTCCCTTGCTTCACTGTTTTGCCTGACATGTTAGTAAATCCGGCTGTAGATGTGCACTTGACTGTATAATATTACAGGTGCATGGCTATCTATAGTGCAGCAGGTGCAGTGGCATTGGGCCCAAGAGCATAAGGGGATTTCTAAAATCTAATCATGGCTTTATTTCATTACCTTAATGGGGACACTAGCCAAATTCCTAGAATGCTTTAGGGCCATGGCACCCTTGTTTCTCTAATGTAACCTCCTTATTTTGAAGTGTAGCTATTTTGAGGATTGAAACATTGTTAAAATAAAAGTAACAGATCCTCAAATCAGTACCAGGCACTGAAAGTTATTATTAAAGTGTTAAACTAAATTTTATACAATTAGGCCAAAAATACATGGACGTCAATTCACCAAAATGCATGGGGTAGCGGAATTGACTTCACATGCCCCTTGACCTTCACTTTCACTCACACATACACATGCTTACACATCAAAAAATGCATTCACACATACACACTCACACATACACTCACACTCTACCTACACATACACACGCATTCACACATGCACACTCTCTCTTAAATAAACATACTCAAAACGGCAAGCACGCACACAACATAAATACATTTTATTTTACTTACCTCAGCTGCCAGGGAAAGCCATATTCTAGCTAGTTGTACTCCATTTTTTATTAAACTAATAACAAAAAATTTAATATTATTCACTATTAGTATAATAAAAAATGACAAAAAGCAAGGAGAATGAAGCCACCACTGATGTCCATGAGGGCGAGCTGCTTCTGTTCCTGGCACTGATGATGCCACTGCTGACGCTAAGAGTTGCAAATGTAAAAAGAAGGACAGTTGATGGACGGAATGCTGAACAAATCAAACATTTACCCCCAGTCACAGATCTGGGTTGTATTGATTGTTTGGGAACAGTCCAGCCCGAGCTGCCAGGCCAGGTCCTCCTTGGACCAGAAACAAGCATCCTGGAACTGGTTCAGGTGTATCATCGCTCATCAGCCAGGCTAGTGTGAATCTGGTTGCATAGCGAGCACGGGACCCACGTCTGGGCATACCATTCCCATTTAGGGTAACAAATGCAAATAGAACAGATGATGGATGGAATGCTGAACATATCAATCATTCTTCCACAGTCACAGATCTGGGTTAAATGCATTGTTTGTGTGTGTTTTGCTTTTTCGCCCTAAGTGTGCTGGGTATACCTAGACGTCGGTCCACTGGATTCAAGCTAGTCTGGCTGATGAGGGGTGATACCCTGAAACCGGTCGCAGGATGCTTGTTGTGGTCCAAGTACGACTTGGCAGTTCAGTCTGGACTATTCCCATGAAGAGCAGGGTCAAGACTGATTTGCATATTGCTGGGTCTATACTGGGGAGGCATGGTGAACAAAAGAACAATGGGTTTAACCCAGCTCTCTTGACTGGGGGTGAATGTTCGATTTGTTCCGCATTCCGTCCATCATTTGTGTGTTTCTTTTGCTTTCTCGCCCTAAGTGTGCCAAGAATGCCCAGACGTGGGTCCCTGGCTCAGTGCGCCACTGGATTCAGGCTTGCCTGGTTGATGAGGGCTGGTACCCTGAAACTGGTCCCAGGATGCTTGTTTCTGGTCTAGGGAGGACCTGGCTTGGCAGTTCGGGCTGGACTGTTCCCATGAGGAGCAGGGTCAAGATTGCTTTGCTTATGGTTAGGTCAAAACTGAAGTGGCATGGTGAGCAAAAGAACAATGGATTGAACGCAGATCTCTTGACTGGGGGTGAATGTTTGATTTGTTCCGCAATCTGTCCATTATTTGTGTGTCTTTCGCTTTCTCGCCTTAAGTGCGCCAGGTATGCCCAGACGTGGGTCCCGAGCTCACTGTGCCACTGGATTCAAGCTAGCCTGGCTGATGAGGGGTGTAACCCCGAAATCTGTCCCAGGATGCTTGTTTCTGGTCCAGGGAAGATCTGGCTAGGCAGTTCAGCCTGTACTGTTCCCACGAGGAACAGGGTCAAGACTGATTTGCATATGGCTGGGTCTAAACTGGGGTGGCATGGTGAGAGCAAAAGAACAATGGATTCAACCCAGATCTCTTGACTGGGGGTGAATGTTTGATTTGTTAGACATTTCACCCATCATTTGTGTGTCTTTCGCTAGTGGTCACAAAGGCAGTGCCAGGGGTCACAAGGGGCATGCTTGGCGACTCCTAAATGACTTCCATGCAAAAGTATCCAAAATATTTGTTCTGGTTAAGATTCTGGATAATTATTTTTAATGAACAATGTGAAACTTTGTAATTGATTACAGTAGAAGTCAAAATTGAAATAAAAGAACAATAGGGCTCATTTTACTGGAACTCTCAATACTGCATTCAATATATATGAACATTATCAAGAGTTTCCCACAGACCGGGTTTGGGTTAAAATGTACTGTGCACTTTCACTAATGTCTGTGTCTCAAGCATCAGTGACCCTGTTTCCTTGTCCAAATTTCCTCTGTCCAATTGGCTATGTTTCTTGGTCCCAATGATGGTGTTTCTTTGTCCCAAGGTCACTGTTTCCTTGTCCCAGTATCAATCTTACTTTGTCCCAGTGCTGTGTTTCCCTCGCCCATTGTTTGGATTTCCTAGTTCCTTATCCTGCTGACTTTGGTACTCCACCCCAATGTCTGCATTACTCTGATCCAGTGCTCGTGTGTCCATTCCATTCCTTTTTTCGAGTCCCAGTGTCTTGAGGTTTTTATTTCAATGTCTCATTGTTAATGTTTTCACTGTCTGCATTTTTGAGCACCTATACCAGTGTCTGCGTTCTCCTGTATAAGTATCTATGATTGGCTGTCCTATGGTTCCCGAGTCCATCGTCCAGAGACTATTTTGCTTTTCCAGTGTCTGTTTTGCTGACCCAGTGTCTGTATTTTTATGTCCCACTCTCCTTATGCTTACGGTTCCGTGCCCCAGTGTGTTTGTGTACACTCTCCCATGTCTGTGTTTCATTGTCCTAGTGGGTGTCCGTGTTTATGCGTTTCTCTGAACCTACTTGCAATGCTTTCTTGCTCCAGTGTTTCTGTTTTCTTGCTCTAGTGTCAGTATTTCCTTGTCCAAGTGTCTACTTTTTCCTGTGTGTTTTATTTCCCTGTTCTGTTGTCTGTGTTTCTTTGTTTTACTTTTTCTCAGACCAGCAATTTTCTTTATCTATTCTTAATGTTTAATTTATCTAATCCTGGTTTATTTGTTTTCAAATTAATTTTTCTTTGGTTTTCAGCACCTTTGCCTGTGTTTCCAAGTCCCCATGGCTACGCCCACCCTTTTCACTTATCTTAAATCATGTGTAGCAATGTCTATATTTCTCTTTGTATAGTTCTATGTGTGTTTGACACAGTACAATATTTTTCCTAGTGTCCATGTGTCCTTTTTTCCGTTACATAGTTTGCCTTTGCATGCCCCGATCTGTATCTCTGCATGTTTTAGTGTCAGTGCATGCCTGTTTGAGTGTCCATGTTTCTTCATCACAAAGTGGGTCCCGCTGTCTTTGCTCCCTTGTCCCAGTATACTTGTTTCCTTCTCCCAGATCATGTGTATCAATGTCTTGGTGTTCATTTCTTGTGTCCTATTACGTTCACGTGCCTCACCCAGTCTGGCTTGTTTTCTTCTTCTAACTCCTGGGTTTCTCTGCTCAGAGAGTGTGTTTCCAGCTGAAGTGTAATGTTGATTGCCCCATTGCCTGTGTTTCCTTGTCCATGCCTCTAAATCATTGTGATGCCCCTCATATGTATCACAATCCACTTTCACCAGCATCTTCAATATTTTCCTCCTTGAGTAGCACCCATCCACGCATAGCCATTTTGTGCAGGGTACAACTCACGAAAATTGTGTTGCTTGCAAATAAATACTTGTACTAAGGGATACCATACTATCCAGTGGATTCGTTGGTAAGGGAGAGTATCATCTGGGTGACATCGGCGTAGGAGACGATGTTGAGTACGTGGCTTCTGACGATTGGCCTACGGCTAGAGCGCTCGACCTCAAAGCTGGGGAACCAGGTTCGAGTCTCGGCAACATCGCTCAACATCCTGTGATTCTGGGCAAATCACTTAATCTCCCCGTGCCTAACACAAATGAATGTGTCCTCTTGTAACGCAACTGGTGCTCATGTAAAGCGCTCTGATACCCAATTTCTCGGGTCTAGTTCACGCTAGATAAAACTCTAAAAAAAACACAAAAAGAATGTATACATTGAAGAGGGTGGGGCTCAGGGAGGAACCCTGGGGCACTCCACAACTGATCTCTGTAGGTTCTGAGAGGAACAGAGGTAGTCTGACTCGCTGTGTTTGGCCAGTAAGGAAGGAGTGGCCATGCGGCGGATGCCAGCGTCGCAGAGTCTCGTGATTAGGGTGCAGTGGGAGACGATGTCGAAGGCGGTCGGAGGTCCAGCAGGATGAGGGTTGCGATTTCACCTTGGTCAAGGAGTGAACAGATGTCGTCGGTGGCGGCAAGTAGTGCGGTGTTGATGCTGTGGTCGCTTCAGAAGCCAGATTGGGAGCTGTCCAGGAGGTGGTTCTCTTCGATGAACTGAGAGAGTTGGGCATTGATGGCCTTCTCGATGACCTTTGCTGGGAATGTGTGGAGAGAGATGGGCATGAGGTTCTTGAGGTCTGTAGGGTTGGCGAAAGGCTTCTTCAGCAGGGGTTGTTCTCGGCGTGCCTCCAGTTGTTGGGGAAGGTGGCGGTTTTGATGGAGCAGTTAATGGTGTGGCAGAGCTCGGGGCGATGGAGGTGGTTGCTCTATGGAAGATGTGATGCAGGTAAGGGTCTGATGGGGCTCTGGAGTGGATGCTCTTCATGGTCTTGAGTGTGACGTCAGTGGTGAGCGGAGTCCGGTTGAGCAGGATCTGGTGGGGTGCGGTGTGGTTGTGTGCGGTGGTGACCGGCGTTGTGGTGGGGTCTTGGGTGTCGAAGCTGTCGTATATCTGCCTGATCTTGTGGTGGAAGAACGTGCTGAGTTTGTTGCAGAGGTCTTGGGTTTCACTGTTGGGCCTGGTGAACTCCTTGATGATGGCGAAGAGTTCTTTGCTGTTGTGTGCATTGTCGTTGATTCTGTCTTGGAGGGCTGTTTTCTTTGTGGTTTGGAGGAGGGTGTGGTGTGCGCTGACGTCAGTTTTGAAGGTTGTGTGGGTTTCTGGGGTTTTGTTGATCCTCCATCTCTTTTTGAGTCATCTGCAGGTCCGTCTGGAATCGTGGAGGGCCGGAGTGAACCAGCTGGCTTTCTTGAAGTGTTGTTTGCCTGGTGTCTTCTTGAGGGGTGCCAGGGTGTCGGCGCAGTTGGATATCTATTGATAGAGGTTGCGTGCTGAGGTGTTGCTGTCTGTGGTGATTGGCTGTGTGTTAGTGCTGAGGGAGGCAATGAGAAGTTCTTCGGTGACCTTGTTCCAGCTATGATGAGGGGGTGGTGAATTGTGGGAGTGGCGAAGGCGAAGTGCACACATTATCTGTAGGTCCAGAGGAGTTTGGTGGTGTGGCTGTAGGTGATGTTCCGGCTGGCGGAGAAGATGGGGTCAATCGTGTGCCCGGCTGTGTGGGTCAGTGCGGTGATTAGTTGCTTGAGTCCGATGTTGGGGAGGTTCTCCAGAAGGGAAGGGGTGTTCTGCTCACTGGGGTTGTCCACGTGGATGTTGAGGTTGCTGAGTAGGATGTAATCGGTAGATGCAAGAGCCTGGGATGAGGTCAACCATGGTGTCCATGAAAGGCGGGCCGGGGCTGGGAGACCCGTAGACAAGGGTGCCGTGGAGGGTGGGGTTCAGGTTGGTCTGGATCTGGAAGTGGACGAGTTCTATGGTTGTTGTTGGGTCGTCCGAGTGTGTGGTCAGGCGGAAGGTGTTCTTGTGAACGATGGCAATGCCTCCTCATGGTCGGTCGGTGCGGTCCTTGCGGGTGACTTTGTAGCCATCGGGGATGGTGGTGTCGATGTCCGAACCTGAACAGGGGTTGGTCCAAGTTTCCATGAAGAAGGCGATGTTTGGGGAGGCGACATCGAGGTGGTCCCAGATTTTTGTGGTGTGTTTGTGGAGGGAGCACGAGTTGAGGAGGATGCAGTTGAGCCGGTCGGATGTGCTGTTGGTCAGCAGGGTGGTGAGAGAAGCTGGCATGTTGGTGTGGGTGAAGGTGTGGCAGCAGTTCTGGCAGGAGAAGGGTCCTTGGGTGTCCTTCGGTGTGGTGAGGTGGCAGGTGTTTTGGTGTCCTGTGTTGAGGGCGAGGAGGGTGCATGCGCCATATAGGTGGAGGGTGCGATAACCAGGGTCTGTGGCGCTGGGGGAGTTCCAGGCACAGATGGGCACATATTGGCTCGCCTTTGGAGCACCAGCGGCTCCATTAACTAGTGCTGCAGGGGGCTGTAAAGCTGGGAGGCGGGAAATGCGGGAAGGGTCACTGGAGGGGATTGCATCGGGAAGGGTGACAAAAAGAGCAAAAAAGCCAAAAATGTGCAAAAAACTGCAAAAAGGGCAAAAGGCAGAAGCAGGAGTAAAAGACAGAAAAGGCAGTGAACAGCAGAAAAAAAAGAGACAGAAGGGCAGTCTAGCAGCAGAGCAGAGACGCTCTACCTCTAGACCACCAGGGATGAGGCGCAGGCGGTACCTTGCGTGTGGAGGAGGGCCCCGAACTCCTGATCAGAGGGTCAGCAACAGGGGCAGCAGCAGCTACCAGGCAGACCTATGCAGTGAAGGGAGCAGTCCACTAGAAGGTCAATATTTGATATGCTTATTGTTCAGATAATAATGAATGCTATGCTCTCTGAAAGGTTTAGTATAGGAAGGATTGAAGAGAGTGGACTTTATCGCTTTGCACTATGTTTCAATGATTTTGTGCACATCTGTGCAGGCTATCACTCTAAGGGGAAGACTGATAAGTCTGGGTTATGTGTAGACGATATTTTGTTATGTACAAATAATCCAGTTAAGGATATCTCAGCTTGGAGAGATTTATTTGCTGAATATGAAAATGTTGCAGGCTGCAGGATGAGTAATGAAAAATTGAGAATAGTATTGGCACACCGTTTTGGTATTTTGGGATTGTGGATTGTCATCTTTAGACAGTGAACTGGTATTAACCCTGGTTGGGAATCAAAAGCTTTTATTGAATGGCTAAAATATAATGACGGCCAGTGCCTGACTAAACTGAAAACGAAATATTTTTAGGTCTCGGCCTGGCGTTGGAGCGCATGCGCTCCTCGCCTGCGAGAGCTATAGTAAACAGTATGAAGAGAAGGGAACTTTAATCCACGCCCCTGTGTCTCGACCGTTTCCAATTGGCTTTGGTCGTGATTAATGTTTTTTATGTGCTTTTGGTTTGCTGGCTGTCACTTTTATTGACGCCCTTGCAGTTTTGTGATGCCGCCCATCGTGACAAGCACATCTGTTTGCACTCAGCCCAGACGCAAAGACAAGGGGCTGAATGAAAACAGATGGGGAGCGTTTTTTTTTTCTTTTAGTGCTTCACAAAGACTTTTCTTATCTGCTTGTTTATTTAACAAACAGATAAGAAAAGTCTTCACAAGGGCTGTGAAGCAGAGAGCCACGGTTAGTTTTCTGTTGTGAGGGTCGCGCTGGTTCCTTTTTTGATCACCACTGAGTAAAACCCATTACTTTCCCAACATGACTCGTTCTTTTTACCTTATGCATCACAGTTATGTGCTTTTCTTTGTTTGTCATTTTCTTTACTCATGAAATGCCTCGATTTGTGTGCGTTTTTTTCTTTTTCTTTTTTTGTGGGTGAAGCAATCAAAGCTGCAGACACAAAACTCCATGTACCTAAAAAAAAGAACGCCGAGTACTGATAAACTCCGTGCTGAAACTCGCAAAGGAAAACGAAATGCGATGTTAGCATTGGTGCAAGATAGCGTGTTTTGTTGTGGTGGATTGAGGCTTGGTGATTAAATTGTACTATTTGCACAAGACAACAGACTGGGTCAGAAAGCAAATCAGATTTTATTTTTTTTTATAAAGAATATAACCCATGCTTTCCAAAAATATGTTTGTTTGAGTAATGAATGTCTTTTGTGGAGATCAGGTAGTCCATGTCTTGCCAGTCCACAGCCTCCGTGTTTTGTAACCAGACATCTGCTGTGTCAAGAGCACAGGAGACGTATGAATGTTTTTGGCAGCTGCATGTGCGACAGTATCTTTATTCAGTGAGCATGTCTGTGTTGTCTTTTAGGGTAGGTGAGTGTGCGCTTCTGCCTGCGTCACTGAGCATGTGTGCCGTCTTATGTGTCCCAGTGTGTGTCTGTGCCCGGGTCCCCCGGGGTCTGCAGGGACCTCTGCCAGCGGGAGCCCTGACTCCAGCGGGGCTTCCTAATCCGAGATGAGTATAATCCATGGTGCTGACATTCAAGGAACGTGAGCCCCGTGAACTGCCCCCAAACTAACCTCTGCTATCTGCTTATCTGCGGTTTATCATGCAAATGCACACAGCGCACAGGCGTCACAGCCATGCGCAGAAAGCCCTGGAGGCTCACAGGATTCCAAACTGAGCTGCCCTGTCAGCCGCCCTCCCTCACGGCATTCTGGGTGAGGGCCGCCACAAATACTCGGGTCACTGCTTTAAAAAACACTTTCCCTTCAGCGCAAAGACGTCAGTGGAGCTTTTTCGCCTATAGTATTATGCAGCCGGGTGTCATTTGAAGGGACACAAAGAATACGCAGGTGTGAAGTAGCAGCTTTTAAACAACCATTTGCAATGCAATAGGTCTCGCATTTATGCGAGTTTGAGCTATTGACATTGCAAATAACAATGCCTTTTATTTTTGTTTTCGTTATTAAAACATAAATAAAAGGCATTGCCATTTACAATGCCAATCGCTTAAACTCGCATAAATGCGAGACCTATTGCATTGCAAATGCTTGTTCAATGTATTTTTTACTGGATTGCCCCTTGGTTTTTGCTCTTTATAGACTTTATCTGAACCCTGTATTTCTTAAGCATGTGGTGAGAGCTCAAGCTTTGGATCTCATCGGAATATGAAGATGTAGGATCTTGTAAACATTTTTGGTGGTTTTTACTTTATGTGCTATGCCTAAATAAACAATACATTTTGAAACTGAAATTTTCTTTAGGAATTCCTATAACATGTAAGCACGGAGCTATTTCAAAGCAAGGTGTTACCATTTTTGAAACAGTCCATGAAATGAGAAGATTGGATAATACCAAAGTTCAAATTGTGCTTTTGGACTACATGTTAAGGCTCAAAAAACAATGGCCTTGCCTTTCTGGCTGGATTATTCCTATTGGAGCAGGAACAAGATTGAATTGTATAAGGCTAAATCCAAACTTAGGTGGCGCAGTGGACAAAAGAACGATTGGTTTGAATGTTAGCCCCAGCTATTCCCAGTGGTCAGACAAATTGCAATCATTCTTCCCATCACTTTTTGTATGTTTGATCAACAAACTATTGCACCTTAGGGAGAGGAGGAACAGCTGTCTGATTATTCTATTACTCACAACAGGGACAAGGAGTCAAAGGAATGTGCTTGACAAATTTGCTATGTCTCGATAATCTTGACCAAGTTTTATTGAATGTGCCTTGCTAGAGGAACATTGGCTCAAGGATACTGAAGACATTTTAAAGGCACTGTGAATCTCAGTCTCACTGAATGAGCAACAAAGTCGCTGGGGATTTGTTAGGGATGTTGTAGATGTTGTGGAATATAAGATGATGATCTATATTATACATATCTAATTTACGGGGTTCATAAGGCAAAGCAAGACTTGAAAGAGAGAAACGGCACCTGCAACTAATTGGCTGGTTTTATGGTGTGCACACATATCCTAAGTTTGTGTTATTTTAAAATAATTAAATGTTTCCAGGCATCAGGGTTCATCTGATTTATCACACTCAGTAAAGTGCAGCAAAGATCCTATAGCACAAAACACTTGGTTGGAAACCCAAAAAAACTGAAGATAGACATTGAGGATTGTTCAGTCAGATGACTTAGGGCCTAATTGCGAGTTTGGTGGTCTACAGAACCACAAAACTTGAGGTGGAGGTCGGACCTCCAGAGAACCAACGCAACCGCCTGGGATTCATGATCCCTGGCGGTGGGGCGGTGGTCTTGAGGGCCACTGCGGCACTGCCAAACATATTAAGAGTTTCCTCACCGTCAGCTGTCTCATGGCTATTCTCATGCCATGAAACTGCTGGCAGTGAGGAAACAAAGGGGGCCCTGCATCGCCCCCTCTTGCCCCTGTGCATGGGGGTACATGCAGGCAGTAGCAAGTTGTGTCACCTTGTTTGCATGCGCCCCTGTTCCTGCATGGCATGGAATGCACAGTCCATGCCGTGCAGGAATTTGTTAAAGATTTAGGGTGGGTCTTGTGAAGCAATATTAAAATACTATGGTTTATTTTGAATTGGGTGGGCAGGCCAATGAACCTCTGGTGTGGTGAAGGCTATAACCTCTTTCAGCTCTTGGATAGCCCATATGTTTTATTTTTATTTTCTCTTCCATATTTTGGCTTTCATGCTGCATTGAGTGATGTTTGTCACATTTATACTGATTTAACCAGAAGTACCATATTTGTATGTTCTGAAGTTTCATTTAAATATCTTGATCTTTTTTGTTAATTTTTTTCTGAGAGTCGGCTGGAATAACAATGTGGTCAGGAGTTTATTTGAACCCAAATCAAATCGAATGAAAGATTCTTTATTCGGTTTCATAACCATCAAAGTTACAAAATATCCATATAATGCATTTAGCAAATTTAACTTCATTCAATATCCTTATTATATAAATATAATAAAAACATTTAAAAAATCATAAAAGTCATAAAACGTAATCCCAGCACACTTCATGCAATTAGCAATTTCCTTACAGTTGTTTCTATCCGTATATATAAAGATGCTCCCGCAATTTGATTATCTTAGCTCTGCGATGCCTAAGTTATTAGTTAAAATCAGCCCCAAGTTCCAAGATGTATAAAACTCATGTTGTTTTATAAAGTGCAATGTTCGGAAAGGTGCTGATAGAGAGGATTGGCCAATAAATAATAACAGTGAAGACAGATTTATATACATAATGCATAAATACTTAAAATAGTTTCCATAGGACAACTTATACGCTAGATGTGCTAGAATGTACAATATCTTAGAAACTTCTCTCACTTCGTCCAGATGTCGGACAAGAACTGACTAACAGAGAAAACAACCGGGCAAGATGTGTCAGTCATCAATATTCGTTTAGTTTCTCTGCAGTGTGGTACTCCAATAGACAAACAGATCGGATGCAACCATTTCCTGCACACAGTACAATATTCAGGACATACAAACATAATATGATCATGAGTCTTTGAATTCATGCCACAAGCTGGGCATGAATCAGATGAGGAATTTTTATTCCAATTTTTACTGAATGATCAGCGGGGCAAACATCCTGTTCTAAATCTAATATACAAGCTCTTAGCCAGGGGTAGTGTTATATTGTCCTTGTAGCTTCCAAAGGCAGGAGTAAGTTTAAATGCCAAGAACTGCCTGGTAAGGTGCCCCAGAGTGCCCCTTAGTATTATTTCTTATCACACTAGAGACCAGTAGGTCGAATTTAAGACTTCTTTGTCCGCCTTACAACGTAATTTAGGCGAGGCCCACAGTTTGATCAAGCCCAACTTTTTGCACCAGTCATGAACAAACCTTAACCAGGGTACTTCCCAAGCATGATCCATATCCCTTACATCTCTCAAGGATTCTCTATATTCAACTAATTCCGGAGTTGTCCAGATACGGATCCAGAATTATAGTGGTTTTAAGTGTGCCAGATCAGATACTCTTTTCATCCCTGTATCAAAATAAAGAGGGACCATGGGAGTACTTACGGGGACCGAGAACAATGATCTAACTAGCCTGTTCGCCCCACTGCAAGCCTCGGGGTATCTCTCTAACCCTAAACTTCTGCACCATACAATGTGGCACTTTGGACCTTCGCTCGATAGGTTTCCAGGGCCAGAGAAATGAACGCAAATATGTGTTCTTCTGGAATTGTAGAATGGCCTTTGATGTATGTGATATTGTGAGGGCTCCTTTATTTACTTGAAGAACCCACCTAAGTTTGTCCGATAAGATCACTCCATAATAATCGAAGCTATCTACCCATTCCAAATGGTCTTTCCCAGCTATTATGGAACAACTCTTATTAACATTCTTACCAAAGACCATGAACTTAGTTTTTGCAGCATTTAAATCCAAACCCCTGAGGCCACAGAACTCCGGGAATTTATTTAGCAGATTTTGTAACCCCATTGGCGACTTGAAGATTAATAATGAATCATCTGCAAACAAAAGTATAGGTGTTTAAGCCTCGTTCTGAGTGAGGGAGTCATTAACACACTTTGACAGTTCCTTGGCCACATCATTAATATATAAGGTGAACAAAGTGGGAGCCAAATCGCATCCCTGATGGGTCCCTCTTGCAACTGGGATGCTCTTTGCCAGCTCGCCTCATTGGCCCACCTGATCTGCGTGCTATTCTTTTCGTGCAGCCTAACTAATAATTCAGTTAACCCCCCTGGAACTCCCATGGCTGCTTGTACTCTCCAAAGGCTCTTCTGGGGTATCAGATCAAATGCGGCACACAGGTCAACAAATGCCACATAGAGTTTTTGGTTGCCCAACAGGGCACATTTCCAATAAAGGAGGGCAAATTTAAAAAATCTGATCTAAAGTGTTAACTTTAGCAGGAAATCCTGCCTGAAAGGGTGTTAGAATCCTCTGATCTTCCATCCAGTCATGCAATCTATTTAAGACCTACCTGGCAAATATTCTTTTAAGGATGTCTACTAGGCTAATAGGCCTATAATTTGATGGGCAATTAGCGTCTCTTTTTTTAAATATCAGGATCATTGACACCCCCTTCCAGGTATCTGGGATCTCCCCGCCCCAACCTATTGCATTAGAGAGAAGGTTCGCATAAGTAGCCCACAACCCAGGTTCTGACTTATATAGATCACCAAGAATGCAATCAGGACCAGGGGCCTTTAGTGCCTTGAGACAGTTAATAGCAGAGAGAGTGTCCTCTAAACTAAAAAAAGATCTTGGCAGACTCCCCACTTCCCAACTTGGTAACATCACCTTTGGGACACTCATCTACCTCATTGGAGGACTGATTTGTGGGGCGATCCTGCATGTAAAGTTTTCCAACATGATCTTCCCATCTTTTTGTTGCGATATTATTCCTTCTGGGGTAGGACATTTCGATTGTCCCATGTGCAATAATGTGCCAGAAAGCCAGGCCATCGTTCATTTTAAGGGCCTGGAGCATATCTTGCCAATTAGCATTCTCTCACTTCCTTTTGGCATGATAGATTGCACACTTATATTCCTGATGAACTGAATGAATCTCAAGTCGATTACAGCCCCTAGTAGCACATTGCAGCAGTCTATTGGCCTGCTTGTAATCAGGCAAGTACCATTTTTGGTCTTTGGGAGGGGCTTGCATATTGCCACTTGATTTTTTATAAAAAATACTCAGTAATTTTTTAAGAATCTACCATGAATATCTAAGATTGGTATAGCTTCCTCAGAGAAATTTTCATAATTTGATAAAAAAATATATAAACCACTGATATATCTCTGCATAGAGGTTCTCATTGGCCATAACCTTAGGCCAGGTAACTCTTCTGTAGTTGTTGGCCGTAATAGGTTCAGGGACCACAGTACTGTGATTGGAAGACGATCTTGGGAGGTAATTTCCTGATATTGTGACATTCAGGGGATTATGGTCATTATCTGTACGTGACAAAACCACCATGTCATGAAGCAGCAGCCAGAGAATCAGTGATTCGCTATTCGAGGACACAGACCTATCATATATATTAAGTATCACCAATTTAAGACCAGTTGGGAATTTAAGCAATAACCCCTTTAAATCAGGAGAATCTACATTCAACAATTTGTGGGTACACATAATATCGGTCTTTACCAGTATCATTAACCCCTCCCCCCACTGCCTGTCCTGTATTCCCCGGGGGTAAAGCTTTCACACTGTATGAAACAAGCCCCCAATGAAGATTTTGTCCAGTGCCCAATACCATTCTTGCTCAATAAGTTTTGATTTGACTCCAGCCAAGTTACAAGGAATCAGTGGGAGACCTCCCTTGTGAATAAAATTCCTTCCATCGCTGTCAGGATAACATTAACTGGACTGGGGGTAAATACACTAGGAGTATTACTGTTGCATGAATTGGGTGGTGGGTCAGACTCTGTACTAGCCCTACCAAAAAGGACTAGTACTGGGTAGCAATAAGTGGGTCTCCTGAATGTCTCCCTAGGATGCTTCTCCAAGTCAATCTATAAGACTGAGCAGGGCCATTGGTACTAACAGGGGCTCGAGGTCTGGCATACTTGAACTGTATTTTGGAATTACCTGGTGGGTTAGTTCTGTGATCTAGGTCAACTAGATTGTCAGCCATATCAGAAAAAACTAAAACTAAGTCAAGGACGCCTAAACCTGAATTAGAACAGCCTAATCTTCTAATACTAACAATGTTGTCCCGTTTTTTAAACTTTCTTCTGTCTCCACTGGTGAACAGGCGGTTAGCTCAGAGATGTTTATCATTGGAATATAGCCATAAGCTGAGGGCTTGCCCCTGCTTGGAGATAAATTGATCTTCAGATGGTTGCCATGCAGCCTCCTGAGAGCATAAGCTGGGTAAGTGTTGGAGATATTTTCTCTGTGTGTCTGGTGCTTGATGTCAGTGGAACTAGTACCACTGCCCATCAAGCCACCCACTGTAGCTCTACTGGTCTGTGTGTCAGATGTGGGCAAGAATCTCTCCAGATTATATTTTCTCACATTGGTTGGTGGGTTATGCATAGGAAACAGGGGCCCAGAGGAAGAAGAGGCAGAATTTGTTTACAGATTAGGGGTTACTAAAGGCCTACTAGGAGCTATTAACATATGAACTATCAACGTTAAAGATAAGACCAGCGATTTTAGAGCACCCTCCTCCTTCAAGGATTGAACAAGGGAAATAAGAACCATTTCATTTCTTTAGTAATTGTGGGACACCCAGACACTGGAAAATCAATAGAAAGCTATTCATGATTAGTACCATCAATGATTTCAGTAATAACATTTGTCTGGTCAGCTTGTGAGTCGCTCAAAGGAGCAAAACGATTACTGCAAGGAAAATCAACCACATCAACCACATTGGTATCAGCGTTTGAGGTAGCAGAGGGGGAAGGGGGCACAGGAGAAGCAGTAGTATCTAATGGGTAAGAAGGACACAATGCTATCTGAGTGGAAGTGGTCAATTCCTGCTCCTGCCTCCTGGATCTCAAAAACATTCGCTGGATTCTTGCTGCATCGGAAGTTGGAAGAATAGGAACAGGAGCAGCAGGATGAGGCGGTATGGTGGTATCTGGAATTAGGATCTGTTCACATTCCACCAGAAGATCATCAATCCTCCCCTCTGTGGCCTTCTGTTTTGCCATAGATAAGCAAGGAGGGGAACAAATATCGAACAGATACAAAACACACACACATATAAATAAATAAATAAATAAATAAAACAGACAAAATAGTAAAAAAAAAACAGTACAATGTTCCGGCAGCGTGACCTCAGTGGCAGCGACCAAAACAGCGGCCTGCCCGTAACTTGCAACAGAGCTCAGGGGTAACTGAGGCTGCACCCGGCAGCAGGCAGCAGAAACAACTTGAGGAGAAAAGCAGGATAAGGACCAGGGTGTAGGTCAGGAAATACAATTGTAGTACCTGGAGCAGAAAGCAATGCTGGGAGCAATGCTGACATGACATCAAGCATTCGAGTGCTCAAAGGAACAGGACTCTTTAGCAAGACTTAGCAGCACGTGTTCCCACAATGAGGAAGAATCTATTGCTTCACATTTTGGAAACTACAAGTCCCAGCACCACCCAGAGATTGCATGCGGCATCATTTTAGCACAACCCCAGGATCTATAGACTATGAAAAAACCTGTTTAAGTCTGTTTATGCCTAAGAGTGCCCAGAGGTGCTACCAGTTGTTGATCTAAGTATATATTACTACAAAGTAACCCCTGTTTTAACTAACAATGTGTATCATTAAGGGGCCGATTCCGATCTCGGTCGGAGGCGCACCCAATACCATTCGGTCGGGAAAAAAGCCATGCGAATGCCTGTTTCCCGACCGATCCGTACATCATCCCGAACGAGTAAGTACGATGCGCACAACAGCATAGAATCCGGCCGAGTCGTACTCACCCAATCCAGGTCCTGTTCTCCGACCGAGGCGAATCCGGAAACGCAGAATCGAGTTGCACGGAAGGGAAAATGCAGCCCCGTCCGGCCGAACAAGTACGATGCGCTTTCCGTACACGCCGAACCCGTCGCTACGTCCGGCACGTCAAAGCTTCCGGGAGAGGCGCACATAAGCTCCGATTCGCGCCACGACACGATCCACGGCTACGAGGCGAACACGCCAGCGACGAGGACGACGCGAAGCAACGAGAAAGACGAACGAGACGAACCAACCATGAATCCCTTTGTCCCGATCCTACCAATATTCTACATTTACTACCGGAACAGGCACGGACGCGTACGGCGCAGAAGGTAAGTCAGACACCAACCACAAAAACATACAACACGTACACGACACATCACACACACACAGAGGGATGCAGAATTTACTTACACCAGCAACAGCAGCACTATAGGGGCGGGATGCCCATCACCAATGCCACATATGCACACAGGGGCCTGGATGCGCACCACCACTACCACCCCTACCCGGGGGGGCTGGATGCCAACCACTACTACCATCCTTAGCCATGGGGGTGCCAGATGCCCACCACTACTACCACCCTTACCCAGGGGGGGCTGGATGCCTACCACTACTACCACCCTTAGCCAGGGGGGGCTGGATGCCTACCACTACTACCACCCTTACCCAGGGGGCTGGATGCCTACCACAACTACCACCCTTACCCAGGGGGGCTGGATGCCTACCACTACTACCACCCTTACCCAGGGGGTGCCAGATGCCCACCACCACTACCACCCTTACCCAGGGGGGCTGGATGCCTACCACTACTATCACCCTAAGCCAGGGGGCTGGATGCCTACCACTACTACCACCCTTAGCCATGGGGGTGCCAGATGCCCACCACTACTACCACCCTTACCCAGGGGGGCTGGATGCCTACCACTACTACCACCCTTAGCCAGGGGCTGGATGCCTACCACTACTACCACCCTTACCCAGGGGGGCTAGATGCCTACCACTACAACCACCCTTACCCAGGGGGCTGGATGCCTACCACTACTACCACCCTTACCCAGGGGGCTGGATGCCTACCACTACTACCACCCTTAGCCATGGGGGTGCCAGATGCCCACCACTACTACCACCCTTACCCAGGGGGGCTGGATGCCTACCACTACTAACACCCTTAGCCAGGGGGGTGCCAGATGCCTACCACTACTACCACCCTTACCCAGGGGGTGCCAGATGCCCACCACCACTACCACCCTTACCCAGGGGGGGCTGGATGCCTACCACTACTATCACCCTAAGCCAGGGGGGCTGGATGCCTACCACTACTACCACCCTTAGCCATGGGGGTGTCAGATGCCCACCACTACTACTACCCTTACCCAGGGGGGGCTAGATGCCTACCACTACTACCACCCTTACCCAGGGGGGGCTGGATGCCTACCACTACTACCACCCTTACCCAGGGGGGGCTGGATGCCTACCACTACTACCACCCTTAGCCATGGGGGTGCCAGATGCCCACCACTACTACCACCCTTACCCAGGGGGGGCTGGATGCCTACCACTACTACCACCCTTAGCCATGGGGGTGCCAGATGCCTACCACTACTACCACCCTTACCCAGGGGGTGCCAGATGCCCACCACTACTACCACCCTTACCCAGGGGGGGCTGGATGCCTACCACTACTGCCACCCTTAGCCAGGGGGTGCCAGATGCCTACCACTACTACCACCCTTACCCAGGGGGGCTAGATGCCTACCACTACTACCACCCTTACCCGGGGGGCTGGATGCCTACCACTACTACCACCTCTACCCATGGGGGCTGGATGCCTACCACCACTACCACCCTTACCCAGGGGGGCTGGATGCCTGTCACTACTACCACCTCTACCCATGGGGGGCTGGATGCCTACCACCAACACCACCCCCACTCATAGGATGGACAATGCATGACACAACCAGCACACCACAACCTAGGGAATGCAAGAAAAAGACATCCCCCAACACCATGACAAGCGTGTGTAGACTGTGTCAAATGCCTACAACACTGAACATGACTTTGAACATACAATGTGACCCCCTATCACATGTGCCACACATATATGTGTGTGGCCCCCACAATGCAAGCAGGCCATGACCATTGTGGCAATGGGGTCCAAACCCCCATCATCACAGTGACCAAAAGGTAAGTGTGGGGTCCATAGCTGAAGCACATTTTGAACATTGTGGCAATGGGGTCCAAACCCCCATCATCACAGTGACCAAAAGGTAAGTGTGGGGTCCATAGCTGAAGCACATTTTGAACATTGTGGCAATGGGGTCCAAACCCCCATCATCACAGTGACCAAAATGTAAGTGTGGGGTCCATAGCTTGAGCACATTTTGAACATTGTGGCAATGGGGTCCAAACCCCCATCATCACAGTGACCAAAAGGTAAGTGTGGGGTCCATAGCTGAAGCACATTTTGAACATTGTGGCAATGGGGTCCAAACCCCCATCATCACAGTGACCAAAAGGTAAGTGTGGGGTCCATAGCTGAAGCACATTTTGAACATTGTGGCAATGGGGTCCAAACCCCCATCAACACAGTGACCAAAAGGTAAGTGTGGGGTCCATAGCTGAAGCACATTTTGAACATTGTGGCAATGGGGTCCAAACCCCCATCATCACAGTGACCAAAATGTAAGTGTTGACAAAGAAAAAGCTGCAACTGCCAAACTGCATGGATGATTCCTGGTCACAGAACATAAAACACATCAGTGGCAAAGTAGGGCATGTGTCCCATTGCAACATAGATTGGGGAGGCAAATACTGCAGTGCAAATAAGACATACCTTTGGCCATGTGCAGACAAACAACACCCATGGGGGCTGACACAGTCAACATTCATCAATGACACAATGACAGAAGTGACCATCAGAATGCAGACCCACATATTTGCACCAATGGGCACACAAATGCAGATACCCTGTGGAGACTGTAGATGTGAGGTGAACAGATACCATACCATGGCAGCAATGGGACACACAAACCATGATCATTGTGCTGACTGATGACCTAGGAGTCCCAGGAACAGCAGGGAAACCCACCAAACAACATACAGCCAATGGCACACCTAAGATATGCCAATGCAGTGGTGCAGATGCACAAACACAAACAGGCAGACCCACACTGCACATCAAACACAACAGGTGAGGGGGGTGCCAGTGTCCCCAGGCAACCATACAACACATGAGGAGGCCTGAATACCAATTATACAGATGTGCATACAGTGCCACACAAAGGTAACTCATGGATCCAAATCCCCTATGTGGGCAATCAGGCATTGTCAGATGAGAGGGAGCACAAATCACACATGTCACACAGGCACGTAGGAACAGCAACTGACACAGCAAGACACAGACACACCACAGCACTACCCCCAGGGCCCCACAATGTGGTGACCCTGGGCTGCATTACAATCCCACTGTGATGACAAAGCTAAATGTCGTTCACACTGTGAACCACAGTCATGTGTCCTGAGCAACAAACTACCATCACACCTACACAAGCACAAATCAATCAGCACGGCCAGTAAGCCAAGGCCAACATGGAGGCAGGGGTCTAGCCGGGCAACAACTCTCATCTGCACACACTCAACACCACACACCTCGACCTCCAACAATGTGCAGCAGTGAAGCACACATGCACTGGTGACATTGCACATGCACCCATGACAATCCCAGGGTGGTGGGTGGGAACCAAGGTGCAGAAACACATCACACATGGCCACTCAACAAGACTCCTGAATGTCTGACACACTGCACACTACGCTGTACATGGACATGACGGCAATACCACACCAACCAATGGGATCCCAGCCACAGTCACACACCAATGAAAAAGCCAAGGTCACCCACAAAGAACACACATAGACAACAACCAACATTGCAGCCCGGACCCTGAGGAGTGCCAGCAGTCACACACACAACGTGTCACAATCACTGAAAGATAACACAAACTGGAAATCACATGACAGGGGCAAACAACAAGTGCCAAGGGGAAACCTGACTGTGACCCATCTGCGTCTGCACACAAACTCAGCCCTGACAGCAAACACACCTATGGGTGACACCCTGATGACCAGTAATGTGCCATGCACCCACATCACAGAGAACCCAGGGAGAAGACTTTGGGGGAACATAGGTCAACTCAGCAAGCATCACAAACAGGTACAACACTAGGGATCACAGCATGCACAGCAAAACGGAAGTGAACACACAGACATGCTCATACAACACACACCTTGGGCGCAGGCAATGTCACAGGAGTACACACTGCCATGAGGGGACTCCACTCCTGTGTGAGGAAAGCTGTGCCATATGTTGCCTCAGTAGGGCCCCATCATGTCAGCTGAGCACTTGGTCACACAATCTACAATTAGCACCAAATGAAGGCTCCAGTCACATCAGCCTGGTCATGGGAGTGCCAACGAAATCATCAGCACAGATCCAACACACTTGTATAGCAATGTTGCACTGACAACACAGATGAGTCCTTCCCCATTGATGCCCAAACCTGCATGTCCAGTGGAGATGGCCACACGGTCAGGGAAGTAGGCAGATTGAACAATGGCAGGCACAACAGATGTGCAGGGGTGGAAGCCACAGATGTGAAATTGCTAATGTAAGTAGGAAATCCCATTGCCAAATACTGAACACATGACACCCTCAGATGCTGCTATGGATGACATGGATACACCACAGGATAGGACACATTCCCCCTGGACCACATGTGTTCCTGCACAGTAACACTTCATTATCATGAGACCAAATATCATCATCAATAACATGTACATCAGAAGCAGAAGCACTAGAGAACAGAAAGTTGCTTTATTCAGCATATGTGTGTCCAAAAATTCAGAGAACAGTAATGCTCCAACAAAGGCCAATGGCCAGTCCATCAAGTAAGTCAATACAGGGTGACAGTGGCAGATGTCACCCTACGCATGCCTACACTGCACAAAACCAGGGACAATCCACTAGGAGGGGCAACCGGGGGGGCAGGCCAGGCACCGCAGGGACAGGATCAGGGCTCACCAGGAGGAGGCAGGGAAGGGGTGGTGAGTGCTGGAGAGCCACTGACAACTGCAGTGGAGGTGTCTGACATGGTGTGTGCCGGCACAACTGGGGGGCATGACTCAGATGTTGTGGGTGCCGGCACGACTGCAGTGGACCCTGTAGATGGAGTGGACAGGTCCGCCACTGCAGTGCCCAAGTCTTACAGGGTGGTAGTGGACTCCACTGCAGTGCCCACCACCAGGGGAGGAGATTGGGGAACAGGCAAGGTGGGCTGGACAGAGGGGAGGACACCCTCACCACATCAGTGGCACAGACAAGCGCAGCAGGGGTGTGGTGCCGGGAGAGCCGGATCCTCTTGGGGATGGTATATCTGTGGGTGGGGGAACCTGGGGCAGGGTGTGGTGGGGGCACCTGTGGAGTGGGGGCCTGAGGGATGGAGGAAGGAGACCTGGTGCCTGAGCTGCAGGGCGGCAGCGGGGTCTTGCTCTTACGACTCCGGGGGGACTTGCGGGTGGGGGCCTCAGTCTGTCTGCGCCTGGGGGAGGGTGTCCGGGGGCGAGGGACACTCTGCTCCATGTGGGTGGGCTTCCTCTTCCCCCTGAATGCTGTATCAGCTGGATCGGAGGGGAAGAGGCTGAGGTCACTGAGGAAGAGCCGCTGGGTCTTTGGGGTTGCAGGTGAGGCAAGGGAGGGTGCTTTGGAGGGAGAGGCAACTGAGGACTGCGCAGTGCTTGTGGATGCGTGTGTGTGTTCCAGGGCCCCATCCCCTGTGAGTCTGGTTTCAGTCCCCTGACTGTGCGTGCGTGTGCGTTTTGTTTGTGGCGTGTGTGTCTGTGTGCTGGACGTGTGTGTGCTGGTGTGTGCCTGTGCCGGTGTGTGTGTGCTTGGGATGGGTAAGGTGCTGGGGAGTGTGGATGGAGCAGAGGCAGGAGGGGTGAGGGACTGTCTGAGGAGGGACACTGCTGCCGTCAGGGAGGAGTCCATGGACCTATTGCCCCTCTGTAGGTCAGACATGCCCGATGAGATGCCCTCCATGAACGACACCAGCTGAGTCAACAGAGCGGTGTGCACATGGAGGACACTCAGCATGGCTGTCTGCCCTACATGGAGCTGGCGAAGGAGGTACACAGACTCCTCACTCAGGGCAGCAGGGGACACAGGGGCAGGGGGTGCGGTGCCTTGCCCAAAGGAGACACGCTCCCGAACATGGGAGCCTCCACGGACCTGGGGAATGGGAGCCGATGGGAGGGCGGTGGTGGTGCTGGTGGTGGCGGGGACAGCAACACTAGCTGGGGTGTGGTGGCTGCTGACACCCCCTCCATAAGGGAGTCATCCTCCGAGCCGCTGTGGTCCTCAGCTGAGGTGGATGCTGCTGAGGACTCCTCGGTGTGGCTCCCTCGCCCTCCGTGCCACTGGGTCCCTCCGACCACTCCTCGGCTGCTGACCCAGTCTGGCTCTCCGGCTCCTCCTGGTCCGTGGAGCTGTCCCCTTCCGTGGCCGTGGATGTATCTGCAAACAATGGGGAAACAGACAGACATCAGTCACCTGCACCAAACGCACACACCACTGTGAGCACAGCACATTACAGAGCAAGCCCTGGCATCATTAGTTGAACATTGCTAAAAGTGCCCTAACTGAACAGGAGAAGCCAATTGTCAGTCTGATGCCAACCATGGCACTCACATCCCACATGGCCTTGCACCCATCTGTCTGGTGTCTGTTGGATAGCAACACCCCAGTGTGGACACATGCACCACCTACACAGTAGTTGGACAGTGCAGAGGACACGGTGTAGCATGTGGACATGCACACATCACAACTCTTGCCACTGAGTCAGTACAGGTTTCTGGATGAAAGGGATGCCCAGAGTCAAATAGGAAATGCATGTGATGCATACCAGCGACAGACACCATGATGCACCCATGTCCTGATAGCCATCGCCACAATGGTGTGCATGTAGCACATGTCACTCCCCTGCAGGATCACCAATAAGTAGACACATGCCATGGCGGAGGCATGACTGCTAAGTCATACATCACTGTCTCAGTGATGTATGACTTGGCAGCCAGACAACAACACTCTGCACTGTGTCACAATAGTAGGTCATGGAGAATGCAAGTCCTGGAGCTGCACAAGTGCACATGTACATCCCCCCAACAAAACATCATCTTAACCCTCATCTGTCCAGGTCATACCGATTGGACATATGGGAGACCTGTGACACTACCCTCTGAACCTGAGCCCCTCACAATCTGCTGTGAATGGGAAACAGCTGCCTGAACTTCACATTCGCATACCCCAGTCTGCACGGGCAGCTGATCAAACACCTATGTGACACACAAGTATCGTCTCCTATGGTCACATCTCCAGTGGCATGCTGAGCCCCTACCGAGAAACACCCCAGCAGTCCTGGCAACAAATCCACAGCACACTGACACAGAGGCAGACACCTGAGGGGTCAAATCACTGCGCACAACGTGTCAGCTGATACCCGGGAGTGGGAGTACAGGTGTATTGGATGGGCTGGAGTAGGCATGACTGTCCTGCCCCACATGAATGAGGGATGAGCCCTGGACAGTGGATAGCTGGCTATGTATGTGTGACACACGTAATCTGCACACTCCTGGGGCCCAAACATTGTTCCCACCCGCTGCATGGGTGTGTGCCAGATACCCCAGGCACATGTGGTGGCTCAGCTCAGCAAGTGGACCGCATATCAAAGCAACACACAGATTACATGTCCGAACACAGGCATTGTGTGAACAATGGACCCACCCATGATGCCCACAACAGAGTTAGGGAAACAGATGCTGTCCCCCACCTTGAGTGAAGCAAACTGCAAGGACACAGTCCCAAGTGACACAATTCCCTGAATGTAAGGGCCACACCTAGGTATCAGATGAGGAGTGGGCAGTGCACAATAGAGGGACATGGCTCCTGGACAACATGACTGCTGTACTGTGGCAGTTTAACCAGGCCAGAGGAGGGCACATAGCATGTAATACAGAGTTCACAGTGCAGTCTTTGACTCACCCCTCCTTGCTGCTGTCTGGCCTTCAGCTGCCCATCCAGGTCTGGAAACACCACCGCCAGGATCTGGAGCATTTGGGGGTCAGGGTCCGTGTTCCGCCCCTCCTGCGAGGAGGCGACAGCTTCAGCTGGACCCGTGCAATCCTCCGGGTCCAGCCCCGAAGGTCCTGCCACCTCTTCTGGCAGTTGCGGATCCGGCGCTTGTAGACCCCCACGGACCGGACAGCCCGGACGATGTCCTTCCAGATCTCCTGCTTCTGATGGGCATTAACCTGTCAGGATGACAAAGTGAAAAGGCCATTACTACACATGCAACATATCCGTGCATGACACAGTTGTATATACATGTCTCAATCATAGGGGCACATGATGTACACAGGCAGTGCAACGCTGCCCATGGACAGTTTCCCAGAAGTCACTACATGGTATCATTGCATGGGAAGTAAAACCTTGTTCAAATGCACTGTCACTGCACCATACCTGTCCAGTGCATGTCACTACACACTATGGGGGTGACAACTACTCAGTGAGCCTGCTAGCCAGTGGCGTGCAGACTTTCAGCCTTGCTAGTCAGACAAAATGCACATTCAGAAAGGCAGTGCACAGAACACTCACCTGCTCCCCTGGTGTCCCATACAGCTTGCTGTACTGTGGAAGTAGGCTGTCCAGCAGGGCCTGGTTCTCCTCAAGGCTGAAGGCTGGGGCTCTCTCCACAGTACGTGCCATTGCAGGGTCCAGAGGGGCAGAGACAGCAGCAGTGCAGTGGCAGATGTCGTCCTGGAGCATGTAGTGCAGGCAAGTGAGCTCTCAGGGGAACAGCCAGCAATATATATGTGCTGCAGAGGCAGATACTGTCCCATGTGTCCAAAGTGATAGGTCCAAGTCGTTTGCATCTTCTGAATCTGGCCAATCCATGGAATAGCAGCACCAATACACGCCCACAGCATCCTTCAAATCTTCAACTTCATGACATACATGATTTTGCAACATTGTTGTGGGTGACCAACTGAATTTCCAGCAACTGACTCGTTCGAATTTCGAAAACGCGTCCGTTGCCAGGCTAGGCCATTGACAATGGGTGCGCACCGATCGGTCCATTGCTGTTCAACGCGTACAGGGGTACAACGCGTACCCGCACACATTGAATGCAATGGGCCGGCCGGGCACACCGATCGGTCCATTGCGGTACAACGCGTACAGGGGTACAACGCGTACCCGCACACATTGAATGCAATGGGCCGGCCGGGCACACCGATCGGTCCATTGCGGTACAACGCATACAGGGGTACAACACGTACCCGCACACATTGAATGCAATGGGCCGGCCGGGTGCACCGATCGGTCCATTGCTGTTCAACGCGTACAGGGGTACAACGCGTACCCGCACACATTGAATGCAATGGGCCGGCCGGGTGCACCGATCGGTCCATTGCTGTTCAACGCGTACAGGGGTACAACGCGTACCCGCACACATTGAATGCATTGGGCCGGCCGGGTGCACCGATCGGTCCATTGCGGTACAACGCGTACACGGGTACAACGCGTACCCGCACACATTGAATGCAATGGGCCGGCCGGGCACACCGATCGGTCCATTGCTGTTCAACGCATCCCTGTACAAGTGACTGGCATATGTCACCATGCCTGTCTCAGATGAACATATGCCAGCCACAGATAGCTCCCAGGGAGTGAGGGGCACACCTACAACACCACAGCCTGTCCAAACTGTATCATAAGGCATGTAAGGCTGCATTTCCTATTGTGTGTATGTTGGTGTACATGTTGTCCTGTGGGTGTCACCTGGGGGCAGCCACCCCCAGGCTGTGCACATGTTCATGGGGACAGGATCCTGGGTGTTACGTGTACATGACCACTGTGATGTGAAACTGTTCATATCTGTGCATGTGCCATGGTCACATTTCACGGTGGTGTATGTGTATGTCATGTCACATACCCCGTGAGTCCCATGTGGGACGGTATGTTTGAGCCAGGGTGTCCCAGTGGCACAATAGTGATGGTCCTCCACAGTCTGTGTGCATGTAGTGTTTACAATGTCTCTGATTTCATGTGCACAATGGGAGACAGTCTCCACATCCACGTTGTGTGTGCATGGACTTTGATGTTGTGCGTGTGTGTGTCACAGACGTCCATGTCTGTCCTGCAGAGGCAAGTGGAACCACTACCTGTGGGGGTCATGGTTGTTTTGCTGTGGTGTATACATGATACTCCATGTAATGCCAGTGTCCATGTGGCAATACAGGGTCCCTGGGAATGTACCTGTCGTTGAGCTGTGATGCCTGGGGCACATCTGTCCTCACATGTCACTGTGGGGGGTGATTGTGACATGGCAGCAGGAGATGGGAACTGTGACACGGCCTCATGATATCCAATGGGCCAACCTGGGACTTATTGATGCCACTTGTTGAACCGTGATGACAGATGTTGGCCATGTATGTACCATACATGTCCTTACGGAACTGCACACTTCATGTAGTTGTGCCTCATGATGATGTATGATGTGATATTGAGTGTGTTCAATGCCGCATATGTGGGGTGACTGACAATCTTGCTTTCTTCTCCTCTGCACTGCAGGGCTCCTGCTGTCCATAGATCATTCCCAGACCTGGCAACGATGGTGGAACGGGACAGCATCCGACGGTACCGCTTCACCAGGCAGCTGATTGAGGATTTGGCAGTGCAGTTGGCCCCACATTTGCAGCCTGGCCGGCCGTATCCTACAGCGCTGACCCCCAAGGTGAAGGTGATGGCAGCCCTACACTTCTTTGCCACCGGTACCTTCCAACATACTGTGGCGACTGCTGGTGGGATGTCACAGACCATGTTCAGCCGTGTGCTCCGCAATGTTTTGGAGGCAATGTTGCTATACCTGAACCGGTATATCTATTTCCCTAGACTGCAACGACTCACTGACGTGAAGAGTGACTTCTATGCCCTGGGGAGGATGCCGCATGTCATTGGCTCCATTGATGGGACACATGTGGCTTTTGTACCACCACAGGCCCAGGAGCAGGCCTACCGTAACCTCAAGCACTACCTCTCGGTCAATGCACTGGTGGTGTGTCTTGCAGATATGACCATCTCACACGTGTGTGCCCGTTTCCCTGGTTCAGCACACGATGCCTTTGTGATGAGGAGTAGTCGCATCCCCAGGATGATGGCACAGATGCAGAACCAGCGTGCCTGGCTTGTCGGTGTGTACTGACTTTGTGCCATTGTGTGTGATCTGATCTGTAGTATTCCGCCCACTTTTCCAAGTCAGCTAATGTGCACTTGTCTGTCCGTAGGTGACTCGGGATACCCCAACATGCCGTGGTTGCTGACACCCCTCAGGAACCCTGTGACACCAGCCCAGATGCGCTACAATGAGGCACATGGTCGGACCAGGAGAGTGATTGAGCGGACATTTGGTCTCCTGAAGAGCCGCTTCCGCTGCCTCGACAAGACAGGAGGGTCCCTCCCATATGCCCCAGCGAAGGTGTGCAAGATTATCATCGTCTGCTGCATGGTCCACAACCTGGCAGTGCGGAAGGAGTTGCCTCTCATCCAGGATGACAATGACCAACATCCGCCACCTGTGGAGGATCCTGGCCTGGACCACGATGCCAGTGATGATGATGATGATGGTGATGTCCGCACACAGCTCATCACCAACTTCTTTAGCTGAATGTGAGTATCCTGAGGTGTCATGTCAATGATGTGAGTTGGCATGATATGTGTAGGTGGTGCTCTGGTGCTGTTGGAGTGTGTCCATGGGCTACTTGACTGGATGTGTGTAGCGATGTGTGCTTACAGGTGGTCTGTACTCCCCAACAGTGTTGACATGCTAACTTGGTTCTGGGTGGGTATCTTGTAACATGTATTGTGCATGAGTTTTGCTGTTCTGTCCTGTTCTCCATTGCTTTTGACTGTGTGTCATTTCTGTCCTTCACAGGGTACTTTCAGATTCGTTTGGTCAACTGTGTCCACCGACGACGTGATTGTACTTCCAGGGTGGTAGCTGTTGTGTCCCTACAGGTGATGTGCGCCACACCCATGGACTTCCTTCCTTCTACAGTTGTTGACTGTGTGCCCGCTGCCAGGTGGGATTACCTTGCATCTGTAGTGGTTACAACATGTTGCAACTGTGTAATAAACCTGTGCTTCACTTTGTGATGTGCGTTGTCTGTGGTCACACATTTGACTGCCATTTGCTTACTGCACCTGTGGGCTACTTGACTACAACTGGGAATAGGTGTGGTGTCTGTGCATTGCACCGTCTTTCCTGGCAACATCAGTGTAGGCAATGAGTCAGATGGCCTAGGTGTGTATGTGTTGTGTAGCCCTGGTGGTGTGTCTCCCTCATATGTGTCACGTTGCCATTACTCACATGCCTGTGTTGTACTTGCTGTTGCAGTTCGCATACACAGTGTAATTTTGCAGTTCATCATCCCCATGACAGCACCCACGTTGGAATCACAACAGAGGCAAGTATGGTGTATTAGAGTGTTTATTGTGATACATTTGTATGAATAGTGCATAGGATGGTTAGTGCTTTACATTTATATTGCAATCAGAAGTTCCTAGATGAATTGAAAGTCCTGGTAGACAAAATCCCCAGTATCGGGGCCACAGTTGTCTGAGACATTGGTCCAACCTGTACTCCATATGTCATGTGTGGGAGTTGTGTTGCCGTCAACAGGGTGAACAGTTTGTGCACAAAGGTGAACATCCAGAACAGGTTCAGGCTTCCTGGGGGTTGCACTTGGCCATCGGCCTCTCACTTGCCCCTCCTCGGACGACCCCTCTTCTTTGGGGGGGGCCCCTCAAGTACAGGCTGCTGCGGTGCAGGGGACTCTCCGCCAGAGTCATCCTCCCTCCCTGTGGCAGTTGCAGTTGTTTAAGCACCAGATGTTGTTGGCACACAGGGAGGTGTAGACTGGTTGCTGTTCATCTGGCGGATGCATTGTAATATGTCCCTATGCACCGCCGTCATCTCTTGCAGTGTGTCCCACTTGGACTCCACGCGGGACATGTGTGAGTCCAAGCGGGCATGATGGGCAGCCTGCTGCTGTTTCATGTCTCTGAGGAGCCCCACTACCTGGCTGAGATCTCCGGTGCTGGACTGGTACGCATCGGCTATGCGTGCCAGTTGTGGGTCATCATGCACACCAGACACCTCTGCAAGCAGCGACCTCTGTCTCCCACCCCTCCCACCACCCCTGCCGACATGTGCAGTGCGTGCAGTGGCACGCACAGATGACCCTGGTCCCCCTTGGGGGTTGGTGGTGGTGGTGGTGGTGTCCATGGCCCCACGTTGGTCCAGGGTCCCTGTGCTGGTGGTGCTCCTTGTTCTGTCCATGTCGGCAGGGATGGTATTTGTGGTGACAGTCGTTGGAGGGTTGGGTGCAGGGGGTGCAGCTGGTGGTCCTGCTGGTGCTGCATGTTGACTTGCACCGGAGGTGCCAGGTTGGTCTTCTTCATCCGAGGAGGGCAGAGGCTGTTCGACACCAGTGAGCTCCGTATCCTCTTGAGCCTGGGACTGGGACTCCTCAGCGTCTGCTGCTGTGTCCCCATCATCACCTGTTTTTGGGAGACACACACAATGTATGTTATGTTTCTGCAGGCATCAATGGTTGACACACCTGACAGTTGTGACTGTGCCTCTGGGTGCGGGCCTGTACGTTGCATTGTCCTAAGTTGTCACAGTCAGGGGTTGATATTGATGTAGCACATTGTCCTGCATTATTTGGGCATTTCTATGTATTTGTTGGGGTGTGAACATGGTCTGCATTGGTTGTATTTGGTTGACAGCCGGCCCTCCTTCCCACCCAGCCAGTCAGTTATCCCACCATGGACTGTGCTTGCATTGCAGGGAGTGAAAGTTGTCTTTCAGGATGTCAGTCAGTGGTGTCCTGCTGTTGGTTGTTGCACAGTTGCCAGCAGGGCCTTGTGCTCCCCACAGCAGTAGCCAGTGTCAGCCATCTTGTGAGTCCTTTTCCACTCCCTGTGATGTGAGCATGGTTGTGGGTGGTGTTGATGGGCCAGTTGTGAGGCTGAGCAATATCTGTGCCTACTACTCCCATCAAGCTATTGCCTCCACCCCCCTTCCCAGCATGCCCGTACTTCCTTCCTTTGGACTCTGCTTCCCTGTGGGGTAGTGTGCCTGTGCTGACAGGAAGGCTGACAGTGTTGTCCTTGCGTTTGTTTGGCTACAAGTCCCAGGTGTGTCCCTGTGCTTCACACAGCATTACCCAGGGTGGTGGTTCTTTGTGGGATCTTCATTTGGTATGTGAGGCATTGCATTCTCCCAGGTGGGTTGTGTGGAGTTTGTGTTGAGGGGGTGTGTGAGGGGAGGTGCTTGTGACTATGGTCAGTGCTGCAAGTCCTCCTTCCCACCCAGCCAGATATCCCACCATGGAACGTGCTTGCATTGCAGGGAGTGGAAGTTGTCTTTCAGGATGTCAGTCAGTGGTGTCCTGCTGTTGGTTGTTGCACAGTTGCCAGCGGGGCCTTGTGCTCCCCACAGCAGTTGCCAGTGTCAGCCATCTTGTCAGTTGTTTTCCACTCTCTGTGATGTGAGCATGGTTCAGGGTGGTGTTGATGGGACAGTTGTGGGGGTGAGCTATGTCTGTGACTATGACTCCCATCATGCTATTGCCTCCACCCCACTTCCCAGCATTCCCATACTTACTTGCTTTTGTGGGGAGTTCAGTGTGTGTGGGTGTGAGAGCAATGGCAAGACGGCTGACAGTGGTGTACTGCTGTTGGTTGGTGTGCAGTACCCAGCATGCCCTTGTGCTCCCCACGACACAGCAACAGTGTCAGACATCTTTGATGGGCCTTTCCACTCTCTGTGGGATGTTCATGCGTGAGTGTGAGCTTGCTGGGCCATGTGGTGGGGGATGTTGAGCTGTGACTACGACTCCCATCATGCTATTGCCTCCACCCCCCTTCCCAGCATGCCCATCCTTCCTTCCTTTTGACGCTGCTTCCCTGTGGGGTGGGCTGCCTGTGCTGACAGGATGGCTGGGAGTGTTTTCCTGGCAGTTGTTTGGCTAAAAGTCCCAAGAGTGTCCCTGTGCTTCACACAACATAACCCAGGGTGGAGGTTCTTTGTGGGATCTTGAGTTAGGATGTGAGGCATTGCATTCTCCCAGGTGGGTTATGTGGAGTTTGTGTTGAGGGGGTGTGTGAGGGGAGGTGCTTGTGACTATGGTCAGTGCTGCAAGTCCTCCTTCCCACCCAGCCAGATATCCCACCATGGAACGTGCTTGCATTGCAGGGAGTGGAAGTTGTCTTTCAGGATGTCAGTCAGTGGTGTCCTGCTGTTGGTTGTTGCACAGTTGCCAGCAGGGCCTTGTGCTCCCCACAGCAGTAGCCAGTGTCAGCCATCTTGTGAGTCCTTTTCCACTCCCTGTGATGTGCGCATGGTTCATTGTGGTGTTGATGGGACAGTTGTGGGGGTGAGCAATATCTGTGACTACGACTCCCATGATGCTATTGGCTACACTGACTTGCCCAGCATACACAGAATTCCTTTCTTTCAGTGGTCTTCACTGTGTGTTGGTGTTGTAGTGGTGGCTACATGTCTGGATGTGTTTGTTAGTTATATTTGTGCCACTGCCTAGCTGTAGTTGTAGTTGTGTTTGTACATGTGATGACACGGTTAAATGTAACTTTGAGATGGCATGTGTTGTGTTTATCTGACTGACATACACATTTTGGGATGATTCTGTTCTGGTTGCTGTGTAATTGCTAAGAGTGCATGGTTTGACTCTCCCCTTGACAGTGATGTGTGTGTGTATTGTGGCAGAATATTGTGTACATTTGTTGTGTACTCACCAGGCTCTGGGATGTTTTCTAGTCCATAGACGCTCACTGGCGGAAGGATGGCCCGCACCTTCTCCTCCCAGGGCCTGAGGTATACTGGCTTGGCACGAGGGGCACTGCCGGTGTATTGGCTCAGGAGGTAGTCCTTCTTCAGCAGCTCCCGTACCCTCCTGCGCACGTCATACCACCTGTTCTGGATGTCAGTCTTTGTGCGCAGACATGGTGAATGTGCGTTCACCCTGTTGATGATCCTCTCCCACATCTTTGTTTTCTGGGAGATGGGTGTCTGTTGGGCCAGTGCGCCAAACAGCTGTGGCTCTACCCTGAGGATCTCGTCTACCAGGACTTCCAATTCACAATTTAGGAACTTGTGATTCTTCTTTGGGGGCATGGTGATGGGTGGTGATGGTGAGTAATGTGTGTGTTGGTGTGCAGGTGAAGGTGTGTGAGTGTGTGTTTTGCTGGGTGTATGTGAGGTAGCTATTTGTTGGTGTGCTGATGGTGTGTGGCTTGTGTGAGGGATGAGCTGTGGGTGTGTGGTTGCTGTCTGTTGAGTGCTGGCAGGTGAATAGCATTTGCAAAGGATCATGGTTGGGATTTGTGTCCTTTATATGGGTGGAGTTGTGGGTGTGTCTTTGTTCTCTGTCCCCACCCCCCCAGTATTTATCTGCTTTGTAATTGCTTGTTTGGCCTTTTTTTGTGTATTTTCCCTTAGTACTTTCTGTGCATGTTGGAAACGTTCTTGTGACCGAGTCGGACCCTGCAGTTGTCTCGTACGGTCTCCTCCGTTTCGTTCACGCTGTGTTTGTGCAGTTTTCTATGCTGCGTGCGCGTCGGTCGCGGTATTTTGTGTTACTTCGGCTCGCAGTTTTGTATGCGTGTCGGTCATACGGCTTGTCCTCCGTACGACTCGGTCGTGGTTTTCGCGCCTTGCATCGTACTTTGCGGTTTGGAGTTCGCGTGTACGTTTCGGTTGGATTTGTTCCGGGTGCGTGTCGGTCGGTTCGATTCGCGTGTTTTTCCGGCCGGATTGCTGTTTTCCATGCGGCTCGGTCGTTCGGCTTGGGTTCAGTACGTGTCGGTCGGATTTTGCACGCTTTGCATCGTACTTGGCGTGTCGGGCGCCACAGGTACGTGTCGGTCGGAATTAATTCCGGCTCCGAGTCGGTCGGTGCTTTTTCCGGCCCGAATCGGAATCGACCCCTTAGTGTTAAGATGTTAATATGCTCCACCTCTACCAGACTCAGGGAGGGAAAAGGCAGTCACACTTAACACCCTTCAATAAGCTGTACCCCATACTCCTTTTAAAGGCCTGATAGGCATATACAATTTACATTCAACATAATGCAGTGTAGCTTTCTGTTCGGTTCATATTTTTGATATTTTAAAAATAATCTAGATTGCTTGCTTTATCAATTTTATCTCAATAAGCAACCAAATTTTACCATGCAAATAAAGAATTTTAATGCGTAACAGACAAACTCAAAGCATGAGTGTTGTAGTTCTATTCAAATCTACCATGTAAACGTGTCTCTTGCTGTCAAACAAGGGCATGCAGAAGCAATTGTTATGAATATGGCAGTTGGCTGCTGCATTACAATTCAAATTCCTGTTAATAAACAGCTCTATAGAAGATTTTTTAAATATCTCAGAAGCTCTGTTAGTAAACTACTCACTATTATAGCTATTGACTATGTGCAATTTTAACAGATGGATGCATAGCCAATCAAGTCTCCTTATAAAAGCAATGGAAGACTTAATTGATGGCCATAGCCTTCAATTACTTCGAGGAAAGTCTGATCCTAAAGGCACAGTTTGAATGTGGTTATATATACAGACTTAACAGTGAATGTGCATGACCTCAGTCTTGTGGGTTGTTATATCACTTTTTGGCCAGCTTCAGTTTAACACGCTGTTAGTCATACAGTGATCCCTCACAACTATGGGAAAAATATAGGGAAAATTTAAACCAAAAGCGATCGGGTCAACCTTCAATGAGGCCAAGTTAATAAATGATTTAGGTGAAACTGTGTAACAAAATTGACCTATCAATATCTTCACCAATATGCTGTGAATTCAGGCTATAGACAACACTTTTATTTATTTTACATACTTTTGAAGCAGTAAGAGTGTTTTTAGCAGTAGAATCTTGATCAACAAAGAAACATTGTATAAAACAATAGGGCAAACCAGTTACCCCTGTCATGGAATGAGGCAATAATCACATTAATTTTGAAGCCAGGAAAGTGTCCAAAGAGTTGCGACTCTTAAAGACCAATCCCGCTCTTTAACTCTGATTATAAAATCTTTGCAATGGTCCTAGCTGAAAGGTTGGGAAGTGTGATTGGTGGTCTCCTGCATGACAATCAGTAGGGTTTTCTTAAAGAGAGAGCTTTACTTGAGTTGTCTCATGGCCTGATCGGTTCGATAGATAAGGCTGTGTTTCTGTTGGATGAAACAAACGAATGTATGACAGAATATCGACGGACAGAAAATCGACCTGCAAAAATATCGACACAGAAATATAGAAGTCAAAAATATCGAAGTCCAATCTACATAAAGGTAAGTACAAAAATATCGAAAAAAATATATAGTTGTCAAAAATATCGAAGTTAAAAATATCGTTTTTAAAAATGTTTTAATAATAATGTAAAATTAAGTAAATAATACATACAATTAAAAGAAATATAGTTAAAAATATTAAAATATATTTAAAAATAATAACTAATACATTAAATGTTAAAATAAATTAAACATATACATTTAATTTAATATATATATACTTACTCCACATAGTGCAACAGTAGAGAAAGCGTTGGATAGCGTAGGGGTAAAAATTACTATTCCCACTCCAGAGAGTGCAACAGTAGGGAAAGCGCTGGATAGCGTAGGGGTAAAAATTACTATTCCCACTCCAGTGAGTGCAACAGTAGGGAAAGGGTTGGATAGCGTAGGGGTAAAAATTACTATTCCCACTCCAGAGAGTGCAACAGTAGGGAAAGCGCTGGATAGCGTAGGGGTAAAAATTACTATTCCCACTACAGAGAGTGCAACAGTAGGGAAAGCGCTGGATAGCGTAGGGGTAAAAATTACTATTCCCACTCCAGTGAGTGCAACAGTAGGGAAAGGGTTGGATAGCGTAGGGGTAAAAATTACTATTCCCACTCCAGAGAGTGCAACAGTAGGGAAAGCGCTGGATAGCGTAGGGGTAAAAATTACTATTCCCACTCCAGTGAGTGCAACAGTAGGGAAAGGGTTGGATAGCGTAGGGGTAAAAATTACTATTCCCACTCCAGAGAGTGCAACAGTAGGGAAAGCGCTGGATAGCGTAGGGGTAAAAATTACTATTCCCACTACAGAGAGTGCAACAGTAGGGAAAGCGCTGGATAGCGTAGGGGTAAAAATTACTATTCCCACTCCAGTGAGTGCAACAGTAGGGAAAGGGTTGGATAGCGTAGGGGTAAAAATTACTATTCCCACTCCAGAGAGTGCAACAGTAGGGAAAGTGCTGGATAGCATAGGGGTAAAAATTACTATTCCCACTCCAGTGAGTGCAACAGTAGGGAAAGCGCTGGACAGCGTAGGGGTAAAAATTACTATTCCCACTCCAGAGAGTGCAATAGTAGGGAAAGCGCTGGATAGCGTAGGGGTAAAAATTACTATTCCCACTTCAGTAAGTGCAACAGTAGGGAAAGCGCTGGATAGCGTAGGGTTAAAAATTACTATTCCCACTCCAGAGAGTGCAACAGTAGGGAAAGCGTTGGATAGCGTAGGGGTAAAATTACTATTCCCACTCCAGAGAGTGCAACAGTAGGGAAAACGCTGGATAGCGTAGGGGTAAAAATTACTATTCCCACTCCAGTGAGTGCAACAGTAGGGAAAGCGTTGGACAACGTAGATGTTAAAAATAACATACATATAAATGAAATAAATATTGTAATTAAATAATTATTTATTAATAAATTTAGAAGAAAAAAAAAACTACAAATATATCAAAAATAATAATTACTTTAATAATATTAAATACTTCCCACCCTATTCCCCAATAGACACACAACACACTCCACATAAAATTTCACACAATTAAATTAATTTTCAATTAATCAATTAATACAAATTAATTTGCAATTAATAATTAAATTTAAAAAATGTCAATAATAATAAATAATATGTAAAAAAATCAATAACCAAGTAATAATTAATTAACAAAAAAATTAATTTCCAATACCAATAAATAATATTTAATAAAAAATAATAACCAATTAATAATTAATTAACAAAAAAATTAATTATCAATACTCAATTTTTCTTAATTAATTACTTCATTACAAATACATTACTTACCACCCTATTCCCCTAAAAACACACAACCCACTCCAATAATAAATTAATGCAAATAACATAATTATCAATTAATAATAATTTCCAATTAATAACTAATTAACAATAAATTAATTATTAATAACAATAATTAAAAATTAATAATTACTTAATTAAAATTAAATTACTTCCCACCCTATTCCCCTATAAACCCACAACATGCTACAGAAATAAAACACAAATTTTAATTAAAATCAATTAATAATTCCTAAAAATTATTATTTAATTTACTATAATTAAATTACTTCCCACCCTATTCCCCTATAATCCCACAACCCGCTACGGTACTAAAACGCAAAATTTACTTTTAAAAAAATTACTAATTTCTAAAAAATGTATACATATATTTAAAAAACAGTACAATACTTAACAAAAAATATAGAACACATACATATTAAATACATACTAAAATACATAACACTCATATAAATATCGATATTATTAACATCGATAATTTAACTATCGATATTACTAACATCGATATATGCAACATCGATATTTCTTACCTTAACTTCGATATTCTGGTTGTAGATATTCTTGACTTCGATATTTTGTCCCTACGATATTTAAAACTCGATATAACTGTGCTTCGATATTAAAAAATCGATATTTTGACTGTCCACCGAAACAAACACCTTTAATAGAGTGAACTGGAACTATTTGCAGACCATGCTCAAACATTTTAACCTGGGGAGAACTATAGTAGGACATTACAAATGATTTATCAGAATCCCAATGCTAGGGTTTTGGTTAATGGGAGTTTGACAGAAGTTATGGTATGGAACACTCCGAAGAAATCTGGGTTAATTAATGAAGAAAGTAGGTACATAGGGGCTAAAATCACACAAGACAATAGAGGGCTTGAGGGTATAAATTGCCATAAAACCATGAAGGAGAAGTGTAGTCTGTTGAAGAGATGGGAGTATCTGCCACTTACTATTCTTGGCAGAGATAACATAGTCAAAATGTGTATATCACCCAAATTTATTTTACACATTCAATGCTTTTCCCCTGTTGTTCAAGAAGGAGTGGTTGGATAAGCTACAGGGTAGGGTTAACAGTTTTATCTGGGACTCGAAAGGCGCATGTATTGCTTGGAAAATGTTGAGAAGGAAAAGAGAAAAGGGGGGTTTGACGCTTTGGATTTCTGTTATTATGCATGGGCTTTCCTATTAAAGAATGGGAAAACGTTGCTAACTAGCCCGCCCACCTCTGAGATAGGCAGACTGTTCAAGGTGATTCTGGTGGACATCCCGGGTGGAGATTCATGCTTCATGTATAAATTCAGCGACCCCAAAGTTTATAAGAAGGTGAGGCTGAAGGTGTTGCAGGATATGGAAGAACTTTGGGGTGCATTGGGAACGATGCAGGTTTGTCTTACTTTAGCAGATACACACCAATTTGGGACTCCCCAGACTGGGCTAAGGATAAACTGGCTCTTTCCATTAGAGAAGTGGGTATTCACAACTGTGGTCAATTGTTCCAAGATGTGTGCTGTTGACTTGGGATGAGTTTTGGGAAATGGCTGATGGAAGAATATCAAAGTTTAAATATATCCAAGTTAACAGATGGTCTCAGGCGGGGGCTTTGAGATAAGGGGCTCGAATGATCTGGAAGAGACTCTAGTCCGGGTAAGGTTAAAGAAGAAGGAAGTTGCAAAGTGGTACTGGCTGATGGTTGAATTGGCAGATGGAGATTTCGACTTGCCAGAGGAGCTGTGAGGAAAACACTTGCCGAGGATACATCTAAGACATATATGGCAAGTATCTATGAATCTTCTGTACTGCACAGTCAATCATGCTTGTTTAAGGAGAAATCATTTGTTTTCCCTCCACAGAACATATCGGCCCCCGGATAGACTATCAAAGATGGGAAAAGGCGGAGTGATGATTTGCAAAAAATGTGGACTTGAGAAGGCAAATGATATTCATATGTTTGTGGAATGCCTTGGAATTTCGACCTACTGGGAGGAGGTGTGTAATGCTCTGTACGAGATCCTCAATATTAAGATTCAAGTAAGCCTTTCCCTTGTGATTTTTGGGACCTGGAATGGCCAGGGAAAATTAAATAAAGAGAGAGTGAAACTACTTTTGTACATGATTCTCCTGGCCCGGAGGGAGATCTGTACGAGGAGGGTCAGCAACCTCCCACCTGCATATATTGAATGGTCCGGGTCAGTCACATAAAACTTGAAAATGGATGCAGTTGATCTGGAGAAGAGACGATATACGTTTAGGCTCCCATTGGCTAAATGGTTATAAAGAAAGGGTGATTGGAAGGATAAGATTCCGAAGAGCACTGGGAGTTAAGCGCTCTGTGCTATGATTATATCCTATTGCTGTTTTTATTGCTTTGATACGGAGCCGAAAAAGCCATGGAGTACCAAAGAGTTCAGCATGATACTTCCCAGGTGGGGAGTCTGCACCCCCTTGAGATTTGAGATCAGGGCCCATGTAATAAAATGAATAAGAAAATAATGTTGTTTTAAACGCTGTCTCAAGTTTTACAATTTTAATGTGATCACATTTAGTTTTTCCCATTCATTTTATCGTACCAGGAAAACGTGTGCAGTCAGCTTCCATTATGTTGAGTCCTTGTCCAAACTCAGTTTGTTCAATGTCTTATTATAGAATGATGCAAAAATAGTGCAAATGGACTTACACTTTTTGCAGCAGTGCTAGCTGACCAGGAAATTACACAGATTACCAGAAATTGACATTTATCATGAGTAACTGCACTTTCGATGTTTTCTGTGCATGAGGAAATATGTGATCTCACCGTATATAACAAGCATTGTTAAAGCCAGTATATTGGGTACTCGTACTTCAACGTTGACAAAAACAATCAAAAATGTCCTGAAAGGGGGCGTGGTCTGGCCAGGGAGGAAGATGGCCGCCTAAGCTGTGGGCTCCGCCAGGAGAGGAGCCTTTGATGCAAGCGACGCGCTTACCTACATCGTTAAACCTGCAACTTTGGTGAATTCGGCTTCGTGACGACCTGCGGAACCGTTTTATGTGCAACACGGGGCTGAGCGGTGCTCACAATGGCATCCTCTGCTGCGACGAAGTCTTGAGGTGAGCGTGACGTCGGCCGGCCTCCAACACTTCAGGAATCCCCGGTCCTCGCATGCGCGTAGACCGGGATTCCTCTCACTATCTCCGCCCCCTCTCATCGCGTTTCCCTGACGTGACTGAATTTGCGGGCGGAGTCATGAGGAGAACGAGCATGTTTCATGAAGAAGTGCTCCAACGTCACAATTAGCCCCGCGGCAGTCCCGTAAAGAGGACGATATTACTACAAAGAGGCAAATTATACTGATGCCCTGCATTATTTAAAAAAAATCAAAAAACAAAAATCTATGGATTAATCTCAGCGCTAAAAACTTTAATCTCAGATGCATCCTCCTCAACACCCGCTCCGCCCGCAAACACGCCATCGAACTCTGGGACCTTCTCGACTCAACCTCCCCAGACGTCGCATTCCTGACGGAGACCTGGCTGAATCCCGCTTCAGCCCCCGACATCGCCATTGCCATCCCGGACGGATACAAGATCACCCGCAGGGACCGCACCAACGGAGTCGGAGGAGGAGGCATCGCCATCGTCCACAGGAACACCCTCAGAGTCTCAACCAACACCGACGACACCCTCAGCACCGCCGAACACATGCACTTCCAGATCCACACCGATCCCAACACCACCCTCAGAGGAACCCTCATCTACAGACCCCCGGACCCCGACCACAGTTCAGCGATTCCATCGCTGACTTCGTCAGCACACACGCCATCGCCTCCACGGACTACATCCTCCTCGGGGACCTGAACTTCCACCTCGAGAACAACAAGGACACCAACTCCACCACCCTGATCGACAACCTCGCCACCCTCGGACTCAGACAGCTCGTGACTACACCCACCCACGCCGCCGGCCACACGCTAGACTCCATCTTTTCCGCAAGCCCACACGTCTCCTTCAACCACACCTCCGAACCCCACTGGACTGACCACCACTGCATCCACTTCACCTACAGGAAGCCCACCACGCACCACCGCACCGAACAAATGCCTCGCCGCTGCTGGAGCAGAGTCACGGAAGACCAGCTAACCACAACCCTCGCCCTGAGCCCACCCGCCGAACCCTCCGACCCCGACACCGCCGCCCGCAACCTCAGACAGTGGATCGACGACTGCGCCAACACCCTCGCCCCCCTCAAGAATCCGCCCAACAGCCACACCAGCAAGAAAGCCACCTGGTTCACCGAAGACCTCCAGGCCTCCAAACGAACATGCCGAAAACTGGAGAAGATCTGGCTCCACGAACGGACAGCGGACAGCTACGCCGCCCACAAGAGCGCAACCCGCAATCACCATCACCTCATCAGATCCGCCAAAAGGGCCTCACTCAAAGACCGCCTAGACAACAACGCACACAACAGCAAAGAGCTCTTCAACATCGTGAAGGAACTCTCCAACCCCAGCTCCAACACCAACGACATCCAGCCGTCGCAAGACCTGTGCGACTCACTGGCCACCTCCTTCCACCGCAAAATCGCCGACATCCACGACAGCTTCAACACCACGACTGCCCCGGCAACCACCGAGACCACTGCCCCCACAACCACCAACCGCCTGCTCTCCTGGACCAACATCAACGACGAGGACACCAGCGAGATCATGAACACCATCCACTCCGGTTCACCGCTAGACCCGTGCCCTCACCACATCTTCAACAAAGCCAGTACAGCCATCGCGCCCCATCTCCGGAGAATAATCAACATCTCCTTCAAGACAGCAACCTTCCCGGAAAGCTGGAAGCACGCAGAGATCACCGCCTTACTCAAGAAACCCAAGGCAGACCCCAAGGACCTCAAGAACTTCCGACCCATCTCTCTGCTCCCGTTCCCCGCGAAGGTCACCGAGAAAATCGTCAACAAACAACTGACCCGCTACCTCGAGGAGAACAACATCCTGGACCCTTCCCAGTCCGACTTCCGCAGCAACCACAGCACCGAAACCGCCCTCATCGCCGCCACCGATGACATCAGGACCCTGCTAGACAACGGAGAAACAGCAGCCCTCATCCTCCTGGACCTATCAGCCGCCTTCGACACGGTCTGCCACCACACAATACGAACACGCCTTCACGACGCCGGGATCCAAGAGAAGGCCCTGGACTGGACCACATCCTTCCTTTCCGGCAGAACACAAAGCATCCGCCTCGCCCCCTTCCGATCCAAGGCCACCAAGATCATCTGCGGCGTACCCCAAGGCTCCTCCCTCAGCCCAACGCTGTTCAACATCTACATGGCACCCCTCGCCCACGTCGCCCGACAGCACAACCTCAACATCATCGACACCCAGCTGATCCTCTCCCTCACCAAAAACCCTCACACCGCCAAAGCCCACCTCCACGAAGGAATGAAGGCCGTCGCCGAATGGATGAGGACCAGCCGCCTGAAGCTGAACTCGGACAAGACGGAGGTCCTCATCCTTGGTTCCAACCCTTCAGCCTGGGACGACTCCTGGTGGCCAACATCACTGGGAACAGCCCCGCCACCCACCGACCACGTACGCAACCTAGGGGTCATCCTCGACCCCACCCTCTCCATGACTAAGCAGGTCGACGCCGTTTCCTCATCCTGCTTCAACATCCTCCGAATGCTCCGCAGGATCTTCAAGTGGATCCCCACCGAAACAAGAAAAACAGTCACCCAGGCCCTCGTCACCAGCAGGTTGGACTACGGAAACGCCCTCTACGCAGGAACGACGGCTAAGCTCCTGGAGACGGCTGCAACGCATCCAGAACGCCTCTGCACGTCTTATCCTCGACATCCCCCGACGCAGCCACATCACACCCCACCTGAGAGACCTGCACTGGCTCCCTGTCAACAAGAGGATAACCTTCAAGCTCCTCACCCACGCACACAAAGCACTCCACAACTCCGGACCAGCCTACCTCAACAGACGACTCAGCTTCTACACCCCCACCCGCCAGCTCCGCTCGACCAGCCTCGCCCTCGCCACAGTCCCCCGCATCCGGAAACGACCGCTGGCGGCAGATCCTTCTCCCACCTCGCCGCCAAGACCTGGAACACCCTCCCCACCATCCTCCAACAGACCCAAGACCTACTGGCCTTCAGAAGACTCCTCAAGACCTGGCTCTTCGATCAGTAGCAGCACCACCCCCCTCTTCCCCCAGCGCCTTGAGACCCTCGCGGGTATGTAGTGCGCTTTATAAGTGACATGATTGATTGATTGATTAATCTCAACTTTACTACATACTGTCAAGCCACATACTTTGAGGTAAACGCGCAGTTAATTCACTTCTTATATTTCACATGCTCAGAAATCAACGTCTTGGTGAATAATTTTATTCCTCAAAATATATCCTTCTACACATAGCCCCACTCCTAAATAATCCTAAATGCAACGTTGAAGGCAGCTTATATGACTATATGTATACAGAGGTGGTGATTATGACAGCTGTATTATAGTTCTAATTCACTGTATATTGAATGAAATGAGGTGAAAGCATATACGTAATGAAATGTGACCCTTTCTGCACATGTTTTACTGCCTAATATAGCGCTCACGCATATCAAGCCTCACAAGATATCAAGCATTTAGGTCATAGGAAAAGATATACGGCATAGTGAAGTGGTTGGAATTAATAATCAGTCTCAACTCCTGCTAATAACGTTTTGAAGCTTTACTCTTTTGTGATTATTGCTGTCACTAAGATATATCAGATAATTTAGTGCATGGAAATATCATTTTAGAAAGATATTACAGAGGACTAGATACATTTTTGTGCACAGCTGTGGGACTCATCTCAATGTCAAACACTAAAGGTGGCAGTAAATCCTCTACATCACTTCTATTTTCTGAAGTCCTTAAACAGTCAAGCAAGATGCCTGGCAAAGGATCTGCTCCTCCATCAAAAGAGTCACCTCAGAACGCTAACATTTCTCCACAAGGTGATACACTGAATCACATATTACTGGAATTTCCGCGGTCAGTAGACGTCTAGAAGGTATGGATGCTAACATTTCATCCCTAACAGCTGAAACCAAAGCCATTGGTGTAGAATTGGCGGGTTTTCACACAAAAACTGATGATCTAGATTTGAGACTGACAACCGTGGAAAATCGTCTTGACGCAGTGCAAAACAAAGACCAAGAGCTGTTATTCATTCGCAGTAAGGTAGTTGACTTGGAGGACCGTAGTAGGAGAGATAATATTAGCTTTTTTGGATTTCCGGAAAATATTGAAAATCAAAATGCTAGACTATTTCTCTGTGACGTTCTTCCGAAACTAACTGGCATTACCTTTGATCCTCCATTAGAAATACAAAGAGCCCACCGCATACGTCCTCCACGGAAAGATAATACAGCTCGACCAAGGACACTCATCGCTTGTTTTTTAAGACATGAGCAAACTAGACTTTTACTAACTACAGCGCGTTCGCATGGCTCATTTTCATATAAGGGTCACGTCATCCAAATGGTTGCGGATTTCTCTAAAGAGACCAACGAGAGACGCAAAGCCTTCCTCGCTATTAGACCTCAGCTACGACAGATGGACATTAAATATGGTCTATTTGAACCAGCTCGTTTTCGTATTACTAAAAATGGGGACTCTAGAGACTTTTATGATCCAGCAGATTTGCAGCAATTCCTAGATCAGATGAAAACACAAGACATGGATACACAAGACACTTCAACTGATCATATCCATGCGAGCTTGAGTTCCACACAACAACCATTTGATAACAGAAGACGTAATATTATCAACCCTTGCCAAAGAGGAAGAGATCTAGAAAGACCTACTCGTGCCCAAGATGATAAATCTTCAGCGTTGCACGCTGCTTCTGCTTTTGCACAAGATCAACATAGAGATAAATCTCGTTCCCCTCTTAAGCCTGCCTCAGAAGAAGAATGACAATAGTAATATGAAAAATTTAGCTATTAAGTAACCATTCATATTGTTTGATTTAAAATAAGATAAACATTGCATTATTTATATTTCTATCGTAAGAGTAAAATTGATTAGACAGTGTCAACCTATACGATATAAATGGAAATTGTATTCAAATTTTGCATAATAGAATGTTGTTTATTCACCATGTATTACAATATTCTATATTAGATTATACTGTTTTATTAGAATGTTCAATTATATCGTATTATAATATTTAATAGTATTTGCTTCAGCCTTTACTCCTCTGTCTGTTCTATTTAGGGGCCGATTCCGATCTCGGTCGGAGGCGCACCCAATACCATTCGGTCGGGAAAAAAGCCATGCGAATGCCTGTTTCCCGACCGATCCGTACAGCAGACCGAACGAGTAAGTACGATGCGCACAACAGCACAGAATCCGGCCGAGCCGTACTCACCCAATCCAGGTCCTGTACTCCGACCGAGGCGAATCCGGAAACGCAGAATCGAGTCGCACGGAAGGGAAAATGCAGCTCCGTCCGGCCGACCAAGTACGATGCGCTTCCCGTACGCGCCGAACCCGTCGCTACGCACGGCACGTCAAAGCATCCGGGAGAGGCGCACATAAGCTCCGATTCGCGCCACAACACAATACACGGCTAAGAGACGAACACGCCAACGACGAGGACGACGCGAAGCGACGAGGACGACGCGAAGCAATGAGAAGGACGAACGACACGAACCTACCCATGAATCCCTTCGTCCCGATCATACCAATATTCTACATTTACTACCGGAACAGGCACGGACGCGTACGGCGCAGAAGGTAAGTCAGACACCAACCACAAAACACATACAACACGTACACGACACATCACACACACACAGAGGGATGCAGAATATACTTACACCAGCAACAGCAGCACCATAGGGCGGGATGCCCATCACCAATGCCACATATGCACACAGGGGCCTGAATGCGCACCACCACCCCTACCCAGGGGGCTGGATGCCTACCACTACTACCACCCTTAGCCAGGGTGGTGCCAGATGCCCACCACCACTACCACCCCTAGCCATGGGGGTGCCAGATGCCTACCACTACTACCACCCTCACCCAGGGGGGGCTGGATGCCTACCACTACTACCACCCTCACCCAGGGGGGGCTGGATGCCCACCACTACTACCACCCTCACCCAGGGGGGGCTGGATGCCTACCACTACTACCACCCTTAGCCAGGGTGGTGCCAGATGCCCACCACCACTACCACCCTTAGCCATGGGGGTGCCAGATGCCTACCACTACTACCACCCTCACCCAGGGGGGGCTGGATGCCTACCACTACTACCACCCTTAGCCAGGGGGGCTGGATGCCTACCACTACTACCACCCTCACCCAGGGGGCTGGATGCCTACCACTACTACCACCCTCACCCAGGGGGGCTGGATGCCTACCACTACTACCACCCTCACCCAGGGTGGGCTGGATGCCTACCACTACTACCACCCTTAGCCAGGGGGGGCTGGATGCCTACCACTACTACCACCCTCACCCAGGGGGGGCTGGATGCCTACCACTACTACCACCCTTAGCCAGGGGGGCTGGATGCCTACCACTACTACCACCCTCACCCAGGGGGGCTGGATGCCTACCACTACTACCACCCTTCGCCAGGGGGGGCTGGATGCCTACCACTACTACCACCCTCACCCAGGGGGGGCTGGATGCCTACCACTACTACCACCCTTAGCCAGGGGGGGCTGGATGCCTACCACCACTACCACCCTTAGCCAGGGGGGCTGGATGCCTACCACTACTACCACCCTCACCCAGGGGGGCTGGATGTCTACCACTACTACCACCCTCACCCAGGGGGGCTGGATGCCTACCACTACTACCACCCTCACCCAGGGGGCTGGATGCCTACCACCACTACCACCCCCACTCATAGGATGGACAATGCATGACACAACCAGCACACCACAACCTAGGGAATGCAAGAAAAAGACATCCCCCAACACCATGACAAGCGTGTGTAGACTGTGTCAAATGCCTACAACACTGAACATGACTTTGAACATACAATGTGACCCCCTAGCACATGTGCCACACATATATGTGTGTGGCCCCCACAATGCAAGCAGGCCATGACCATTGTGGCAATGGGGTCCAAACCCCCATCATCACAGTGACCAAAAGGTAAGTGTGGGGTCCATAGCTGAAGCACATTCTGAACATTGTGGCAATGGGGTCTAACGCCCCATCACCACAGTGACCAAAATGTAAGTGTGGGGTCCATAGCTGAAGCACATTTTGAACATTGTGGCAATGGGGTCTAAACCCCCATCATCACAGTGACCAAAAGGTAAGTGTGGGGTCCATAGCTGAAGCACATTCTGAACATTGTGGCAATGGGGTCTAACGCCCCATCACCACAGTGACCAAAAGGTAAGTGTTGACAAAGAAAGAGCTGCAACTGCCAAACTGCATGGATGATTCCTGGTCACAGAACAAAAAACACATCAGTGGCAAAGTAGTGTATGTGTCCCATTGCAACATAAATTGGGTGAGCCAAATACTGCAGTGCAAATAAGACATAGCTTTGGCCATGTGCAGACAAACAACACCCATGGGGGCTGACACTGTCAACATTCATCAATGACACAATGACAGAAGTGACCATCAGAATGCAGACCCACATATTTGCACCAATGGGCACACAAATGCAGATACCCTGTGGAGACTGCAGATGTGAGGTGAACAGATACCATACCATGGCAGCAATGGGACACACAAACCATGATCATTGTGCTGACCGATGACCTAGGAGTCCCAGGGACAGCAGGGGAAACCCACCAAACTACATACAGCCAATGGCACACCCAAGATATGCCAATGCAGTGGTGCAGATGCACAAACACAAACAGGCAGACCCACACTGCACATCATACACAACAGGTGAGGGGGGGGTGCCAGTGTCCCCAGGAAACCACACAACACATGAGGAGACCTGAATACCAATCATACAGATGTGCATACAGTGCCACACAAAGGTGACTCATGGATCCAAATCCCCTATGTGGGCAAGCAGGCATTGTCAGATGAGAGTGAGCACAAATCACACATGTCACACAGGCACGTAGGAACAGCAACTGACACAGCAAGACACAGACACACCACAGCACTACCCCCAGGGCCCCCACAATGTGGTGACCCTGGGCTGCATTACAATCCCACTGTGATGACAAAGCTAAATGTCGTTCACACTGTGAACCACAGTCATGTGTCCTGAGCAACAAACTACCATCATACCTACACAAGCACAAATCAATCAGCATGGCCAGTAAGCCAAGGCCAACATGGAGGCAGGGGCCTAGCCGGGCAACAACTCTCATCTGCACACACTCAACACCACACCCCTCGACCTCCAACAATGTGCAGCAGTGAAGCACACATGCACTGGTGACATTGCACATGCACCCATGACTATTCCAGGGTGGTGGGTGGGAACCAAGGTGCAGAAACACATCACACATGGCCACTCAACAAGACTCCTGAATGTCTGACACACTGCACACTACGCTGTACATGGACATGACGGCAATACCACACCAACCAATGGGATCCCAGCCACAGTCACACACCAATGAAGAAGCCAAGGTCACCCACAAAGAACACACATAGACAACAACCAACATTGCAGCCCGGACCCTGAGGAGTGCCAGCAGTCACACACACAACGTGTCACAATCACTGAAAGATAACACAAACTGGAAATCACATGACAGGGGCAAACAACAAGTGCCAAGGGGAAACCTGACTGTGACCCATCTGCGTCTGCACACAAACTCAGCCCTGACAGCAAACACACCTATGGGTGACACCCTGATGACCAGTAATGTGCCATGCACCCACATCACAGAGAACCCAGGGAGAAGACTTTGGGGGAACATAGGTCAACTCAGCAAGCATCACAAACAGGTACAACACTAGGGATCACAGCATGCACAGCTAAACGGAAGTGAACACACAGACATGCACATACAACACACACCTTGGGCGCAGGCAATGTCACAGGAGTACACACTGCCATGAGGGGACTCCACTCCTGTGTGAGGAAAGCTGTGCCATATGTTGCCTCAGTAGGGCCCCATCATGTCAGCTGAGCACTTGGTCACACAATCAACAATTAGCACCAAATGAGGGCTCCCATCACATCAGCCTGGTCATGGAAGTGCCAACGGAATCATCAGCACAGATCCAACACACTTGTATAGCAATGTTGCACTGACTACACGGATGAGTCCTTCCCCATTGATGCCCAAACCTGCATGTCCAGTGGAGATGGCCACACGGTCAGGGAAGTAGACGAATTGAACAATGGCAGGCACAACAGATGTGCAGGGGTGGAAGCCACAGATGTGAAATAGCTAATCTAAGTAGGAAATCCCATTGCCAAATACTGAACACATGACACCCTCAGATGCTGCTATGGATGACATGGATACACCACAGGATAGGACACATTCCCCCTGGACCACATGGGTTCCTGCACAGTAACACTTCAGCATCATGAGACCAAATATCACCATCACTGCAGCAAGGGCATGGTTAGCATCATCAACAACATGTACATCAGAAGCATAAGCACTAGAGAACAGAAAGTTGCTTTATTCAGCATATGTGTGGAATGAAAACAAAGTCCAGAAAAAACACAAAGGCCAATGGCCAGTCCATTGTCAAAGTCCAAACTGGGTGACAGTGGCAGATGTCACCCTACGCATGCCTGCACAAAACCAGGGACAATCCACTAGGAGGGGCAACCGGGGGGCAGGCCAGGCACCACAGGGACAGGATCAGGGCTCACCAGGAGGAAGCAGGGAAGGGGTGGTGGGTGCTGGAGAGCCACTGACAACTGCAGTGGAGGTGTCTGACATGGTGTGTGCCGGCACAACTGGGGGGCATGACTCAGATGTTGTGGGTGCCGGCACGACTGCAGTGGACCCTGCAGATGGAGTGGACAGGTCCGCCACTGCAGTGCCCAAGTCAGACAGGGTGGAAGTGGACTCCACTGCAGTGCCTACCACCAGGGGAGGAGAATGGGGAACAGGCAAGGTGGGCTGGACAGAGGGGAGGACACCCTCACCACATCAGTGGCACAGACAAGCGCAGCGGGGGTGTGGTGCCGGGAGAGCAAGTGGCAGGGGGAGAAGGCCGGATCCTCTTGGGGATGGTATATCTGTGGGTGGGGGAACCTGGGGCAGGGTGTGGTGGGGGCACCTGTGGAGTGGGGCCCTGAGGGATGGAGGAAGGAGACCTGGTGCCTGAGCTGCAGGGCGGCGGCAGGGTCTTGCTCTTACGACTCCGGGGGACTTGCGGGTGGGGGCCTCAGTCTGTCTGCGCCTGGGGGAGGGTGTCCGGGGGCGAGGGGCACTCTGCTCCGTGTGGGTGGGCTTCCTCTTCCCCCTGAATGCTGTATCAGCTGGATCGGAGGGGAAGAGGCTGAGGTCACTGAGGAAGAGCCGCTGGGTCTTTGGGGTTGCAGGTGAGGCAAGGGAGGGTGTTTTGGAGGGAGAGGCAACTGAGGACTGCGCAGTGCTCGTGGATGCGTGTGTGTGTTCCAGGGCCCCATCCCCTGTGAGTCTGGTTTCAGTCCCCTGACTGTGCGTGCGGGTGCGTTTTGTTTGTGGCGTGTGTGTCTGTGTGCTGGATGTGTGTGTGCTGGTGTGTGCCTGTGCCGGTGTGTGTGTGTGCTTGGGACGGGTAAGGTGCTGGGGAGTGTGGATGGAGCAGAGGCAGGAGGGGTGAGGGACTGTCTGAGGAGGGACACTGCTGCCGTCAGGGAGGAGTCCATGGACCTATTGCCCCTCTGTAGGTCAGACATGCCCGATGAGATGCCCTCCATGAATGACACCAGCTGAGTCAACAGAGCGGTGTGCGCATGGAGGACACTCAGCATGGCTGTCTGCCCTACATGGAGCTGGCGAAGGAGGTACACAGACTCCTCACTCAGGGCAGCAGGGGACACAGGGGCAGGGGGTGCGGTGCCTGGCCCAAAGGAGACACGCTCCCGAACATGGGAGCCTCCACGGACCTGGGGAATGGGAGCCGATGGGAGGGCGGTGGTGGTGCTGGTGGTGGCGGGGACAGCAACACTAGCTGGGGTGTGGTGGCTGCTGACACCCGCCTCCATAAGGGAGTCATCCTCTGAGTTGCTCTGGTCCTCAGCTGAGGTGGATGGTGCTGAGGACTCCTCGGTGTGGCTCCCCTCGCCCTCCGTGCCACTGGGTCCCTCCGACCACTCCTCGGCTGCTGACCCAGTCTGGCTCTCCGGCTCCTCCTGGTCCGTGGAGCTGTCCCCTTCCGTGGCCGTGGATGTATCTGCAAACAATGGGGAAACAGACAGACATCAGTCACCTGCACCAAACGCACACACCACTGTGAGCACAGCACATTACAGAGCAAGCCCTGGCATCATTAGTTGTACATTGCTAAAAGTGCCCTAACTGAACAGGAGAAGCCAATTGTCAGTCTGATGCCAACCATGGCACTCACATCCCACATGGCCTTGCACCCATCTGTCTGGTGTCTGTTGGATAGCAACACCCCAGTGTGGACACATGCACCAACTACACAGTAGTTGGAAAGTGCAGAGGACACGGTGTAGCATGTGGACATGCACACATCACAACTCTTGCCACTGAGTCAGTACAGGTTTCCGGATGAAAGGGACGCCCAGAGTCAAATAGGATATGCATGTGATGCATACCAGCGACAGACACCATGATGCACCCATGTCCTGATAGCCATCGCCACAATGGTGTGCATGTAGCACATGTCACTCCCCTGCAGGATCACCAATAAGTAGACACATGCCATGGCGGAGGCATGACTGCTAAGTCATACATCACTGTCTCAGTGATGTATGACTTGGCAGCCAGACAACAACACTCTGCACTGTGTCACAATAGTAGGTCATGGGGAATGCAAGTCCTGGAGCTGCACAAGTGCACATGTACATCCCCCACACAACACATCATCTTAATCCTCATCTGTCCAGGTCATACCGATTGGACATATGGGAGACCTGTGACACTACCCTCTGAACCTGAGCCCCTCACAATCTGCTGTGAATGGGGAACAGCTGCCTGAACTTCACATTCGCATACCCCAGTCTGCACGGGCAGCTGATCAAACACCTATGTGACACACAAGTATCGTCTCCTATGGTCACATCTCCAGTGGCATGCTGAGCCCCTACCAAGAAACACCTCAGCAGTCCTGGCAACTAATCCACAGCACACTGACACAGAGGCAGACACCTGAGGGGTCAAATCACTGCGAACAATGTGTCAGCTGATACACGGGAGTGGGAGTACAGAGTGCATTGCATGGCCTGGAGTAGGCATGACTGTCCTGCCCCACATGAATGAGGGATGAGCCCTGGACAGTGGATAGCTGGCTATGTATGTGTGACACACGCAATCTGCACACTCCTGGGGCCCAAACATTGTTCCCACCCGCTGCATGGGCGTGTGCCACATACCCCAGGCACATGTGGTGGCTCAGCTCAGCAAGTGGACCGCATATCAAAGCAACACGCAGATTACATGTCCGAACACAGGCGTTGTGTGAACAATGGACCCACCCATGATGCCCACAACAGAGTTAGGGAAACAGATGCTGTCCCCCACCTTTAGTGAAGCAAACTGCAAGGACACAGTCCCAAGTGACACAATTCCCTGAATGTAAGGGCCACACCTGGGTATCAGATGAGGAGTGGGCAGTGCACAATAGAGGGACATTGCTCCTGGACAACAAGACTGCTGCACTGTGGCAGTTGAACCAGGCCAGAGGAGGGCACAAAGCATGTAATACAGAGTTCACAGTGCAGTCTTTGACTCACCCCCTCCTTGCTGCTGTCTGGCCTTCAGCTGCCCATCCAGGTCTGGAAACACCACCGCCAGGATCTGGAGCATGTGGGGGGTCAGGGTCCGTGTTCCGCCCCTCCTGCGAGGAGGCGACAGCTTCAGCTGGACCCGTGCAATCCTCCGGGTCCAGCCCCGAAGGTCCTGCCACCTCTTCTGGCAGTTGCGGATCCGGCGCTTGTAGACCCCCACGGACCAGACAGCCCGGACGATGTCCTTCCAGATCTCCTGCTTCCGATGGGCATTAACCTGTCAGGATGACAAAGTGAAAAGGCCATTACTACACATGCAACATATCCGTGCATGACACAGTTGTATATACATGTCTCATTCACAGGGGCACATGATGTACACAGGCAGTGCAACGCTGCCCATGGACACTTTGCCAGACGTCACTACATGGTATCATTGCATGGGAAGTAAAACCTTGTTCAAATGCACTGTCACTGCACCATACCTGTCCAGTGCATGTCACTACACACTATGGGGGGTGACAACTACTCAGTGAGCCTGCTAGCCAGTGGCGTGCAGACTTTCAGCCTTGCTAGTCAGACAAAATGCACATTCAGAAAGGCAGTGCACAGAACACTCACCTGCTCCCCTGGTGTCCCATACAGCTTGCTGTACTGTGGAAGTAGGCTGTCCAGCAGGGCCTGGTTCTCCTCAAGGCTGAAGGCTGGGGCTCTGTCCACAGTACGTGCCATTGCAGGGTCCAGAGGGGCAGAGACAGCAGCAGTGCAGTGGCAGATGTCGTCCTGGAGCATGTAGTGCAGGCAAGTGAGCTCTCAGGGGAACAGCCAGCAATATATATGTGCTGGAGAGGCAGATACTGTCCCTTGTGTCCAAAGTGATAGGTCCAAGTCGTTTGCATCTTCTGAATCTGGCCAATCCATGGAATAGCAGCACCAATACACGCCCACGGCATCCTTCAAATCTTCAACTTCATGACATACATGATTTTGCAACATTGTTGTGGGTGACCAACTGAATTTCCAGCAACCGACTCGTTCGAAATTCGAAAACGCGTCCGTTGCCAGGCAAGGCCATTGTCAATGGGTGCGCACCGATCGGTCCATTGCGGTACAACGCGTACAGGGGTACAACGCGTACCCACACACATTGAATGCAATGGGCCGGCCGGGGGCACCGATCGGTCCATTGCTGATCAACGCGTACAGGGGTACAATGCGTACCCGCACACATTGAATGCAATGGGCCGGCCGGGGGCACCGATCGGTCCATTGCGGTACAACGCGTACAGGGGTACAACGCGTACCCGCACACATTGAATGCAATGGGCCGGCCGGGGGCACCGATCGGTCCATTGCGGTACAATGCGTACAGGGGTACAACGCATACCCGCACACATTGAATGCAATGGGCCAGCCGGGGGCACCGATCGGTCCATTGCTGATCAACGCTTACAGGGGTACAACGCGTACCAACGCGTACAGGGGCACAATGCGTACCTGCACACATTGAATGCAATGGGCCGGCCGGGGGCACCGATCGGTCCATTGCGGTACAACGCGTACAGGGGTACAACGTGTACCCGCACACATTGAATGCAATGGGCCGGCCGGGGGCACCGATCGGTCCATTGCTGATCAACGCGTACAGGGGTACAACGCATACCAACGCGTACAGGGGCACAATGCGTACCTGCACACATTGAATGCAATGGGCCGGCCGGGGGCACCGATCGGTCCATTGCAGTACAACGCGTACAGGGGCACAACGCGTACCTGCACACATTGAATGTAATGGGCCGGCCGGGGGCACCGATCGGTCCATTGCTGTTCAACGCATCCCTGTACAAGTGACTGGCATATGTCACCATGCCTGTCTCAGATGGACATATGCCAGCCACAGATAGCTCCCAGGGAGTGAGGGGCACACCTACAACACGACAGCCTGTCCAAACTGTATGATAAGGCATGTAAGGCTGCATTTCCTATTGTGTGTATGTTGGTGTACATGTTGTCCTGTGGGTGTCACCTGGGGGCAGCAACCCCCAGGCTGTGCACGTGTTCATGGGGACAGGATCCTGGGTGTTACGTGTACATGACCACTGTGATGTGCAACTGTTCATATCTGTGCATGTGCCATGGTCACATTTCACGGTGGTGTATGTGTATGTCATGTCACATACCCCGTGAGTCCCATGTGGGACGGTATGTTTGAGCCAGGGTGTCCCAGTGGCACAATAGTGATGGTACTCCACAGTCTGTGTGCATGTAGTGTTTACAATGTCTCTGATTTCATGTGCACAATGGGAGACAGTCTCCACATCCACGTTGTGTGTGCATGGACTTTGATGTTGTGCGTGTGTGTGTCACAGACGTCCATGTCTGTCCTGCAGTGGCAAGTGGGACCACTACCTGTGGGGGTCATAGTTGTTTTGCTGTGGTGTATACATGATACTCCATGTAATGCCAGTGTCCATGTGGCAATACAGGGTCCCTGGGAATGTACCTGTCGTTGAGCTGTGATGCCTGGGGCACATCTGTCCTCACATGTCACTGTGGGGGGTGATTGTGACACGGCAGCAGGAGATGGGAACTGTGACACGGCCTCATGATATCCAATGGGCCAACCTGGGACTTATTGATGCCACTTGTTGGACCGTGATGACAGATGTTGGCCATGTATGTACCATACATGTCCTTACGGAACTGCACACTTCATGTAGTTGTGCCTCATAATGATGTATGTTGGGATATTGAGTGTGTTCAATGCCGCATATGTGGGCTGACTGACAATCTTGCTTACTTCTCCTCTGCACTGCAGGGCTCCTGCTGTCCATCGACCATTCCCAGACCTGGCAACGATGGTGGAACGGGACAGCATCCGATGGTACCGCTTCACCAGGCAGCTGATTGAGGATTTGGCAGTGCAGTTGGCCCCACATTTGCAGCCTGGCCGGCCGTATCCTACAGCGCTGACCCCCAAGGTGAAGGTGATGGCAGCCCTACACTTCTTTGCCACCGGTACCTTCCAACATACTGTGGCGACTGCTGGTGGGATGTCACAGACCATGTTGAGCCGTGTGCTCCGCGATGTTTTGGCGGCAATGTTGCTATTCCTGAACCGGTACATCTATTTCCCTAGACTGCGACGACTCACTGACGTGAAGAGTGACTTCTATGCCCTGGGGAGGATGCCGCATGTCATTGGCTCCATTGATGGGACACATGTGGCTTTGGTACCACCACAGGCCCAGGAGCAGGCCTACAGGAACCGCAAGCACTACCACTCGGTCAATGCACTGGTGGTGTGTCTTGCAGATATGACCATCACACACGTGTGTGCCCGTTTCCCTGGTTCAGCACACGATGCCTTTGTGATGAGGAGTAGTCGCATCCCCAGGATGATGGCACAGATGCAGAACCAGCGTGCCTGGCTTGTCGGTGTGTACTGACTTTGTGCCATTGTGTGTGATCTGATCTGTAGTATTCCGCCCACTTTTCCAAGTCAGCTAATGTGCACTTGTCTGTCAGTAGGTGACTCGGGATACCCCAACATGCCGTGGTTGCTGACACCCCTCAGGAACCCTGTGACACCAGCCCAGATGCGCTACAATGAGGCACATGGTCGGACCAGGAGAGTGATTGAGCGGACATTTGGTCTCCTGAAGAGCCGCTTCCGCTGCCTGGACAAGACCGGAGGGTCCCTCCCATATGCCCCTGCGAAAGTGTGCAAGATTATCATCGTCTGCTGCATGCTCCACAACCTGGCAGTGCGGAAGGAGTTGCCTCTCATCCAGGATGACAATGACCAACATCCGCCACCTGTGGAGGATCCTGGCCTGGACCACGATGCCAGTAATGATGATGATGATGATGAGGGTGATGTCCGCACACAGCTCATCACCAACTTCTTTAGCTGAATGTGAGTATCCTGAGGTGTCATGTCAATGATGTGAGTTGGCATGATATGTGTAGGTGGTGCTCTGGTGCTGTTGGAGTGTGTCCATGGGCTACTTGACTGGATGTGTGTTGCGATGTGTGCTTACAGGTGGGCTGTACTCCCCAACAGTGTTGACATGCTAACTTGGTTCTGGGTGGGTATCTTGTAACATGTATTGTGCATGAGTTTTGCTGTTCTGTCCTGTTCTCCATTGCTTTTGACTGTGTGTCATTTCTGTCCTTCAGGGGTACTTTCAGATTCGTTTGGTCAACTGTGTCCACCGACGACGTGATTGCACTTCCAGGGTGGTAGCTGTTGTGTCCCTACAGGTGATGTGCGCCACACCCATGGATTTCCTTCCGTCTACAGTTGTTGACTTTGTGCCCGCTGCCAGGTGGGATTACCGTGCATCTGTAGTGGTTACGACATGTTGCAACTGTGTAATAAACCTGTGCTTCACTTTGTGATGTGCGTTGTCTGTGGTCACACATTTGACTGCCATTTGCTTACTGCACCTGTGGGCTACTTGACTACAACTGGGAATGGGTGTGGTGTCTGTGCATTGCACCGTCTTCCCTGGCAACATCAGTGTAGGCAATGAGTCAGATGGCCTAGGTGTGTATGTGTTGTGTAGCCCTGGTGGTGTGTCTCCCTCATATGTGTCACGTTGCCTTAACTCACATGCCTGTGTTGTACTTGCTGTTGCAGTTCGCATACACAGTGTAATTTTGCAGTTCATCATCCCCATAACAGCACCCACGTTGGAATCACAACAGAGGCAAGTATGGTGTATTAGTGTGTTTATTGTGATACATTTGTGTGAATAGTGCATAGGATGGGTAGTGCTGTACATAAATCTTGCAATCAGAAGTTCCTAGGTGAATTGAAAGTACTGGTAGACAAAATCCCCAGTATCGGGGCCACAGTTGTCTGAGACATTGGTCCAACTTGTACTCCCCATGCAATGTGTGGGAGTAGTGTTGCCGTCAACAGGGTGAACAGTCTGTGCACAAAGGTGAACATCCAGAACAGGTTCAGGGTTCCTGGGAGTTGCGCTTGGCCATCGGCCTCTCACTTGCCCCTCCTCGGACGACCCCTCTTCTTGGGGGGGCCCCTCAAGTACAGGCTGCTGCGGTGCAGGGGACTCTCCGCCAGAGTCATCCTCCCTCCCTGTGGCAGTTGCAGTTTGTTCAGCACCAGATGTTGTTGGCACACAGGGAGGTGTGGACTGGTTGCTGTTCATCTGGCGGAGGCATTGTAAAATGTCCCTGTGCACCGCCGTCATCTCATGCAGTGCATCCCACTTGGACTCCACGCGGGACATGTGTGAGTCCACGCGGGACATGTGTGACTCCACGTGGGACATGTGAGAGTCCAAGCAGGCATGATGGGCAGCCTGCTGCTGTTTCATGTCTCTGAGGAGCCCCACTACCTGGCTGAGGTCTCCGGTGCTGGACTGGTACGCATCAGCTATGCGTACCAGTTGTGGGTCATCATGCACACCAGCAACCTCTGCAAGCAGCGACCTCTGTCTCCCACCCCTCCCACCACCCCTGCTGACATGTGCAGTGCGTGCAGTGGCACGCACAGATGACCCTGGTCCACCTTGGGGGTTGGTGGTGGTGGTGGTGTCCATGGCCCCAGGTTGGTCCAGGGTCCCTGTGCTGGTGTTGCTCCTTGTTCTGTCCATGTCGGCAGGGATGGTATTTGTGGTGACAGTCGTTGGAGGGGTGGGTGCAGGGGGTGCAGCTGGAGGTCCTGCTGGTGCTGCAGCTGGTGGTCCTGCTGGTGCTGCATGTAGACTTGCACCGGATGTGCCAGGTTGGTCTTCTTCGTCTGAGGAGGGCAGAGGCTGTACAACACCAGTGAGCTCCGCATACTCTTGAGCCTGGGACTGGGACTCCTCAGCGTCTGCTGCTGTGTCCCCATCATCACCTGTTTTTGGGAGACACACACAATGTATGTTATGTTTCTGCAGGCATCAATGGTTGACACACCTGACAGTTGTGACTGTGCCTCTGGGTGCGGGCCTGTACATTGCATTGTCCTAAGTCGTCACAGTCAGGGGTTGATTTTGGTGTGGCACATTGTCCTGCATTATTTGGGCATTTCTATGTATTTGTTGGGGTGTGAACATGGTCTGCATTGGTTGTATTTGGTTGACAGCTTGCCCTCCTTCCCACCCAGCCAGTCAGTTATCCCACCATGGACTGTGCTTGCATTGCAGGGAGTGGAAGTTGTCTCTCAGGATGTCAGTCAGTGGTGTCCTGCTGTTTGTTGGTGCACAGTTCCCAGTAGGGCCTTGTGCTCCCCGCAGCAGTAGCCAGTGTCAGCCATCTTGTGAGTCCTTCTCCACTCCCTGTGATGTGAGCATGGTTCAGGGTGGTGTTGATGGGACAGTTGTGGGGGTGACCAATATCTGTGACTGCCACTCCCATCATGCTATTGCCTCCACCCCACTTCCCAGCATTCCCATACTTACTTGCTTTTGTGGGGAGTTCAGTGTGTGTGGGTGTGAGAGCAATGGCAAGATGGCTGACAGTGGTGTCCTGCTGTTGGTTGGTGTGCAGTTCCCAGCATGCCCTTGTGCTCCCCACGACACAGCAACAGTGTCAGACATCTTTGATGGGCCTTTCCACTCTCTGTGGGATGTGCATGCGTGAGTGTGAGCTTGCTGGGCCATGTGGTGGGGGATGTAGAGCTGTGACTACGACTCCCATCATGCTATTGCCTCCAACCCCCTTCCCAGCATGCCCATGCTTCCTTCCTTTTGACTCTGCTTCCCTGTGGGGTGGGCTGGCTGTGCTGACAGGGTGGCTGGGAGTGTTGTCCTGGCAGTTGTTTGGCTAAAAGTCCCAAGAGTGTCCCTGTGCTTCACACAACATAACTCAGGGTGGTGGTTCTTTGTGGGATCTTGAGTTAGGATGGGAGGCATTGCATTCTACCAGGTGGGTTCTGTGGAGTTTGTGTTGAGGGGGGGTGTGAGGGGAGGTGCTTGTGACTATGGTCAGTGCTGCAAGTCCTCCTTCCCACCCAGCCAGCCAGATATCCCACCATGGTACGTGCTTGCATTGCAGGGAGTGGAAGTTGTCTCTCAGGATGTCAGTCAGTGGTGTCCTGCTGTTTGTTGGTGCACAGTTCCCAGCAGGGCCTTGTGCTCCTCACAGCAGTAGCCAGTGTCAGCCATCTTGTGAGTCCTTCTCCACTCCCTGTGATGTGAGCATGGTTCAGGGTGGTGTTGATGGGACAGTTGTGGGGGTGAGCTATGTCTGTGACTGTGACTCCCATCATGCTATTGCCTTCACCCCACTTGCCAGCATTCCCATACTTACTTGCTTTTGTGGGGAGTTCAGTGTGTGTGGGTGTGAGGGCAATGGCAAGATGGCTGACAGTGGTGTCCTGCTGTTTGTTGGTGTGCAGTTCCCAGCATGCCCTTGTGCTCCCCACAGCAGTAGCCAGTGTCAGCCATCTTGTGTGTCCTTCTCCACTCCCTGTGATGTGAGCATGGTTCAGGGTGGTGTTGATGGGCCAGTTGTGAGGCTGAGCAATATCTGTGACTACCACTCCCATCATGCTATTGCCTCCACCCCCTTCCCAGCATACCCATGCTTCCTTCCTTTTGACTCTGCTTCCCTGTGGGGTGGGCTGGCTGTGCTGACAGGATGGCTGGGAGTGTTGTCCTGGCAGTTGTTTGGCTAAAAGTCCCAAGAGTGTCCCTGTGCTTCACACAACATAACTCAGGGTGGTGGTTCTTTGTGGGATCTTGAGTTAGGATGGGAGGCATTGCATTCTACCAGGTGGGTTCTGTGGAGTTTGTGTTGAGGGGGGTGTGAGGGGAGGTGCTTGTGACTATGGTCAGTGCTGCAAGTCCTCCTTCCCACCCAGCCAGCCAGATATCCCACCATGGTACGTGCTGGCATTGCAGGGAGTGGAAGTTGTCTCTCAGGATGTCAGTCAGTGGTGTCCTGCTGTTTGTTGGTGCACAGTTCCCAGCAGGGCCTTGTGCTCCTCACAGCAGTAGCCAGTGTCAGCCATCTTGTGAGTCCTTCTCCACTCCCTGTGATGTGAGCATGGTTCAGGGTGGTGTTGATGGGACAGTTGTGGGGGTGAGCTATGTCTGTGACTGTGACTCCCATCATGCTATTGCCTCCACCCCACTTGCCAGCATTCCCATACTTACTTGCTTTTGTGGGGAGTTCAGTGTGTGTGGGTGTGAGGGCAATGGCAAGATGGCTGACAGTGGTGTCCTGCTGTTGGTTGGTGTGCAGTTCCCAGCATGCCCTTGTGCTCCCCACAGCAGTAGCCAGTGTCAGCCATCTTGTGTGTCCTTCTCCACTCCCTGTGATGTGAGCATGGTTCAGGGTGGTGTTGATGGGCCAGTTGTGAGGCTGAGCAATATCTGTGACTACCACTCCCATCATGCTATTGCCTCCACCCCCCTTCCCAGCATGCCCATGCTTCCTTCCTTTTGACTCTGCTTCCCTGTGCGGTGGGCTGGCTGGGCTGACAGGATGGCTGGGAGTGTTTTCCTGGCAGTTGTTTGGCTAAAAGTCCCAAGAGTGTCCCTGTGCTTCACACAACATAACTCAGGGTGGTGGTTCTTTGTGGGATCTTGAGTTAGGATGGGAGGCATTGCATTCTACCAGGTGGGTTCTGTGGAGTTTGTGTTGAGGGGGTGTGAGGGGAGGTGCTTGTGACTATGGTCAGTGCTGCAAGTCCTCCTTCCCACCCAGCCAGCCAGATATCCCACCATGGTACGTGCTTGCATTGCAGGGAGTGGAAGTTGTCTCTCAGGATGTCAGTCAGTGGTGTCCTGCTGTTTGTTGGTGCACAGTTCCCAGCAGGGCCTTGTGCTCCCCACAGCAGTAGCCAGTGTCAGCCATCTTGTGAGTCCTTCTCCACTCCCTGTGATGTGAGCATGGTTCAGGGTGGTGTTGATGGGACAGTTGTGGGGGTGAGCTATGTCTGTGACTGTGACTCCCATCATGCTATTGCCTCCACCCCACTTGCCAGCATTCCCATACTTACTTGCTTTTGTGGGGAGTTCAGTGTGTGTGGGTGTGAGGGCAATGGCAAGATGGCTGACAGTGGTGTCCTGCTGTTGGTTGGTGTGCAGTTCCCAGCATGCCCTTGTGCTCCCCACAGCAGTAGCCAGTGTCAGCCATCTTGTGTGTCCTTCTCCACTCCCTGTGATGTGAGCATGGTTCAGGGTGGTGTTGATGGGCCAGTTGTGAGGCTGAGCAATATCTGTGACTACCACTCCCATCATGCTATTGCTTCCACCCCCCTTCCCAGCATGTCCATGCTTCCTTCCTTTTGACTCTGCTTCCCTGTGGGGTGGGCTGGCTGTGCTGACAGGATGGCTGGGAGTGTTGTCCTGGCAGTTGTTTGGCTAAAAGTCCCAAGAGTGTCCCTGTGCTTCACACAACATAACCCAGGGTGGTGGTTCTTTGTGGGATCTTGAGTTAGGATGGGAGGCATTGCATTCTACCAGGTGGGTTCTGTGGAGTTTGTGTTGAGGGGGGTTTGAGGGGAGGTGCTTGTGACTATGGTCAGTGCTGCAAGTCCTCCTTCCCACCCAGCCAGCCAGATATCCCACCATGGAACGTGCTTGCATTGCAGGGAGTGGAAGTTGTCTCTCAGGATGTCAGTCAGTGGTGTCCTGCTGTTTGTTGGTGCACAGTTGCCAGCAGGGCCTTGTGCTCCCCACAGCAGTTGCCAGTGTCAGCCATCTTGTGAGTCCTTCTCCACTCCCTGTGATGTGCGCATGGTTCATGGTGGTGTTGATGGGACAGTTGTGGGGGGCAATATGTGTGACTACGACTCCCATGATGCTATTGGCTACACTGACTTGGCCAGCATACACAGAATTCCTTCCTTTCAGTGGTCTTCAGTGTGTGTTGGTGTTGTTGTGGTGGCTACATGTCTGGATGTGTTTGTTAGTTCTATTTGTGCCACTGCCTAGCTGTAGTTGTAGTTGTGTTTGTACATGTGATGGCACGGTTGAATGTAACTTTTTTGATGGCATGTGTTGTGTTTATCTGACTGACATACACATTTTGGGATGATTCTGTTCTGGTTGCTGTGTAATTGCTATGAGTGCATGGTTTGACTCTCCCCTTGACAGTGATGTGTGTGTGTATTGTGGCAGAATATTGTGTACATTTGTTGTGTACTCACCAGGCTCTGGGATGTTCTCTAGTCCATATACGCTCACTGGCGGAAGGATGGCCCGCACCTTCTCCTCCCAGGGCCTGAGGTATACTGGCTTGGCAGGAGGGCCACTGCCGGTGTATTGGCTCAGGAGGTAGTCTTTCTTGAGCAGGTCCCGTACCCTCCTGCGCACGTCATACCACCTGTTCTGGATGTCGGTCTTTGTGCGCAGACATGGTGATTGTGCGTTCACCCTGTTGATGATCCTCTCCCACATCTTGGTTTTCTGGGAGATGGGGGTCTGTTGGACCAGTGTGCCAAACAGCTGTGGCTCTACCCTGAGGATCTCGTCTACCATGACTTCCAATTCACAATCTAGGAACTTGTGATTCTTCTTGGGGGCATGGTGATGGGTGGTGATGGTGAGTGATGTGTGTGTTGGTGTGCAGGTGAGGGTGTGTGAGTGTGTGTTTTGCTGGGTGTATGTGAGGTAGGTATTTGTTGGTGTGCTGATGGTGTGTGGCTTGTGTGAGGGATGAGCTGTGTATGTGTGGTTGCTGTCTGTTGGGTGCTGGCAGTGGAATGGCATTTGCAAAGGATCATGGTTGTGATTTGTGTCCTTTATATGGGTGGAGTTGTGGGTGTGTCTTTGTTCTCTGTCCCCACCCCCCAGTATTTATTGGCTTTGTAATTGCTTGTTTGGCCTTTTTTGTGTGATTTTTCCTTTGTACTGTCTGTGCATGTTGGAAACGTTCTTGTGACCGAGTCGGACCCTGCATTTGTCTCGTACGGTGTTCTCTGTTTCGTTCACGCTGTGTTTGTGCAGTTTTCTATGCTGCGTACGCGTCGGTCGCGGTGTTTTGTGTTACTTCGGCTCGGTTTTGTATGCGTGTCGGTCGTACGGCTTGTCCTCCGTCCGACTCGGTCGTGGTTTTCGCGCCTTGCATCGTACTTTGCGGTTTGGAGTTCGCGTGTACGTTTCGGTCGGATTTGTTCCGGGTGCGTGTCGGTCGGTTCGATTCGCGTGTTTTTCCAGCCGGATTGCTGTTTTCCGTGCGGCTCGGTCGTTCGGCTTGGGTTCGGTACGTGTCGGTCGGATTTTGCACGCTTTGCATCGTACTTGGCGTGTCGGGCGCCACAGGTACGTGTCGGTCGGTATAAATTCCGGCTCCGAGTCGGTCGGTGCTTTTTCCGACCCGAATCGGAATCGACCCCTTAGTATATTTATTATATTATATCAATTAATTCTTAATTTATGTGCATTTATACATAGCAATGAATGTTCTCATATCTAATATATAATATATTTATTGAATTTCCGAGAGGGTAAAATCTTCCATGCTTCAATGAACTACTCATTCGATCTTATATATATATTTATATTATGCGGTTTCACATAGATTTAATATATTATTGTAACTTATGTTGTGCTGTGATACGTATACTCTTTGGAATTGGCAGTGTTTGCTATCCTTTTGTCGGGGCTCCTCTCCACGGTGGTGCTCCGGGAGAAACAGACCCGTGGTTCACAGTTTAGTATTTTTTGGTACTTATATTACTATCTACCAATATATATACTATATTCACCTCCTTTTTCTTAATTCTACTGTATCTACAAATTTCCTATTCTCACACCTTATATTTTCTTTGTGTAATTGATTATCTATATTTCTGCTAAAACCAGGGGTTTCCCTTACTATTCTCTATCCTCTCCCTTTTCTCCTATTTTATTGATTCAGACCACCCTTCTGATTGTTAAACTTTTTCATAAATCTATTTTTAAAGCTTACTTTAACTCATTGACATTTCATAAACATGTCCAGCACTTCCAACACACGCCCTCTTTCTGTGATTACATGGAATGTGCACGGACTTACTCACTACATCAAAAGGAAAAAAGTACTGTCATATCTTCAATCCAAAAGGACAGATGTGGCATTTCTTCAAGAAAGACAAAAAAAGGAGGGAGTTACCCCAATGTTACACAGAGGGACGGGGTAAGTACAGAGAAAGAAAAACACTAACAGTCCCTACAATGGATTATAGAAAGGGCAAAAACTGCCTCACTTTGGATCAAGTGTCCCTGTGTATACACAACCAATCTAGCACACAGGATGAGCAGGAAAAACTTTCATTTTATCAACATAACCAACAAAATATACATGAATGAAAAGAGATTTATTTTTCAAAAAATATTTTTGCAAACATACAAAATTATCGCATATTTATACAATTGATGTAATAGCACTCCTCCCTGGAGAGGTTACAATCTAAATACAAAGAAAAATAAAAACTTTAAAAACTTTTTTAAAAAACAGTTGACGCGGCGTTTTGGTGAGACCTTGATTATTTCACCTTCTTCAGGACTAAAAGTTTTCATAAAAATTTTACGATAAATTGGATTATGTACAAATTACATAATCTGTGAAGGGTAAAATCTCATACCACATCCGAAGGCTACAATGATAGGGCCTTTGAAAATGATAATAAGGGCCTTCTCTTTGTCCGTTAGAGCCACCGTAATACAGGACATACACGGATTAAAATCAACTCTGTCAGGCCTTCTTCTATTTTAGACAGCAGATGTGCCACATACTTCAATGGCGAAATTTTAAATACTGACATCGACGTTTTTCCATTGGCGATGCGGTTTTCGAATGGGGGACGGACGGCCTCCCTGCTATAAAGGCCCTTATTATCATTTTCAAAGGCCCTATCATTGTAGCCTTCGGATGTGGTATGAGATTTTACCCTTCACAGATTATGTAATTTGTACATAATCCAATTTATCGTAAGATTTTTATGAAAACTTTTAGTCCTGAAGAAGGTGAAATAATCAAGGTCTCACCGAAACGCCGCGTCGACTGTTTTTTAAAAAAGTTTTTAAAGTTTTTATTTTTCTTTGTATTTAGATTGTAACCTCTCCAGGGAGGAGTGCTATTACATCAATTGTATAAATATGCGATAATTTTGTATGTTTGCAAAAATATTTTTTGAAAAAATAAATCTCTTTTCATTTATGTATATTTTGTTGGTTATGTTGATAAAATGAAAGTTTTTCCTGCTCATCCTGTGTGCTAGATTGGTTGTGTATACACAGGGACACTTGATCCAAAGTGAGGCAGTTTTTTCCCTTTCTATAATCCATTGTAGGGACCGTTAGTGTTTTTCTTTCTCGCATTACTTCAAGAGACACATTTGGACACATTGGAATCAGAGAAACTTTGTAGAGACTGGGTAGGCAAGGTAATTCACAGTAGTATACAAAAGAATGAACCTACAACCGCAGGTCCCACCTGCAAATGTGGAGTAGCAATTCTAATCCGCAAATCTCTACAAGTCACAATACTAAAAACATGGACAGATCCTGAAGGTCGTTATGTATTTGCCAAGCTGCGTATTGGAAATACTTATATTTGCGTTGGCTCTGTTTATGCTCCGACGGGAACAAAAAAATCATTTTTTCTTCATCTAAATCGTTTGTTAATAGAGATGGGTGAATCGCAGTATCTCATAGGTGGCAATTGGAACATTGTGAGGGAACCAATTTTAGATAAAACAGGCCCCCTAGATAAAAATAATAATGCTGATAGGGCATTAATGGATGACATATTAGCTGATAATGGATGAATTGATCAGTGGCGCCTTTCACATCCGTCAGATACTGAGTACACATTTTCTTCTCCAACGCATGGTACCCTATCTCGTTTGGATTATTTTTTAGTATCTCAAAGATTAATTCAGTCCATTCAAGAACCTTGTATTTTGGAAGCAGCATTATCTGACCACTCCCCGGTCTTCTTAGCTATAGAAGTTGGCATATCCAGACCAGGGCGTAAACCCTGGCGCATGAACATACAACAACATAAGTCTCCAGAGGGTAAATATCAATTGCAAACATTTTTTCAAGACTATATTTCCATAAATCAGGGTTTGGTGACCTCAGATAAAGTGATATGGGCTGCTGCTAAAGCTACTATCAGAGGTCAATTGATGCGCGAGGCGGCATTAGCTAACAAATGGAATGCTGTGCGACAAAAAGAACTAGAGCAGAACATACTGTCATATACCCACCAATATACCATAGCACCAACACTGCAAAAGCGTAAATCTTTAGAGCAAGCTCGAATGGCGCTAAATGGGCTCTTCACCTCTAAGGTGGAATTTGCCCTTCAAAAAATGAAAACAAGACACTATGAACAAGGTGAAAAGGCAGGTAGATTATTAGCGGCACAACTAAGACAAAGAGAAACAGCCATGGCCATCCCAGCTATCAAATCATCTCAAGGTACTATTCTCACTAGACCGCAGGACATAGTGAATGAATTTGCTTCCTTTTACACATCTCTCTACACACCAGAGGCGCAAGTAGATACAGATAGACTGAATGACTTTTTTTCAAAGGTAGAACTCCCATATCTTTCCGATGAGGGAAGGGCTCTTCTTGAAGGAGAGATTAGCAGGGATGAAATTGCGCAAGCGATATCTAATTTACCATACCATAAAGCCCCTGGAGAAGATGGCTTCCCAGCTGAATTCTACCGTTGGACTGGACATAATATAATTGATTCTCTACATGCTGCTTTTCAGGAAGCTGAACGAGATAACTCCTTAAGTCCTCTTTCTAACAAAGCAATAATTGCAGTACTCCCTAAACCTGGAAAGGACCCTTTAATTTGTACCAGCTATCGTCCCATTTCACTCTTGAATTGCGATATCAAAATATTTGCCAGTATTCTGGCTTCTCGTCTTAAAAAGGTATTACCTTCCTTAATTAATTCAACTCAAGTAGGGTTTGTTCCAGGACGTTCCTCTAGGAATCATTTACGTACACTAGCACATACCCTATGGTATGCTAAAAACCTCCCACAAGACGCATTAGCCTTATCACTAGATGCTGAAAAGGCCTTTGACCGTATAGAGTGGGATTATCTTTTCAAAGTGCTTGAACGCTTTGGACTTGGAAGCCAGTTTATTCAGAAAGTACGGCTATTATATGATAATCCTTCTGCACAAGTAAATTGTGGAGGCTTCCTATCAGAATAATTTCCGATCCGACGAGGAACACGTCAGGGATGTCCTCTATCCCCACTTCTTTTTCTTTTAGCAATGGAACCTTTAGCAGCCACTATTCGTCAATCAGAAGCAGTCACAGGCATACATCTCCCTACAGGTGAATCAAAACTTTATTTATACGCAGATGACATATTACTCACCTTAATGAACCTTTCTAATTCATTGCCATCTTTACTTCAAATCATAGACACTTTTTCTTCATTTTCAGGTTATAAAATAAATTGGGACAAAAGTGAGGCCTCAACTATCTCTGATGGAACCACTAAAGCGGCTATACACAACTCCTTTTCATTGGCAACCCTCACATCTTAAATACTTAGGTATCTTAGTAAATAAAGATATGGAATGTATGATTACAGATAACCTGAATCCATTGATTGTTCAAATGCAACGTGACTTTGATAAGTGGAAAATTCTAAATCTTTCCATGTGGGGTAGAGTTCAAGCTGTTAAAATGGTTACACTCCCTCGTTTTTTGTATACCTTAGGTATGCTTCCTCTTCATATTCCCTTATCTACATTGAGACTTATAGATTCCAAAATAAAAACCTTTATATGGGGTTCAGCAAAACCTCGCTTAGCCGTGGCAAAACTAAAGGCTCACCATTCTTCTGGAGGTATGAGCCTTCCATCCATTGAATATTATAATTTAGCATTACAGATTTCTCAATTATCATGTATGTTACCAGGAGTTTCTGATGTTCCGCAATGGGTTCATTTACAACGTCATCTTTTATCTTCGGATTCTGGCATTTCTGCACTTTATGGTACTAAAATTACACGTCAGAAACCTACAAATCCAATTCTATCAGTTATGTCCAAATCGTGGCAACGAGCTCACCGTTTATTAGCTTTAAACCCACATGTACATGAAAAGGCACCCATATGGAATAATTCCAGTGTTCGTATTAATAAGAAGGTATTATTATGGCCATTATGGAAAACAGCAGGTATTCAAACATTAGATCAAATTTTTTATAATGGTGACTTTAAAACATTCACACAATTATAAGATGAATTCGGTCTTCCATCACATCAATCCCTAAAATATGACCAGCTTAAGCAATGTTTGAAAAAACAATTAGGTTCATCTTCTCCGATGCTTTCAAATTCACAAATAGTATCATATCTAAATACTTGGGGCAAACATAAAGGAGTGATATCTGGTCTATACAGAGTTTTTACAACACATCTTCTCTCTCAACCCTTAACACCGACATTACAATTCAAATGGCAGTCACGACTTTCAATTTCTTACACAACTGGTGAATGGCAGGAAATAATGGAGAATCTAGACAAAGGAACTCGTGAAGTTAGGCTTAAATTTTGTCTATTTAAAATTCTTCATGACTGGCATTGGTCTCCTGCAAGATTAAAGAAGGCTGGTTTAATTCCCCATGCCAATTGCTGGAGATGTTCTAACACCAACTGTGACTCAACACACATTATATGTGACTGCCCGTTGGTTCAATCTTTCTGGTCATATGCGGGAAAACGTTTATCTTCTACCATGCCTTTACATCTTCCGCTCACTCCTGCTGTTATTCTCCTCCATGATCTTCGGCTACGTCCAAAACTCACCAAACCCCAATGCCGTTTATTTCACACAGCATTGGCTACAGCAAAAATATGTATTTTATGACATTGGAAATCTCCATCTCCTCCTTCGCAAGAAGAATGGTTGACAACTATGTTACAAACAGCATCACATGAAAGAATAAGTTATAATCTTCAGAATCAAACGGACATATTTCTTCGTGTTTGGTCACCTTTCCTGAACCTGAATAGCGGCATAGATATTGATGATAATACTCCAAGTACTGATACTAATTCCCCTTGATTTGACATTTGACATTATATTTTCTTCCTCCCCCCTTCTTCTTTCCCACCCCTGGTTCTCATGTTCTCCTATTATCATATTATTTTATCATCTTGCTGTTTTACTATTTTCCTATTTTATTACCTTATCATTCTTTCTTGCTAATTCACTCATATCCTTTCATTCTTACTATATTTTATTGACATTTCACTTCTCATCTTCCTTTGTATATCCTATATTGATATGCTTTGTTAGTTCTTATATCAACTATCTTTCTCTCTTCTATCTTCCTTTTTTGACATATTTTACAGTATTCGATCTTTTTAATGAATTACTACTCAAAAGCTGAGGAGATTTGCCATGTTAATATTTGCCTATATTTATAGCTATATATAATGTTTAATCTATATATTTAAATCTATATATCTGATAAGTTAACCTATGACTGATTCTTTAAGAATTTTATATTTCTTATATTTGTTGCTTGCATTATTTAAATATTTAATATTTTCCATATCTTACTTATTCAACTATTTATCCTGTTATCTATTTCTATAGTTATGTGTGTTATTTATTGGCGCATAGTATTCACCATAAATGAATTTTCTCTTCTTCTTTTTCATATATTCAATATATTTATTCATATCATTCAAATTGTAAGTTGCTAGTATCATTATTGTACTTATGATGAAATTCTTCAAAATGGTAATAAAAAATTATAACACAAAAATGCCCTGAAGCAGTGCAAAACGGTTAAAAAAACATAGGGGCATATTATCAAGCCCCTATCGCCACCACAACGTCACTTTTTGTGACGTTGTGGTAGCAATAGGGTCAGCGCCCTATTACCAAGGCAGCGTTAAACCACATAACGTGGCTAAAAGCCACGTTAAGTGGCTTAACGCTGCCTTGGTAATAGGGCCCCTTTCACGCTAAAATTAGCGCGAAAGGGGCGTGAAGTGGGTGTTGCGGTGGGCGTTCCACCGCAACACCCATTCACTTCGACGCTGCCACCTATTATCAAGAGAGGCGATAATAGGTGGCAGCGCCAAAATTAAGACCAGGAAAATGCTGGTCTTAAGGCAGCGTAAACAAGGAGAAATGCTTCATTTCTCCTCGTTTTTGCTTTCCATGTGTGCTGCATTGTGCAGCACACATGGAAAAAGCAAAATGCCAAGGTTTGTTTATGTACAGGAAGGTGTCCCTTCCTGTACATAAACAAACCTGTTTTTAAAATTCCATTTTGTAACTTACATGTGTGCTGCATGAAGCAGCACACATGTAAGTTACAAAATGGCATTTTAGGTTTGTTTATCCTTCCTGTACATAAACAAATTTCCCTGCTCGCAGACACCCTTGCACTCTGGTGCAAGGGTGCCTGCGTTGGCGTTAAGTCGTGAGACTTAGCGCCATCACAGGGGGAAACGCCAGGCAGCACCATATCCTTGGTAATATGGTGCAGCCTAGCGTGGCGATGTGAGGCGTTAAGCAAAGGACGCTAACGCCTCTCACCGCCACTTCCTAGATAATATGCCCCAATTTGCTTTGTGTATGCAGTACATAGGTGAGATAAAGGCAGAGCGTTCCTTTCAAACATGCAAAAGCCCTTCTTGCATTTTAGCGAAGGGGGAAGTATACAACCACAGAGCTAATAGAAGATGAGAGTCCTAAAAATAGTGTGTAATGATCTGAGATGTAATTGACATTGTCTCAAGCCAATAGATGAAGGAGGCTGAACCAAAGCCCTTTAGAATCTTATAGAATACAATATACGTACCATCAGTGACACAATCTTCATTACACGACAAACCAAGAAAAGTGCACTACCAAAAATAAAGCTGCGTGGATGTATAGCAGTGGTGCTTGATGACGCACTAATGGGATGCATTTTCACGAACAAACAGAATGCTTGTCCTTTCAAGTTTGTGTTTTACTCCATGTTCAATGCAGTGTGTACATGAAGTGCGCATCCCCTATTGTGGTCCTTTCTTTATCTCGAATTCTTGGCTCGAACAACAGTATAGGTGCTGATCGGGTTAAAACTGGACACACTTACTCCCAGATACATAGAGAATATTCTTTTTTGTCACTTTCTTACAAAGATAAAACTCCTGAGCTGTTACATTTCCTTTTTTCCAAGAGTGTCCTTGGGGAACGCAGCAAAAATACCGAGCCCTATTATACTTTCATTCCATGTACCTTAGTGTCATAAAACAGTCACCAATAAAATCTGTTCAAACCGAATTATGCACTGGATTTTCATATTTTACTTACTTACACATTTATCTGTATCATACCTTGCCATAAATGTTTAATGCTAAGGAGCGCGGCTTCCAGAAGAGCCAGAATTGAACTTAAGGAGCAATATATCGTCGGGGTTTTAAAATGATAAATAATTTCTGATCAGCATTGCTTGTGATGTCTTTATGTGCAAGCGCACTCCTGGACTGGTAATGTGGAAATATGGAGGAGTGAACTCTGCAGAGATGATGTTCCCTTCACTGTTTTCGCCCTTGTTGTCAAAGACAACAATGTGTTTTAAGCAACAGTGGCAGCGAATGAAGTAAAGAACAACATATTTCTGAACATCCTCATTCTCCTGGTCTTTGAGCAGCGTCTTTTCTGCATGCATTAACATAACACGTGTATTAGTAAAGCACACGTTCACCCCCAAAAAGCATCTTGGCGCTGAATAACAGATGTTTATTGTTACCCAACTCAATAGTACTCATTTTATCAACCTCAGAAAGGCTGAGTGAGACCCGCTGGGATTTGAACCTGTGACCATGAGATCAAACACTGGCCTTTGCAGTGGATGCATTAGTCCACTAAGCCACCAGTCACGGCATTACCTGATTTCTTTAATTTTAGATGTACAACTGCTTTCGGTAATTAATTCCTTCTTCCTTAACCCCTTCGCTGCGCCCGTCGGCCAACGGCCGTCGCGAGCACTACCTCCGTAGTGCTGCGCACGTCCGTTGGCCGACGCGGCCCCGCCCACTGCGCTAAACCGCCGCACAGCGGCGGAATTGCCTCCGCGGTTAAGCGGTTATGAGCTACTTCGGGTTTGGTCAAAATGTTTATCAACACAAATGCTTAGTTGGCGTTTTTCTTTAGAAAATAAAAACAATATTAGTATGTTCGGCCTGGCCCTGTCTGTAGGGCCACTATAAACGTTTTGCCTTCGCCCCTCCTATTTTTGCTGAATTCATTTTTGTGAGCTGTGGGACTCTGTGCTCTTTACCTCTGCTAACCAATGCTAAAGTGCTTGTGCTCTCTCCCTTAAACATGGTAAAATTGGCTTACAACTGATTGCCATATTTAATTTAATTATAAGTCCCTTGTAGAGTGGTATAGCATATACCCAGGGCCTGTAAATTAAATTAGATTGGTGGGCTTGCTGCCCTTATTGTGACACCCACTTAAGTAGCGTATGACAACATGTCCCAGGTCTGCCATTGCAACCTGAATGCAGTTTTAAACTGCCAATTCGACTTGGTAATATAACCCCCTTGCCAAGTATTAAACTCACCTTTTGTTGCATATAAGTCACCCCTAAGGTAGGCCCTAGGTAGCTATTAGGGCAGGGTTCATTGTAATTAAAAGATTGGATGTGTACTTTTAAGTTTTACATGTCCTGGCAGTGAAAAACTCCTACATTTGTTTTTCACTGCTGTGAGGCCTACCTCTCCCACAGGATAACATTGGGTTGCCTTATTACATTTAATAAGTGCTAACATTTGATTGGGAACAGGTAAACATTTCATGTTTGGTGTCTGAGAAAATGTAATTAACAATCCTCTTAATGGTAAATTCTGATTTTAGGTAAAAAATTTGAAAATGCACTTTTAAAAAGTTGGCATTTTTGGTGCCTACAGCCTCTCCTAGGTCACATGACTGGGTGTAGATGCCAGTTGGACGTTGTTTATTACTCCCAGACAGCCATACAATAAAGGTATTAGGTGTGCTTGGATGGGCCATCAATTGGCAGGGGGAAACAGTCGGAACAACGCAGGCAACAACCATGCTTGCCTTAACCACGCATATGCCTTAACCATGCATATGCGTGGTTAAGGCAGTGCGTGGTCTAGCTGCTGGAATGGGTGGAAGCAGGAAGGATTAGGAGAGAACACGGAGACAGAAGTGGGGCTGGGGCAGGGTTATGGGGTGTGGGGGATAGTTTTTAAGGGTTGGGCGAAGTTTTCAGGGCTCAGGGTCAAGGTTCTTGTCAGGGCTGGGGGGGTCGGGGACGTTTTTAGGGCTCAGTGGGGGTCGGGGTAGTTTTTAGGGCTGGGGGGTCGGGGTAGTTTTTAGGGCTGGGGTCAGGGAATATTTTAGGGCTCGGGGGGGTCAGGGTAGTTTTCAGGGCTTAAGGGAGGGTGGGTTAGTTTTTCAGGCTTGGGGCAGGGACGTTTTTAGAGCTTGGAGGGGAGGGGTTGGTTTTCAGGAGTTAGGGCGGTAGTTGTAGGTCTCAGGGTGGGGGCTTGGGGGCCGTTTTAGGGCTCAGGGCAGGGGGCAGGGATCAAGATACTTTTTAGGGGTTAGGGAGGTCCACTTTAGTTTTTAGGGCTCATGTGGGGGGTGGGCAGTTCTTAAGGCTTAGGGGAGGGCGAGTTGTTTTTAGGGCTGGGGCAGGAAAGATTTTAGAGTTCGAGGGTTGGTTTTCAGGAGGGAGGAGGGTAGTTTTAGGTCTCAGGGCAGGGGGAAGGGGTCGGGGGAAACACTTACCTGATAAGTCTTAACCAAACATATATCTTTGAAATAGATGTCTTAACAATGCATATTTCATTGTAAAGGCATGCGTGGTAAAGGCATATGCATGGTTAAGACTTGCATGGTTAAGACTGCGTAGAACCTGCATGTGTGGTAATCGCAAGCGTGGTTCCGTCACACAACCATTGGCAGGATCAGGAAGTTGGATCTGGGCACGGCCCCACTTGTAACTGAATAGGGTGTGCTCTGCCTTCACACAAAGTACTTATCACCCCAGCATTGTTCATCAGCCATTTTGGAGTCAGGGCAGGGAAAGCATGAAACTTCAAGCACTTCGAAGGGGATTCTCTAGACACTTCTCCTACTTCAAAGACTTTGCGTCCGTGCAGCTCTGCCAGAGCATGCTAGAACGTGCAATGCTTTTTAATTTCCTTGTACTCTTGGGAGGTGCCTGGCTCCCTACGACACGGGCTCTCTGCTGCTGAACAGCCCGCTTTTAATTCTTGTATAATTTATGTTTTGCACACTCGTTTTGCCTTACTTTTTAATTTCCCAGTAGTGACACATACAGGGGAGACTGGAGGTGTTGGAGGGGTGCTGGGCCCCTGTTAAAAAAGTCCCACTTTATTTCACCATTCAGGTTTTGCTTTCCGGCACCGACGCTCTGTCGGACATGCCCCCCTCCTCCAAGAGGTTATCTAAATATGCACACTTCGCGTCCGCGCAGCTCTGCAAGAGCAAGCTAGAACGCGCAATGCTTTTTAATTTCCTCGTACTCTTGGGAGGTGCCTGGCTCCCTATGACACGGGCTCTCTGCTGCTGACAGCCCGCTTTTAATTCTTGTATGATTTATGTTTTGTACGCTTGTTTGCCTTACCTTTTAATTTCCCAGTAGTGACACATGCAGGGGAGCCTGGAGGTGTTGCAGGGGTGCAAGGCCCCAGTTAAAAGCCCCACTTCATTTCACCATTCAGGGTTTGCTTTCCGGCGCTGACGCTGTGTCGGGCATGCCCCCCTCCTCCAAGAGGGTATTTAAATATGCACACTTCGCGTCTGTGCAGCAGGGGTGGTGCTGGCACACCAAAGCCATGCCCAGGGCAAGCACGTCTGCGCCTGTCTGCCCCTGGACCATGCCCGGGGCCAGACCCCTAGACCTCCGGTCATCGGTCAAGAAAAGAGCCTAAATTATTCAGGTAAGGAGCTTCAGGCTTTCTGTCCTCCTCTTAACTCACATTGCATACACCTTGATTTAAGGACGCTACTAGATCCTATATAATATAGCTGTCCTACCTGTAATCGCCATTTCCTAAATCCGGCCTTGACGCTTCATGTGAATTTGACCAACCCCCGCTCACTCACGGCATAACTAACAACCTTAAATGGGCACTAACTATTGCCTGCTCTCCTCCTAAGCATAAAGTTGAAATTTATTGAGACTCAGTGTCTTGATGGACTTTTTATCACAGAAACTTGGGGCGATGACTCTTGCAGTCCTGATTTTGCAGTAGCGGTTCCCAAGGATTATTCTCTCTTCTGGTGGGATAGACCACTAAGAAGAGGGGGTGGACTGGCTTTAATTTACCGGAGCAAATTTAGTGCTACCTGCAATGTCGGTGGTAACAATGACTGCAAAGCTTTTCAATTCAAACTATCTAGAATGATTCAGGTGACTTACACTGGGATTCTTCTATATCGTCCACCTGGGGCCAGAAAAAATGCATTCTTACAAACCTTTCAAGCACTAGGAGAAAATAGCCTCCTATTTGATCATTTTTCCATTCTGGGAGACTTTAACTTCCATTTGGACGTAATAGATAATAAAGAAAAAAATCTAACCTGAGTTGTACGGACACTAATAACTATCGCCAAATATCGCGCTTGCCTCTGCCCTAAAAATTCATCAAAAAAATCATGAATATAGAACTATCTAAATATATTCAGGACATCTATCATTTAGATTCAACTCTGTTCCACTTTAGACCGGGGCACAGCACTGAAACTGCCCTGGTCAAAGCAACGGAAGAAGTGAGGATGAAGGTTGATAGTGGAGGTTCCGCAATCATGATTCTCCTGGTCTTATTGGCTGCGTTCGATACAGTTGATCACAAAACCCTTATCCACTGTTTAGCAGAGATTAGATTTAAGGGCAATGTGCTTTATCTGCTTACCTCCTTCCTCAATGAGAGGAAACAAATGGTAGCATTGGGTAAGTACGAATCTACTCCTAATTCTTTGCCTTGTAGAGTCCTTCAGGGATCATCATTAAGCCCCACGCTATTTAACGTGTATGTGGCTAAGTTGGCCCCACTTATTAAAAGTTTTAGGATGGATGTAACCTCATATGCTGACGATACACAATTGATAATCTCTGTGACCAAGAATGACTTGTCATGTCCGCAAAGATGTAGAGACTGTATCGAGGCTGTCAGCTGTTGAATGAGCAGACATTGCCTGAAACTCAACTCAGGTAAAACTGAGATTATTACATTCTGGAAGCCTTTTCCATCATGGTCCCCTAGTTGGTGACCTGAGCAACTTCTTCAACCCCCACTTCCCGCTCCCAAAGCTAAAAACGTGGGAGTCATCATTGACGACAATCTCAACATGGGAGCCCAAGTATCAGCGGTGACCTACTCAGCCTACTAAAAATGATTAGGAAAGTACTGCCCTATATTCCCGACAATTATAGGAAAAATGTGATCACTGCACTAGTCCTTTCAAAACTGCACTATTGCAATAGTCTTTAATTAAACATGCAAGAAAAGCACTTAAGTCGGTTGCAACTGGTGCAAAATGCTGCTGCCAGAATGATTCTTAAACTACCTAAATATCATTCCATTTCACAGGGACTCCGAAAACTACACTGGCTCCCAATTTGCAGCCGGGCTAAATTTAAAGCCTATGCCTTGCTCATAAAGGACTATATAACACAGGCCCGGAGTTTCTCAGGAAGGTTTTTAAATGGTATGTCCCCAATAGAGATCTTCGCTCCGCAAACTCTAATACCCTACTGTTCCTAAATTCAAAAAAGTTAATCGGGGAGGTAGGAGCATGATCTATGGCACAGCTAAGCTATTGAACAGCCTGCCACCACATATTAGAGCTATTCCTTCCTTGTTGGCATTCAGGGAGGAGATTAAGACCTGGCTGTTCAATAGTTAAAATGTGCTCGTCTAGCATGCCTTTTGCTCAGATAGAACCAAGACACCTTCAGGTATTCGCGCGTTTTAAAAAAGTCCCTCCAGTCCAGGACCCTTGGTGGTCGTAAAAAAGGTGCACAGATAACCAAAATCCAAAACTTTGGACTTAGAAAGATTTTGGCTAAAAACTGCTCTGAGAACTGAGAAGAGACTGTGACCAACCTGCTCGTCTGTCCGCACAAGGTGCATCTCCGGTCGGCCGGATTTCGCAGTAACTTCTCTGCATAAGCAAATCCTGTTTATCCGTCCTTCTCCAAAGGGCTATCCGGCCTTGTGGAACTCTCATTGGCTATAGCCTCTAGCTTCATACCACTGGAGATTTTCAACTTCCAAAAAGGACACTAAGGGGCCGATTCCGATTCGGGCCGGAAATCTCTCCGACCGAGCCGGACCCGGAGAGATTTCTGACCGAATCGGACCCGTGCAGCCCGACCGAACGAGTACGATGCGCATGCATGCCATCGGACTCGAGTCGGTCGGACTCCCATTGAAGTCAATGGGAGCCTGTCGTACAACGCGTACGCGGGCTCCCATTGACTCAATGGGTGTGAGGCGGACAAGGGCGCCCCCTACAGCGTGTACGCGGCGAAGCGACTCGCGCCGTACACGCACAGGTAGGGGGGACCCATGGGTCCCCCCTGTGTGCGACTTGTGCGGCTACGCGTACAGGGGGGTCCGACACGTACCCCCAAAGTACGGCTCCGACTGCTCTTTCGAGCCGGAGTACGCGGCTCGGTCGGACTGCTCGCGGCGCGCATCGTACTTACCCGGCCGGGGAACGTCTCCATTGCGCGGTGCGAGTCGAGTCCGAGCGAGTCGGTCGGTGCGGTTAGACCCGGGTACGAGTCGGTCGGAGCGGTCGGGACGCCCCGGACGAGTCGGTCGGCGATTTCGCATCGTACTCGCTCGTCCGGACGCGCGTACGAATCGGTCAGGAAATAGGGCTCCAAAACGGATCCGGTTAAGCCGAATCCGATTCGGAGCCCTACCGGCCGAGATCGGATTCGGCCCCTAAGTTGGAACGTAGAAATCTTCACCGCAACTTCGTCCAGCGGCTCCCCTGACAGGGATTGTGGCTGTTGCCTGAGCAGGGTTAACAGTCCACTCAACCAACAACCCAATTTCCCATTTAGTATAAGTAAACTAATGAAGTAAAAAAAAAAATTTGCATTTTCAGGAACTTTCTGACTCAATGTTTGTACGTTACCCATCTTGAGTGATACAAATTGACAGACCATTCAAAAACTGATATTATTTATGGCAAACTGTGCATAGCCCTGCAAGAGTCCCTCTATCTGGTTCGACTTTTATGCATGAGTAGATGGAGGTCATGAGTGGCGCAATGGGAGAATATGGTTGCCGAGGAAATGGTCATTAAAGTGTTTGGAACACCAACAAAGTTAAAACTTTATTTGCATTAAATACCATTTTCCAAGCGTGCTTTAAATTTTGAAAACATATGGAAAAAGTATTTCTGAATAACAGTGCTTAATCTGAGCCGGTGATTGCAGGTAGGGCCCACTGGCATTCATTTGTTGGACTAGCATTTAAACACCTAACTTTCCTTAACAGGCTTTGAACCAGAACAAGAAAGTGAAAACACAAAAGGGTGAAAGAAGGAGCAGGATAAGGATGGAAAAACAGTGACAAAGGGAGAAAGCAGAGATGAAATAACCTGCAAGAGTGAGATAAAGAAACAGGGAGTATTTCTTAGTTCATGAAAGAGGTATAAATGTGGTGTATTTAAAACTACGCAGCCTTGGTATTCGGTAACACTAGTGTTTATTGCGCTGGCCACGGGCTTCTCAGCAACAACCTGGGGCCAGCAGTTATTCTTTTTCAAATTGAGCACTGTGCAAAAGGTAGCAGGTTGGCATTAAGGCAGGCTGGCTCTTGAAACACTTTAACATTTTCACAGCAGGGGAAGGGAAAAATTCACTGAAACCCTACTTTTTAACCAGTGGATTGTCTGTCAGAGGGTCATCTGCCTGTAATAGATTTAGGCTTACCTGGAGCACACCAAAGTATCTTCAAAATTCATAGTTTTCAAGGAATTACACCTTGTAAATAATAGCAATAATTGTTAATAATTTAAAGTGGGCCTTTTGGCTTTTCCTGTCCAGGACTGACGTGTGAGATCGAAAAAAATTATCAGTGACCTCCACTCACAGAGAGAAACCTTCCTACGCATCAGGATCATTGGACCTGGTTCACAAAGGTAAATGTACACAGTTTTTTAGTATTCACAGGGAAAAGGAAGGAATGCACCATAGTTATCTAATACAGTGTATTCCTGTCCTTTTCCCTTGCGCTGGTGCCGTTTTTGTCAGCCTAGCACCAAGGCAGGCACCCTTGCACCATGGGAACACCCACTCAACGCTCATGGAATGTCTACCCAGGGCAGAGCAAAGCAAAGCAGCAAATTTGCACTGTTTTTTGTTACTCCATATTTTGGAGCCACTCAAAGGCATGCAAAGTGGTTTTTCATGGCTTCAAAAATATGACTTAAGGTTTGTGTCGCTCTTGCACCACATTGTGTGGTGCATGAGTGACACAAACAGGGTCATAAATATGGCCCTATGTCTTTAATTTTACTAGTAGTAATTTTACGACTGCAGAGACTCCACACTCGTGGCGAAGACTCTGCACATAAAAAGATAGACCTTTCCTATCTTAGACGTGCAGAGTTCTCTGCCCCAACTGTGAAGCCTCTGCAGTCGTAAAATTACTATTAGTAAAATGAAAAATGTAGTTCGTGAGTACCAAAAAATAGTAAACTTACTCAAAAGTGTGAGTTTACCTTTGTGAATCAGGCCCTCTGAGGTTTTCTATTTTTGGCACAGAAAACAGGTTTGGAGGTTTGTGGTTGAAATATAAATACATAGCGAACACAAGGTGATGATGCACGGAGCGCTGAAATCTTTCAGACACTTGACCCCAGTCACACTTCTGGGTTGAATCCATCATCATTCTTTAGCTCACTTCACCACCCCAGTTCAGACCCAGCGATATGAAAATTAGTCTTGACCCTGTTCCTCATGGGAACAGTCCAGACCGAACTGCCAAGCCAAGTGTTCCCTGGACCGGAAACAAGCATCCTAGGACCGGTTTTGGGGTAACACCCCTCATCAGCCAGGCTAGCTTGAACATTTCTAAATAAATCTTGACCTTCTAGTGTCCTGCCCCACTCTGGAGAAGGGCTGCATGCTTAATGTTGTGTTCTCCAAGAGTAATTTACTCTCTCTGATCATAAAATATTTGTCTTCATGAAAAACTTTGAGCCTGATTCATAAAGGTAAACTTATACATTTGTGTAAGTTTATTCTTTTTCGTTATTCACAAATCTGCAATTTTATCGTAACTTTATGACTGCAGAGACTCTGCAGTCGGGGCAGAGAACTCTGCACATAAAAAGATAGCACAGGCCGATCTTTAGGTCTTGCCTAGGCAGCACATGCGCTGTCTTCGAGACATTTGGTGTTCATTCTATGGGTTTTGTACACGCCTAGCGCTTACCATTGGTTCTTTCGTCTGCCTTTGTAAATTTGTCTGTTTTTGTTGGTAAATAGCATGCAGTTGTCCCGCATTTGGGCTGTTTTGTTCCGCCCTGGAGACTGCCCCTGCTACATGGATAGTTTCACTATGAGCCATATGTTTTCCTTCAGTGCACTACTTTGTCTTTTCCGCTCTCTCCTCACCATTCGCAGTTCACTCAATCTTCTTGTACCATTCCCACAACAGCACCTCCCACCCCTCTCAGATTGTCTTTTGCAGTGTCTCATTGTTTTCTGAACATTCCACGTCCCGCCAGCCGCTGCTTCTACAGCGCTGCAGATCCATGGAGCCTCGGGCACTACAATACCACCACCTGCCACTCCCAGACACGCACCCGAGCTTCGCCATCAAGTCCCACCCCTCACTGCTTCTACGGTGCTTCAGATCCATGCAGCCTCGGGCACTAAACCCCTACCACCCGCCGCTCCCAGGTACGGACATGAGCTTCGCCGTCACTTGTACTTGGTGCATATATCCACCACCATGGGCTGTGTAAGGTGGTGTAAGCCAGAACGTCCTTCCCTGTGCCCTCTACAATAATAGCACCTGCCTCCCCAGTACAGTGATAGCGCCTGTCTTCCCGGTATTTAAGTGCATGGTGCAGCTAGATTTACTTTGATGCTGAGCGCAGCGCCCACTTCATGATTTAGCCCCTTTCTATTTGTTGCATGCTTTATCTTGATCAGCGCTTCACAGACTACACGCTTCATGGTTTATCTTGTTTACTTTGATCTAAAAATGGCCATGTATTTGCTATCTGATGATAGTGGTCAAGGCAGGCATCTGTTTCCCTAGTTCAACGTCTATGCCTACATTTCAGCCGGTAGCCGTGCACTTCCTGTTATACAGAGCAGCTCAAATGGCAGATGCTAACAGACAGCAAAGCATTTGGTAAATATTGTTTGATCTTTCTTTATTAAGTCTTGGACTGGAAGAATGTGGCACCTTTGACCACCATGTAGGCATCTGTTGCTTCCCTTAGTTTACTCTTTGATCAGTGATGTCGGTTTTGTTTAGATTCTAATTGAGCTACTGGTTTAAACTCCCATTGCGTAGTAAGTGCCTGATACATGCAAGTATGGCTCCCCATTTGCAAGATTATTGCCCATCACAAAAGCGACACTGCATTTCTCTTGGGTGATTCACGTACCAAACCTGTACCATAATGGAGGACCAGCCCAGGAGATCACTTCGCAAGCCCCATCTGCTTGGTTCCTTAAAACCCATCTAACACAAAAGAACAAATGCCCTACGAAGTAACAGCTAACTTTGTCATATAACTTTGGCATAACCAATCATATGTCAGAGCCTCATGCCACAACAGTCAACAACATCCGGACGATGCAGTGTGCCCCATCCCAAATCCCCAGGAAAAACAAATGATCTGTGCATTTTCATGTAATTTTATTTTAACTTAAATACCAGTTCACATGAAACTGCAACTGTGCAAGCAATCATCATTCTCTAATTGCAACTTTCAACTTGAAACCAAAAATGGGGCACAGCGATGAATGCCCTATCCATTTTAACCCTAACAAAGGAATTAAACTAAATTGGGGACAGGTAAACCCATTAAAATTTGAGAAAAATATTAATATAAGCAACTATAACTTAATAGTTGTTGCTTGCAGTCTGATTCCTCCTTAGTAGAACTGGTTTGGGCATTCGAGCTACTGTGCTGTAATGTAACCCAGGGGTTGACCAAGAAGGCTACCCAAAAGCAACCGCCAGAGGCGCAGTGGTTCAATTCTGAATGCTCCAAGGCCCATAAGGAATTAAAAGGTACTTTACACTCAACCCCCCATGATAGAGAGCTAATTAAAATCACGAGGAACAAATATAAAAAGGTGATTGAAGATAGAAAGAAGGATCTGAAGAGGAGGTCGTGGAAGGACCTGGAAAAAGCAGGCTCTCTCAAAGATTCCCAAAAATTCTGGGAAATCATAAATCGCCCATTGTTTACTGAAAAAGTGAGGCAGATGGACTCTTTGATCCTAGGTGAGACATGGGAAGCCCATTTTCACGAATTGTTAATCTTACACAAGGTGCTAGAGGAGGAAACAGGGGTAATACCCATTGATCTAACCTTAGCCACACAACTTAGTTATCAATCACAGTTGAGGAGGTGGCCTTAACACAGGGCATATGCCTGAAAGCCCCTGGCCCAGATGGGGTGCTCCTTGACCTTTTTAAAAGTAATCTTATGTTGCTAACAAATGTTTTTAAAGCTGCCATTATTGGCCCATTGCCAGCGTCATGGAAGGAAGCAATTGTGGTCCCGGTCTTCAAAAAAGGCGATAGATGTCACTTGGCATGCTATAGGCCCATCTCACTGATTGACGCCACAGTAAAAGTTTTGGGCAGGGTCCTTCTTGCACGCCTGGAAGACTGGGCAACCACTAAGGGGATTATGTCCAATACACAATATGGTTTTAGGAGGGGGCAGGGTACAACTCAACGGTGCCTTAACCTATCCTTAATCATTAATAAGCACGTTAGGTCCATGAAGAGTTCTATTTATCTAGCCTTCATGGACTTATCTAGCGCCTTCAATACTGTCAACCGATATAAACTATGGGCCATGATGGAAGGCATGGGTGCTGAAAAAGCCTTAGTAACCCTCCTCCGTAGGCTTCATTCCAGCACAACAGTCATCATAAGATATGGTAGTAAAGGGGAGAAAACTCAACCAATCATTTCAATGGAGGGAGTTAGGCAAGGATGTATTTTTGCTCCTTTTTTATTTTTAATTTACACAAATGGGCTGGAGGCTTTCTTATTAATTAGGGAACTTAATTTCCCCAAAATAGGCAACACTCCTGTTCCTCTTTTATCTTATGCAGATGGTACAGTTTTATTAGCAAAGACAGCCATGAGCTTGCAGAGATCTCTTGATGCTGTTACTGATTTTATGACCTCTCTCGACTTAAAAGTTAATTTTATCAAATCATACATAATGGTATGTGGTCCTAAAACCACTCAATCTAAAACGTTTAGTGTCCAGGATAAGAAGATAGACAAGGTTTACAATTTCTCATACCTGGGCAATCTGTTGAATAATCAGTTGAAATGGGAACCACTTTTAATCACCAGCACGCAGCAGATAAGTAGGGCTGTGGATGCATTATTTCGTTTTGCCAGCAAACTAGGGCACAAGCCTGTGAAGGAATTGATTACCCTTTACAGAGCTAAATGTCTCCCTATTCCCACGTATGGGGCTGGGGTTTGGGGCCATGGTAAAAACCATCAGCTCATAGTAATTGAAAATAAATTTATTAAAAGATTATTGATGCTACCAAAAAGTGCTCCTACCCTATTTTGCCATACGGAATTGGACTTAGAGTTCATTGAAGACCATATAGGCAGTGCCCCTTTGCTTTTATGGGTCAAGATTTGGCTCTCAGATGATTTAATGTTTTCAAGAGATGTCATCAAAGACTGCTTAAAATCAGATAATATTTTAAAGAATCCCTGGTTCCATTATCTGAGGAGAAAATATCAGGAGATAGGTCTTAAACACTTTTTTGAAAACCCTGAAAGTATTCCTCCAAATGCCAAGATCATTATTAAAGAGGCTTTTTGCACTAGGGGTAACATGCGTAATTGTCAGCATCATTGCAAAATGAGAGAACCTCGCCTGTTACCCTCCCCTGTACAATTTTATTGAACTTTTTCTATCAACTCTCAGTTCCAATTTTATTTCACAAGGTTTCGTTTATGCACTGTGTACTTTCTGCTGGAATTTCGACCCCAAGGAGGGTGGTCAGACAGGCGAACGTCCTGTCCGTGTGATTATTCCTCAAGTCAAAGCACTATGCACGTTGTATTATTTTACACATTGTATAAATCGGTGAGAATTAGATTTTTATTGCCATTATTAAGAAACATTCGCCCTTGTTTGTATATTGATGGTTTTAATTTTTTCCAGTCATTAGCAACCGCTGCAATATGTTCTGCAGTACCTAATTATATAAGGGGTTCTATTGCGATTGGGAAGCACTATGAGTAAAATTGTATGAAGACCATTAGAATAAAAGTTTGCTCCTAAACTGGCTTTTTATGAAAAGAATGACATGATACAGCTGGAATTTTATGATTAGTTTTAGATTTTATTGTAGTTTTTTGATGTATTGTATTTTATCTTGTGATGCTGTTAATCTTTTTATGGTTCTCGCAACCGAAATAAAGTTATTTTGACTTGACTTGAACTGCAACTGAATTTCCAATGCACCATCCTTACCTCTTCAACAGTGTTGTGCAAATGTGAAACTCTTAAAACAATTAACAGTTTGTGAATTTTTGGTCCAGATATTATATGCTTACTCGTCACATATACATTAAAGGATGAACCCTGCTGTAAAGCTCTATTGTCCATTCCATGGAAGCAGCAAACCTGTGGTGTAATCCAGTATTCTCCGTGTGACTACAGTGTGTGATCCTGGGCAAACTACATTGTTCATCAGCGCCCATGCCTAGCTGCAAACAACGATAAGATTTTAGAAATATAGACACAATTCGTTGGCAGTGAGGGCTACAACCCAGGGCGCACAGGTGTATAATCTGGGAAATTCAATAATGTTCCTGTCACGCTCAACTTAATGTGGTCCCACTGCCACTGGGCCACGTCAAAGCAAAGTTCAAATCTATGTAAAAGGAGCGTGTAAGTATCAGTCCTTCCTTTGTACAATAGTTCACAAAAGTATAATCTTGATCCGTCTATTCATTATCATTCAATCACAAAAAGGTCTCTTGGGAGTCTCATTTAGTTGAATTTTCAGTTCCAAATTTATTCAATCCGTGATACATCAAAAAAGAAGCAGTCAAATCAATCCAGCCATCAGTTAAATCAATCCAGCCAACGCATTTTGTCCAATGTGGACATCATCAGGGCTGCAAATTTAAAACAAGCATATCAATAATCATGATCTGTCCCACACAAATCAATACTTGCCAACATGGGAAAGTGTGGATGAGTATAGATATGCACAACTATATACTGGTTGATGAGATGTTGAAGGGTAATTGAGACAAACTGGAATTAGAGCCTTTGTCTCTTGTAGTTCAGATATAAATATAGATATGCACAACTATACACCTGTTGATGAGATGATGAGGGGTCATTTATACAAACTGGAACTATAGCCTTGGTCTCTTTTATTGTAGATGAGAATAACAACAAAAGGACGGTTCGAGGTTAATATACCGGATTAGCATAACACTCTGAAGAATCAAAATTATGGTGCTCCAATTAGGATTATGAGGTAATGTTTTTTTCTAAGATTAAATTGGGATAAGATGACATTTTGCACCGGGAAGGGGTAAGGAAACTGAATGAAATAAGGTAGAAAGGAAGAACAATAGGAGTGACTTGCGATTACAGAGTAGTTAACATGGATGGGAACTAAGACGTATAATATACAAATGAATGGATAATTTTTTTTTTAAATGTGAAGAGGAGGTTGTGATCCCATGAAGGAAATTGTCAATAATGCATTATTGTTTGCGAAATGTTCACAGTTAGACTGTATATAGGCAGGGAGTCTTGGGTGTCGTTTTGGGATATTATGAATTGATACCAAGTATTTTAATGATTCATCACATTAGTATTGATTTGTGTGGGGCAGATCATGATTATTGATATGCTTGTTTTAAATTTGCAGCCCTGATGATGTCCACATTGGACGAAACACCTTGGCTGGATTGATTTAACTGATGGCTGGATTGATTTGACTTCCTTTTTTCTGATGTATCAAGGATTGAATACATTTGGAACTGAAAATTCAACTAAATGAGACTCCCAAGAGACATTTTTGTGATTGAATGATAATGAATAGACGGATCAAGATTATACTTTTGTGAACTATTGTACAAAGGAAGGACTGATACTTTTACATAGATTTGAACTTAGATTTCAGAAATAGCCTACCCACAGAAATGCTCATTTGTTCATGTGTGTTTTATATACTAATCGCTTTTTACAACAAGCTAACTTGAAACAGAAAGCAATTTATTTGGTTGCTACTTGTATGTGGGAAGGTAATAACAATAATAAGGGCCATTTCACACATTACCAATGGATGCTATTGGCATCAGGTGACACAGCAAAAAAGCTATAGGCATAACATGGCTCATTGACACATTCTCATTGTCCCTTGCCTGGGTAACATACTAAGAGGTTTTGAGCATTTGATTGATTGATGTCAAACATATAGATTGCCCTGAACCAACTCTGTCCTGCATTTTATGTTAATTTACTTTGGTGTATTGGTGCATGACGTTTCAGTATCTTATATTGCACAACTGCTCACCAAGCTAAAATTTACAACCATAAAAAACGTATTAATCTCATAGGCAAAACCTAATGCATTTATCAATGCAAAAAAACAACACACCACATAATTGAACTCAACAACACAATTACACAACACACCACATACATCCAATCCACACCACAGATTTCCACATCATGCCACAAAAATCAACAGCACACCACATAATTAAAATCCACTACATACCACTCCACAACACAAAATACAATCCACATAATTACACTCATAACACACAATCTCACGCCACATAATTCCAATATACTCAATACCACATAATTTCTATCCAGATATTTGCACTGCACACCATGCCACATAATTCCACTACTCAAATCCACTCTACACCACACAATTCCATCCCACACAACTCCACATCTAACAATTCTAATCCAACCCACATAATTCCACTACACACCACTTACATACACTCCATAACAAATGGGTAAAAAACATTGTAATTTACAACGTAATAGCTCTAACTCAACCAAATGCAAGACCAATTGCATTTCCAATGCTTGTTTTATATGTGGAGTTCTCTGCCCCAAATGAGGAGTCTCTGCAATCATAAAGTTATTATTAAATGGTAGCTTTGAGAATAACAAAAAAGAGCAAACTTGCACAAACGTGTAAATTTACCTTTGTAAATCAGGCTCGCAGTGATACGCATAAGCCATCATTTCCCAAGGAAAAGGCTTCCAATATAAACTCAGATACCTGAGTTAGGTGCTAAAAGACACCAAGCATGGATCCGATGGCCCTTTTAATCTTTCCATCAGCCATCCGTTCCAACGAACCCGGATTTATCACAGATACGTTTAATAACTAGTTATTTGCAGCCCTTTACCAGCTTGCATTATATAAATTTGTTTGCTTTTAGTCCAAAGCATCATCATTAAATGGTTTCATCCTCATCTGACAATGGGCAAGATTACTTTACCACAACTAGAATGAGCAGAGGATAAATTGTACAACAGCAATGCCAAAACTCAGTGGCATAGTCAAGACTGAATTTAAATACTACTGATACCATTGCTAGATTGGCTTTTAGATCCAATCTAAACAAATAAGCGCAGGAAGAAGCAGTAAGGGGAAACGTGTGCTTCATTTGTTTTTTAAATCTGCGGCAAGCTGACTACACCTGACAATTTAGGCTGTGTGACTTATCTGGTGTGCTTATCAGAGACTCATTGGAGAGCTCTCTTTTAACACAGACTACACCTGTTTGACACTGTCCTCTTCAGAGAGCTGTGTGCCTATTCTCGGATGCTCTGCCTCTTGAAAACGCTACTCCTTGTGCATACTGGTATATTATGATATTGTAGCTTCATGTAGATTTTTCTGCTTTCATTTCCTTCATTTTCATCACCCCTATATATCCATTAAGCACATTACCTGACTTAAAGGTAATGATATATCTTAATGTGTTGTTCTGGCTCGACTTGTGACGTTTAGGCACAAGCTTCATTAATATAGATGAATTATTTTTATTTCAGAATTGCAGGAACCTTTCCAAACATTCATCCTGATGATGATCTGCCACATGCTCAAGGATCGAAACACTGACTCTTCTTAATTTGATGTAGAGTGCATAAATGTACCATTAGGACTGACAAATCCGCATATTGAGACAATCTGTGTATTGTTTATTTCTTTGACATGCGTATTGTCACACTTTACACATGCCACTCGGTCCAATTTCCTTTTGCAAATATATTTCAATGTAAGTAAATCTTTTGAAGGTATTCTTCAAGTGTTTCTAGATAACAAACTTTAAGTAACACTTTCAGTGTATTTTAGAACTAGGATTCAGTGTTGCCTAATTTTTAAATAACCATAACAGTGTTATGCTAGTTTTCCTTTGGGAATAACATTTGTTACTGTTTTACTGTTACCAGATTCACCAGGAGATATTGGTTTGCCCTATATCTTGACCACTAATGGTATGATTCACATAAGTAACTTACACTTTTGAGTAAGTTTACACTTTGAGTACGTTTACTATTTTTCAGTATTCACAAACTGCACTTTTAGAGTAATTTACAATGTTGTAGTAAGACCAGCACTAAACATGGCCACCCACTGGTACTGCTACACCTCCCATAGAAATGAATGAAGGTAGGGACTTAAAATAAAACCCCAGAGGAAAAAATGTTAAATTAAATTCAATTAATTAAAATAGTTAAAAAGATAAATAAACATAAATTAATGCTAATAACATATAGAAATAGTTCATATATATTATTTAATTATACCATATTCAACAACTGATTCAAAATAGGTTAATACATTTTTTATAATTAAATACTTACTAAATTGATATATTTTTAACATTGCTATATATTTATACGTAATATTTTTATATACAAGTCAAAATAGGTTAGCAAATAATTTATAATAAATTATATAATTTCAGGGGTCATGTTGCTTTTTGTCCTCGCTCACTGCATCTTTGACCATTGCCTTCAATGGTGTTGAAGAAATATGTCGATATATTCCATATATTATTTACAATTGGTTGAATGAAAAAACTGATGGGCTGGGTGTTAACATTTATCTCAGTCACTGCTAATTAATTTAAGCACATTTCGGTTCATATTATTTTTTCATTCCACTCCAGATATCAGCCACATCCAAATCCGTCTTGGCCCTGCTGTATAATTTACAGTTAATCAGAAGTAGCTCCCAATGGCCTGTTGAGTTATTGCACTGGGGCTTGAGCACTTCATTTAAATTCAGATGATCTTTAGGGTTTGATTTTGAAATAACAATGCTTATCTCAAATGGTTTTCTCAACTACTGTAAATATTCTGTGAGGAGATTAAATATGACCCAAACGTTTTCTATAGATTATTGTGGTCTAGTCTTCACTTACATGTGAGTGATCATAGCTTTCCAGGCCCTCTGCTTATCCAATAAGAAAACAGTACTCAGCATATTTAATTCAAAGACATAAGGCCTCATTATGAGTGCTCCAATCCAGCACTCTGTCAGTCCTTGTGCCCGGAGATAACGTTACTGGGTGTTATGCATCTTAGGGGCATACACTAAATCTACAGGTTTAAATGCTCTGACCATATAACACAAGGACTTAGTTCAATGTTCCATATGTGAGAATGATAAATCTGGTGAACTGCAGACCCATACCCTGCCCTGTCTCATGGTGGGAGAGGCGCTTTCTGGTAAACAAACAGCTCCTTTGCTTTCAGGGGGACACAATAGTAATTGGGAAACCCACATTTTGTGCATCACCTCTGTGCACATTTCATCTCTCTATCTTGGTGCTTGTAGCAGGGGTCTCTGAGAAGTAGATATGCATGGCATTGTGGCCAGATTTGTGACTACTGTTCTGTTGATAATCAAACAAGAAGGTGTTGTTTTGCAAACCTAACGTGCCTACGTATCGTGATATGGGCAGACAGCTTGTTTGATGCTGACAATGGAAAACTACTCTGCCAGGCTAACATTCAAGGCCTCATTTATAAGGTTTTGACATAGGGCAGCACCGCATGGAATCTTGCTGTGCTGCCCTTCGTCAAAACAAAAGGGCACTAATGTGCCCTATCTATGTGATATGGTGCATTCCTGTCCTTTTCCCCAGTGCCGGCGCGCAATGGGCTGCTGTATGCCAACGCAGGCACCCTTGCACAAGGGTGCCTGGGTTGCGGGGCTGATTGATTTTGTGCAGGACGGGACACCTTCTTGCACAAAATCAATAAATTCATGCGTTTTCCTTTTTCTATGTGTGCTTCAGAATGCAGCTCACATAGAAAAAGGAAGCACATGGAGAAATTAAAACATTTCTCCTTGTTGCGCCTCCCTAACACCACCCCTGGGGTGGCGTTAGGTTCTGATACATTCCCAAGTTTACAATTTCTCATAAATCTGGAAATGTGTCAGGTTCCATTGGTGTTGCGTGGGAACACCCACAGCAACACCCATGGAACGCCCCTTTCACACAGTGCTCTGCGCAAAAGGGGCACATATTTATAAGGCGATGAAAAGCCAAGTAAAATGTCTTTACGTAGCCTTATAAATATGCCGTGGCACATTGCGCCACCGGACGTTCTGGTGGCGCAAAAGTGCTGGTAGGGCCTCATAAATGAGGCCCTTAGTGTATTTAAAATGGAGTCAGAGTCAGGAATCTATATCATGTATGTCCCATTAACTCCGGAGTACATAGCTAGTGGGTGTTCTGAGAGAGTCTTAGGTTCCGCAAAGATGTGAGGAATTTCCAGGTGAATTGGTATTGGCAATTCACCTATTAATATGGCATTCCTTCACAGAGTTTTTTGCTGTTTTGAACATGCAGCATTGCCGGAGGAAAGAAGTCAGGTCCAGGGTATTTCTGCGAAACGTACAATTTTTATGGGCCAAGTACCTTATGTTACATAGTCTATTGGGACTGAACTGCACTTAAATAGAGGGGTTTATTAATCCAACTATGAAATCACGCAAGAACAGAAAACAACAATTCACCATCCAAAGCTGTGTTAACTCCTAAATGCTACTTCAAATATTTTTCAAATTGAACAAAACCTTAAACATTCTAATTCCCAGGATCATATTATCAGAATATGTGGTTCTGAATTCACTTGGGACGACGGTCAGCATTGGAAGAGCTGTTGAAGGCAGTCTAATTCGCATGCTTAAAAATCTTCTTCTTATACATGTAATTGGAGTCTTGATGGCTTCACTACACCAGGTTACCATATTCCTTTGTCCTCCGTCATGTTTCACGTTCACTAAGGCATATTAGAACACAAAATCGACAGAGATGGAGTGTCATTCGATGCGAAGGCGTGTTAGAAAGTTGTGGAAACGTTCGCAGATTTTCAAATTGAGACTTTTTTGGGGAAAGCTACCTTTGAGTATCTATTAGTTGTTTCTTTTCAATCTACGCACCTGCTGTGAGTAGTGTATATATATATATATGATACTGTGAACAAGTCGAGAGGTGAAACACATTGGTAGAGAGCAGTTTCTGCAATAAATGGAAATAAGCATTTTGGAGTGTCCTGGATTTTTCTTGACTGAGAGAAGTGGTTTGTCTATTACGGATTACCGGAATCCATCCAGGACCGCCGCGAGGTTCAGCCCCTAATTACATATATATATATATATATATATATATATATATATATATATATATATATATATATTATCTACTGGCGGTCGCCAGTAGATAGTTATAGTTAGGACCTATTTTCCATAGGAAATCCGCAACATTCTATTTCCAATACCTTTGGCGCCGGTTGACGAATCTTCGCGAAATTCTCAAAACTTATGGCCCGCTCCGGTCTGCTCCTATCTTGAAAGTTTCGGGGTGATTCAGCAAGCGGGGGCCAAGAAAAAAGGGGGTCCCAAAACGTGTTTTCCCCGTACAATTTTCCATAGGAACCTTTAGTCGCAGCTACAGCCCGAACTGCTGAACGGAATTACACCAAATTTGGCAAAAAGGTAGCCCTTGGTTCAGAGTCGTGCCTTTTAGTTAAATGGTGTAAATCCGTTCAGTAGTTCCTGAGAAAATCAAAAGTAAAATCACATATATATCTATGGCCGCGTAGGGTCCGCGCACCCTCCCGATCACGAGCTGTATGCTAATTGGCTGTCAACACTCCAAATCAGGAAGTGTTGGCAGCCATCTTGTGCCTCGGTAGAACCGAGGCACAAGAAAAGACAAAAACAAGTGCGCAAAATGCAAAAAGGGGGCAGGGTAGAAACACCCTGACCCCCTAGGCCTGCTCAGCCCCCCCCAAAAAAATTGTTATTTTTAAAAATCGGCGGGATGCACTTAGGATGCACGGATCCCGCCGTGCAAAAAAAAAAACGAAGCGCGGGCTCCCGCGCTTCGTTGTTAATTGGCCCCCGGGTGGGCCAAGTCCTGGGGGCATGCGGGGTTTATTAAAAATGAGTGGGGGGCCTCTAAGGCCCCCCAAGCCCCGGGGACCACCACCCCCCGGGGCTTTGTTTTGAAAATGGTGCGGGAGGGCACTCGGCCCTCCCGCAGCCCCGGGACCGCCACCCCCCGGGGCTTCTATTTCTTAAATTGAATTACCTGTGTAGGGGGCTCGAGCCCCCCACACGCCCCGGGGACCGCCACCTCCCGGGGCACTAACAATTTTAAAGTGGGGGTCCGTTTCGGACCTCGAAGCCCCGGGGACCACCACCTTCCCGGGGCTTTCAACATGTTGGGAGGGGGGCCGCGCGGCCCCCTCCTGGAGCCTGTGATGGCCCTGGGGACCACCACCCCCCAGGGCCAGCTCCTGCAGTGTCCCGGGGTGCCTACCCCCGGGACACTGCTGTTTGCTATGACATTACGGGGGCCTCGCGGCTCCCGTCCTGTCATAGCAAACTTGCTTTGAATTTTGGAAGAGAGAGCAGGAAACCTGCTCTCTCTTCCAAAATTCAAAGCAAATTGCTTTTCAACACGGGGAGCTGCATGTTAGCAGCGCCCCGTGTGGAAAAGCAATGCTGGCTCCCGCAGGACGCGGGGAGCCGGCGGGACCGTGGGGGGATTGGGGACGGTCCCCAATGGAGAGGGCCAGCCCCGGGGGATGGGGTCCCCGGGGCAAGTAGTGGCCCGGGAGGGGGGCCACGCGGCCCTCCTCCCCCCCCAAAAAAAGGCCTGCCCCGGGGGATGGGGTCCCCGGGGCAAAAGGAGGCCTCAGGAGGGGGGCAACGCAGCCCCCCTCCTTAAAAAAATTAAAAAAAGTGTGGCCATGCCCCAGGGGATGGGGTCCCCGGGGCCGGAATCGGCCACGGGAGGGGGGCCACGCGGCCCCCTTCCCGTTTACTTTTGAAAACATTTTTAAAAAAGAGGTAAGGCCCTGGGGGATGGGGTTTCCAGAGCCCAAAAAAAGGAAAAAGGAAGGAGGGCCACACAGCCCCCCCTTCGAAAAATAAAGAAAAAAACGATTGTGCCGCAGGCCCCGCCCCCTTCCTTTACCACTCTGCAAACGCGCCCCCTGGCGCGTTTGCAGATGGGGAACAAATTCCCCTTGAATACTGGGGGGTCCCTGGGGGCCAACTAGCCCACCAGGAACCTCCAGTATGCGCCAGGGGGCTGCGTTGCAGAGAGGTGTTCTTAGGTCCCGCCCCTTATTACACCTCTCTGCAACGCAGCTCTGTGGCGCTTAATGGAGGTAGCTGGTGGGCTAGTTGCACCCCAGGGACGCTCTGGATTCAAGGGGAGTTAATCCCCCGACTTAAAATGCGCCACGGGGCGCGTTTGCACAGTGGTGAAGGGAGGGGGCGGGGCCTGAGGTGACATGTGTGCAAACACGCCCTGTGGCGCGTTTTAAGTTGGGGGATTAACTCCTCTTGAATCCTGAGGGTCCCTGGGGTGCAACTAGCCCACCAGCTACCTCCATTAAGCGCCACAGAGCTGCATTGCAGAGAGGTGTAAAAAGGGGCGTGGCCTCTCACCACCTCTCTGCAACGCAGGCCTGTGGCACTTACTGGAAGTACCTGGTGGGCTAGTTGGGCCCCAAGGACCCTCAGGATTCAAGGTGACCTAATCCCCCAACTTAAAACGCGCCACGGGGCGCGTTTGCACAGTGGTGAAGGGAGGGGGCGGGGCCTCAGGTGACATGTGCGCAAACACGCCCTGTGGTGTGTTTTAAGTTGGGGGATTAACTCCCCTTGAATCCACATGTTATAGTTAGAAATTAGCATTTAAAAAACCTTTGAAATTCACTGAAAAAACCATAGGTTTCAGGCACGTTATAGTTAGAAATTAGCATTTAAAAACCTTTGAAATTCACTGAAAAAACCATAGGTTTTAGGCATGTTATAGTTAGAAATTAGCATTTAAAAAACCTTAGAAGTTCACTGAAAAAACCATAGGTTTTAGGAAAGTTATAGTTAGTTGGCCATTGCACTCGCATTAAAACCCGTGAAATTCCCCGTTATAGTTAGTTCAGCTAACTATAACTCGCGCTCACGCAATGCACTGCTGAGATGTCATCAGTGATGTCATCAGTGATGTCACTGACCATGTCATGAATGATGTAATATGTGACGTCATCAGCAGTGCATTGCGGGGGCGCCAGTTATAGTTAGCTGAACTAACTATAACGCCGGAATTTCTATGGTTTTGTACGAGTAAAATGTCCAACTAACTATAACGTTCCTGAAACCTATGGTTTTTTCAGTTAATTTCTATGGTTTTTTAAATGCTAATTTCTAACTATAACGTGCCTGAAACCTATGGTTTTTTCAGTGAATTTCTATGGTTTTTTAAATGTTAATTTCTAACTATAACGTGCCTGAAACCTATGGTTTTTCCAGTGAATTTCAAAGGTTTTTTAAATGAAAATTTGTAAGTCTAATGTACCACAATCCTATGTTTTTTTTATTTTATATATATATATGTAAAAGTGATTATGTGGTATATATTATTCAATGCACTTGCCCTAAAGTTTATGTTGGTAGCACAATTCATATGGTACACGTTCGTATTCTGCAGCATCTTAGGGCAGTGAAGAATAATGATAAAAGCTATGTAGTAGCCCGCCACATTAATGAGGTGCACAAAGGGAATATCAATGATTTATTGTATTTTGCTATTGATCAAGTACAAAAATTGAAAAGAGGTGGAAATAGAGAAGGTAAACTCCACCAGCTTGAATCAAAATACATAATGCTGTTCAATTCAAAAAATCCATACGGATTAAATGCTGAAGAGGATCTGCATGTCCATTTGTCATAAATGAGTTATCCATTGCAGTAAGATTGTTTTTAAGATAATTTTTAATATAGAACAGAGAATGGAAGACAGACTGGTAAGATCAAGTAATTAAATGGGATTATAAATTTTAAACTTTAACAGATGAGGTATTTTAAATTTGAATTTAAGAACCATCATGAAGAATCCACCAAGAACCAATGAAATTTGTAAAAAGCACTTGCACTTTCAAAAGCAAATTTTGCACAATGAGGGCAGAGAAGATTATTATCCAAGTACTGTAAAGCACTTGCACTTTAATTAAATTTAATTCATCTATCTTTTCAAGTTCTGAAATAGATTTGCATTATGAAAGAGGTTACTTGTATATCTAAATGAGATATGATTTTGGTTTATACTGGTGGATGAAATGGTGGAAAGTGAAAAGAAGATATTTTCAGAACACCTCTTAAGTCAGTAGAATGAAAAGTAATTCTGATGAAAAATTGACTAATGAAACTTGCACTTGCACTTTATTTTTTGATGCTGCTGAAAAAGTAAAATACATTTTTTAACTCTTTTACTAATGTATATATATTGATTTTTTAACATCATATTTTTAAACATCATGATTTTTTTACTGATATGACTTTAATGTATAAAATGATGATATGTAATTTATTGTAAAGGTTGCTAAGTTAGCAGGCACCACTTGTGAGAATTAATAAACAAGTGGAGAGCTGTAGAGCACTTGTTCTGAATAATAGTGCCTCATCTTGTAATGAGAAATGAGCATTGCATTGAGACGTTATTGTCTAAAGTATTTAATCAACAGATATGATGTTGCTATTATCATAATTTTTGTACTAATGACAATGATGCAATTGTGGTTATGTTTGTTTTAAAAAAAACAATGGAAAAACATTGGTAAGGAGAAAGTATATATTTTTAATTTAAAGCAGTAATGTGAGTCTGTCTTCCATAGCTATTCAATGACTGGGTCATGTGACCGCAGTACTCTGTTTAAATAAAGCATTCTGTTTTTTGACGACTGCCAATGTGAACAAGGCAGGTATGCCGAAACGCGTCATAGCGGAAATTTCGAAATAAATAGAAGGATGGAATAGCAATGATTCCCCTGTGTCGGTGTCTGATCTATATAGAGTTCAGAATTGGTTCGAATATATATATATATATATATATATATATATATATATATATATATATATATATATATATATATATATATACATATATATATTTTAAAAAATTGTGAATAATTTTTAGTTAGGAAAACTATATTCATTCTTTTTTAAATATTATACAGAAGTCGCGCACCCTTCGCGCACCCTACACGATGGCTGCGCGCATTCCGGTAGCCATTTTGAAAAGTCGTGCTGGGGTCGCGACTTCGGCGTAATTTGTAAAGTATGAAATATCTTTAAATTAATTATAAATAAAAGTTTTTCTTTAAGTGTTTGTCTACATTTATTAATAAAAGTATTTTTAAAGTATTATTTTCAATATAATTTCAACAAAAAATTATTCGATTATTATTGGATTCGGAGGTTAGGAGGGTTGGCCATTGTGCACGATCTGTTTTGCAAGATTTTTTGGTCTAGTCAGGTGGACACCCTCCTCCGGGTGAGGTACGGCTTGAGGATTCTATTCAAAAGGTGAGGAATCAACAGGCAGAAGTATCCATCAGAAGAGCAAGTTACTTACCTTCGGTAACGCTTTTTCTGGTGGATACAGTATCTGCCTGTGTATTCCTCACTGTCCCACCCGCCTCCCCGTTGTCCACCTGTTTCTACCAAAAATATGTTTTTACTGTTTGGCATGAATGTTTTTAATATGTCTTAATCATGCTTATGTTTTAATAGTGAGAAATGCTTGATCTGTTGCTATTTCTTTATGCCTTTATTGGTTATGCATTTGTATATATATATATATATATATATATATATATTTAGTATACTATGTATACATGTGAAAATGTGTCGGTCCACCTGTTTACCTCGGTGGCACGGAAAAAATGGGTGGAACTGACGTCAGCACGCCGACGAGGTCCTCTTATGGCTAATATGACGTCATACGGTGTCGCGAGCGGAGCCGTACTATTATGACATCGTCATCGACGTGGGAGAGCTAGGAAAGAATTTCTGCGGAATGCTGGTGCAGGGGATATTCACCTAAGTGTTCAGGCTAGTCCTTTGGGAGCAACTGTTTATGTTGCCACTCCAGAAACCGAAACCAGTGATCCGAGGGCAGAGGCCCTGCAGATGGCACACGAGGTGGGGAGCCCAGTCGTGTGCACCGGCGGGGCAGCGAAGTGACAAGCACCACTACCCACAGAAAAGGTAACGAGGGCACTGAATAACACAGGATCTTCTCTTTGTATCTGGCAGGAACAACAAGGTTAAAATGCCCTAGTTCCAAAATGTAGAATTAGTGCTACAACGGTCTTCAAGAGGACCTGCGATAGATGCCGCTTCTGCCTTCCGTGCACTGGAGGCGGCACATGGGTCATGCGGTATGGTCATACTGCGGTGGGACACACACTCGTTGACCTCTCATGGCACTGCTCCACACTTCGGGGACAACGCTTTCCATTAGCTGTGTTTTCTGATGACGTGTCGCGCCGGCCCCGTCCAACAGCAGAACCCCTTTACATCCAAACAGACTCTTCCACTCTCTCACCAAGTGAAACCAGGCCACGCGGACACTTTCACAATACAACAGCCAGGAATGCACTTTTCGGTAAAAAAAACACATTCCTTCCTCCTAATTTATCAAATAAACGACTCACTGAAGAACAGGTGCCAGCTTCGATCGGTAAACAGCCGTTACAACGACTTTTTTACTTTGCGATACCATTACAACGCATGCATTACCACGCATGCGTTGTACTTCACAAAGTCATTACTACGCATTTTTTTAGAACGCATGGTCATTTACCACGCATGCACTACCCTAAACCCTAAAACACTACCCTCAGCACGACCCACTATAACAAGCATTGGCATAGCCAATAGGTCTCGCCTTTGGGACCTTATAAGTATTTAGTTATGCAGCCCAATATCCTTGGTGCAACAACATCAACTGTTGCATGGGTAAACACTTATAAGGTCCCAAAGGCGAGACCTATTGGCTATGCCAATGCTTGTTCTGGGAGATATCATGCAGCTGAAAGCAGCCCCGTCCTGTTAATTTTTTCCAGAGGTGACAGAAGCAGACCTGCTGGCTGAGACCCTCTTGGTTACTCAGAGAGCCTGTTTCATTTTTGCAACATTTCTTCCGCCAGTCTGTTAATTTGTAAATGCATGAAGACAGGGGGAAGGTAAGATTCTTTCTGTTTCTCTTGTAAGCCATGGGCCGGACATTGGAGGAGGGGGAGGGGTAGAGCCGGCCATAGTATTAGAAACAAGAAGAATCTTACATCCCTCCTTGTCTTCATGCATTTACGAATTAACAGGCTGAAAGACGAAATGTTGCAAAAATGAAACAGACTCGCTAAGTAACCAAGAGTGTCTCAGCCAGGAGGTCTGCTTCTGATGCCTCTGGAAACTTTCAAGGCAGCTCTAATCACTGTGCCTCCTGCAGAGCCCGGAACTTGCACAGTAATTATCTGCCGAGTGCAGGAAGCACGAGTCACCCACAAAGCATTGTGAGGGAAGCCGTTATCAAAATGAAACATTCTTTGAGTGCCAGGACAAAAGGTAACAACCAACATTTGCAATGCAATAGGTCGGACCATTTATTTCGATTTTTTAACTTAGTAGAAACACACACCGTAATAAAGACATTTTAAACTGGCTAGGGAGTTCACAGTGGTTTTATGACAAAGTGCGCTGTGCTCTCTTGTACTTAAAGCCCCCAAAAAACTGAGCAAAAACAGTTACATTGTTGGCAAAAACAGGGCACAAACTAAATACATAAAAGATACTTTTAGAAAAGCACAAAGTGAGCCTGCAAATTGTTTTAATCAAAGACTGAGCGTGTCAGCAGAAATTCACCATGAACCCGGCTTCTTAATAGTCAAACAAAGAAATACCGTTCACACAAAGAGTGTACATGTTGGAAAAGGCCCGGTAAACGAAAACGTACATTTAAGGACTCTTCTGGAGAAGGGAGAAGAAGGGAATAAACGCTGTATAAGCCGAAGCAGAGTGAATGTGGGGGCAGCCAGGAGGGAGGGCACCTTGTCCTCCCATCCTCAAGTGCCCACCGTCTTCCTCGTAATTAATGCAGCAGCGACGGGCGCGCAGATTACTGGGAGAACCACATTTACATGAAAGCAATATGCTCCAAGGCAATACGGATATATTTAATCACATTAAGAGGTAGACGCCGAGTGGTGGGCTGGAGAGCAAATGTGACTGAGCGCCCGGCAGGAAGCGGGGTCGAGAGGAGATGAGCACGAGGGAAGACACGCGAAGGAAGATGTCCACGTGCAGATAGTTAAATGCGCACAGACAGCAAAGGGGCGCCCTGGTCAGCAGACAGACAGCAGCAGTATTCACTTAAAATTGTTAAATTATCTCACCTCCTCCGCAGTGACCATTGGTCACAATGAGGTGTATTGTTATTTGGCAGAGCTGCGTGGGAGTTCCAATGGCGTGAGGCCGAGGTTGCTTCTTAAGGAAAACAAAAAAAAACAAGCAATGGCCGCACGGCCGTTAAACTGACACGGCCGCGCGGCCGCGAAAGTACTCGCGAGGGAAGCCATATGGCTTGAACACTCCCTAACGGGGCGGGGCGCCTTCCATTCCTCCTCGGTACCAGCGTGCAGCAGGCGAACTGAGGGCGATTCAGGTGATGTTTGTATTCAGAGAGATTAATCACTGCTCAGATATCACACAAGGACTGACCTGTGAGCACAAAGTGCCTCCCTGTTGCTTCATTTTATGCGTCGTCAGCAGCAAGGGTGCCAAATTTGGTTTCGCCCCGCCCGAGGCGCAGTCAGAGAAAAAGCCGTTTTTGTACAGCCCCCACCCCCCACCTCGTGCAGTCTTGTTTTCCTTTATCAGCAGCTGGCGTCCACCACGACAAAAAGTCAGAAAGCAAATAAGACGGGAGGGAGGTGGGGTCTGCAATCTGCGCCGAACCAGAGCGTTTTCTTCGGTAAGAACAAACATCTCCCGTCAACAACTATGAGCTGTTCACTGTGGAGCTAGGCGGCGATTAGATCAGAGTCACTGGAAAGAGGACAGGGCGAGGAGCACGCGCCAGTGAAGCGGTATGGGGAAAATGCGCCACGCTTAATTGGAATGTAGACTGGGAACACACGTGTAAATGCCTTGGGCACGAATTCTTTTTGCCCTAAAGTAAAAAAAAACACTCATATGAGCACGACCGGGAGTAAACGTTTAAAAGCCTTTTAAAGGTTAATTGTTTACGCAACCTAAAAATAAACACCAATACTTACAGAACAAGCATTGGCCGCGCGGCCGTGAAAGTAATCGCGAGGAAGAGGGTTTTCGAAGTGCAAACAGTGGCTTTTGCTGGCGACCAGCTTGCGTTCACGCGAGCGTCCAGATGGCGAGGGAAGCCATATGGCGCCTGATCGCGCGTGCACGCTCGAGTGAACGCAGGCTAGTCCGCAGCAAAAGCCACTGTTTGCACTTCCAAAACCCGCTTACTAAAAGTCTCGCCTGAGCAACGCATACGCGCTGCTTCAGGCAAGACCTAAAAAGGGGGGTCCCAAAAAGCGTTTTCCCTATGTTATTTTCCATAGGAAACTTTAGACACGGCTACAGCCCGAACTGCTGAACGGAATTACACCAAATGTGGCAAAAAGGTAGCCCTTGGTTCAGAAAGCGCCCTTTCTTTTAAATGGTGTAAATCCGTTCAGTAGTTTTCGAGATATTAAAGGAAAAACATCTTTATATATCTGATCGGGACCTAACTACACTGCCCGAACACCACTGCACTGCCCTAAACCCTAAAACACCACCCCCAGCACGACCCCTACACTGCCCGAACACTACTGCACTACCATAAACCCTAAAACACGACCCCCGCATGACCCCCTACACTACCCAAAGACCACTGCACTACCCTAAACCCTAAAACACGACCCCCTACACTACACAAACACTGCTCCACTACCCTAAACCCTAAAACACTACCCCCAGCACGACCCCCTACACTACACAAATACCACTGCACTACCCTAAACCCTAAAACACTACCCCCTACACTACACAAACACCACTGCACTACCCTAAACCCTAAAACACTACCCCCAGCATGACCCCCTACACTACCCAAACACCACTGCACTACCCTAAGCCCTAAACACTAACCCCAGCAGTACCACCTACACTACCCAAACACCACTGCACTACCCTAAACCCCAAAACACTGCCCCCAGCAGTACCCCCTACACTACCCAAACACCATTGCACCACCCTAAACCCTAAAACACTACCCCCAGCAGTACCCCCTACACTACCCAAACACCACTGCACTACCCTAAACCACTACCCCAGCACACACCCCTACACTACCCAAACACCACTGCACTACCCTAAACCCTAAAACACTACCCCCAGCACGACCCCCTACACTACCCAAACACCACTGCACTACCCTAAACCCTAAAACACTCTCCCAGCACGACTCCCTACACTACCCAAACACCACTGCACTACCCTAAACCCAAAATCTACCCCCAGCACGACCCCCTACACTACCCAAACACCACTGCCCTACCCTAAACCCTAAATCTACCCCCAGCACGACCCCCTACACTACCCAAACACCACTGCACTACTCTAAACCCTAAATCTACCCTCAGCACGACCCCTACACTACCCAAACACCACTGCACTACCCTAAACCCTAAAACACTACCCCCAGCACGACCCCCTACACTACACCAACACCACTGCACTACGCTAAACCCTAAAACACTACCCCAGCACGACCCCCTACACTACCCAAACACCACTGCACTACCCTAAACCCTAAAACACTACCCCCAGCACGACCCCCTACACTACCCAAACACCACTGCACTACCCTAAACCCTGAAACCCCACCCCCTGCACGACCCCCTACACTGCCCGAACACCACTGCACTGCCCTAAACCCTGAAACACCAGCCCCTGCATGACCACCTACACTGCCCGAACACCACTGCCCTAAACCCTGAAACACCACCGACTGCACGACCCCCTACACTTCCCTAACACCACTGCACTGCCCTAAACCCTGAAACACCAGCCCCTGCATGACCCCCTACACTGCCCGAACACCACTGCACTGCCCTAAACCCTGAAACACCACCCCCAGCAAGACCCCCTATACTGCCCGAACACCACTGCACTGCCCTAAATCCTGAAACACCAGCCCCAGCACAACCCCCTACACTGCCCAAACACCACTGCACTGCCCTAAACCCTGAAACACCAGCCCCAGCACGACCCCATACACTGCCCGAACACCACTGCACTGCCCTAAACCCTGAAACACCAGCCCCAGCACCACCTCATACACTGCCCGAACACCACTGCACTGCCCTAAACCCTGAAACACCAGCCCCAGCACAACCCCCTACACTGCCCGAACATCACTGCACTGCCCTAAACCCTGAAACACCAGCCCCAGCACGACCCCCTACACTGCCCGAACACCACTGCACTGCCCTAAACCCTGAAACACCAGCCCCAGCAAGACCCCCTACACTGCCCGAACACCACTGCACTGCCCTAAACCCTGAAACACCAGCCCCAGCAAGACCCCCTACACTGCCCGAACACCACTGCACTGCCCTAAACCCTGAAGCACCAGCCCCAGCACGACCCCCCACACTGCCCGAACACCACTGCACTGCCCTAAACCCTGAAACACCAGCCCCTGCACGACCCCCTACACTGCCCGAACACCACTGCACTGCCCTAAACCCTGAAACATCAGCCCCCGCACGACCCCCTACACTGCCTGAACAACACTGCACTCCCCTAAATCCTGAAACACCACCCCCGCACGACCCCTTACACTGCCCTAAACCCTGAAACACCACCCCGCACGACCCCCTACACTGCCCGAACACCACTGCACTGCCCTAAACCCTGAAACACCACCCACAGCACGACCCCCTACACTGCCCGAACACCACTGCACTGCCCTAAACCCTAAAACACTATCCCCAGCATGACCCTCTACACTGCCCGATCACCACTGCACTGCCTTAAACACTGAAACACCACCCCCAGCACGACCCCAACACTGCCCGAACACCACTGCACTACCCTAAACCCTGAAACACTACCCCCAGCAAGACCCCCTACACTGCCCGAACACCACTGCACTGCCCTAAACCCTGAAACATCACCCCCAACAAGACCCCCTACACTGCCTGAACACCACTGCCCAAAACCCTGAAACACCACCCCCAGCAAGACCCCCTACACTGCCCGAACACCACTGCACTGCCCTTAACCCTGAAACACCAGCCCAAGCACGACCCCCTACACTGCCCGAACACCACTGCACTGCCCTATACCCTGAAACACCAGCCCCAGCACGAGCCCCTACACTGCCCGAACACCACTGCACTGCCCTAAACCCTGAAACACCAGCCTCAGCATGACCCCCTACACTGCCCGAACACCAATGCACTGCCCTAAAACCTGAAACATCAGACCCTGCACGACCCCCTACACTGCCCGAACACCACTGCACTGCCCTAAACCCTGAAACACCTCCCCCTGCACGACCCCCTACACTGCCCGAACACCACTGCACTGCCCTAAACCCTGAAACACCACCCCCTGCACGACCCCCTACACTGCCCGAACACCACTGCACTGCCCTAAACCCTGAAACACCAGCCCCTGCATGACCCCCTACACGGCCCAACCACCACTGCACTGCCCAAAACCCTGAAACATCACCCCCAGCAAGACCCCCTATACTGCCCGAACACCACTGCACTGCCCTAAACCCTGAAACACCAGCCCCAGCACGACCCCGTACACTGCCCGAACACCACTGCACTGCCCTAAACCCTAAAACACCAGCCCCAGCACGACCCCCTACACTGCCAGAAGACCACTGCACTGCCCTAAACCCTGAAACACCAGCCCCCTGCACGACCCCCTACACTGCCCGAACACCACTGCACTGCCCTAAACCCTGAAACATCAGCCCCCGCACGACCCCCTACACTGCCTGAACAACACTGCACTGCCCTAAATCCTGAAACACCACCCCCGCACGACCCCTTACACTGCCCGAACACCACTGCACTGCCCTAAACCCTGAAACACGACCCCCCGCATGACCCCCTACACTACCCAAAGACCACTGCACTACCCTAAACCCTAAAACACGACCCCCTACACTACACAAACACTGCTCGACTACCCTAAACCCTAAAACACTACCCCCAGCACGACCCCCTACACTACACAAACACCACTGCACTACCCTAAACCCTAAAACATGAACCCCTACACTACACAAACACTGCTCCACTACCCTAAACCCTAAAACACTACCCCCAGCACGACCCCCTACACTACACAAACACCACTGCACTACCCTAAACCCTAAAACACTACCCCCTACACTACACAAACACCACTGCACTACCCTAAACCCTAAAACACTACCCCCAGCATGACCCCCTACACTACCCAAACACCACTGCACTACCCTAAGCCCTAAACACTAACCCCAGCAGTACCACCTACACTACCCAAACACCACTGCACTACCCTAAACCCCAAAACACTGCCCCCAGCAGTACCCCCTACACTACCCAAACACCATTGCACTACCCTAAACCCTAAAACACTACCCCCAGCAGTACCCCTACACTACCCAAACACCACTGCACTACCCTAAACCACTACCCCAGCACACACCCCTACACTACCCAAACACCACTGCACTACCCTAAACCCTAAAACACTGCCCCCAGCACGACCCCCTACACTACCCAAACACCACTGCACTACCCTAAACCCTAAAACACTCCCCCAGCACGACTCCCTACACTACCCAAACACCACTGCACTAACCTAAACCCAAAATCTACCCCCAGCACTACCCCCTACACTACCCAAACACCACTGCCCTACCCTAAACCCTAAATCTACCCCCAGCACGACCCCCTACACTACCCAAACACCACTGCACTACCCTAAACCCTAAATCTACCCTCAGCACGACCCCTACACTACCCAAACACCACTGCACTACCCTAAACCCTAAAACACTACCCCCAGCACGACCCCCTACACTACACCAACACCACTGCACTACCCTAAACCCTAAAACACTACCCCAGCACGACCCCCTACACTACCCAAACACCACTGCACTACCCTAAACCCTAAAACACTACCCCCAGCACGACCCCCTACACTACCCAAACACCACTGCACTACCCTAAACCCTGAAACCCCACCCCCTGCACGACCCCCTACACTGCCCGAACACCACTGCACTGCCCTAAACCCTGAAACACCAGCCCCTGCATGACCACCTTCACTGCCCGAACACCACTGTCCTAAACCCTGAAACACCACCGACTGCGCGACCCCCTACACTTCCCTAACACCACTGCACTGCCCTAAACCCTGAAACACCAGCCCCTGCATGACCCCCTACACTGCCCGAACACTACTGCACTGCCCTAAACCCTGAAACACCACCCCCAGCAAGACCCCCTATACTGCCCGAACACCACTGCACTGCCCTAAATCCTGAAACACCAGCCCCAGCACGACCCCCTACACTGCCCAAACACCACTGCACTGCCCTAAACCCTGAAACACCAGCCCCAGCACGACCCCATACACTGCCCGAACACCACTGCACTGCCCTAAACCCTGAAACACCAGCCCCAGCACAACCTCATACACTGCCCGAACACCACTGCACTGCCCTAAACCCTGAAACACCAGCCCCAGCACGACCCCCTACACTGCCCGAACATCACTGCACTGCCCTAAACCCTGAAACACCAGCCCCAGCACGACCCCATACACTGCCCGAACACCACTGCACTGCCCTAAACCCTGAAACACCAGCCCCAGCAAGACCCCCTACACTGCCCGAACACCACTGCACTGCCCTAAACCCTGAAACACCAGCCCCAGCAAGACCCCCTACACTGCCCGAACACCACTGCATTGCCCTAAACCCTGAAGCACCAGCCCCAGCACGACCCCCCACACTGCCCGAACACCACTGCACTGCCCTAAACCCTGAACCACCCGCCCCCGCACGACCCCCTACACTGCCCGAACACCACTGCACTGCCCTAAACCCTGAAACATCAGCCCCCGCACGACCCCCTACACTGCCTGAACAACACTGCACTGCCCTAAATCCTGAAACACCACCCCCGCACGACCCCTTACACTGCCCGAACACCACTGCACTGCCCTAAACCCTGAAACACCACCCCCGCATGACCCCCTACACTGCCCTAAACCCTGAAACACCACCCCCGCACGACCCCCTACACTGCCCGAACACCACTGCACTGCCCTAAACCCTGAAACACCACCCACAGCACGACCCCCTACACTAACCGAACACCACTGCACTGCCCTAAACCCTAAAACACTATCCCCAGCATGACCCTTTACACTGCCCGATCACCACTGCACTGCCTTAAACACTGAAACACCACCCCCAGCACGACCCCTACACTGCCCGAACACCACTGCACTACCCTAAACCCTGAAACACTACCCCCAGCAAGACCCCCTACACTGCCCGAACACCACTGCACTGCCCTAAACCCTGAAACACCAGCCCCCTGCACGACCCCCTACACTGCCCGAACACCACTGCACTGCCCTAAACCCTGAAACATCAGCCCCCGCACGACCCCCTACACTGCCTGAACAACACTGCACTGCCCTAAATCCTGAAACACCACCCCGCACGACCCCTTACACTGCCCGAACACCACTGCACTGCCCTAAACCCTGAAACACCACCCCCGCATGACCCCCTACACTGCCCTAAACCCTGAAACACCACCCCCGCACGACCCCCTACACTGCCCGAACACCACTGCACTGCCCTAAACCCTGAAACACCACCCACAGCACGACCCCCTACACTGCCCGAACACCACTGAACTGCCCTAAACCCTAAAACACTATCCCCAGCATGACCCTCTACACTGCCCGATCACCACTGCACTGCCTTAAACACTGAAACACCACCCCCAGCACGACCCCTACACTGCCCGAACACCACTGCACTACCCTAAACCCTAAAACACTACCCCCAGCAAGACCCCCTACACTGCCCGAACACCACTGCACTGCCCTAAACCCTGAAACATCACCCCCAGCAAGACCCCCTACACTGCCTGAACACCACTGCCCTAAACCCTGAAACACCACCCCCAGCAAGACCCCCTACACTGCCCGAACACCACTGCACTGCCCTTAACCCTGAAACACCAGCCCAAGCACGACCCCCTACACTGCCCGAACACCACTGCACTGCCCTATACCCTGAAACACCAGCCCCAGCACGATCCCCTACACTGCCCGAACACCACTGCACTGCCCTAAACCCTGAAACACCAGCCTCAGCATGACCCCCTACACTGCCCGAACACCAATAAACTGCCCTAAACCCTGAAGCATCAGACCCTGCACGACCCCCTACACTGCCCGAACACCACTGCACTGCCCTAAACCCTGAAACACCTTCCCCTGCACGACCCCCTACACTGCCCGAACACCACTGCACTGCCCTAAACCCTGAAACACCACCACCTGCACGACCCCCTACACCGCCCAAACACCACTGCACTGCCCTAAACCCTGAAACACCAGCCCCTGCATGACCCCCTACACGGCCCAAACACCACTGCACTGCCCTAAACCCTGAAACATCACCCCCAGCAAGACCCCTATACTGCCCGAACACCACTGCACTGCCCTAAACCCTGAAACACCAGCCCCAGCACGACCCCGTACACTGCCCGAACACCACTGCACTGCCCTAAACCCTAAAACACCAGCCCCAGCACGACCCCCTACACTGCCAGAAGACCACTGCACTGCCCTAAACCCTGAAACACCAGCCCCAGCACGACCCCCTACACTGCCCGAACATCACTGCACTGCCCTAAACCCTAAAACACCAGCCCCAGCACGACCCCCTACACTGCCCGAACACCACTGCACTGCCCTAAACCCTGAAACACCAGCCCCAGCAAGACCCCCTACACTGCCCGAACACCACTGAACTGCCCTAAACCCTGAAACACCACCCCCGCACGACCGCCTACACTGCCCGAACACCACTGCACTGCCCTAAACCCTGAAACACCACCCCCCACACGACCCCCTACACTGCCCGAACACCACTGCACTGCCCTAAACCCTGAAACACCAACCCCCGCACGACCCCCTACACTGCCCAAACACCACTGCACTGCCCTAAACCCTGAAACACCGCCCCCGCACAACCCCTTATACTGCCCGAACACCACTGCACTGCCCTAAACCCTGAAACACCACCCCCAGCTCGACCCCCTACACTGCCCGAACACCACTGCCCTAAACCCTGAAACACCACCCCAGCACGACCCCCTACACTACCCGAACACCACTGCACTGCCCTAAACCCTAAAACACCACCCCCAGCACGACCCCCTACACTGCCCGAACACTACTGCACTACCATAAACCCTAAAACACGACCCCCGCATGACCCCCTACACTACCCAAAGACCACTGCACTACCCTAAACCCTAAAACACGACCCCCTACACTACACAAACACCACTCCACTACCCTAAACCCTAAAACACTACCCCCAGCTCGACCCCCGACACTACACAAACACCACTGCACTACCCTAAACCCAAAAACACTACCCCCTACACTACACAAACACACTGCACTACCCTAAACCCTAAAACACTACCCCCAGCATGACCCCCTACACTACCCAAACACCACTGCACTACCCTAAGCCCTAAAACACTACCCCCAGCAGTGACACCTACACTACCCAAACACCACTGCACTACCCTAAACCCTAAAACACTGCCCCCAGCAGTACCCCCTACACTACCCAAACAACATTGCACTACCCTAAACCCTAAAACACTACCCCCAGCAGTACCCCCTACACTACCCAAACACAACTGCACTACCCTAAACCACTACCCCAGCACAAACCCCTACACTACCCAAACACCACTGCACTACCCTAAACCCTAAAACACTACCCCCAGCATGACCCCCTACACTACCCAAACACCACTGCACTACCCTAAACCCTAAAACACTCCCCCAGCACGACTCCCTACACTACCCAAACACCACTGCCCTACCCTAAACCCTAAATCTACCCCCAGCATGACCCCCTACACTACCAAACCACCACTGCACTACCCTAAACCCTAAATCTACCCTCAGCACGACCCCTACACTACCCAAACACCACTGCACTACCCTAAACCCTAAAACACTACCCCCAGCACGACCCCCTACACTACACCAACACAACTGCACTACCCTAAACCCTAAAACACTACCCCAGCACGACCCCCTACACTACCCAAACACCACTGCACTACCCTAAACCCTAAAACACTACCCCCAGCACGACCCCCTACACTACCCAAACACCACTGCACTACCCTAAACCCTGAAACCCCACCCCCTGCACGACCCCCTACACTGCCCGAACACCACTGCACTGCCCTAAACCCTGAAACACCATCCCCTGCATGACCCCCAACACTGCCCGAACACCACTGCACTGCCCAAACCCTGAAACACCACCCCCTGCACGACCCCCTACACTTCCCGAACACCACTGCACTGCCCTAAACCCTGAAACACCAGCCCCTGCATGACCCCCAACACTGCCCGAACACCACTGCACTGCCCTAAACCCTGAAACACCACCCCAGCAAGACCCCCTATACTGCCCGAACACCACTGCACTGCCCTAAATCCTGAAACACCAGCCCCAGCACGACCCCCTACACTGCCCGAACACCACTGCACTGCCCTAAACCCTGAAACCCCAGCCCCAGCAAGACCCCCTACACTGCCCGAACAACACTGCACTGCCCTAAACCCTGAAACACCAGCCCCCTGCATGACCCCCTACACTGCCCGAACACCACGACACTGCCCTAAACCCTGAAACATCAGCACCCGCAGGACCCCCTACACTGCCTGAACACCCCTGCACTGCCATAAATCCTGAAACACCACCCCCGCACGACCCCTTACACTGCCCGAACACCACTGCACTGCCCTAAACCCTGAAACATCACCCCCGCACAACCCCCTACACTGCCCGAACACCACTGCACTGCCCTAAACCCTGAAACACCACCCCCGCACGACCCACTACACTGCCCGAACACCACTGCACTGCCCTAAACCCTGAAACACCAACCCCCGCACGACCCCCTACACTGCCCGAACACCACTGCACTGCCCTAAACCCTGAAACACCACCCCCGCATGACCCCCTATACTGCCCGAACACCACTGCACTGCCATAAACCCTGAAACACCACCCCCAGCATGACCCCCTACACTGCCCGAACACCACGGCCCTAAACCCTGAAACACAACCCCAGCACGACCCCCTACACTGCCCGAACACCACTGCACTGCCCTAAACCCTGAAACACCAGCCCCAGCAAGACCCACTACACTACACAAACACCACTGCACTACCCTAAACCCTAAAACACGACACCCTACACTACACAAACACCGCTGCACTACCATAAACCCTAAAACACTACCCCCAGCATGACCCCCTACACTACACAAACACCACTGCACTACCCTAAACCCTAAAACACTACCCCCTACACCACACAAACACCACTGCACTACCCTAAACCCTAAAACACTACCCCCAGCATGACCCCCTATACTACCCAAACACCACTGCACTACCCTAAACCCTAAAAAACTACCCCCAGCAGTACCACCTACACTACCCAAACACCACTGCACTACCCTAGACCCTAAAACACTGCCCCCAGCAGTACCCCTACACTATCCAAACACCATTGCACTACCCTAAACCCTAAAACACTACCCCCAGCAGTACCCCCTACACTACCCAAACACCACTGCACTACCCTAAACCACTACCCCCAGCACAACCCCCTACACTACCCAAACACCACTGCACTACCCTAAACCCTAAAACACTCCCCCAGCACGACTCCCTACACTACCCAAACACCACTGCACTACCCTAAACCCTAAATCTACCCCCAGCACGACCCCCTACACTACCCAAACACCACTGCACTACCCTAAACCCTAAATCTACCCTCAGCATGACCCCTACACTACCCAAAGACCACTGCACTACCCTAAACCCTAAAACACTCCCCCACCACGACCCCCTACACTACACCAACACCACTGCACTACCTTAAACCCTAAAACACTACCCCAGCACGACCCCCTACACTGCCCGAACATCACTGCACTGCCCTAAACCCTGAAACACCAGCCCCAGCACGACCCCCTACACTGCCAGAAGACCACTGCACTGCCCTAAACCCCGAAACACCAGCCCCAGCACGACCCCCTACACTGCCCGAACATCACTGCACTGCCCTAAACCCCGAAACACCAGCCCCAGCACGACCCCCTACACTGCCTGAACATCACTGCACTGCCCTAAACCCTGAAACACCAGCCCCAGCACGACCCCCTACACTGCCCGAACACCACTGCACTGCCCTAAACCCTGAAACACCAGCCCCAGCAAGACCCCCTACACTGCCCGAACACCACTGAACTGCCCTAAACCCTGAAACACCACCCCCGCACGACCGCCTACACTGCCCGAACACCACTGCACTGCCCTAAACCCTGAAACACCACCCCCGCACGACCCCCTACACTGCCCGAACACCACTGCACTGCCCTAAACCCTGAAACACCAACCCCGCACGACCCCCTACACTGCCCAAACACCACTGCACTGCCCTAAACCCTGAAACACCACCCCCAGCTCGACCCCCTACACTGCCCGAACACCACTGCCCTAAACCCTGAAACACCACCCCAGCACGACCCGCTACACTGCCCGAACACCACTGCACTGCCCTAAACCCTGAAACACCACCCCCTGCACGACCCCCTACACTGCCCGAACACCACTGCACTGCCCTAAACCCTGAAACACCACCCCCTGCACGACCCCCTACACTGCCCGAACACCACTGCACTGCCCTAAACCCTAAAACACCACCCCCAGCACGACCCCCTACACTGCCCGAACACCACTGCACTGCCCTAAACCCTAAAACACCACCCCCAGCACGACCCCCTACACTGCCCGAACACTACTGCACTACCATAAACCCTAAAACACGACCCCCGCATGACCCCTACACTACCCAAAGACCACTGCACTACCCTAAACCCTAAAACACGACCCCCTACACTACACAAACACCGCTCCACTACCCTAAACCCTAAAACACTACCCCCAGCACGACCCCTACACTGCACAAACACCACTGCACTACCCTAAACCCAAAAACACTACCCCCTACACTACACAAACACGCTGCACTACCCTAAACCCTAAAACACTACCCCCAGCATGACCCCCTACACTACCCAAACACCACTGCACTACCCTAAGCCCTAAATCACTACCCCCAGCAGTACCACCTACACTACCCAAACACCACTGCACTACCCTAAACCCTAAAACACTGCCCCCAGCAGTACCCCCTACACTACCCAAACACCATTGCACTACCCTAAACCCTAAAACACTACCCCCAGCAGTACCCCCTACACTACCCAAACACAACTGCACTACCCTAAACCACTACCCCAGCACAAACCCCTACACTACCCAAACACCACTGCACTACCCTAAACCCTAAAACACTACCCCCAGCACGACCCCCTACACTACCCAAACACCACTGCCCTACCCTAAACCCTAAATCTACCCCCAGCATGACCCCCTACACTACCCAAACACCACTACACTACCCTAAACCCTAAATCTACCCTCAGCACGACCCCTACACTACCCAAACACCACTGCACTACCCTAAACCCTAAAACACTACCCCAGCACGACCCCCTACACTACCCAAACACCACTGCACTACCCTAAACCCTAAAACACTACCCCCAGCACGACCCCCTACACTACCCAAACACCACTGCACTACCCTAAACCCTGAAACCTCACCCCCTGCATGACCCCCTACACTACCCAAACACCACTGCACTACCCTAAACCCTAAATCTACCCTCAGCACGACCCCTACACTACCCAAACACCACTGCACTACCCTAAACCCTAAAACACTACCCCAGCACGACCCCCTACACTACCCAAACACCACTGCACTACCCTAAACCCTAAAACACTACCCCCAGCACGACCCCCTACACTACCCAAACACCACTGCACTACCCTAAACCCTGAAACCTCACCCCCTGCACGACCCCCTACACTGCCCAAACACCACTGCACTGCCCTAAACCCTGAAACACCAGCCCCTGCATGACCCCCTACACTGCCCGAACTCCACTGCACTGCCCAAACCCTGAAACACCACCCCCTGCACGACCCCCTACACTTCCCGAACACCACTGCACTGCCCTAAACCCTGAAACACCAGCCCCTGCATGACCCCCAACACTGCCCGAACACCACTGCACTGCCCTAAACCCTGAAACACCACCCCAGCAAGACCCCCTATACTGCCTGAACACCACTGCACTGCCCTAAATCCTGAAACACCAGCCCCAGCACGACCCCCTACACTGCCCGAACACCACTGCACTGCCCTAAACCCTGAAACACCAGCCCCAGCACGACCCCATACACTGCCCGAACACCACTGCACTGCCCTAAACCCTGAAACACCAGCCCCAGCACGACCCCCTACACTGCCCGAACATCACTGCACTGCCCTAAACCCTGAAACACCAGCCCCAGCACAACCCTCTACACTGCCCGAACACCACTGCACTGCCCTAAACCCTGAAACACCAGCCCCAGCAAGACCCCCTACACTGCCCGAACACCACTGCACTGCCCTAAACCCTGAAACACCAGCCCCAGCAAGACCCCCTACACTGCCCGAACACCACTGCACTGCCCTAAACCCTGAAGCACCAGCCCCAGCATGACCCCCTACACTGCCCGAACACCACTGCACTGCCCTAAACCCTGAAACCCCAGCCCCAGCAAGACCCCCTACACTGCCCGAGCAACACTGCACTGCCCTAAACCCTGAAACACCAGCCCCCTGCACGACCCCCTACACTGCCCGAACAACACTGCACTGCCCTAAACCCTGAAACACCAGCCCCTGCACGACCCCCTACACTGCCCGAACACCACTGCACTGCCCTAAACCCTGAAACATCAGCCCCCGCAGGACCCCCTACACTGCCTGAACACCACTGCACTGCCCTAAATCCTGAAACACCACCCCCCGCACGACCCCTTACACTGCCCGAATACCACTGCACTGCCCTAAACCCTGAAACATCACCCCCGCACGACCCCCTACACTGCCCGAACACCACTGCACTGACCTAAACCCTGAAACACCACCCCCCGCACGACCCGCTACACTGCCCGAACACCACTGCACTGCCCTAAACCCTGAAACACCAACCCCCGCACGACCCCCTACACTGCCCGAACATCACTGCACTGCCCTAAACCCTGAAACACCAGCCCCAGCACGACCCCCTACACTGCCAGAAGACCACTGCACTGCCCTAAACCCTGAAACACCAGCCCCAGCACGACCCCCTACACTGCCCGAACATCACTGCACTGCCCTAAACCCTGAAACACCAGCCCCAGCACGACCCCCTACACTGCCCGAACACCACTGCACTGCCCTAAACCCTGAAACACCAGCCCCAGCAAGACCCCCTACACTGCCCGAACACCACTGAACTGCCCTAAACCCTGAAACACCACCCCTGCACGACCGCCTACACTGCCCGAACACCACTGCACTGCCCTAAACCCTGAAACACCACCCCGCACGACCCCCTACACTGCCCGAACACCACTGCACTGCCCTAAACCCTGAAACACTAACCCCCGCACGACCCCCTACACTGCCCAAACACCACTGCACTGCCCTAAACCCTGAAACACCACCCCCGTACGACCCCCTATACTGCCCGGACACCACTGCACTGCCTTAAACCCTGAAACACCACCCCCAGCTCGACCCCCTACACTGCCCGAACACCACTGCCCTAAACCCTGAAACACCACCCCAGCACGACCCGCTACACTGCCCGAACACCACTGCACTGCCCTAAACCCTGAAACACCACCCCCTGCACGACCCCCTACACTGCCCGAACACCACTGCACTGCCCTAAACCCTGAAACACCACCCCCTGCACGACCCCCTACACTGCCCGAACACCACTGCACTGCCCTAAACCCTAAAACACCACCCCCAGCACGACCCCCTACACTTCCCGAACACCACTGCACTGCCCTAAACCCTAAAACACCACCCCCAGCACGACCCCCTACACTGCCCGAACACTACTGCACTACCATAAACCCTAAAACACGACCACCGCATGACCCCCTACACTACCCAAAGACCACTGCACTACCCTATACCCTAAAACACGACCCCCTACACTACACAAACACCGCTCCACTACCCTAAACCCTAAAACACTACCCCCAGCACGACCCCCTACACTGCACAAACACCACTGCACTACCCTAAACCCCAAAACACTACCCCCTACACTACACAAACACGCTGCACTACCCTAAACCCTAAAACACTACCCCCAGCATGACCCCCTACACTACCCAAACACCACTGCACTACCCTAAGCCCTAAATCACTACCCCCAGCAGTACCACCTACACTACCCAAACACCACTGCACTACCCTAAACCCTAAAACACTGCCCCCAGCAGTACCCCCTACACTACCCAAACACCATTGCACTACCCTAAACCCTAAAACACTACCCCCAGCAGTACCCCTACACTACCCAAACACAACTGCACTACCCTAAACCACTACCCCAGCACAAACCCCTACACTACCCAAACACCACTGCACTACCCTAAACCCTAAAACACTACCCCCAGCACAACCCCCTACACTACCCAAACACCACTGCACTACCCTAAACCCTAAAACACTCCCCCAGCACGACTCCCTACACTACCCAAACACCACTGCCCTACCCTAAACCCTAAATCTACCCCCAGCATGACCCCCTACACTACCCAAACACCACTGCACTACCCTAAACCCTAAATCTACCCTCAGCACGACCCCTACACTACCCAAACACCACTGCACTACCCTAAACCCTGAAACCTCACCCCCTGCACGACCCCCTACACTGCCCAAACACCACTGCACTGCCCTAAACCCTGAAACACCAGCCCCTGCATGACCCCCTACACTGCCCGAACTCCACTGCACTGCCCAAACCCTGAAACACCACCCCTGCACGACCCCCTACACTTCCCGAACACCACTGCACTGCCCTAAACCCTGAAACACCAGCCCCTGCATGACCCCCAACACTGCCCGAACACCACTGCACTGCCCTAAACCCTGAAACACCACCCCAGCAAGACCCCCTATACTGCCTGAACACCACTGCACTGCCCTAAATCCTGAAACACCAGCCCCAGCACGACCCCCTACACTGCCCGAACACCACTGCACTGCCCTAAACCCTGAAACACCAGCCCCAGCACGACCCCATACACTGCCCGAACACCACTGCACTGCCCTAAACCCTGAAACACCAGCCCCAGCACGACCCCCTACACTGCCCGAACATCACTGCACTGCCCTAAACCCTGAAACACCAGCCCCAGCACAACCCTCTACACTGCCCGAACACCACTGCACTGCCCTAAACCCTGAAACACCAGCCCCAGCAAGACCCCCTACACTGCCCGAACACCACTGCACTGCCCTAAACCCTGAAACACCAGCCCCAGCAAGACCCCCTACACTGCCCGAACACCACTGCACTGCCCTAAACCCTGAAGCACCAGCCCCAGCATGACCCCCTACACTGCCCGAACACCACTGCACTGCCCTAAACCCTGAAACCCCAGCCCCAGCACGACCCCCTACACTGCCCGAACACCACTGCACTGCCCTAAACCCTAAAACACCACCCCCAGCACGACCCCCTACACTGCCCGAACACTACTGCACTACCATAAACCCTAAAACACGACCCCCGCATGACCCCTACACTACCCAAAGACCACTGCACTACCCTAAACCCTAAAACACGACCCCCTACACTACACAAACACCGCTCCACTACCCTAAACCCTAAAACACTACCCCCAGCACGACCCCCTACACTGCACAAACACCACTGCACTACCCTAAACCCAAAAACACTACCCCCTACACTACACAAACACGCTGCACTACCCTAAACCCTAAAACACTACCCCCAGCATGACCCCCTACACTACCCAAACACCACTGCACTACCCTAAGCCCTAAATCACTACCCCCAGCAGTACCACCTACACTACCCAAACACCACTGCACTACCCTAAACCCTAAAACACTGCCCCCAGCAGTACCCCCTACACTACCCAAACACCATTGCACTACCCTAAACCCTAAAACACTACCCCCAGCAGTACCCCCTACACTACCCAAACACAACTGCACTACCCTAAACCACTACCCCAGCACAAACCCCTACACTACCCAAACACCACTGCACTACCCTAAACCCTAAAACACTACCCCCAGCACGACCCCCCTACACTACCCAAACACCACTGCACTACCCTAAACCCTAAAACACTCCCCCAGCACGACTCCCTACACTACCCAAACACCACTGCCCTACCCTAAACCCTAAATCTACCCCCAGCATGACCCCCTACACTACCCAAACACCACTGCACTACCCTAAACCCTAAATCTACCCTCAGCACGACCCCTACACTACCCAAACACCACTGCACTACCCTAAACCCTAAAACACTACCCCAGCACGACCCCCTACACTACCCAAACACCACTGCACTACCCTAAACCCTAAAACACTACCCCCAGCACGACCCCCTACACTACCCAAACACCACTGCACTACCCTAAACCCTGAAACCTCACCCCTGCACGACCCCCTACACTGCCCAAACACCACTGCACTGCCCTAAACCCTGAAACACCAGCCCCTGCATGACCCCCTACACTGCCCGAACTCCACTGCACTGCCCAAACCCTGAAACACCACCCCCTGCACGACCCCCTACACTTCCCGAACACAACTGCACTGCCCTAAACCCTGAAACACCAGCCCCTGCATGACCCCCAACACTGCCCGAACACCACTGCACTGCCCTAAACCCTGAAACACCACCCCAGCAAGACCCCCTATACTGCCTGAACACCACTGCACTGCCCTAAATCCTGAAACACCAGCCCCAGCACGACCCCCTACACTGCCCGAACACCACTGCACTGCCCTAAACCCTGAAACACCAGCCCCAGCACGACCCCATACACTGCCCGAACACCACTGCACTGCCCTAAACCCTGAAACACCAGCCCCAGCACGACCCCCTACACTGCCCGAACATCACTGCACTGCCCTAAACCCTGAAACACCAGCCCCAGCACAACCCTCTACACTGCCCGAACACCACTGCACTGCCCTAAACCCTGAAACACCAGCCCCAGCAAGACCCCCTACACTGCCCGAACACCACTGCACTGCCCTAAACCCTGAAACACCAGCCCCAGCAAGACCCCCTACACTGCCCGAACACCACTGCACTGCCCTAAACCCTGAAGCACCAGCCCCAGCATGACCCCCTACACTGCCCGAACACCACTGCACTGCCCTAAACCCTGAAACCCCAGCCCCAGCAAGACCCCCTACACTGCCCGAACAACACTGCACTGCCCTAAACCCTGAAACACCAGCCCCCTGCACGACCCCCAACACTGCCCGAAAAACACTGCACTGCCCTAAACCCTGAAACACCAGCCCCTGCACGACCCCCTACACTGCCCGAACACCACTGCACTGCCCTAAACCCTGAAACATCAGCCCCCGCAGGACCCCCTACACTGCCTGAACACCACTGCACTGCCCTAAATCCTGAAACACCACCCCCCGCACGACCCCTTACACTGCCCGAATACCACTGCACTGCCCTAAACCCTGAAACATCACCCCCGCACGACCCCCTACACTGCCCGAACACCACTGCACTGCCCTAAACCCTGAAACACCACCCCCGCACGACCCGCTACACTGCCCGAACACCACTGCACTGCCCTAAACCCTGAAACACCAACCCCCGCACGACCCCCTACACTGCCCGAACACCACTGCACTGCCCTAAACCCTGAAACACCACCCCCGCATGACCCCCTATACTGCCCGAACACCACTGCACTACCCTAAACCCTAAAACACTACCCCAGCACGACCCCCTACACTGCCCGAACATCACTGCACTGCCCTAAACCCTGAAACACCAGCCCCAGCACGACCCCCTACACTGCCAGAAGACCACTGCACTGCCCTAAACCCTGAAACACCAGCCCCAGCACGACCCCCTACACTGCCCGAACATCACTGCACTGCCCTAAACCCTGAAACACCAGCCCCAGCACGACCCCCTACACTGCCCGAACACCACTGCACTGCCCTAAACCCTGAAACACCAGCCCCAGCAAGACCCCCTACACTGCCCGAACACCACTGAACTGCCCTAAACCCTGAAACACCACCCCTGCACGACCGCCTACACTGCCCGAACACCACTGCACTGCCCTAAACCCTGAAACACCACCCCCGCACGACCCCCTACACTGCCCGAACACCACTGCACTGCCCTAAACCCTGAAACACCAACCCCCGCACGACCCCCTACACTGCCCAAACACCACTGCACTGCCCTAAACCCTGAAACACCACCCCCGCACGACCCCCTATACTGCCCGGACACCACTGCACTGCCTTAAACCCTGAAACACCACCCCCAGCTCGACCCCCTACACTGCCCGAACACCACTGCCCTAAACCCTGAAACACCACCCCAGCACGACCCGCTACACTGCCCGAACACCACTGCACTGCCCTAAACCCTGAAACACCACCCCCTGCACGACCCCCTACACTGCCCGAACACCACTGCACTGCCCTAAACCCTGAAACACCACCCCCTGCACGACCCCCTACACTGCCCGAACACCACTGCACTGCCCTAAACCCTAAAACACCACCCCCAGCACGACCCCCTACACTTCCCGAACACCACTGCACTGCCCTAAACCCTAAAACACCACCCCCAGCACGACCCCCTACACTGCCCGAACACTACTGCACTACCATAAACCCTAAAACACGACCACCGCATGACCCCCTACACTACCCAAAGACCACTGCACTACCCTATACCCTAAAACACGACCCCCTACACTACACAAACACCGCTCCACTACCCTAAACCCTAAAACACTACCCCCAGCACGACCCCCTACACTGCACAAACACCACTGCACTACCCTAAACCCCAAAACACTACCCCCTACACTACACAAACACGCTGCACTACCCTAAACCCTAAAACACTACCCCCAGCATGACCCCCTACACTACCCAAACACCACTGCACTACCCTAAGCCCTAAATCACTACCCCCAGCAGTACCACCTACACTACCCAAACACCACTGCACTACCCTAAACCCTAAAACACTGCCCCCAGCAGTACCCCTACACTACCCAAACACCATTGCACTACCCTAAACCCTAAAACACTACCCCCAGCAGTACCCCCTACACTACCCAAACACAACTGCACTACCCTAAACCACTACCCCAGCACAAACCCCTACACTACCCAAACACCACTGCACTACCCTAAACCCTAAAACACTACCCCCAGCACGACCCCCTACACTACCCAAACACCACTGCACTACCCTAAACCCTAAAACACTCCCCCAGCACGACTCCCTACACTACCCAAACACCACTGCCCTACCCTAAACCCTAAATCTACCCCCAGCATGACCCCCTACACTACCCAAACACCACTGCACTACCCTAAACCCTAAATCTACCCTCAGCACGACCCCTACACTACCCAAACACCACTGCACTACCCTAAACCCTGAAACCTCACCCCCTGCACGACCCCCTACACTGCCCAAACACCACTGCACTGCCCTAAACCCTGAAACACCAGCCCCTGCATGACCCCCTACACTGCCCGAACTCCACTGCACTGCCCAAACCCTGAAACACCACCCCTGCACGACCCCCTACACTTCCCGAACACCACTGCACTGCCCTAAACCCTGAAACACCAGCCCCTGCATGACCCCCAACACTGCCCGAACACCACTGCACTGCCCTAAACCCTGAAACACCACCCCAGCAAGACCCCCTATTCTGCCTGAACACCACTGCACTGCCCTAAATCCTGAAACACCAGCCCCAGCACGACCCCCTACACTGCCCGAACACCACTGCACTGCCCTAAACCCTGAAACACCAGCCCCAGCACGACCCCATACACTGCCCGAACACCACTGCACTGCCCTAAACCCTGAAACACCAGCCCCAGCACGACCCCCTACACTGCCCGAACATCACTGCACTGCCCTAAACCCTGAAACACCAGCCCCAGCACAACCCTCTACACTGCCCGAACACCACTGCACTGCCCTAAACCCTGAAACACCAGCCCCAGCAAGACCCCCTACACTGCCCGAACACCACTGCACTGCCCTAAACCCTGAAACACCAGCCCCAGCAAGACCCCCTACACTGCCCGAACACCACTGCACTGCCCTAAACCCTGAAGCACCAGCCCCAGCATGACCCCCTACACTGCCCGAACACCACTGCACTGCCCTAAACCCTGAAACCCCAGCCCCAGCACGACCCCCTACACTGCCCGAACACCACTGCACTGCCCTAAACCCTAAAACACCACCCCCAGCACGACCCCCTACACTGCCCGAACACTACTGCACTACCATAAACCCTAAAACACGACCCCCGCATGACCCCTACACTACCCAAAGACCACTGCACTACCCTAAACCCTAAAACACGACCCCCTACACTACACAAACACCGCTCCACTACCCTAAACCCTAAAACACTACCCCCAGCACGACCCCCTACACTGCACAAACACCACTGCACTACCCTAAACCCAAAAACACTACCCCCTACACTACACAAACACGCTGCACTACCCTAAACCCTAAAACACTACCCCCAGCATGACCCCCTACACTACCCAAACACCACTGCACTACCCTAAGCCCTAAATCACTACCCCCAGCAGTACCACCTACACTACCCAAACACCACTGCACTACCCTAAACCCTAAAACACTGCCCCCAGCAGTACCCCCTACACTACCCAAACACCATTGCACTACCCTAAACCCTAAAACACTACCCCCAGCAGTACCCCCTACACTACCCAAACACAACTGCACTACCCTAAACCACTACCCCAGCACAAACCCCTACACTACCCAAACACCACTGCACTACCCTAAACCCTAAAACACTACCCCCAGCACGACCCCCTACACTACCCAAACACCACTGCACTACCCTAAACCCTAAAACACTCCCCCAGCACGACTCCCTACACTACCCAAACACCACTGCCCTACCCTAAACCCTAAATCTACCCCCAGCATGACCCCCTACACTACCCAAACACCACTGCACTACCCTAAACCCTAAATCTACCCTCAGCACGACCCCTACACTACCCAAACACCACTGCACTACCCTAAACCCTAAAACACTACCCCAGCACGACCCCCTACACTACCCAAACACCACTGCACTACCCTAAACCCTAAAACACTACCCCCAGCACGACCCCCTACACTACCCAAACACCACTGCACTACCCTAAACCCTGAAACCTCACCCCCTGCACGACCCCCTACACTGCCCAAACACCACTGCACTGCCCTAAACCCTGAAACACCAGCCCCTGCATGACCCCCTACACTGCCCGAACTCCACTGCACTGCCCAAACCCTGAAACACCACCCCCTGCACGACCCCCTACACTTCCCGAACACCACTGCACTGCCCTAAACCCTGAAACACCAGCCCCTGCCTGACCCCCAACACTGCCTGAACACCACTGCACTGCCCTAAACCCTGAAACACCACCCCAGCAAGACCCCCTATACTGCCTGAACACCACTGCACTGCCCTAAATCCTGAAACACCAGCCCCAGCACGACCCCCTACACTGCCCGAACACCACTGCACTGCCCTAAACCCTGAAACACCAGCCCCAGCACGACCCCATACACTGCCCGAACACCACTGCACTGCCCTAAACCCTGAAACACCAGCCCCAGCACGACCCCCTACACTGCCCGAACATCACTGCACTGCCCTAAACCCTGAAACACCAGCCCCAGCACAACCCTCTACACTGCCCGAACACCACTGCACTGCCCTAAACCCTGAAACACCAGCCCCAGCAAGACCCCCTACACTGCCCGAACACCACTGCACTGCCCTAAACCCTGAAACACCAGCCCCAGCAAGACCCCCTACACTGCCCGAACACCACTGCACTGCCCTAAACCCTGAAGCACCAGCCCCAGCATGACCCCCTACACTGCCCGAACACCACTGCACTGCCCTAAACCCTGAAACCCCAGCCCCAGCAAGACCCCCTACACTGCCCGAACAACACTGCACTGCCCTAAACCCTGAAACACCACCCCCGCATGACCCCCTATACTGCCCGAACACCACTGCACTGCCAAAAACCCTGAAACACCACCCCCAGCACGACCCCCTACACTGCCCGAACACCACAGCCCTAAACCCTGAAACACAACCCCAGCACAACCCCCTACACTGCCCGAACACCACTGCACTGCCCTAAACCCTGAAACACCAGCCCCAGCAAGACCCCCTACACTACACAAACACCACTGCACTACCCTAAACCCTAAAACACGACCCCCTACACTACACAAACACCGCTGCACTACCCTAAACCCTAAAACACTACCCCCAGCATGACCCCCTACAATACACAAACACCACTGCACTACCCTAAACCCTAAAACACTACCCCCTACACTTCACAAACACCACTGCACTACCCTAAACCCTAAAACACTACCCCCAGCAAGACCCCCTACACTACCCAAACACCACTGCACTACCCTAAACCCTAAAACACTACCCCCAGCAGTACCACCTACACTACCCAAACACCACTGCACTACCCTAGATCCTAAAACACTGCCCCCAGCAGTACCCCTACACTACCCAAACACCATTGCACTACCCTAAACCCTAAAACACTACCCCCAGCAGTACCCCCTACACTACCCAAACACCACTGCACTACCCTAAACCACTACCCCCAGCACGACCCCCTACACTACCCAAACACCACTGCACTACCCTAAACCCTAAAACACTCCCCCAGCACGACTCCCTACACTACCCAAACACCACTGCACTACCCTAAACCCTAAATCTACCCCCAGCACGACCCCCTACACTACCCAAACACCACTGCACTACCCTAAACCCTAAATCTACCCTCAGCATGACCCCTACACTACCCAAAGACCACTGCACTACCCTAAACCCTAAAACACTCCCCCAGCACGACCCCCTACACTACACCAACACCACTGCGCTACCCTAAACCCTAAAACACTACCCCAGCACGACCCCCTACACTACCCAAACATCACTGCACTACCCTAAACCCTAAAACACTACCCCCAGCACGACCCCCTTCACTACCCAAACACCACTGCACTACCCTAAACCCTAAAACACTACTCCCAGCATGACTCCCTACACTACACAAACACCACTGCACTGCCCTAAACCCTAAAACACTACCCCAGCACGAACCCCTACACTACACAAACACCACTGCACTACCATAAACCCTAAATCTACCCCAAGCATGACCTCCTACACTACACAAACATCACTGCACTACCCTAAACCCTAAAACACTACCACCAGCACGACCCCCTACACTACACAAACACCACTGCACTACCCTAAACCCTAAAACACTACCCCCAGCACGACCCCCTACACTACACAAACACCACTGCACTACCCCCCTTTCAGGATAGGAGCTGACCGGAGCGTCCCACTAGTTTTGAAAATTTCGGCAAGATTCGTCATCCGGCGCCAAAGTTATTGGGAAAAGAAAAAACACTTTTCCTATGGAAACTAGGTCCTAACTATAACTATATACTGGCGACCGCCAGTAGATAATATATATATATATATTCACTGAAAAAACCATAGGTTTATGCATGTTATAGTTAGAAATTAGCATTTAAAAACCTTAGAAATTCACTGAAAAAACCATAGGTTTTAGGGTAAGTTATAGTTAGTTGGACATTGCACTCGTACAAAACCCGTGAAATTCCCCCGTTATAGTTAGTTCAGCTAACTATAACTCACGCCCCGCAATGCACTGCTGATGACGTCACATATTACATCACTCATGACATGGTCAGTGACATCACTGATGACATCACTGATGACATCTCAAATGACATCACTGATGACATCACTGATGACATCATCCAGTGACTGTGCGTTTCTGTAAAGTTTAAATATGTTTAATATATATAGGTAAAGGCGTATTGAAGAATGAGTGGGTGTATAATTGTCTGAATGGATGTTTTAGTAGGTGCGTGACTGACTCTATAAGTGAGTGGTTAAATATATGTTAGTGAATGCATGGGTTAGTGACTAAACTGTGTGAATCTCTGTATTCGTCTGTCTGTTGGTGTGTAAATGACTGCATGGGTTTGTGAATAACTACATAAGTGTCTATATGAGTTATTGATTGGTTGTCAGAGTATCTGTATGGGTGCCTGAGTGTTTGTGTGGGTGGGGTGTGTGTGACTCTGTGCATAGATGTGTGAGTGGGTGATTCACTGGGTGCATGGTTTCACGAGTGCATCTGTGATGGACTGTATGGGTGGGTGAGTGTATGTATGGGTGTGTTAGTGAGTGAATGTATATCTCAGTGGTACATGTGTGAGTAACTACATATGTGAAAGGCAGTATATATGTGTGTTGGAGTATATAAATGGCTATAAGTGAGAGTGTGTGATTGTGAGAGTGGCTGTATGGATGATTGTGTACTTGTATCAGTGATTGTATAAGAGCGTAAGAATGTGCTAGTATTTGTATGAGTAAGTGAGCTGGTGTGTGTATAACTGTATAGGTGAGTAAATGGCAGTCTGATTAATTATTTGCATGACTGACTAGGTGTGTGAGTACCTCTATGGATGAGTGGCAGTGTGTAAGTGTCTATGTAGGTGTATGAGTGCATATGATAGTCCTGTACTGAGTGACCGTAAGTATGAGTGACTGTACGGGTTAGTGAGTGGATGTGTGTGTAGACCTAAGAATCAGTGAGTGGGTATGTAGTTATTGGTGTTGGAGTGTCTATGGTTTTGCGAATGGCAGTCTGTAATTTAGAGTGGGTGTATCAAAGGTTATATTAGGGTGTGAGGAGGTGCATCAGATTATCACGTGGATGATGTCATCAGTGATGTCATCAGTGATGTCATTTGAGATGTCATCAGTGATGTCATCAGTGATGTCATCAGTGATGTCACTGACCATGTCATGAGTGATGTAATATGTGACGTCATCAGCAGTGCATTGCGGGGGCGCGAGTTATAGTTAGCTGAACTTACTATAACGGGGGAATTTCATGGGTTTTGTACGAGTGCAATGTCCAACTAACTATAACTTTCCCTAAAACCTATGGTTTTTTCAGTGAATTTCTAAGGTTTTTTAAATGCTAATTTCTAACTATAACATGCCTAAAACCTATGGTTTTTTCAGTGAATTTCAAAGGTTTTTTAAATGCTAATTTCTAACTATAACGTACCTGAAACCTATGGTTTTTTCAGTGAATTTCAAAGGTTTTTTAAATGCTAATTTCTAACTATAACATGTGGATTCAAGGGGCGTTAATCCCCCGACTTAAAACGGGTCGCGTTTGCACAGTGGTGAAGGGAGGGGGGGCCTGAGGTGACATGTGTGCAAACGCGCCCCGTGGTGCGTTTTAAGTTGCGGGATTAAGTCCCCTTGAATCCTGAGGGTCCCTGGGGCCCAACTAGCCCACCAGGTACCTACAGTTAGGACCACAGAGCTGAGTTGCAGAGAGGCGTTCCGAGGCCACGCACCTTTTTTCACCTCTCTGCAACGCAACTCTGTTGTGCTTACTGAAGGTACCTGGTGGGCTAGTTGGGCCCCAGGGTCCCTCAGGATTGAAGGGGAATTAATTCCCCAACTTAAAATGCACCACAGGGCGTGTTTGCGCACATGTCACCTGAGGCCCCACCCCCTCCCTTCACCACTGTGCAAACGCGCCCCGTGGCACGTTTTAAGTTGGGGTATTAGGTCACCTTGAAACCTGAGGGTCCCTGGGGCCCAACTAGCCCACCAGGTACTTCCAGTAAGCGCCACAGGACTGCGTTGCAGAGAGGTGGTCAGAGGCCACGCCCCTTTTTACACCTCTCTGCAACGCAGCTCTGTGGCGCTTAATGGAGGTAGCTGGTGGGCTAGTTGCACCCCAGGGACCCTCAGGATTCAAGAGGAGTTAATCCCCCAACTTAAAACGCGCCACAGGGCGTGTTTGCACACATGTCACCTCAGGCCCCGCACCCTCCCTTCACCACTGTGCAAACGCGCCCCGTGGCGCGTTTTAAGTTGGGGGATTAACTCCCCTTGAATCCTGAGGGTCCCTGGGGTGCAACTAGCCCACCAGCTACCTCCATTAAGCACCACAGAGCTGCGTTGCAGAGAGGTGTAAAAAGGGGCGTGGCCTCAGAACACCTCTCTGCAACGCAGCCCCCTGGCGCATACTGGAGGTTCCTGGTGGGCTAGTTGGCCCCCAGGGACCCCCAGTATTCAAGGGGAATTCATTCCCCATCTGCAAACGCGCCAGGGGGCACGTTTGCAGAGTGGTAAAGGAAGGGGGCGGGGCTTGCGGCACAATCGTTTTTGGGTTTTTTTCCGAAGGGGGGCTGTGTGGCCCCCCCTTCCTTTTCCCTTATTTTGGGCCCTGGGGACCCCATCCCCCAGGGCCTTACCCCTTTTTTAAATTTTTAAAAAAAAGTAAATGGGAAGGGGGCCGCGTGGCCCCCCTCCCGTGGCCGATTCCGGCCCCGGGGACCCCATCCGCCGGGGCTTGGCCACACTTTTTTTTATTTTTTTAAGGAGAGGGGCTGCGTGGCCCCCCTCCTCAGGCCTCCTTTTGCCCCGGGGACCCCATCTCCCAGGGCAGGCCTTTTTTTTTTTTTCTTTATTCTTTTTTTTGGGGGGGGAGGGGGGCCGCGTGGCCCCCCTCCCGGGCCACTACTTGCCCCAGGGACCCCATCCCCCGGGGCTGGTCCTCTCCGTTGGGGACCGTGGGGGTGTCCCCAATCCCCCACGGTCCAGCCGGCTCCCCGCGTCCTGCGGGAGCCGGCATTGCTTTTCCACACAGGGCGCTGCTAACATGCAGCTCCCCGTGTGGAAAAGCAATTTGCTTTGAATTTTGGAAGAGAGAGCAGGTTTCCTGCTCTCTCTTCCAAAATTCAAAGCAAGTTTGCTATGACAGGACGGGAGCCGCGAGGCTCCCGTCCTGTCATAGCAAACATCAGTGTCCCGGGGGTAGGCACCCCGGGACACTGCAGGAGCCGGCCCTGGGGGGTGGTGATCCCCAGGGCCATCACAGGCTCCAGGAGGGGGGCCGCGCGGCCCCCCTCCCAACATGTTGAAAGCCCCGGGGAGGTGGTGGTCCCCGGGACTTTAAAATTGTTAGTGCCACGGGGGGGTGGCGGTCCCCGGGGCGTGTGGGGGGGCTTGAGCCCCCCTACACAGGTAATTCAATTTAAAAAATAGAAGCCCGGGGGGTGGCGGTCCCCGGGGTGGGGGGTGGCCGTCCCCGGGGGTGCGGGAGGGCAAGTGCCCTCCCGCACCATTTTCAAAACAAAGCCCCGGGGGATGGCGGTCCTCGGGTTTGGGGGGCCTTAGAGGCCCCCACTCATTTTTAATAAACGCCGCATGCCCCCGGGACTTGGCCCACCCGGGGTCCAATTAACAACGAAGCGCGGAAGCCCGCGCTTCGTTTTTTTTTTGCACGGCGGGGTTAATTGGCCCCCGGGTGGGCCAAGTCCCGGTGGCATGCGGGGTTTATTAAAAATGAGTGGGGGGGCCTCTAAGGCCCCCCCAAACCCTGGGGACCGCCACCTTCCGGGGCTTTAAATAACAAATGGTGCGGGAGGGCACTCGGCCCCGGGGCTTTTTCCTTTTTTTTAAAAAATTACCTGTGTGGGGGGGCTCAAGCCCCCCCACACGCCCCGGGGACCGCCACCTCCCCGGGGCACTAAGAATTTTAAATTGGGGGTCCATTTCGGACCCCCGAAGCCCCGGGGACCACCACCTCCCTGGGTCTTTGAACATGTTGGGAGGGGGGCCGCGTGGACCCCCTCCTGGAGCCAGTGATGGCCCTGGGGACCACCACCCCCCAGGGCCAGCTCCTGCAGTGTCCCGGGGTGCCCACCCCCGGGACACTGCTGTTTGCTATGGCAGGACGGGAGCCTCGCGGCTCCCGTCCTGTCATAGCAAACTGCTTTGAATTTTGGAAGAGAGAGCAGGAAACCTGCTCTCTCTTCCAAAATTCAAAGCAAATTGCTTTTCTACACGGGGAGCTGCATCTTAGCAGCTCCCCATGTGGAAAAGCAATGCCGGCTCCCGAGGGACGCGGAGAGCCGGCGGGACCGTGGGGGTATTGGGGACTCCCCAACGGAGAGGGCCAGCCCCGGGGGATGGGGTCCCCGGTGCTACAAGTGGCCCGGGACAGGGCCACGCGGCCCCCTTCCCCAAAATTTATTTTTAAAAAAACATTTTTAAAAAAAAAATGCCGGCCCCGGGGGATGGGGTCCCAGGGCCCATAAGTGGCCTGAGGAGGGGGGCAAAGCAAGCCGCCCTCGAAAACAATTTTTAAAAAAAATAAAGGCCATGCCCCGGGGGATGGGGTCCCCGGGGCCGATTAAGGCCTTGGGAGGGGTGCCACGTGGCCCCCTTCCAAATTTTTTTTTTTTTAAATTGCGGGCAGGCCCGGGTGGTGGGGTCCCCAGGGCAAATAAATTACAAACACACAGCCCCCCTTCTTAAAAAAAAAAAACACCGGCATCGCGCAAGAGGCCACGCCCCCTCCTTGCAGCACTCTGCAAACGCGCCCCTGGCGCGTTTGCAGATGGGGAACAAATTCCCCTTGAATACTGGGGGTCCCTGGGGGCCAACTAGCCCACCAGGAACCTCCAGTATGCGCCAGGGGGCTGCGTTGCAGAGAGGTGTTCTGAGGCCACTCCCCTTTTTACACCTCTCTGCAACGCAGCTCTGTGGCGCTTAATGGAGGTAGCTGGTGGGGTAGTTGCACCCCAGGGACCCTCAGGATTCAAGGGCAGTTAATCCCCCGACTTAAAACGCGCCACGGGGCGCGTTTGCACAGTGGTGAAGGGAGAGGGCGGGGCCTGATGTGACATGTGTGCAAACACGCCCTGTGGCGTGTTTTAAGTTGGGGGATTAAGTCCCCTTGAATCCTGAGGGTCCCTGGGGTCCAACTAGCCCACCGGGTACCTCCAGTAAGCGCCACAGACCTGCGTTGCAGAGAGGTGTAAAAAGGGGCGTGGCCTCGGACCACCTCTCTGCAACGCAGGCCTGTGGTGCTTACTGGAAGTACCTGGTGGGCTAGTTGGGCCCCAGGGACCCTCAGGATTCAAGGTGACCTAATCCCCCAACTTATCGCCACGGGGCGCGTTTGCACAGTGGTGAAGGGAGGGGACGGGCCTCAGGTGACATGTGCGCAAACACGCCCTGTGGTGCGTTTTAAGTTGGGGAATTAATTCCCCTTGAATCCTGAGGGACCCTGGGGGCCAACTAGCCCACCAGGTACCTTCAGTAAGCACAACAGAGTTGCGTTGCAGAGAGGTGAAAAAAGGTGCGTGGCCTCGGCACGCCTCTCTGCAACTCAGCTCTGTGGTCCTAACTGTAGGTACCTGGGGGGCTAGTTGGGCCCCAGGGACCCTCAGGATTCAACGGGACTTAATCCCGCAACTTAAAACGCGCCACGGGGCGCGTTTGCACACATGTCACCTTAGGCCCCCCTCCCTTCACCACTGTGCAAACGCGCCCTGTAGCGCGTTTTAAGAGGTAGTTTTAATCCCCCTACCCTATTATGAACTAGGGACTTACAGAGGAGGTCATGCTAATCACAGGGGTACCCCAACACATAGTGTTCCCTAGTGTATGTAGGTGTTTTCACTGTATTCTAAGTGTCTTTTAGCATAGCACTGGCTCTGGTTAGTCAGAGTCAGTTACCACCAGTACACTTCTGAAAAAGTTGTGGGCACAGGATGATTTTGCAACAAGGCCTCTTTCTGCTCCTCTGTTGGTTCTTTCTGCACATCTTTTGCTTCTTCCTGCACTTTTCTTCGTCTTTGTGGACTTCTGTTGCTTCTTTCTGCATTTCTTTTGCTTCATTCTGTGCGTTTTTTCTTCTTTCTTCACATGTCCTACCTCTGTAGGCATAGTTAGAAACTAGCATTTAAAAAACCTTTGAAATTCACTTAAAAAACCATAGGTTTCAGGCACGTTATAATTAGAAATTAGCATTTAAAAAACCTTTGAAATTCACTGAAAAAACCATAGGTTTCAGACACGTTATAGTTAGAAATTAGCATTTAAAAAACCTTTGAAATTCACTGAAAAAACCATAGGTTTTAGGGACAGTTATAGTTAGTTGGCCATTTCACTCGTTCAAAACCATAGAAATTCCCCCGTTATAGTTAGTTCAGCTAACTATAACTCGCGCCCCCGCAATGCACGGCTGATGACGTCACATATTACATCACTGATGACATCACTGATGACATCTCAAATGACATCACTGATGACATCACTGATGACATCATCCATGTGATAATTTCATGCATCTTCTCACACCCCAATATAACTTTTGATACACCCACTCTAAATTACAGACTGCCATTCTCAAAACCATACACACTCCAATACCAATAACTACATACCCACTCACTGATTCTTAGGTCTACACACACACATCTACTCACTCACCCGTACAGTCACTCATACTTACAGTCACTCAGTACAGGACTATCATATGCACTCATACACCTATATAAACACTCACACACCACCACTCATCCATAGAAGTACTCACACACCTAGTCAGTCATGCAAAAAATTAATCACACACCCATTTACTCACCTATACAGTTATACACACACCAGCTCACTTACTCATACAAATACTAGCACATTCTTACGCTCTTATACAATAACTGATACAAGCACACACGCATCCATACAGCCACTCTCACAATCACACACTCTCACTTATAGCCTTTTAAATACTCTAACACACATATATACTGCCTTTTACATATGTAGTTACTCGCACATGTACCACTGAGATATACATTCACTCACTAACACACCCATACACACACTCACCCACCCAAGCAGTCCATCACAGATGCACTCTTCAAATCATGCACCCAGTGAATCACCCATTCACACATCTATGTACAGAGTCACACACACCCCACCCACACAAACACTCAGGCACCCATACAGATACTCAGAGAACCAATCAATAACCCATATAGACACTCATGTAGCTATTCGCAAATCCATGCATCCACTTACACACAAACAGACAGACGGAAACAGACATTCACACAGTTTAGTCACTAACCCATGCATTCAGTAAGATACGTTTAATCACTCACTTGTAGAGTCAGTCACGCACCTACTCAATCATCCATTGAGACACTTATACACCCAGTCATTCTTCAGTACGCCTTTGCCGATATATATTAAACATATTTAAACTTTACAGAAACACACAGTCACTGGATGATGTCATCAGTGATGTCATTTGAGATGTCATCAGTGATGTCATCAGTGATGTCACTGACCATGTCATGAGTGATGTAATATGTGACGTCATCAGCAGTGCATTGCGGGGGCACGAGTTATAGTTAGCTGAACTAACTATAACGGGGGAATTTCTATGGTTTTGTACGAGTGAAATGTCCAACTAACTATAACTGTCCCTAACACCTATGGTTTTTTCAGTGAATATATATATATATATATATATTTTTATATATATATATATATATATATATATATATATATATATATATATATATATATACATATATCATGCTCTAGGAAATAAAAATTTGATTACATTATCAAGCTAAACTAAGACATGCAAGCTTTTGGAAGAATTCGTTTATATTCACGATTTATTTTGTTGTTGCTTAATAGCAGTTTCCATGGATTTCTACATAAATTAACTTCAGTCTCAGCTGTCTTCAATAGGCAGGCTGTTACCTTTTAAATTCCAATAACCAGGTATTATATCCTCTCTTAGTTTGATTGCTGTAGTTTGATAATCTTCACAAGTAGCAAACCAGTTTAAATTTAAACTGAGAATGATTTTTATTGCAGTTGATCTGCGCTTTTATTCTCTCGAGTGATTACCTGGCAATATGGAGAGAGGACCTGGACACAAGACAATAATGCATGCAGGGGAACCTGTCACCTTGGTCTTGAAAGAGAGGAAATGTTATGTGCTTCCATTTTCCAGCTTGTCTTCTCCTGAGAGCATGCAAGGCTAATAGCTTTTCTGACAGCTGCTGTTCACTGTCAAAAAGGTGATAAAATGTTATTTGTTTGTTCACACTAATTAAACTACTTAATGGCAATTGACATTCAAATAAAATCACCGACAACACAAACCAAGCTTGAAATGGAGAGGAAAGCCAAATTAGCTGAAGGATGCTACCACTCTACGGGTGGCCTTTTGTTCAGCAATGTTGTTGTTGAATATCTTTTTGAGATGACTTCTTGTGCCTCATTCGATTTGCAAAGGGTGTGTATTTTTAAATTAGGAAAAATTGTTAATTCATCCGTCACATTATTCAGACATGACATCAGAAGTCTAGCTTTAAAAAGCACACAGTGTATTTTACTTTCTCGGCAGTGGCAGCTCGCAGAGGTAATGCTGTGGGGCGGTGAGGCGGGGAGGGGCTTGGTAGGGGGTAGTGCAGTCTGACATATGACGGCAGAGGTGAAAGTAAATAAATAAATAAATAAAACCACTTACATTACGTTCGGCGCATCTTCGACTTGGCGATGCGGCGAGCGTAAGGTAAGTGGTTTTATTTATTTACTTTAATCTTTGCCATCGTATGTCGGACTCCACTACCCCCATCCCGCCCGCCCACCCCACCTCACCACCCCACAGCATTATCTCTGCGAGCCGCCACTGTTTCTCGGGGCTGCATTACAAGGGCGCCCGGTGATCCATATGGGGCCAGTAACAAGAGTTAACAGCCCCATTGTGATGACAAGCTGTGGTGTTTCACAAGGAGATTTCAGTTGCTAAAAGTGTCCACAAATCTCTGAATGAAATGCTGGTTAAAATGATTTGCTAATCGAGTAGAGACACCAGTTGCCCCATGTTATTGAAACAAATGTGTAATCTCTGGTATTTCCCTATCTCCAGAAACACCAAGAATACTGGTAACAGTAATTAAAGGGGGTCTGGGGTGAGGGTCAGGTGAGAAATAACAGGGAACTACTGAAGAGACCCTGAATGCCTAGGTTGGAAATATGTAGGATCAATACACTTTAGAGAAATCTATGTGCTTATTTGTGTTTATTTGCATGGTTCTCCTATGATTTTGCAGCTGCTTCAGAGAAATTTTGAGGGTAAATGGAGATGGGTGAAAAGGACATGTCTAAGCCTTAAATAGTAGGAACAGTTAACTGGACATGAGCAATTGTAAACCTCTTGAGGACTTTGAGTGCAACAACAATGTTTTGCAAAGTATCAGATGTTTTGATACCGCTCAAGGTCTATTTATTACAAACACCTGGAAGGCCCAACATACTCTACTAGTGCTTCCACGGCCATTTTCCCTGACTTTCAAAGAAACAGGTCATTAGTCAACACTCAGGACTACTGTTTAATGTTGTAGGTGTTTTCTCCAATTTTTCTGATGCAGTCACTTGAATGCACAGTTAGGCATTGCGTGTACCCGCTAGTGTTCAAACATCTCATTGTTTCCTATTTAAGTCTCATCATTTATTCTGTACATTTTAATCAGTAGCCCTTACTCTTGATTACGTCGTTTGAAATTTTACCGGGGCCTAGGATCTGTTAACTCCTGCAGCATTGCTGCACAGTCTTCTAGGTCTTCCATTAATCTGTCGTCCCAGCTTGTCATCTTCATCTGAACTTCTTTGGCCACAGCACATTTCTCATGTCCCAAAAGTGTTGCACCTAAGTATTGATTGCAAAATAATGTCTGACCATAATATTGTGGTATAATATCATATATGAGGTACCTAGGTTTTGTTTTTTTCATCAATATTGACATTTAAAATGTTGTTTATTATAATATTGTTTTTATTATATTGTATTGTGTTTTATTTCATTATTTATGGTTTTGAGAAATGTACTTTAAATAATTTTTATGTATAATTTTTTTAGGGCTGGTGGGCTTACTGGGAAAGGGAGTGGGTAGAGCTTTTTATTGCATAAAAAGTTCAACCTCACTACTTCCTCCTTGCAGCCTTGGCGACAGTAGTACAAGATATGGGCAAGAGGCACTTGTCATGAAAATCCAAACCCAGTCAACCGATCTGTTAAAGCATTTCAACATTTGATTTCATAATTCAACTAGTTAAAAAATGAAACATGTTAGAATAAAATAATATTTGAATAAAATAAAAAGTGTTAAGGAGAAAATGAAATGTGAAGTAATCACGCTACCACAGACATTAGTAGAGAGCGTTGCAGAGCAATAAGTGATTAAAGAGCAATATATGCCTTGGTTTCATAAAGATGCAATGTAGGTTAAAGTTCACCAGAAAGCAGAAACAAGTTCAGCAGGTTTTCAGTTAAATCGAAAAACATGTTTACAAGCCTCGAAGAGATTATAATCACAGCACACAAGCAGAGTTCATTCTTGTTGTTAATTGAAACATGGTTAAGAAATTGTTAGTCAAAGGTGACTTTAATCTAAAGCATACAGAGTCAGATAAGAAGTCTTGGGAACAGAGCAATAAAAATGAACACACTCAGGTAAAGAAGGTTAATGTTTCATTACAGCTTTGTTAGAACTATGATAAAGAGAATGTAGAAAAAAGGTAATGAGTTTAAAGCATATTAATAATTTCTGAACATGTCTTGGCCTGTTATTGATATTTTTAGACAATTGATCATAGGTCATTACTTTTTCAGCGATATAAACAGCTGCCTGCGAGCAGCAAATTGAGATCAGCTTTTTCAGCTTCACGGAGGTGACTGATTTCCTGGCCGTAATAAGTAAATCTACTTTTGCCTTGCCAAGAGAAGTGTTGTCTCTTTTTTATTCCAGTTTTCCCCAACAAAAGTTTGGTATTAATATAATCATTAAATTAATCAATGAACCTAAATCTATATTATATATATTATTTATTATTATTCCCAAATCTATATTCCTGAATTATTACTTCTTACATCAGGAGATCACTTTGAACATTATTTATAATATATGTATTCCACAAGGAAAATTGGAAAATTGAACAACAGCATTTAATTACTATTTAAAAGGATAATAGCTTCTGAAACTGGTTGTATTAACTTTGAATACATGGTGACAAAAAATCTATATTAATGCTTTGCACTTCAACAAATGTTATACAGTATGCCTATTTATCAGCACAATGTTGTAATTGGATGTAAATTTATAAGGTCAAGTTTCTGAAAAAGTATAATTTATTTTTTACATGGTGATGGTTGGAGGCTAAGGTCTCCTTTAAAAGGACACACTGTACACACGTTTCTATGACCCTGTGGAAGGCTATGGCCGAAACGCGTAGGCTATACTATACTGTTTGATGCACTTGGTGGAATACAATGAAATAAAATAACAGGATGAAGCAAAACCTCAGATGTGCCGGGCACTGTTTTTGAACTGAATTGAAGTGGCATTGAGATACAGTTAGGAGAAAAAAACAGATTCACCATGATATATATATATATATATATATATATATATATATATATATATATATATATATATATATATATATATATATATATATATATATATATATATATATATATTCACTGAAAAAACCATAGGTTTCAGACACGTTATAGTTAGAAATTAGCATTTAAAAAACCTTTGAAATTCACTGAAAAAACCATAGGTTTTAGGGACAGTTATAGTTAGTTGGACATTTCACTCGTACAAAACCATAGAAATTCCCCCGTTATAGTTAGTTCAGCTAACTATAACTCGCGCCCCCGCATTTAGTAAGATACATTTAATCACTCACTTATAGAGTCAGTCACGCAACTACTAAATCATCCATCCAGACACTTATACACCCACTCTTTATTCAATACACTATAGAAACACACAGTCACTGCATGATGTCATCAGTGATGTCATTTGAGATGTCATCAGTGATGTCATCAGTGATGTCACTGACCATGTCATGAGTGATGTAATATGTGACGTCATCAGCAGTGCATTGCGGGGCGCGAGTTATAGTTAGCTGAACTAACTATAACGGGGGAATTTCTATGGTTTTGTACGAGTGAAATGTCCAACTAACTATAACTGTCCCTAAAACCTATGGTTTTTTCAGTGAATTTCAAAGGTTTTTTAAATGCTAATTTCTAACTATAACGTGTCTGAAACCTATGGTTTTTTCAGTGAATTTCAAAGGTTTTTTAAATGCTAATTTCTAACTATAACGTGCCTGAAACCTGTGGTTTTTTCAGTGAATTTCAAAGGTTTTTTAAATGCTAATTTCTAACTATAACGCCCCTAAAACCTATGGTTTTTTCAGTGAATTTCAAAGGTTTTGTAAATGACAATTTTTAAATGTATTAATTGTTATATTTATTTTTTTGATACTGATTTACTACATTTTTTAAAACTATTTATTTTTAGATATTTTATTTATTAAATTACATTGTAATTACATTATACATTACATTACAAAATATACTTTCTCAGAATGAATTACTTTAGTTTAAATAGTTTGCAAATAGGCAATAGAGTTTTAAGTACAGTAGTTACAGTTGTTGCAATGGGCAACACAATTTCAAACACAATGCAACATTGAGCTCAATGTGAATTTCTAGTTAAATGCAATTAGTTACTTTATGGATTACTTTTCTAACCACAGGACTGGATCCTAGATTCAGTCCTGGGACATATCCTGTAAACTGTTGAGTAAAAGCGTTTTGGTTAAGGTACTGATTTTTAAGGAATATTATTGTATTTTAAAAGTTGACACTTAGAAACTTTTTCACATAGAATCACCAATGTTATCCTATGGGAGGAAATTCACTTAGCAGGTAAGTAGTGTTATCGTTACTTTTTCTTACTCAGTGTTGGATCCTGGATCCAGCACTGGTGCATCTCCTGTAAACAGTTGAAAGAATGCGTTTAAGTCATACAGGCGATTTTTAAGGAATATTTGTAGTTTGTGAAAATCGACACTTTGAAACTTTTCTGCTGAAAACCAGACAATGGATTCCTATGGAAGGAAATACAAGTTACTGGTAAGTACGGTTAGAATGACTTTTCAGGGTCAGTGCTGGGCTAAAAGATGCAGCACTGGGTTCTCTCCTGATAACAGGTGAGTAAATCGGTTTTCGTAGTTCGGTTGATTTTAGAGGAATATTATAAAGTTCCAAAACTCCACACTTAGAAGAATTTCCAAGTGAAACCAGTCAATGTTAGCCTATGGAAGGAAATTCAAGTTGCTGGTAAGTACGGTTAAAATTACTTTTCAGGATCAGTACTGGGCTGAAAGATGCAGCACTGAGGTCTCTCCTGATAACAGGTGAGTAAATCGGAATTCGTATTTCGGCTGATTTTAGAGGAATATTCTAAAGTTCCAAAACTGCACACACAGAAGAATTTCCAAGTGAAACCAGTGAATGATATCCTATGGAAGGAAATTCAAGTTACTGGTAAGTACGGTTAAAATTACTTTTCAGGATCAGTACTGGGCTGAAAGATGCAGCACTGAGGTCTCTCCAGATAACAGGTGAGTAAATCGGAATTCGTAGTTCGGCTGATTTTAGAGGAATATTCGTATGTTTCAAAAATCGACACTTAGAAACTTTTTCAGCAAAAAGCAGACAATGATATCCTATGGAAGGAAATTCAAGTTACTGGTAAGTACGGTTAAAATTTCTTTTCAGGATCAGTACTGGGCTGAAAGATGCAGCACTGAGGTCTCTCCTGATAACAGGTGAGTAAATCGGAATTCGTATTTCGGCTGATTTTAGAGGAATATTATAAAGTTCCAAAACTCCACACTTAGAAGAATTTCCAAGTGAATCCAGTCAATGATATCCTATGGAAGGAAATTCAAGTTACTGGTAAGTACGGTTAAAATTACTTTTCAGGATCAGTACTGGGCTGAAAGATGCAGCACTGAGGTCTCTCCTGATAACAGGTGAGTAAATCGGAATTCGTAGTTCGGCTGATTTTAGAGGAATATTTGCACAATGGTGAAGGGAGGGGGCGGGGCCTGAGGTGACATCTGTGCAAACGCGCCCCATGGCTTTTAAGTTGCTTTTATGCTTTATTTTGCCTAGGGGGTCCTTGTGGGACCCCCTGAGCAGACCTAGGGGGTCAGGGTGTTTCTACCCTGCCCCCTTTTTGCGCTTTGCGCACTTGTTTCTGTCCCTCGGTTCTACCGAGGGACAAAATTGCTGCCAACACTTCCTGATTTGGAGTGTTGACAGCCAATTAGCATGCAGCTCGTGATCGGGAGGGTGCGTGAATCCGACGCGGCCATAGATATATATGTGATTTTCCTTTTGATTTTCACAGGAACTACTGAACGGATTTACACCATTTAACAAAAAGGGTTCTTTCTGAACCAAGAACTACCTCTTTGCCAAATTTGGTGTAATTCCGTTCAGCAGTTCGGGCTGTAGCCGTGTCTAAAGTTTCCTATGGGAAAATGAATGGGGAAAACGCGTTTTGGGACCCCCCTTTTTTCTCGGCCCCTGCTTGATGAATCACCCCGAAACTTTCAGGGTAGGAGCGGACCGGATCGGGCCATAAAGTTTGAAAATTTTGCGAAGATTCTTCAACCTACGCAAGAGTTATTTCAAATAGAATGTCGCGGATTTCCTATGGAAAATAGGTCCTAACTATAACTATCTACTGGCGACCGCCAGTAGATAATATATATATATATATATATATTTTACAAAACCACACCAACTATTAAAAAGTAAGACCAGGACTCGGAGAGCAGTGAATGATATTTATTTATTTAATCACAGCAGTCAACACATTTCGGGTAATCTCTAGCCTAGGTCATAACTAGAAGGAGAAATGAGTTATCTCAAAGAGGTTGGAGTCCTGAAGAGTTCAGTACGGTGTTTGACAACCCTAGTATCCAGGGTGGAAAGATGCAGATGATGTGGAGGGTCACTCTTCTCTTGCATACATAACCTGCACTCACTGTGATTCCTGGAATAAGGGAAGGGGCCAATGATTTAGCTCTTTCCTAAAGATTAGATCCAGTGCATCTTGAAACGTGGGACACTATTTGCCTTTCTTACGATAGAACAGTCCAGAGATGCTGCCATCTCCACCAGGAGCTCAGCCTAGGCTATCATTGCAAAACTGATCAATTATGGAGACAGGAATGCTACCTTGCAAAATGTTAATGGATAAGTGACCTCCAGATACAAAAGTTCAGTGTTTTAATTTTCCTAGACTATATCAAACAGTGCAAAAATACCGAAATCCTTTTGAAGAAGTTAAACAAAACTTTGAGCTTTCAGTATACAAATACATGCTAATGTAGCAGGCAAAATTAAAGGTCATACATGGGTGCAAACCTCACTTATTTGTCAATCTGGATAGTGTGTAGGAGGGTCCGGAGATGGAGGAAAAGATTATTTCATGGGTGAGCAGACAAAGGCCACAAAAAGAATTGGAATCACTACCACAGAGTAACAACACACCAAAACTTACAAGGGGACAACAACACCGGACGTTACATCAGCAAACTCAAAGAATCACATTATAGAACTATGACACTCTTGTAATGAAGGGAGGACAACTAAATGGTACAGACATGAGTGACACCCGGGGACATGGTGTAGAAGATTCTGCAGTGAATAGTGAAGGCATCCAGGAAGCCCCTGGATATCCTATCAGTGATTAGCCACACTTTATAAATCCTGATTGATTTATTGATTGACCTGTTCTGAAGGAAACATGGTGGATATGGAGTGATGCAGGGAGGTCTGATATATGGATCTTGTTAAAAATAATGGTTGTTTTGATGTTTAAGCTCGCACGCTAGCAGAAGCCAATAATGGGGGTTTAAGAAATTTCTTCCTTGGCACCACCTAGCTATACTTCGAGAGAGAGGGTGGTTAGGTTTGGGTTTCACGGGGAAGCCAAGAAGCGTCTAGGCAGTGGAGGGAGGTGGCTATGCCTTGTCAAACCCAGCAACACTGTTTCGTGGCCTTGAAGGGTTTAACTTCATTTGTAGAGTGAAGATTTAGGGGATTATGAATCGCCCCCTGGTACATTGTTGTTTATACCATTAAGGGGCATATTCTCAAGGAACTATCGCTGAGTTAACGGCACTTTATCTCAGCCTAAGTCGTGATAAATTCATCGCCCCATTCACAAGCTGGTGCAAAGAGCCGATATCACCAGTTTACCTGCGATAGCAGCCGCAAAAAACATCGCCACAGATGACCCCGGCACCTAACTCTAATGATATGCAGAGTAGGCGTTCCCGTGCAAAAACCCGCGGAAACACCACAATGCAACATTCTCAACGACAAGCCAGATCCGTGATAAGATCACAAAACATGCGCTAAGGCGCGTTAGCAGCAGGAAACTAACACCTGCTCTGACCTGGTGGAAAGTCGGACGACAACCTGCATCAAAAAAGGGAGCCCAGCCCACAGCCACACCTGAAGTACAACAGATGCCATGGAGCTACTCATCATGCAGCTCGGAGCCCCAACAGGGCCACAACACCCACCGCCACCACACCCAGGTCCGCCACCCACCCGGACTCCCCCCCCCCAGACCACCACGGAGGCAGCGCAGACAAAGATAGCGGACCTTCAGGAAATGCACCAGCCTCACAGACTTGACTCCAGAGAATGTCATTGCCCACTACAGACTCAAAAGGTCAACCATCCTCCGCCTTCTGACCATCATTGCCCACAGGCTGACGGTACCAACACAGCGGACAACCAACATCCCACCTCAGACAAAGCTGCTGGCAGTGCTGCACCTGTTGGCCTCTGGGACATTCCAACCAACAACTGCCAGAGTCAGAGGAGTCTCACAGCCAGCCCTATCCAAGTTCCTCACACCTGTCCTGGATGCCATCACCAGCTTGGTACCCCAGTACCTATACTTCCCCCACACTGCGCAGGAACAACTGGAGACCAAGCAAGGCTTCTACGCCATAGCAGGCTTCCCGCACGTGTTGGGGCAATTGACTGCACACATGTCCTACTTGTGCCCCCTGCCGACACTGCACACAATTACCGCAACAGAAAGCACACGCATTCCATCAATGTGCAGGCAATAGTCGACCACCGGGGACTCTTCACCAATGTCGTCGCAAACTACCCAGGCAGTGTGCATGATTCATACATCTTCCGACAGTCCATCATCAACCGACGCTTCCAGGATGGCACCTACGGAAATGCAGTGCTCGTTGGTAAGTACCAAATGAACACACCACACACCTCAAATCCACAATCATGCAACTCACAACCCTGGGAATGCACACGTTACAAACACACATACAACATGCCCACCCACCAGACACAACTGCACAACGTACTGCGGAAACCTGGGCTAGCCATGTACATGAGCCATCACCGGCATAGCACCTCAGCCACACAATAGCAGTATGCGGGGAGAGGTGGGAAGCAGGCACATGCGAAGGAGGCAAGTGACCCATGAATGAGAATGCACACAATGCCAAGTGTGGCATGGAAGTGCTGGACAGACTACAGTATGCAGACCACAGACATATCCATGTCTACATATACTGCTGGTGGTGGTAGTGTTGTAGACAGTGGACGCAACCATGTCACCCCAGCCAGTGGGGAAGGACTCGGAAATGTAGCCTGTGACGTACCACCCTGCAAGCGTGTGCGGAGTGGGCTGGCCCGGTGTACGCCAGGCCAGCGTAGGGGTGTGAGTAAAAAGCACGTAGCTCTGGGCGTGGTTCTCTTCCGGAATGCCCAACGTGTCTGCCAGCGCGGCGCCTCGCACCCCGCCACGAGGCCGACGCCGTCGCCGAGAGCGATGTCATCGCGATCCTGTGAGTCCGCCGCAGCCTGGGCCGCTGGACCCCGAACCAGTCCCGCCTGGCCGTGCGCATCCAGGCCTCACTGCTCACCTGCCGACACCGGCGTGTCCCCAAGAGGGCCCACCACGTGCCTGCGCTCGCACCAAGCCAGAGGCCCTCGAGCTTGGCAGCCTCCTCAGACCACCACGGCCTCCGCGGGCAAGGCTCGTAGTACTCCTCTGTCATTGACGTACTCCACCGGCCTACACAGCGGACAAGTAGGCCACACATTTGGAACTGAGTCTTGATTACACAATGGCAGAGTACACATGTTAATGCAGAGTCTAAATCAGTATACTCCCTTCGCGGTGGTGCCACCAACTCTGTGCATAGCATTCCGACCACATATGTCTGTGGGCCCTTGCTGACCGCTGCCTCCGGCCTACACTGCGGTCCAGCAGGCCTCACACCAATCCAAAACAGTCCGTAACAGGCAGGACACGGCATTGTCACTGGCTAAACACCTGCTCAGCTCTGGTGCCTCCGCCTCCGTCAACCAGGAATCTTCTCCACATGCCATTTCAAGGTTGTGTGTTAGAAATCCAGGAGGAGCTGGCTGCACAGCGCTTGCCCCGCACTGACCGCTGCCTCCGGCACACACTGTGGTCGAGTAGGACACACAATTTGAACTGGGTCTTAATTTGTCAATTGCAGACTTCATGTCATTGTACAGGCCTCATCGCAGACTGCATCCCCTTCCGGCTCTGGTGCCACTGACTCTGTGCCACGGGAGTCATGGACACTCTCTGGTGGAACTCTGGTGGCGTCAGCGTCTATGGCCTGGGGGTTGTCTCCATCATCATGTAGCTGATACTGACATCGTGGGGATAAGGAGACTGTAGCATTCAACTCCTCCATATTGCCTGTTTCTGCTTGCTTCTGCCCTCTGCATCATGCCCTGGATGGATACCTTCCACTGTCCCCCGTAACACTCTGCGACACTCTCCTTGGACATCAATGTGCGCCCGCTCAGCTCACCTGGCCCTACCTCAGTGCATCGCAAGTCACCGTCCCGTGGCGGTGTGCCTGTGCCGGCCGCTGTGCATCCGGGGCCACCAATTTCTGTGCAGCTCAAGTCCTGGTACCTTGCTGTTTGTACTTTGAACTTCTGATTGTCTGATCACTGTTGTAGTTGTTGACAGCACCAACCAACCCCTGAGGGGTGGTGTACACTACCCAACTCCCATCCAGCACAGGCGTCACTGGACATGTGGCCCTGGCAATAAAAGGTGCCGGGTGCACGTGCCCGTAGCCAGTTCCACGGATAATCTCAGTGTGTCCGTGTGGTCATTATGTATGCATGTGGGCCCCGGGCCATACCACATTACGTTGTGCCATGTACAGCGGGTGCAACCAAGTCACCTCAGGCAGTGGGGTAGACCTGGAACATGTGGCTGTGTCAGACCCCCCGTGTGAGCTTGAGGGAGTGGACCTGCGTACGGCAGTATGGTGTAGGGGTGTGGTCATTCCACAGGTGGCTCTGGGCGTGGTTAAGTTTAGGCCTTGCCAGGGAAGTAACTAATGCGTGTGTCTCAGGTGTAGTGTCGGCGCCACACGTCACGCAAAATTCAATATTGCCATGTAGCATGCGCCCGGAGTACGGGCTCGGCTGAGGGGTAGATGAGGGTGCGCAGGCCCGCTGGGGGTCAGGGATCAGACATGCCAACTGTTGTGTGTGTCGCTATTTCCGCACATAAGCCAAAGGTCTACCCTTGGCCGCATGGCGAGTTCAGCCAGGCATGAACTCTACATCTGTGTCCGCCGTGTCTTTACCATTGCCCTACACACACGTGTCCATCCACCTTCAGCGCAGGATATCACTGTGTCATCGTCAGGCTTGTGGATATGCGCAGACAGGCATGACAATAGTGTTCCGTAGGGGTGCAAGTGATGCAACGCGCTGCACACTCTGGTGAATATGCTCGGGGAGGGAGAAGCGGCATTGAGGCTACAAAATACACATTGACGCCGCTCATTTGCAACAAGCAGTACATGTCATGCAGGAATCACAAAGTCACACATATCACACACCAATGAACCAGTGAGCCTGCCAACACATCATGCCGAACCAACTATTGACTCATGTCTCTCTACACTGTCACAGGTGACCAAGGATATGCACTCTGCGCTTGGATGATGACACCCCTCCGAGCCCCGAACACTCAGGCCCAGAGGCAGTACAATGCGGCCCACAAACGCACCAGGGGCATCGTGGAACGCACATTTGGCGTGTTGAAGTCACGTTTCAGGTGCCTGGACGTCACAGGTGGAAGGCTCCTGTACAGCCCAGACATTGTGTGCAAGATGATCATTGCATGTTGTGTATTGCACAACATATGTGTACGCAGCAGGGCACCATGGATACATGTGCCAGATTCACCGGACGATGATGATGGGGATGAGGCAGGTGGACCACAGCCCACTGCAGCCGGAGCAGGAATAGCCCGTAGGAACACCATCATTGACAATTTCTTCACATGAGCACGTCACATTGTGGCAGTCCTTGGCAGTATTGGGACAGTACATAATGACCACAGGCAAAGCATGTGCAAATAAATGCATTCGAAGAACACTATCCCTGAGTGCATGTCTCTCATCTGTACAGGCATATCACTCAGGCAAGTGTGAGTGCGACATGTATTGCTGACATTTTTGTGATTTGTTCATGTGTGGTGGGTGTGTCACCTCTGTGCAGAGAGGCTGTTACGTGTTCGAACTGCCAGTTCTGTGTGTCGCAGTTAGTAGGGAATCCCACTCTTCGGCGTTTCATATGTGTCCAGATTCATTCCATTTTGGCTGCCATTTGTGTCCTGCAGGTGAAAACAGGGCTCCTTTTTGGGTCAGATATGTACCACCATGATGCAGGGATGCCCCCTGTGACTCAGGTCCCACAACATGGGCAACATGTACGTAAGCGGGAGTCACTGCCCCTACATTCGTCCACGCTTTCGTGATTTGTTGGTCATGGTCATGACACGTCTGTGTGCAGGAGGGGTTGCTTGTCCCTCTGCAATGTGAGGGGGAGATGCGGTTTCACTGTGTGTTACATGCATGTTTCAGCATTTGTGCAGTTTACATGCAGACTGCATGTCAATGTACATTGTGACTTTGGGGAGATGCCTATTTGATGCGGGACGATGCTCATTTGTTCTACGTCACGGATGTGGGGTTGTGCTCGTACATTGTCATCTCACCGTTTTTTTACTCTGCTTTTATTGTGCATTTACACGCATGACGCCTGGGTATTGCAGGCCTCTCACTGGTTATCGCTGATTTTTGCATCGCGATTGGCCTCATCGCTACTATTTTCGCGTTCGTGTATCGCGTTTTTTCTGCGTCACGTTAGTTTTAACACGTTCATTTGACGCGTTATCTTGTGTCTATCACATGGTGCCGCCGTGTTGTGAATACCACGTTAACACTGAGTTGTTTTTCCGCAATGGACTGCGATGTGAAGGGTTGCGTTAAGCTACACTTGCGGTAGTTATCACACGTTCTTGTGAATATGCCCCTAAATGTTTTAGAATCATTTTTTCGAATGAAGCTGGAATTTGGGGCTAGATCGACTGCAAGAAAGTGGGCTTTGCAGGACTCTGTGGTACAGTTTAAAGATATGATAGATTTAGAGTGCTTTCGCCCTTCAATCAATCGAAATAAATTGTTTTCAAATAATTACATTATCCCAATAATACACATCAGTTATCACAAGGAAATGTCATTCATTTCCATTCATATATACACTGCATAACTATACAGCCGGATCTCTAAATCGCGTTTTCAACACCTCTAGCGTCCAGGCCAAGGGCTTTTTAAAGGCTGTAAAATGTTACACAAAAGAAAAACTGAGATTAGAAACTCTTTCCACATTTGTTAGTAATATTTCCTGAGTTTGTGATCAACACTCTTGTTACACTGCACTTGTGTCTTCAAAAAAATATGCTGAGATGATTTACTATGGTTGGTGTAGTGTGGCACTCAGATGCTGTATTTTTAGTTACAGTGCTATCAAAAAAGGCTATCTAGGATGCCTAAATGGACAGTTTCAAATGTATTCAATTAGTTCTTATTTTACGATTTTTTTGTGTTTCACTCTCATTCCTATGTAAGGATACAACATATAGTAGGAGAAGTGCCATATTATGATGTGTTTAACATGCCTCATAGCAGCTAATGGTACAAGCGATCATGTGATCAGAGAGAGTCCATCTCTATATGCGTGCCCTGGGGAATTAATGAACCAACATAGTATTTAAATCTTTAGAGACCCCTATAATATGGCTGCACTTAAGAACAAGGTGATCGCTCTATGTGCTTATGTCCCCTGGAAGGAAGAAAGAATTCAAGCATATTCATAGAGTAGATCGTCCGCCTCATTCTAAGTGATTCCTCTAGGGCATGGTTCCAGCATGGACTGTGGAATGTTAGGAGGTGGGTGTTACATCTAGCACAGTAAATTCTGAATAATCATAGTGGGGCATGTTTACAAGCCCCTTTGCGTCACTCTTGCACCACGCAATGTGGTCCAAGAGCGACTCAACTTCAAAATGAGATTTATGAAGCCATGCAAGGCCACCTTGCGTGGCCCTGAGTGGCTTCATAAATCTTGAGTAATGCAATGCGGCACAAATCACTGGTTACATTCCTCTGTGTCAGGGAGGTGTTTCCATGGGCATTATGTGGGTGTTCCCACTCAAAATCCATGGATTTTGACGCATTCCCAGATTTCCCAGGAGTGGTAGACCTTGGAATGCACCAAAAACCTATGCCTCCCCAGGTGAGGCATAATGGGGGGAAATATGTTTATTTCTCCTCATTTTTTCCTCTTTCTATATGTGTTGCATTGTGCAGCACACATAGAAAGAGGAAAACACCTCATGGAACTGTTTTTGTGCAGGAAGGTACTCCTTCCTGCACAAAAACAATCCTCCTCACAATGTAGGCACCCTTGAACCATGGTGCTAGGGTGCCTGTGTTAGAGCGTGGCAGCCAAAAGGGCACCAGCACAGGGGAAAAGGTAGGAATGTGTCATATTGCCTTAAATACAGTGGATTCCTGCCCTTTACCTGTCAGGCAGTGCAGCATACCAAGGTGACTTGCTGTGCTACAATGCGTGACTTGGCCATAAATATGGCCCTATATGCTTAGTCATTATTGTTATATATGTTGTGTCAAATGTAGTCTCATTACATTCACCCCACTCCTTTGTAAATGGTGCGTTCTATGGAGCATTGAGACAGGGAGTTATATGAAGGCTGGGATTAGCTTCATTTTATTCATTTGGATGTGCTGTCACAGAAATATTTGAATAAATGGCTTCATGTTCTAACTGTGCTTCATGCTGTAACAGTAGGTTAAATCGGCCATCAATTGGAGATACCAAATAAAAAGTACTGTAGCCAAAACTATTAATAATTATTCATATTGATTCTTAGTACCTGAGTTGGGCTCCCCGTAATTATACATTTAGCTGTTTGTGACCATCCTGAAGGTCGAATTAATCTTTTAGGTGAATGTAGGACTAGATAGACTTCAAGAGAGTTGTCTTTGAAGGTTTCCTTGGTAAGACAGTTTAAAGGTGTATATTTCAAGATATGATAACTACGTGAGGGAGGGGAGTGGGTAGTTGATGCCCACCCTTTCAAAGGGAGTGTCAATGGAAGGAAATGGCTGCAGGGGAGCCTTGCATTTCCCTACTGACTTACCACTGGTCTGGCAGCTAGAGCATGACCTGAAGAATGAATCTGAGGACATCCTAATCCAGGGTCAATAGAAGTGGATGACAAGCCTTTCAAAAATCTTGTTTTGCCCTAGATGACTTGCCAGGGGACCATCATGAGCCAGCTACAATGAGAAGGCCTTGGTGCTGAGCCAGTAGTCCACCTCCTTAACCAGCTCCCTGGTTCAGTGAGCTTACTATCAATAAGGTGTTGGTGCAGATATGCAAAACAAAGACTAAACATATGCTCTCTTGCAATCAACTCATACATCCCCTGATAATACTTCATATCACTACCTTTCACCAAACCATTCAGTGCCTTGCAAAAGGAATCTACACAATCAACCCAGGACTGGTTGGCCAGCTTCTGGCTCTCCCTAAACTTTTGCCTATACTTTTCAGGGGTGATGCCATATTTCCTGACAAGGGTTTTCTTCAAATGGTGGATACCTCATCCTATACCCCTTCTCTAGAGCCAGTAGTGCGTGCCTCTCTTCACTAGGGATATGATTTCAGAGGCTGGCCCCCAATCCTCCTCAGGGATCCTATGATTGTACAAAGCTACCCCATAAGCTCCAAACAAACTTGTCAAAGTCGTCCCCTACAACAAAGTCAGACATCAAACCTTTAGAAATGTGGCCCTCTTATTTCCAGAGTGCACTGTAGGTACATTGCCACCAACATTGCTGGACTCTGCCTGCTTGCCCTTGATGCCTAGCTCCATAAGACTCAGTTCTGGAATTTTCAGTGTAATACAAAATCACTGCATGGCACTGCACAAACACAAGTTCAAAATCTCGCTGCTGATCACCAATGCAAGAAATTGGGTTACTGATTGAGGTAGGTGAAACCCTACTCAAGCAGGAACCACAATCCTTGTCAGGTTGAGAAGCACAAGCAAACCCAAAATTAACCTGTGCTCAACCCTCTGGTAGCTTGGCAAAGAGCAGTCAGGGTTAGCTTAAAGGCAATGTCTACAGTATCTATTCAGCATTTCAAACAGTAATAAAGTAACAACACAACACAGCAAAATTCTGACACCAATTTAGGAAAATAGAATAAATTCTAATAAATAAATCAAGACCAAAATGACAAAAATCCAATCAGCTGAACCAGAGAAACAGAGATATTTAATTATGTAGATTCAAGTGAAAATAGCGCCAAAAGGCACAAAGTGCCCTCTATGGATATCTGGTCACTCATAGACCGAGACAAAATAACAAGTTCAGACCAACTGCAATGGAGCACAGGCATGCTACAGAGACCCAGTTAGGCCTGTTGAACAAGAGTACCCTGATCTGGTTGTGAAGAATTGCAAAGTCCCACGTCGAGGATGTGTCACGCAGACGAGGCAATATGAGGTCCTGATCAAAGATGCCTTGTGCAGTGTTGATTTCTAGGGGCTTTGAGGCTGTGATGTGAGGTCCTGCATCATCATCGAGGAAGCTGTCCATGAGACCTCCACGAGGATGCAAAGGTCTGCGTCATGGGTGCGCCGCATCCCGGCGGTGGCGAAGAAGCTGCAGGCCTTGCGATGTGGAGTCCTGCGTCATTGATGAGGCTGCTATTGATGAGAGGCCTACAATGTGAGGGCCTACGTCAGGGATGCATCGCACAGTGGCTGTACCAATGGGGCTGCAGGATGGGAAGCCCTTGTGCTGGGGAAGTCCACGCAGCAGAGGCAATGCATCAGTTCTGCTCAGGGTTGCACCGTGCAGCAAAGGAGATGCATTGGTTTTGCTGGTTTCACTGATGGGATGACAAAGCACCTTCAGACCTACTTCCAAGGGTCCAGGTCTGGGGACACAGATGGCAGAGTCCATGTGCTGAGCTCAAGGTTGATCGAAGCATGTTATGTCCCTGAGGCTTCTTATCTGGAGACTAGCCAATCAGCCCATGAAGTCACTTTGAGTTCCTGGGATTTGGATATGCAGGATCAGTTTTACTCATCCAGGCAGGAGGGCAGCAGGTCAGCACAGCAGGCCAGCAGTCCTTCAGAGCAGCAGTCCATCAGGGTGGCATTCCTTTCAGTAGCACAGCAGTCCTTCTTCCTGGCAGAGTCCACTGGTCCAGTAGTGTACTGAAGAGTTGGGTCTAAGGGTACTATATTTATACCTGATACCACTTTGAAGTGAAGGAAGCTGTAGAGGTTTACACCCCCTGAGGTGTCAGGCATCCTCTTCCTCTTTGCCCTGGTACCGGCTTTTCTAGGGTCTTAAAACACTAGTGACAAACTTTTTGTGCGAGTGCTCAGGCAGATCCTTTGTGATGTGCAAGTGTGATAGGTGACAGCTACTCCCACTCGTTAACTCAGATGGCTCATCCTGCCAACACCTATCTTCCCTTTGCTTCACTTTCTGGGAGCAATACACAAATGCCAACTGCCAGCTAAAACCTATTCATGTGACCAAAGACCAAGCTTCAGGCACCAAATGGTTACGAGAAGAAAATGCCAACTTTCTAAAAGTGTCATTTTAGAATTGTGACTAGAAATCCAACTTTACCATTAACAGGGACTTCATTCCATAGACACCAAACTCGACTTCTCTACCCACTCTCTATTGAAAGTTATCACTTATTAAAGGCAATAAGTTAACTCAATGTTATCCAATGGGAGAGGTAGGCCTTGCAGTAGTGAAAGACGAATTTAGGAGTTTTTTTTCCAAAACCAGGACATGTAAAACTTAAAAGTACATGTCCTACTTTTCAAATACACTGCACCCTGCCCTCTAGGGCTTACCCAGGGTTGACTGATATGTATTCAAAAAGAAAGGTTTAGACTTGGCAAAAGGTTTATTTTGCCAGGTTAAAATGGCAGCTTAAAACTGCACATGCATGCTGCAATGGCAGGCCTGAGACATGTTTTACAGGGCTACTTAAGTGGGTGGCACAATGAGGTCCAGGTCAAGATGGTGGCCGCATCGGACGTGTTTTAGTCTAGCTCCGTGCGAGGCCCACCATTTCTCCTCTGATCCAGTGCCATCGACCTCCTATTGGACCCGGCCTGTGCTGCCCATCCCACGTCGGCCTCTTGCAGGGCCAGATGGGGTCATCGCTCACCAGGGTTGGTCGTGGCCTCCACTGGTTCCGGCGGCAAGCGGCCTAGGGTGCTCCCTCTTACGGGAGGTGGCTACCTAGACGGGGGTTAATCCTGGGGACTGCACAGCCAGGCGACCCTCTGTTCCTCCACAGACTGCTGCCCCAGGGTGAATGCCGGGTCCCTGAGAGCGAGCCAGGGCACTGGGGAAAACAACAATGATAGCGGGCCAGCTGCTGGAGAGCTGCTGCACCCTGATTGCCTCTGCAGTCTAATCCAGGGGAAGATCGCCAGAGGCCGCGGCGAAGCTGTAGTGGACTGGAGACTCAGAAGACAACTCTTGATCAGTGACGGGTGGACGGGAGCCTGGGGAACACCTCCTAGTGTGTCTACTGGTGAGGGCGGCGTGGGCGATCGAAGTGGGGGTTGCAGCACAACGGCCCTACAGTGGACCAGACCCGGATTCCCTTCACGCCGCTGCCCTGCATGCATCTGCTGGAAGCCTGCCCCTTGCAGAGTAGAAGGGCGACTGAACTGTGCTGGCATCCAAGGAAAGTTCCTGAGACCGCCGGGAAGAGCCAGGCTGTGGCCAACCCGGGATAGCATTTCCCCTCTGAGGCACTGCGGGTGAGACCTGCAGCTGGCAGTGGTGTCCTTGAAACAGGCTGCCCTGGAGGGTGCTACATCCCACTAAAGGAACCCCTGGAGAGGATGTGAGTCCATGAGGCAAAAGTTCAGGTGCATGGCTCCCTGGGGAGAGTACGGGAGTGGGAGCGGGTGAAGCGCCTCGCCTGATTAAACGCAGCCTAGAATACCATGAAAGCAGTTCCTTGTGTTGGTTCCTACCGATAGACTCCTGGCCTGGCAGACAGACTTTGGGGAATGTGTACCTACCTACATTAGACTGACCACCTGGTACCACCCCTGTGGGATTGAGGCCTCTTGACAGGGTAGCGGAGGTATGTGGAACCACACCTGGACAGTGGGTATCTTCTACTCTTTCAAGTGTTGAATCGCTCTGCTTTGGACCAGCTGCCTCCTCCCATACACTTCCCGTGACTGGTGGACATAGCTCTCTTTGGAACTCTACATCCGGGTGGGACTGGGGTGTCCTCGGTCTGAGGCACTGTTGAGATCACGGAACACGGCAAGGCACATCATACACCGCTACAGCACAGAACACACACAGTCGTATAGGGGAGGCCACACACGCATCCCTAGGCACCTCGCTTTGTTTGTGGTGCCCTATTTATTGCAGTCTTGATGGATAAGACATGACTCAAATCGTCAAGGGGCCCCTTTTGATGCCGCTGATCCTACCCAGGTTTTTTTAGGACAAGGGGACCCCAATATGTGAACCTGGGGTAGTAGAGTATCTTTAAAGAACAATGGTTCAGGGGTGGCCTTGAAGGTCCAAAGCGAAAAGGTGGCCCGGAGAAGGGCACTGATGTTTAATTATATGAAATTAATTTAGTTGAGGCCTAAAAAAGGTCCAGAAAATGAGAATGGTGACCCAGAAGGGAGCACTAATTTCTACATGTATGAGGTTAAATTCCTTAGGGAGCAAGAAAAGGATCTACACAGGGTCAAGAAGGTCAAGAAATGACGGGCATTTATTTTCAAATCTGCTTAGTATTCAGGTGCTCACACATTAAGTGAAAAGAAAGCGTGATGTGAATAGTGATAGTGAATTTTTAAAAAGACATCGCATTGACAACAATATAGTAGAAATCCACAAATAATTTATACAAAGTGAGTGGAGTTCATGTTGTAGGGTGGTCGACGACGTTTCAAACCCAATTATTGGGGTTCATCTTCAGGACAATGGTGAGCTAGTTAATGACGGAAAGGATCTGTTAACTGCACAGATAACCACGGGTAGACTGTCAGTAGTAAAATTTAATTGGTGTGCTTGGAGCATGCAGGATTGTAATCGAGGGTATTGCAGCTGGTCAGAAATAATGTAGGCGTTAGTTGGAGCAACTTGCAATTAGCAGTGCAGCTGGGTGGTTTCAAGGATCTGCGTGGGCAGTGTTAATCTTGTTATGCTGGGCGACAGGGCATTGATTGGGTGCCTGAAGCCATGTGGACGGAAGCGTCCCACTGCTGCCGTGATTGGCTGTGAGTGCAATACCCTCGATTACAATCCTGCATGCTCCAAGCACACCAATTAAATTTTACTACTGTCAGTCTACCCGTGGTTATCTGTGCAGTTAACAGATCCTTTCCGTCATTAACTAGCTCACCATTGTCCTGAAGATGAACCCCAATAATTGGGTTCGAAACGTCGTCGACCACCCTACAACATGAACTCCACTCACTTTGTATAAATTATTTGTGGATTTCAACTATATTGTTGTCAATGCGATGTCTTTTTAAAAATTCACTATCACTATTCACATCACGCTTTCTTTTCACTTAATGTGTGAGCACCTGAATACTAAGCAGATTTGAAAATAAATGCCCGTCATTTCTTGACCTTCTTGACCCTGTGTAGATCCTTTTCTTGCTCCCTAAGGAATTTAACCTCATACATGTAGAAATTTGTGCTCCCTTCTGGGTCTCTTGCTGATCCTACCCGAGGCACAGTGGCCGATAATGATGATGTTGCACAGACCAGGGACCCTATACGTCTCCAACTTGACAAGATGCTAGCGGCCATTGAAGACACTAAAACTGCTCTACAGCTGGATATAGGCACGGTGTCATTGGGCCTGGGCCTACTCCACACAGAACACCATAAGCTGGTGGACCGAGCCAAAGAAGTAGAAACTTACATTACTGAACTCAGACTCGAATGCACCATGCTTGCTAATCAGGTGTCCGACCTGAAAGACAGAGTACTGGTCCTTGAGCAGAGAGCAGAAGATCCCGAAGGCCGAAAAAGATGGAACAATATTAGGTTTTGGGCCTTCCAGAGAGAACCGAAAGGGGTCATATGGTGAGCTACCTAGAGACCTTGTTACCCACAGAGGTGGCTGCTGGCCCTGGAATGACTGCACAAAGTGTCTTCAAGACCTCTGGCCCCGGGCCGGCCCCTTAGACCCGTTGCCTCTCAGCTACTGCATTACTGGGACAGAGACATTATACTATAGAAGGCTCAGATGGCCCGTATGTGGTAGAAAATAGGAAGGTCTCTATGTTCCCGGATTTCATGGTGGCGGTGCAGGCTAGCCGGGCTTCCCTTTTGGAGGTCAAATGGGCTCTCCATGAAAATAGTATTTAATACTCACTGCTTTCCCCGTCAAAACTCTGAATTGTTCTTGATGGCACCACGCACTTCTGTGAAGATCCAGAATCCACATGGACTTGGCTGGAGGCCTATAGGACAGGAAAGACTCTCCCTTCTACATGCATGCGACCCTTGGTGCCCAGGAGGAGGGTGTGAAGGTGCCCACATCGGGCTCAAAGAGATGGCTCCAGGGGAGGCCCATCGCCCTCTCAAACTGAACTGGAACGGGCAGCCGCCTTGCAGGCAGTGGCAGCCATTGTGCAGGAACGTAAAAGAACTCCGGAGGCCGACACTGCTTCAGAACACAAATCAGCGCTCTCCGATTCCATGTCCTAGCAAGGGGATGATATTGGCCGTTATGCCCAGACGGCGGATGACTTAATCTGATATCCTTTATTGTACAAGGCCCTGTGGCTAAGGAGGTTATATGAGATCGGGGCAGGGGGTGAATGGAGACGGCTATGGGGCTGCTTCATATCACCCTGTACATTTCTTGTCCATGTTCTATCCTTGGCAGTTTTAATTGTTTGCTGGATGGATAATTGTATTGGTCATCATGTGTTGGGCCGAAATTGCATGGACCTGGCTAGTTCCTCTTGGCCCGCACCTCACAGAGTAGCCCTTTCAGGCCACCTGGGGGAGATATTAATTTGGGAGATGTTTGTGATGTTTGGTTTGGACGGCCGGCCGTTGCCGTGCTGGCCTTGGGTAAGGGAGTTTATAGTTGGAGGCTGTTCATGCCCCCATTCTTCTTTTACCTTTCTTATTGTCTTTTTCTCTTTCTTTTTGTGTTCATACGGGACTGCACAATGCACCGTGGGGGTGGGGTCGGTGGGCGGGGGCTGTGGGGGGGCACTGACAAAGATACCTTAACGTAACTTAGTATGGCTGAACAATGACAAGCCCTGACATTTACGTCGTGGAACATCAGGGGGATGGGTTCCATCCTGAAGAGAAACAGTATTCACAGGTACCTCCGTCTGTGGGGAGTGCAGATTGCCATGCTTCAGGAGACCCACTTGGTAGGGGCGAGATAGATCAATTGAAACGTAGATGACGGTGCCAGCTCTATGCCACCTCCTTTTCAGCATATACCAGAGGGGTTTTGAAATGGATTAGGGTGGGGTTCCCCTTTGAGCTTACTTGCCCCATTGTAGATAAAGAGAGAAGATTTGTCTTTGTAGAGGGTAGATTATTTGGGAAAGAAATTGCTTTGGGATGCCTCTATGCTCCAAATCAGGTTCAGATCGTCTTTCTCCACTCACTCTCCACTCACATGGCTGGTCTCCCAGTTGATAATATGCTGATAGGTGGTGATTTTAACTGTGTGCTGGACATGTCACTGGATTGCTTGACACCCCCGCTGACAGGAACAGGGGAGGGGATACTGGAAGGGGGGCTACAAGAGTGGCTTGAGCACTGAGACATGGTAACTGTGTAGGTGACGCAGCATAGGGAGGAACGAGTGTTCTCCTATTTTTCCCACATCCATAACTTACAAACTCAAATATACAGGTTTGTGTGCTCCCAGAGACTCACCCAACATGCTACATATTCTGAGTATTTGGGTCGCATCCTGTCCAATCACAGTCCTGTGCTTTTGGGGTTCCGACCGATGGGGAAACGCCTGCCAGTCCCTGTGTGGTGGCTTAATCCAGCCCCCCTAGAAGATGCATGCTATCGCAACACTCTGGTGGTAGTGATCTCAGACTATTTTGCTCAGAACCAGTGTACCGCATTCATGAGTCGTATGGAATGGAAGGCTTTCAAAGTGGTGACACAGGGTTGCTGTATCGGGCTGACGGTTGGTATCCAGAGAGAATTGAAGACATATTGCAGGCCTTAGATAGGACTCTGGGCACCCGGTCTGGGGTAATTGAGGAACTCTAGGAGACAAGAGAGCGATATAAGTCCAACTTAGAGAGACTGCGTAGTCATGATTATAAACAATACATTACTAAAGACCATGAGGAGGAAGGTACGGCAGGATGGCTATTAGCATGGCTTATTCGACCGGATTCTCAAGGGGCCCCTGTCATACACATACGACAGGGGGATGACCGGTCACTGCATTCCCCGAGTGCTATTAAAAGTGAGTTCTTTGAATATCATAAAAATCTGTATGATGCCCCCGCACCACTTCCTGTGGACTCACAATTGACTTCCTTAGTGACTATATCACTGACTACTCTACCTGAGGACTGTCGTAAAGATCTGGGAGAACGTATAACAGCACAGCAGATCAGGGTGGCCATTAAGGATATGGCTAGGGGCAAAACACCGGGCCCAATGGCCTCCCGGCTGAGTTTTATGCAACTTATGCCGGGACCTTGACCCCGTTGCTAGTGATGATGCATGCGAACTCGTGGCGGCTTGGCACACACCCAGAATCCACTAATGATGCTGTGGTCATTCCATCCCCAAGATCAAGAAACAGGGAGCGTGTGTTACTGGTTTTCGCCCTCTTTCCATGTTAAACTCTGACTTTAAGATCCTTAGCAAGGTCCTGGCCCTCCGCTTGCTCCTTTCTTATAATCAAAAAGGTGGGGAGAGAGAAGCTGTGACTCATTCGGCTTCCATCCGGTAAGTAAATTATCAAAAGAGAATGAATCACTTGTCCAGGGTCTTAGGGTCTATCCGTCTTTAAAAACCCACATTCACGTAGAAGTCGTTGGTGCGGTATATCTTGATTGTCCGCAAGCATTATGATGTGAAAAGCATCATCATCGGGTCTTAAATTATGCTTTCCTCTGCCTGGAGGGAGACCAACTGGTATTCGCAGTAGTGATCAGTGATTGTGAAAATGAGAGTGAGGTGAGTCTAAAAGTGCCTCCATCTTATCAAGTTGCCTTTTATTATGTTGATGATGGGGTACGGTTAAAATGTGAGGCGGTGCATAAATAGAAGAGTCACTGTTCTATTGCACCTGTAAAAGAGTGCGTTTGGTCGACATGTTTCAGCCCTCTGGTGCCCTGCCGGGTCGTTGGGCTTTGTTCAGGACCGTGTGGTTGCACACTTCTTTGTGGTGTGCATAGGTAAGTGGTTCACTTACCCTTCTTCTTGTGTTTGCTAATTAGCACTGTGACTTGTTAAAGGTGATTGTACCTGTAACTTATTTTTATGGCAAGAAGCTCCGTCGGGGGACGGGCGGGCTGAGACTGTCTCTACTCGAGACGTCTTATTCGCAACTTGTGCTGGCTCCAACTGCCGTCCCCCAGCCTTCGCTTGCTCCCTCATATGCTCATGAAGACCAAAGTGGTTTTATCCCTACCTGTAACACTTCCCAGAACCTTCGTGGCTATACCACGTGATGCATCATGCTACAGCTCTTGGAAACCCAGATGTGCTGCTGCTGTCAATAGACCTAGAAAAGGCATTTGACACAGCATGATGGGATTATGTTTTTGAATTAGTGCTGAAGATGGGCTTGGGAGAGAACTGGGTTAAATGGGTCCGGCTATTATACACTGCCCCGGCAGCCCGGGTCAAAACGGGCACCATGCTCGCCTTACAATGTGCAGTCTGTAGGGGCACGGGGCAGGGATGTCCGCTATCCCCGCTGTTGTTTGCCCTGGCCATCGAACCCCTGGCAGAACTATTTAGACGAGAAAGCCGGGGCTTCGGCATAACAGTCAAGGGGCGCGAACATATCATCTCCCTCTACACAGACAATATCCTTTTATGCCTGAGGGATGGAATGCACGGTATTAGGCGGGCTCTGGAATATCTGTGGAGTTTCGAGGTGGTGTCAGGCCTGGGAGTCAATAGGTCCAAGACACATGTCTTCCCATCTCCCCGGGTGAGGCACAATGCCGGAGCTTCCCTATGGACTTGATGTGGTCGCCCACCTCTTTTCGATACATGGGGATCCAGATCTTTCACTTACTGGAAGATCTTCGGGAAGCAAATTAGGGGAAGACCCTCCATTCTCTGAAGACCTGCGTTGACTTTTGGCGGTTCCTTAAGCTACCTATAATGGACAGGATCTCGCTCACTAAAATGGTCATGCTCCCAAGGCTCCTTTATTTCTTTGCGAATCTACCGGTGGGAGTTCCACTCACATGGTTTAAGCACTTGGATGCCCTAATGCGTGACTTGATCTGGGACAGTGGCTGCCATAAGTTGTCCCTGGCCATCCTTCGGTGCCCCCTGGAAGAGGGGGGTTTGGGCATTCCAGACTTCGAACTATATTTTCTGGCTTCCCAGCTCCAGTAGATTCGACGGTAGCTTGACCAAGCCAATCAGGGTGGGCTGGGGGTGATTGGGTCCACGACACACATGGAGACCTTATTGGCTGGGCTGCTTGGTCCTCCGATAATTTTCCAACACTTGGGGGTGCTTCTTTCTGTAGCATTGAAATGCTGGCGCAAATGTGTTTCAAAGATGACAGGAACACAATTGTATGCACCGGTGCTGCCCTTGGTGGGCTTCCCTCATGGTGAGTTCATTTCACACTTTACCGTTGGACAGATGTCAGCCTGGACAGATGCTGGACTTGTCAGGGTACTTTACTGCTGCTAGACGAATTGATGGAGCAATATGACTTGCTACTGGGGCAATTCCTTACATACGAAGCACTGACACGAATCTTTAGAGACCTATGGCCAGGGGATCGAGAAGAGCCCATGATACACGATGTTTTACAGTTACTGGTCTCAATGGGTCAGCTAGACACTTAGTGACATGGCTCTATCGATACCTTGTGATAATAGTGCGCAGTCCTCTGGTGGCTCTGCGGGGCAGATGGGAGAAGATCCTAGAACAAGAGCTATCAGACCCAGAATGGCAGAGAGTTCTAGCCTCCCCATCAAAGATCTCCAGGAATACAAGGTTAAAATATACACAATTCAATTATATACACATGACATATATGACACCGCATAAAATCCAGGTGGTTTATTGGGGCGAGTCCCACCCATGCCCCAGACATGGTCACCTAGATGCCGATTTTGCACACATGGTATGGCATTGCCCTAAATTGCGGTCCTATTTGGAGGAAATACTTAAGACCCTGGAGACGACACTTGGGCGGTCCTCTCCCTGTACTCTGGAGGCCTGTCTTTGAGGACTGTTCCGGAGACCGGCCTCACGAAATATTGGCACGAGGTTTATAGACCTAGCACTTGTGTTGGCCAAGAGACGAATAGCCATTACTTGGAAATCGGTTAAAAGTCCTAAGGCCCAGACCTGGACAGAGGATGTCACCCAGTGGGCAAAAGCTGAAGAGAGGGCATTAGCCAGAGAAGGGGCTTGAGGGATACGGGCCCGCCCTATGAACATTTATGGATGAATGAATGTGCTGGTGACTTGGGAACCCCCGGAGATTGGTCAGGGGAAGGAGTCTGCAGAAGGTGAATTAGCCGGGACACCTGGAGGCCAGACAGGAGGGGTGACCTCGGAATGATCCGGGAAACACTTCTTAGGCATGGAGCTTCCCACACTGCCCAGCCAGAGAGCAGAGAGGTGGCTAGACCCTCCCTACGCTGTGAACTACACAACAGGCATTAGCCGAACGATACTGAGTATCCTTAATGACACCGGGTGCGACATGTTCAAGTATAAAATGCCAATAAAAATTTTTTAAAGAAAAAAGTGGGTGGCACAATGAGTGCTCTAGGCCCACTAGTAGGATTTAATTTACAGGCCCTGGGTACAAATAGTACCACTTTATTAAAGACTTACAAACAAATTACATATGCAAATTGGGTATAATCCAGTTCAATCATATTTTAAGGCGAACGCACAAACACTTTAGCACTGGTTAGCAATGGTAAAAAGTGCAAAGTCCTAAACCAGCAAAAAGGAATTCAGCAAAAACAGGAGAGCTGAAAGCAAAATGTTAGGGGAGAACCACGCCAAGGATGCCAGGTCTAACAAACCCCAACAGCCACCCAAATTGCCCATGCACCTGAGTGATAAGAGACACAAGCAAAGAATTTGAAATTCATATAGCAAGTCACCAGTGGGTCATATGGGCACTTGGACCCTGTCCCTGGCTTATTTCCCTGGTGTAGAAGTACTAGTTTGTTCACTTGTTTCACTGTCTCTTCCCTTCATCAGTTTTCTCTTTCACTCTCCCTCACATCTATTTTAACTTACTCTTCCTAGATCTACCTAAAACCATCTATATCTTCTTACACCCTTCTTCCTGAAACCACTCATGCATCTACAATTTCTTCCCAATTTATTCTTCAAACCTCCACTTCTAATGCTCCCTTTGGTTCCCACTGTTTCTTTCCCTCTTGTCAACTTTATATCGTGTGGTCAGCAGGATTATTTTTGTACAGGAAGGAGCGCCTTTCTGCACAGAAACATTCCTAAGAGGCGTTTTCCTCTTTCCATGTGTACTGCAGAATGCAGCACACATAGAAAGAGGAAATAACGAGGAGAAATAAAGAAATGTCCCCTCTTTGCGCCTCACCTTGGGAGGCATAAGGATTTGGTGCTTCCCCAGGTTAACATGCTCTTGTAAATCTGGGGCAGCATCAAAATCCATGAGTGTTGCATGAGAAATCCCACCACAACGCCCATGGAGCGCCTCACGAGCACAGAGTAAGGCAAGGCAGCGATTTGCCCTGCCTTTGCTTACTCCATATATATGAGGCCATTCAAAGCCACACAGATATGAGTTTGTAATCTGCGCTGCAGGACCGTAATAAAACATGACACTCCAGCGGTGCAGGGGGCTCGTAAACATGCCCTGTAGTGGCTAGGGGATAGAGTAACACCTACAGGGAAAGGGAGCAATGATACCTGCAAAAAGGTGCACCTAAATGTGGGTCTGGTAGACTTCATTGGGACTGGGATAGCACTGACAGGGATATATGGAGATGGGGATCAGACTATAGTAGAATGGAGGAAAACTAGGATTTTACTAGTTTTACTAGTTTCAGACGTGTACAACATGGAGATTATGTGGAGATGTTGCTTTGAGGTTGCTTTGAGATAGAGAGGCATTCAAACTGACAAGTATTGGCATTGAAAGGCAGATGGAATTGAAGGTACTGATACGGCAAGTCACTGGGATAGAGAGACACTGAAGAACAAATGGCAGCATAAAACCTTAAGACACGAAGGGGCATATTCTCAAGGACTTATCGCTGAGTTAGCGGCACTTTATCGCAGCCAAAGCGGCGATAGATTCATCGCCCTATTCACAAGCTGGTGCTAACAGCCGACATCGCCAGTTTTCCTGCGATAGCAGCCGCAAAAAACATCGCCACGGATGACACCGGCAACTAACGCTAATGAGATGTAGGGGTGGGCGGAATTTGCGTAGTCGCGCTACGCAAAGCTCCGCGAAATGGTAAAAAATCTCCACGAGCACGCAAAAGTTCTGCGAACACGCGGAATTGCTTGTTCCGCCCTATCGCGATTCTTTTTTCCTGTTCGCGAACGCTGTTTGCGAGCTCGGGGAGAAATATCTTGCGAACACGCATTTTGAAAGCGCGAACAAGCAAAAAATTCAGCGAAGCCGCAGATCGCGGAATTTTTGGCAATCCCGCGTTCTCCGCGGAACGCGAAATTACCCAAATTACCCAAATTCCGCGAGCGGAACGGAATTTACCGCCCAGGCCTAATGAGATGCAGAAACACCACTGCGCAACATTCTCAACGACCAGCCAGATCGGCAATAAGAATCAAAAACATGCGATAAGGCACGTTAGCAGCAGGGATTTAACACCTGCTCCTACCTGGTGTTAAGTCGGACGACAACCTGCACCATGAAAGGGAGCGCAGCCCAGAGCCACACCTGAAGAACAACAGATGCCATGGAGCCACTGATCATGCAGCTCGGAGCCCCAAGAGGGCCACAACACCCACCACCACCACACCCAGGCCCACACCCACACCCACACCCAGGCCCCCCACCCTCCCTGGGACAGGGAGAGACAGTGCCGACACTGTGCACCCAGGCCTCACAGCTCACCTGCTGCCACCGGTGTGTCTCCAACCACATGTCGGTATACACTGCAGTTCACCAGGTCCCTCATCTGAAACAGAGTCCACAGCCAATGATGGCAGAGTACATATCATTGCACACGGCAACATCGCTTGGCCGCCCCTGCACACACAGGCTGCTGCACCCCAGCCCCTCCTGCCGCCCAGCGGGGATTGCCCGCCCCTGCATACACAGGTCTCACTGCTCACCTTCCGCCACCGGCGTCGCTCCAAGAGGGCCCATCACGTGCCGGTGCAAACTCCAAGCCCGGGGCCCGCGACCTTGGCAGCCTCCACATCATGCAGCCACGCACCGCGGTCCACCAGGTCGCACTCTTGATTCTGGGTCTTGATATTGCAATGGCAGAGACCATATCAGTGCACACGGCATCATCGCAGGCTGCACACACGCTCAGCACTTTAGGTGCCCCTACCTCAGTGCACAGAAAGTCACCGTCCCGTGGCGGTAGGCCCTTGCCGGCCACAGTGTAACTGGTGCCACGACTCCGTGCAACGCAGGTCATGGACCCTATCTGATTGAGCCTTGTCATATGGCAGGCAGACGCAGCCATGTCACCTCAGGCAATGGGGAAGAACTGGGACACGTTGCGTCGTCGTCGTCCCCTTTATACGTAAGCCGAGTGGGAAGGCTCAGCGTACGCCAGGCCAGCGTAGGGGTGTGAACAAATATCCCTTGCGTCTGGGCGTGATTCATATCTGGGCTGCACAGGAAACCAACTGATGCGTGTGTCTCTGTTGCTGTGTCTGCGCCACACGGGCCACAATCGACAATGTTGCACCCTGTGACGCAGGTCCCACGACATGAGCAACATGGACGTAAGGGGGAATCACTGACCCTACATTCATCCATACTTTCATACTTGAATGATCAAAGACATGACACATCTCTGCGAAACAGAATGTTTTATTCACATCCAATAGAGTGGTGCAGCTGGAGCAGGACAGGGCCATGCAAACCCCACTTCACATATTCGGCCCGTGGAGGGCCAGCCAGAGTCCTTCAGGGAATGACAAGTACCACGGAAGAGGAAGAGTGCAGTCCGCAGTCTGATCGCAGTGTCATTGGCAACCAAACAGAATATGGCAGTCCATGTCGAGGTCCAAGGTGAGTGTTGCAGAGTGCATCGGGGGACAGTGGAAGTTGATGATGCAAAGGGCAGGACCAAGCAGAAACAGGCCATATGGCGGAGATGAATGCTACTGCCTCCTCCGTACCAGTAAGGTTGCTTCACCCGCATCTTCGTCCTCTGATGTCACATGTGCCTCACACGTGGGTGGTGGTGGTATGTCGGCCGCACTGTGTGCCACTGACACATCAGGGGCCGGAGGTGGAGTGCCTGCCGCACTACGAGGCACTGACACATCAGGGGGCGGAGATGTGGAGGTAGTAGCAGCAGCAGCATTCATCTGCGCAAGGCCTTGAGGATGCAATGCCATGATGATGTGCTGCAGGGCATGGAAGGTCCCAGCCACAACTCGCTGGTGTGCAGCCATGGCAGCCATTCTTTCCGCCGTCATCCGCTCCATGTGCCCCCGCATCTGTCCCAACTCCCGGCTGACATCGCTGGAGCCACTCTGACTGGACAGTTGTTCTTGTCTCAGTATCATGACTCCAGCGATGTCAGCCATGGATCGTTGGAGAGCATGGAGCGGACTGTGGGTGTCCGTCAGGGACTGTATGTGGTCCCTTATGGGAATCAGACACCAATGTATGGCATCAAGTTTGGCTGCCATGAGGTCGAACCCCACCCGCACCTGATCGGCCATCTTCTCCTGGGCCTCCAACACATGGCATTGGAAGGCCATGTGTTGTTCGTGGGGGTCCTGGGAGACAGCCGGGGTGGTAGGTGCGTCCTGCTGTGTGGTCTGTGCAGGGGGTGGGATCTCCTCGATGCAGCTGGGCTGCCCTGCTCCTGGAGATGGGGTGCCGAGGCAGTCGATGAGGTCTTGGAGGGCTTCGGTGCCGATGTCGGAGGTGTCCTCCCCGTCATCGGTGAAGAGTTGTTGGGGCTGCTCTGCAGGAGGTGTTGATGATCCCTCTACAATGTGAAGGAAAGATGCAGTATTACATTGTGTTCACATGTGTGTTGACGCATTGTACAAGTTCACATACAGACTGTTATGCTATGTTATGTTAATTTGCTCTTGTATAGCGCGTGTACACCGACAGGTCTCTTAGCGCTTTGTAAGAAATAAAACACAGTCAAAGGTGGGATTGTCTCCATGGTACTGAAAGGTCTTAGGCCGTATCTAATGCTTCCCTAAAAAGAATAGTTTTTAGCTGTTTCCGAAAGGGAAGAAGACCGGGTTCTTTACGGAGAGTAACGGGCAACTGGTTCCAAAGTTGTGGCAGAAGGACCGAGAACGCTCGTCCCCCTTTGGATGTGGTGTAACAACTGCATGGCAATGTACATTGTGGCTGTGCAGGAGGTGCTGCCTATTTGATGCGGGACAGTGGACATTTCGACAACATCACGGATATGTGTTTGTGCCTGTACATTGACATCTCACATTTCCCTGCTATGCCAAATGTGATTGGCAGGTTTCTACACACAGGCAGCACCTGTGGTGTCCTCTGTCCTGTTGTTAACGTGTTGCAGTCTGTACCACATTGTTGTCAATGCTGATGTGCTCTGAATGTCATGTGGGTGTGCTGCATTTTGGGTGGGTCCCCCCTGCAGCTCTGATTTGGCTGCCCCTTGTCCCTTTCAGGCGGTGTGCCTTTGACATCTGTGCCCATACAGTGCTGAGATGTTGCAGACTAGGGTGGATTTGGGTCTTGGTGGCAGTTGGGACTCTGGGACATGGTTTGGCCGCAGATGTGTAGTTGACATCAGGGGTTGTCTGTGCAGGTGGATGTGTCAGAGTGTGACCTGCTCCTTTACGGATGTGGTCCACACTCCGCCACCACAGTGTGGTGGTGTGCACCATGTCATGGTGATCGGACTGCAGCCATGCTAATCGTCATGCAGTGTCACTTGCATTGTCAGTGTGGCTCACGGACCCGCAGCTTTGCTGGGTTCAGCACATGTGCATGGGTTGGTAGTGAGATGAGTGATATGTGGGAGGGACTTCTCTGGGCACATACTCGACGGGGGCCTACGTGCAGTTGCTATGTGTGCTGCAGTGTGCCAAGGGGTTCAGGGACATGATCCAGAGTCATTGTGGGTGTGCAGTGTGCTATACTCCATTGTCCCCCGACTCCTGCCACTGTCTCCCCACTGATGACTGTGGACACCATTTCCTCCATCTCATCCAACTCCTCCTGTGGCGCTGGACTCCCACCTCCAGTCTGCATTGCTGCCTTCTGGTTGTTGGCGAGTTTCTGCTTGGTCTTGCGCTTCACGTCATTCCAGCGCCTCTTGACCTCGTCCATTGTCCTCCTCCGCACTCTGACTGCATTCACCTTGTCCACGATGGACTGCCATATTCCATTTCTTGTTGCCAATGACACAGTGGAGGTAACGAACAGATGTTGATGGTGTTCTACCAACTCCCTGATCAGGATCCTGTTTTCCTGCGGACTGAACCGTGTCTTCCTCTTCTTCTTTTCCTTGCCCTTCCCTGTCCCCGAGGTACCAGCCTGCTCCTCCGGGGGGCTTGTGAGGTTCTGGCCGTCCTCTGTCACTGCTCCGGCTGCCTCCATTGTGCATCGCTGTAGTTTGTTTTTTGTTTGTGTTATTTTTTGGTGCTTTTGTAGGGGGTTTTCCTGCCTGACGTGTGTGAATTGCAGGCCTGGCGCTGCTTTTCGCTGATTGTCTTATAGCGGTTGGGCCCATCGGAAATTTTTTCGCGTTCGGGTTTGGGTTTTCATCGCCGTCCCAGTAATGTTTTCGCGGACATTTTGCGCGTTAGCGTGAGACTATCGCTTGGTACCGCCGTGCTGAGAATACAACGTTAACACAGCGTTATTTTCCCGCGATAGACTGCGATGTGCAAAGTTGCGTTAAGCTAATTTTGCAATGATTATCACACGTTCTTGAGAATATCCCCCGAAAAATGCAAACCAAAGCCTTTGACTTACAGCCTAGAGGCCACCCCTACAAACTTTCTTCATAGGGCTAACTTAGAACTACAGGAGTCAGTAAACAATCACATTGTCAAATGTTAGCGAAGAATCTTAGGACGAGGCCAGGTTTATGGAACACCACTGTAAGAAAACCTGCAGATTACATTGACAACCCTTACATGGCTCCCAATGGAACTCCACTGTAGAAAAAAAACACATCCTAAAGGTGACGCAGATTGATAGTCTTTGTGGCACTGTTTGAATTTGATGTCAAACCCAGGTACAGAAATTCTGTCTGCCTTACTATCCTACCCAACACTGCTCATATTAAGTCATATATTCCTTCCTCTTGTGAAGGTGCGATCACACATACCCAGCAAACCTAAACAGCAATAGGGATAGAAGCATGGCGCTGTGCTTTGGGACCACACTCATACTGGCAGGAGAGCAGGTCATAGCCAAATTCCCACACCTTCCCCACCATTTTCACAACTGCCTCTTTTTTGAAAACCCAGAACCCATAAAGATTGGTTTATGTTGAGAAACTCCCATTAACAATAAAAGACCAAATAATTTTTAAGCATGCGTTGTTCAAAAAAACACATACAACTACATTCATGACTGAGTGAAAAATAGGTGGCAAGGTGTCTGTCGATTGCATGTGATTGTTGCTGTGTTTCCTCCCTTATTTAGAATTCTCAGCAACAGATGACTTAGACGTGTCCCATAACCAATAAAGATCTGAGCAGCCTAACCCCATTGTCAGAAAAGTAATAGGCAGGATCTAAAGTAGAGGAAGTGACTAGCATATTAGTTAAAAACAACTATGCCACAGCATAAGCAGACAATGTCAATTGTACCAATTTTTCAAAGTTGTTTATCAATCATTACATTTTAGACAATAGTTTTAGTGCATCGCTCAGTTTCTTTCTGTTTTATTATGATAGATAGAATGACAGCGCTACAATAAAATTAACTTCCCTTGCAAAGATAATAATTACTTCGTTTTACTGTACAGCAATTTATGTTCATGTCTAAATGAATTACAATTTCACCAGCATCAGTGTAGCAATAATAAAATAATTACAACACTAATTCACGAAATGTCTGATTTATCCATGCTTTTGTCACTTAAATGAAACAATAAAAATCATGCCAGCCTGCTTTTAAAGGCAGTCTTGAAAGCATTTGAGCTCCTTGCTCATATAGGCGCCAATGAGTATGTCATATAGCACTCCTGTTGTACTATTTGCGTACTCATAAATGTCTTGGTGAATTGGGACCATAATCTTTACACAAAACCAAAATTACTGTTGCAGTTTTGGTGGCTTCCATTCTTATTGATCACTGTTATGGCACATGTGGAATCCATTTTTATTCTCGTCTGTTTTCCAGACTATAAGGACATTTCACAAAGGTATTTATGAGTTTGTGAAGTAGTACTACAGGGCACTCCTTCACATACTCATCAATATATACCTGAGTTAGACTCATAGTCTTTGAACACATTGAAAAGGTTGTTTTGCCAGGTAGGTGAGGGATGAGAATACATCAGCTCCAGAGTGAGATGACCCTTGTGTTTCCTATGTTGTGAATTGAAGATTGATGAACGCCCCCTAGTCCTTGATGTTTCATCAAATTCCTTTTTAGTGAGATTTCCCTTTCCCTGTTTGTTCCTCTTGGATGTTTCTTGATGTTTATTCTGAGTATGGGGCATTGATGTTTCCTTTTGCCTGGTTGGGGCTTGTTCAGCACTTGCAGAATGGAAAGATTAGTTCAAGATTGAAGTAATAATGTTGATGGAATATTGCTTCAATTTCAGGCCGTTACACTGTCTGACTTTCAATCAAGGGAAAGAAAGCGAGATTTGATGTGATAGTTTGAGGAAAAATGTGTTTTGTGAAGATTCTGATATGACATTGCATCTATAAAGCATGTGGGAAAAGATAAGGTGACTGGCAGTCAATATCTCAGAGTACATATTTTCCACCATGCTCTATAAGTAAGGGCCATATTTATGACCCGGTTTGCATTGCTCTTGCACCATGCAACGTGATGCAAGAGCGACACATACCTTAAGTCATATTTTTGATGCATTGCAAAGCCACTTTATGTGGCTTTAAGTGGCACCAAAAATATGGAGTAACGCAGCACAGTGCAAATTGCTGGGTTGCGGTACTCTGCCATGGGTAAGCGTTCCATGAAAATTGCATGGGTGTTCCCATACAACTCCCATGTTTTTTTAACTCACTCCCATTGTTAATTTTTGGGAAAATCTTCATCAAGCAACTAAGGCGCAGGTTAGATTCTCACAAGACTTAAGAGTCTCTCGCACTTTGGCCATAAAGCGAGGTGTACCACAGGGCTGTATTTTGGCCCCATTTTTGTTTAACTTGTATATTAACGATTTAGATAACATATTACAAGCCACAAGGGTTGATTATCCGCAGGTAGGCTGTCGCAGTCTGCTGGTTTTATTATATGCAGACGATGCGGTCCTTATATCCAGGACTGCTAGGGGGTTACAAACTCTGCTTGACTCCTTTTCTGCTTTCATGAGGGATCGGGATCTATCCATAAATGACTCGAAATCTTTTGTGATGCAGGTGGGCCTTCGCACAAAAAAGACCTTCCAGTTCAGGGTAGGTACCGCACAGGTTCCCCGTACTGATGTTTTCTCGTACTTGGGGGTCATATTGGATGAGCAGCTGAACTAGGGCCCACTAAAACAAAGAAAGAGGGGTGACTTAGTGCGGACAAATATGGTCATTTTTAATTTTGCCTCTAAATTAGGCAAAAGACCGATAGCGGCACTTTTAAAGATATATCAGGCCAAGTGTGTTGCGATGGCCTCATATGGCAGTGAAATATGGGGGCATGTAGCCATAGATGAATGGCAAGTGGCTGAGAACACGTTTTTGAAGCGTCTACTAGGTGTGCCATTTGGAACCTCTAATATGGTGGTGCACGAAGAACTAGGGGTCCCGTATCTGGGTGACACCTTGGCTCTCCGTCCACTAACATTTTGGCTGAAAATTTGGCGGAATGATGAATTGTCGTTGACCCAATTGATATTGAAAGAGTGTATGTCTCTTGATCACTCGCATCGTATACCATGGCTAAGTTATATAAAGACTAGCTTTGACAGGCTGGGCAGAGTAGAATTATACACTAACTGGTATCCAAAAATGATCTGGGTTGGGTAAGGGAGTCCTTTTGTAGCCTAAGGAAATTGGAGAGGGAAGAGTTGGAATTGAGGAAACCTAGCGTCCGAACATTTTTAATACTGAAAACAACGTTATCTGCTGAGCCTTATCTTTTGGGATCTTTCAGCACATATGAACGATTTTTGCTGACTAAGTTTCGCCTGGGTTTTTTTCACCTCCTGTTGGCTTCGCCTAGGGGGAGTAGCAGAGGACAGATTTTAGCACCCTGTGGCTGCAACGGTGTGTCTACACAGGATCTGCTTCATTTTTTATTATCTTGTAGGTTTTATGTGATCCCCCGGAAAAATTTTATTGTCCCGATTCTAAGAAGGGCGAAATTCAGGCAGGCTCGTCCAGCTCTTATCTATCTACAGTTGTTGCATGAAGACTCTGTTTTGTTTGTGCTTAATTTCCTTCAATCTGCAGTAAAATGTAGGGCCCATTTAGAATAGATGGTAACATCTTTGAGGGTCATTTAACAATTTAGTCCCCCGAATGAGACATATTTAGATAGGATCCCGGGCGTTATTTATTCACTGGTTTATCTGAATCTTTGATTTTAGGGGACCAAGTATTTTGCATTGTATTTTATCTTTGAATCGGTTTCTGTATGTAATGAATTGTGTAATGGTTTTATGAAATTTTATCAATTACAGTTTTTATATATTGTCAACTTTTATGGTTTTACATCCGAAAACCGAATAAAGTCATTTTGATTTTGATTGATTGATTGAACTCACTCCCAGATTTATAGGACCTTGTAAACCTGGGAATGCGCCAAAAAGATATGCCTCCCCAGAAGAGGCATAGCGCTGAGAAATATTTTAATTTCTCCTTGTTTGTTCCTCTTTCTCTTACGACAAAAAAGCCTCTCAGGATTGTTTTTGTGCAGGATGGTGCCCGAGCCTGCACAAAAGCAATCCTGCCTACAACACATGCACCCTTGCACCACAGTGCAAGGGTGGGTGCCTGCTTTGGCGCTATGCTGCCAAAATGGCACCAGCGCATGGGAAAAGGACAGGAATGCGCCGTATTGGATAAATACAGCGCATTCTTGCTCTTTCTCTGTGATGCAGGGCAGTGCAGCAAGGTGACTTGCAGTTCTTCCCTGCACCCCCCACTCATAAATATGCCCCACAGACTTCAAGGGGGCAGGTACTCCATGGTCTTAGTCGAACAGGTTCTTTGCCAGTGTGGGCCCTCCCTCACCCACTCACGTTAAGACCACTGCACAGTAATGGCACAACTGAGTGAGCTAGGTTCACCCATTCAGGGGTAGAGCTAGGGCCCTGTAATGGTGGTGGATTCAGAGCAGTCTCCCAAGGAATTTGCAGTCTATATTCTGAAATGCATTGAGTCACAGAAAATGAGGCAAGTAGACTTCATTTTCCAGCACCCATCTCAATGTGAATATATCTCCAGGTTTCCCAGCATTCACCCCAAGAGAAAGTGGCAACACTGCATTGCCCCAGCGTCCATCTTTGCAAGAAATTAAGTGACATCACTGGTTTCCTGCTAGAAGCCAGGCAAGCCTACATTACTTCCCAGCATCCACCCCAACAGGACATGACCTCACTGCATTTCCCAGCATCCATCTGTTCAAGAAGTCACATTACTGCCATTTCTCATCTTTCACAGCCCTCAAAAGCCTGACGACTAGGACTTCCCTCCTAAGTATGTTCCAAGCTAATAGCAGCCTAGACAAGGATCAAGAGCCAGATCCACTACTGGTAACATAAGCCCCCTCCTCTCACGAGTCTCTCAAATACAACTACACCTACCATCCCCACACCAAGATCCATACTCTCAACATCAATAACCTCATCCACATACCACTCCCTATAGTGCATACACCACCCAAATTACACCATCTTCAACTAATGCTCATCAATGCATGCTCGGCAATAAGTCACACCCCTGACAGTGCCAACATCATCATACACCACAATCTAGATGCACTTTTCCTTACAGAAAGCAGGTTCACATCCTCCTTGACACACATTCTTGACTTCCTCTTTCCTTCTGGATACAGCACCCAATTCATAGACCACAAATACTTAACTTGAGGGGGTCAAACAGTTATACGCAAGTCAATGTGGCCCTGGATCACTTCAACATAACCAAAACTAAGTCTTTTGTGATCCTCTTCTGCCACTTTCCTCTCTAGGCCTGTAAACAGTATCCATTAATCTCATCTACAAACCACCAGTAAACCACAAGGACTTCGTTGGACCAATATCAGGCCTCTTCATATTTGCCTCTATCTAACACGTACACCTCACCTTCGTCAGAGATGTCAATATACCCAGTGTCTGAAACAGCAAAATCATTTAGGCAGCTTGAGTCAGCACCCTAGAAATAAACCAATACACACCAACTCAATCCAAAGGCAACACACTGGACCTTATGGTGGCTGCATCCTCCCAACCACTTTCAACCCCATACTCCTGGACTGGACTGAGCATCTCATCATCCCCTCCACCATCACACATGCCACCCCTCTACATGAAGGGCAGCGGAAAAGGAGAGAGTTACCTTCCGCTTTTTCAAGGACATCCATCTTGTTCTCCAAAAAGAACTGATCAACCTTACCAGACACTTCCAGCCCTCAGCAGATGTCAATACCACTCTCAAGAATCCTCAGAAAACCTGTGCCTTTAAGCCTAAGCTATCAGCCATCTGGTACAACCAAGCACTAACCAAAAATAAGAGCACCATAGGAAGAAAGGAAAAATATTGGAGCTCAAAATGCAATGAGAACCTTACACTCCACTCCAACCATTGTTCCATCACCATCATCATAGCTATAGGACCTACTACAAGATGGCCATCAACTGAAGCAAATCCCCCTTCAAGGCCATTGAACAGCATGCCAAGCCCTCCTCAGAACTCAGTGCCCCACCATCAGCTGACAGATCTAATGCTATCAGCCTCTACTTGAAGAAGAAAATCAATAACATACATTTCTAACATCACCAATTCATCATCTCCTTTCACGCCATTACATACATCCTGCTGCCACACCCCTAATTGGTCATCCTTTAACACTATCTCCCACACATAACTCTCCAATGTTCTGAGCTCCTTCAAAGCCATCTACACCAAATATGACACCCTTTCCTCCTCCATCATCAATTCTCTAGATTAGAGACTAAACACTTCAGGAAGAATAAAACAAGAATTTTAGGCCTAGGTAAAGTTTTAATTACACCCCAGTAATCAGAGCAATTTCAATAACGTTGTGTTACTCTTGAGACAAAAAATTGTCAAATGTTACACCATTACACTAATCTAGGTAACTATAAATAATGTGGCTGCTGTTTGTGTTCTGTGGCAATTAGAGCTATTTTCTTAGTGGAAAATTTTTCCTCATGTCCGTTTTGAATGAAAGGGTGCATTTTGCGCTTCGAAAATTCCATTTAATCTTTCATAATTTTGCTACAATTGTGCATAAGTACGCTTACAATTTACACCAGTTATCCCCACCCATAAAGAAAACATGCCTTCTCAGCCAATGCCCACAGGATCTGGAACAACATCCCCTCTGATATGAGAACAACTCTAACGCGCCTACAATTCAGAGAAAATTCACCTCTTCAATGAATACTACTCAAGATAGGCTGATGTCTCACCCTTCTTTACTAGTTCTACCTCCTCCCTCCATACCCTCCCCCCATGTGTTTCTATTGTGGCATGCCCACTGTAGAGCACTCTGTTACTAGCCAGCTATGTTTGCGCTTTAAAAATACCAAAACACACAAACATATAATGGTGCACTCCCTGCGGGCCTTGTTGCCTCCTACATTTATTACAATAAAAGTGACCCTTCCTCGCTAGAGTGGGGCCTTGGCCCTATGTACTCCACCTCTCTCTCAGTGATTTTCTAAGGTTCAATGGCAAGCAAACAGAAAGGCAAAAATGACTTTTTACCATGAGGTGACGTTTCTAGATCTGAGTCCAAATTAGTTATTTGGTGTCACTCCTAAATGCCAAAAGATGACAAGTGGTGAGCATGCACTCCTTCAATCCATAAATGTCTTTCATTGAGACATGAAAGCCAAACATGTGACAATAGAGGCAGTGGTAAAAGGGTTTCAGAAGAACTTAATTAATGGTGTTCTTATTGTATAGGGCAAAGAGGAAGAAACAATTGGTGGAGTGTCTAAGCTTTTAGGCAGTTGATCAAAGACCAAAGTGTAGGTGAAGGAATTGAGTGCCTATAGAGCATCAGCAGTGGATTCTTTATAAAACGGAAGTACATTGTTTAGATGCTAGACCATCTGAGGAGAAACACCCATCTTCTGGTACTAGGTTTCTCAGTTGGGGGGGAGGGGGGTCATATATAAAACCATAGTTGGCAAAATGGAGAATGTACTGGTGGATCTGCTGAGTCAGCAGATCAGTTACACTGTTAGTTTGGTAAGGAACGCATAAGGCTCTCCCCTAAATTATGGAGATGTACAGTGGGAGTTAATTTTGCTATGATTATTGTAGTAAATTCAGCTGACCTGAGAGATTGTCTTGTTTGGATGGCAATTTCGAGGTAAATAGTACCTCTAGGAAGAGATGTCTTAATTTTTTCTCAATAGGAAATCTTTGCTCAATAGGAAGAGGACTATGCAGAAGATCAAATGTCTTGAGTGGACGATGGGGTGTGGTGAAATGTAGACCCTGGTGTAGTAGGCATTAGAGCAATTCTCTGCATGGGATGAGGGAGAGTGACGTAGGATAATATTGCGCTTTTGGTTTTCTTATTATCTTCTGCAGTCCCTTTGTTTCATTGGGCCTTCTGGGTCACAGTGTCTGCTATTGCAATTGATCCAGTGGGGACATTCTTAACTGTAGCTTGCCTTGGCTGTGCACAAATGTTTATTGTCCTGAACTGGTGACTGAAAATAGATGCAGTGTCTTCTAATTTAGGTGGTTACTGCCTGGGGTTCTAAGTGATAATGATCAACAAAATAGTTTGAAACTCAATAGCATATCTCTCTCTAATCCTGCTCCTAATTGGTCTTTTTGTGTATTTAGTACATCATCGAGATCAGAATCTTAACTTTTTGACTTCTATGCACCCCCAATGAATCACTTTCAGAAGCCAGGGACACCCTCCTAGGTAATTTCTATAACTGAAACCTCAAAACAATACACAGAAATACAGAAACAAATCTCGATTAAACAAATGCACCAATTATGGAATATCGTATTTACTGAACAAGTCAAAAATATGCTAAAATAAACTTTTTTATGGGAAGGTTGATCTTTTGAAAATGTATTTTATTTTCAAAAGTTGAAACAATATACTAAATTCTGGAATATAGCTGTGTCTCTTTTGCTCCTAATGCATGCCTTCTTTTTGTCGGCACATACCAGTGCTTCTCCAATTGAAGCCTGAAATCGTCAATACTAGATGCCGTTTGTTGTACGTGCAAACGGAATCACACCCATGAATCAAGATAAGGAAGCCAAATAAGGGCCTCCTTTATGGGTTTTTTGTCATAGGGCAGGGCAGCAGGCATTGCTGCTGTGCTGGCCTACGGCAAAAGAAAAGGGCAGGAAAACACCTTATCTATTAGATAGGGCACATTCCTGTCGTTTTCCCCTGCGCCGGAGCACAATGGGTTGCCGTGCGCCAACTCAGGCATTTTTGCACCAAGGTGCAAGGGTGCCTGCTTTGTGGGGATGATTATTTTTATGCAGGAAGGGAAACTTTCCTGCACAAAAACAATCACAAGAGGCTTTTTCCTCTTTCTCTGTATGCAGCAGAATGCAGCACACAGAAAGAGGAAAAACAAGGAGAAATAAAGATATTTCTCATCCTTGTGCCTCCTTTACTCCTCCCCTGGGGAGGTGTATGTTTTTGGCACTGCCTCAGACTTACGATTTCTCGTAAATCTGGAGCAGTGTCAAAAAGCCATGGATGTTGGTGGGAGAGCCCCCAGAAACACCCATGGAACGCCCCTTTCACGCAGTTTTCGGATTGAAAGGGGCACATATTTTTAAGGCCATAAAAAGCCACGTAACCTGGCTTTACGTGGCCTTATAATTATGACAGTGGCACATTGCGCCACCAGAACGTCAAAAAAGTAGCATTCTGCGTCAAAAAAGTGATGTTCCGGCAGTGCAATAGTGCCAGCAGGGCCTCATAAATGAGGCCCTACTTTTTTAGCTTCCAATTTCAAATTCCTTCACATTTACAAAGTGTTTTAAAACCTTCAATGTTGATTTTTCAATTTGGAGCTGGCTCCCGACCAGATAGTACTGAATCTCTGCTATTTACCCAGTGGCTGCCAAAATAGTACATAATTACTGCTGTTTGGGCAGCAACAGGTTAAATAGTAGAGCTGATGTACTAATTGAACCAGCAGTTGGATAAATAGTGTGAAGGAGGTCTTTAGTTAGCATGCCATGAAGTTAAAAGGTACTCCAGCCATTGGAAGTGTGGTGGCCATCATGTAATGAGGATGCAGCCTGTGTTAAAAATTTGAAAGTAAATGCATATATAAATGTACAATGGTATCCATAAAAAGCTAAGTGCATGAATTAAACTAAGCTGTCTACTAATGAAAAAACTGTGAAATCAATTTTGAATGAAAATATTGAAGTTATTTTAATGTACAAATAAGAAATGTAGGAATAAATCTTCTGTTTTAGGAACTTCAGGATAGGGCACGGAGATATTTTGTGTTGCAGTCTGGGAGTATTTGGTTGTCTAAAAGCAGTGGCGGCTCGCATAGGGCGTGCTGCGGGGCGGTGCGGCGGGGCGGGGTAGGGGCTGGATGGGGGGCTCGTAAACTCAGACATACGACGGAACGGAGGAAAGTAATTATTACGTTCCTCCGTTCCGTCGTATGTCTGAGTTTACTACCCCCCCACCCTGCCCCTCCCCCGCCTCACCCCACCGGTGCGAGCCGCCACTGTCTAAAAGGAATGTGAGTATAATGTTCAACCATGTCACATAAATGTTTTATTCACTCATGAGAATACATTGTTTTTTTCAATGTTCATGATCCTCCTTTTGATGATTTTTGAGAGCCGACTTTTTTTTGGGCTTCTTGTAGAAGGCATAGTGCTACCTTTAGGCTTCTTTTTAGGAAGGATTGTGCTTGGCTAGTATTTCAGACCTGGCCTCCCAGCAACAGTGGGCAAGCATCAGCAAACAGCAAATGCTGAGAGATAGGTGGTATCTGGGCCAGAGAAGGAGGGAAGCATCCAATAGGCAAATGGTGCTTGGGGGCACAGGGCTTTGCCAGCCGCAGTCCGGGCAGATAAGAGTGGTGGGCGGTGGGGCCGGTTAGGGGGGATTCAACAGACGACCATGAGGGAAAATTAAATAAATAATTAATTGTCCCTCGACGTCATCCTACGAACACCCCCCTTCCCCGGCCCCACCACCCCACCGCTCCTACCTGCACGGGCCGAGGCTGGGCTTTGGGACACTTGCAGGAAGTAAATTGAGTGAGCACAGTTATGGGACTTCTGTATAATGGGGAAGTGAAAGCAGAAGATAGGTAAGTAATGCATCAGAGTAATTCGTAGGAGGGCTTCACCCAACTGCCTGCTTAATAGTTCACTTTTTCATACTATTCACCCAGCAAAGTGGGTTTCATGCATACATGCTTATTGATCTCATGCCATAAGTGGCCCCTTCAGCCAAACTGAAATTTTAAGCACCCTCACTATGTATTTTAGGACTGGTACTTTTGTTTTTTAACCTACTAAGCAGCATTTTAAGTGGGCAAGGTGCTGTCTCTACTGATCCCTCATTTCTATCTTTGACAGCACTGCCTTAACAAAGGAATTTTGGAAGCCAAAAAAATAAAAATCTGAGTGACAGGTTTAGAGGCTGTATCTCACTAAAATCATTGTAGAGGGGGGCTAGAGAAGGAAGGAGTACGATCAGTAGGAGAAAAATGATGACCAGTAGGAGAATAAGGGCCAGGGGGTGCAACATGAGTAGGGCTAGGATGACCAGAGCCATGATGGCAGGGTCAAGAAGTACCAGGTTCAGGGATACCTAATCCACGAGGACCACAGTTACCAGGACTGGAGGGTACCAGGAACAAATAGATGAGGAAGAACAGCACAAGGAAAAACAGGACAGGGGCTAGTGGACCAATGAGAAAGATTAGGAGGGCCAAGAGGATGCAGAACCGCGGGATCCGGACCCAGTGGACAAGGGACCGAAGGAACACAAGGACCAGGGTTAGAAGGAACAGAAGGCCCTGCTGAGGAGGGCTAGGAGAACCTGAGTGCACTGACCAGGACCAGAAGAATGAGAAAAACCAGGGCCAGGAGTAGCAGACCCAGGCAGACAGACCAAAGAGGTCCAATACAGAGAAGGATCAGAGACAGGAGGGCCAAGCCCACAGACATTAAATCAAGGAGGACTCAAAGGCAGAAGCGTATGGATCATGATTGGGAAAACCACAACCAGAAAGGACCAGGGCTAGCAGGACCAAGAGACCCTATATCAGAATTATCAGAAGGGATATAAAGGACCAGGAAGTCCAGGACCAGTAGGACCAGAATCAGAAAGTCCATGAGGGTCACAATCTGGTAGAGTCTAAACCAAAGTGATAAGGACTACAGGGACCAGGCTGACTCACAACATGGGAAATAGGAGGACCTGTGCCATAGGGATGAGGAAGGCCAGACCCAGGAAGACCATTACTAGGAGAACCATGAGAGAGGTGATCACAGTAAGATGGACAAGAACAATGTAGAACAGGCAAACCAGGAGAAAATGTGGACTAGTAGGACTAGGAAGGGGTAGGGGTACTGGGGTACCTGGAGGCCTAGGGAAACCAACACCAGTGGGAACAGCACCAGAAAACCTGATACACGAGGACCAAAGTAGTATCAGAACTAAGACCAGGACTACATGGACTAGGGGGACCAGGCACAGAAATTTAAGGAACAGCATAATCATTGGACTAGTTAAACGAGGGTAGCAGGACTAGGGGGATTGCTGGCTGAGAATTGGGGAAAGGGGGACGAAAAGGTCCAGGACCAGTAGCCTGTGAAACAAGAGTCCTAGAATCAAAAGTGCTAGGGGCAGGAGTACATTGGAATGACTACCACACAGGCCAAAACCAGGAGGTATCGGGCGTGGAAGTTCTAACGCAACCATGACCCAGAGGTCATCAGAATATCAGAACTAGGAAAGGCTATGATGGGCCAGGAAAAGGTATTGCAGAACCATGAAGGCACAGAGTAGGAGCACTAGGGCCAGGAGGATCAATACCAGATTGAAGAAGAGTACGAAGATCTGGACATGGAAGCCAATGACCAGTTGGACCAGAAGACCAGGATAAGTAGAAAAGAGACTAGGAAGACCAGGGGGACCAGGCCAAGGCCAAGTAGAAGACAAGAACGAGGAGGGCTAGGTGAACTTAAAGAATCACACTGGAAGCAAAGCTAAGAGGGTCATGAAGATCAGGACCTAAGGTGCCTGTTCTCGAATTATCTAGTGGGACAAAGCAATCATTACAGGTAGCAGGACCAAGGTGAGGAGGATCAGATGTAAGAAGGCCAAACAGAATCTGGGAGACCAAAGGAACAAGATAGTGGTGACCAGGAGGACAGGGACCAAAATGACATGCTCAAGAGGACCTGAACAAGGAGAACCTGGATCATGAGGTCCAGGATAAGTGGCTGCAGATAAAATAGTACAAAGGGGACTCAGAGCAGATCTAGTAGGACCAGGATAACCCATCCATGAGTACAAAGACTAACAGGGCCAGTACTTGAGAGGCCAGATGGACCAGGACCTGTGGGACGAGGCCTAGGAGATTCAGGGTGAGGAGAACCAGGACAAGGTGACCAGGACCAAGAGGACCAGAAAAGATCAGGTCCAGATGGGCCAAGACTGGGGGAACCAAGAAGGACCAGGATGGCTAAAAGGCTAGGTTTATGATAACAGGCCCAAAAGAGCAAAAGGGACTAGGATAACCCAGGCCAATGAAACCAAGACTATGATGGCTGGTGAGTCAGGTCCAAGAGAACTAGTCCCAGACAAACTCAAACTATAAGAACAAGGATCAAGAGGATCAGGGCCAGAGGACACAAAATCTTGAGAAGGAAAAAGCCTATGAAAAATAAGAATAGGACAACCTTGGCCTGGAGTCCCATGGAGGTGAGACCAGGGGCACAGGCAACCAGAGCCAAAGCAAAAGTTCTAACAAGACCCAGAAATGAAGGACTAGGGGGACCAGGGACATTGGACAACAAAGGACCTTGAGTACTAAGACCAGGAGAACAAGGGTGAGGAGGTAAAGAAAGGTCGGGAATAGGTATAAGAGAACAAGGTGACCAAAGCCTCGAGGTTCAGGCCACAGGACTAGGAACAGGATGGTACGGAAGATGATGAACAGAATGGCCAGGTTGAGGGGGACCAGAGAAAGAAGGACCATGATCAATTTGTGGAGAAGCATGAGGACAAGGAGCAGGAAGACACCTCCGGGTATTCGTGCGCTTTTATAAATCCCGTTAACATTAACATTAACAAAGGCGAGGTAGATCGGGAAAAGATAACGAAGTCTAGGAAAATGAGGTTTATGGCCAATAGGACAAAGGGGACCAGAATAAGCAAGGAAGATGGGGCGGTCAGTACCAAGGATATCAGAAGGACTAAGGCCAGGAGGACCAGAGGAAGGGGGATTAAAATGATAATCACCAAGTGGACCAGGAACTGGCCTGGGTGGGCTCAGAGTACAACATAGAGCAGCAAGACCAGGACCTAGGGGTAGCAGGACCAGTGTGAGAGAGAGCAGGAGGACCAAAACAGCCAGAGCTGGGAAGACGAAAGGCACTGGACCTGGATGTCCAGGAGTACCTGGACGAAAATTATGAAGTTCATAAGGACCCAAACAGAGAGAACCAAGGCCAAGAGGGTCCAGACTATTCGATGCAGTATCAGAAGGACCATAAGTGTACCACAAATGGCCAGAAGGACCAGGATGATCCAATCCAGGAAAAGAAGGATTAAGAGGAAAAGGCCTAAGAAGACCAGGACACAAGAGGTCAGGTGGACCGAGGGGACCAGCAGCACCAGGAACTGTTGTACTAGGAGCCAGAGAAGGAGGGTGAGATGGATCAGAAGGACCAGATCTAGGGAATGAGGAGCTGGAGGGCCAGCAAGGAAAAGGAAGAGCTAGCAGAATGGGGCATGGAAGGGCCAGGATGGCCAGGAGGACCAGACCCAAGAGGATTAGGCATACAAAGACCAAAAAACAGAAGACCAGAAACAAAAGGATCAAGGCTAGCGGGCACTGTGGGGACCAGGAATAGGACGACCATTGCTAAGCAAACCAGACTGTAGGTGAGGAAGACTAGGAAAACATGACCTGGGGAATCACAAGGTGATGGCCAGACACCCAGAGCCAGCAGGACAAGAGTTAAGAGGAGCAAGTCAAGGAGGATCAGTGGGACCACAAACAAGGCGAAAAGGAAGTTCAAGTCACAGAGGCCCAGGAGAATCAGGGCCTTGCATACCAGAACAAGGAGAACCGGGATGAGGAGGAAAATGAGGACAAGGAGGACAAGGAGGGCCAGGATGACCAAGTCAGGTGGCTAAGAACAGGATGACCTGAACAAGGAGGATCATGACTAAGTGGACAAGTTAATACAGAACCAGGAGGGGAAAGAGGAGGATGACCAGACTACGAGTATCGTGCCACGGTAAAGGAGGACCAGGCCAACTAGTCAGGTCAAGAGCAGGTGCACTAGGGCTATTAAGACCAGGGACCAGATGGGAGAGGATTGGGTAGATAGAGGGATCGGAAAAAAGAAGGCCAGGAAAAGGACCAAGAGGACCAGATGTGTTAGAACCCAGGTGACCAGGACAAGAAGTACCAAGTCAAGCAAGAGGACCAAGAACTGAGGTATCATGACCAGGCTGGCGAGGATTAGGGGGACCATGATAATCAGAGCCATATGAACCAATGCAATCAGACCAGGGCCAAAATGACCAGGCTCAGTCCAAGAGGACCTAATAAGGAGAGAAGACCAGTTGATGTAGTACCATGTGAACCACAAGGGCAGGACCCAGGGAAAGGAGAACAGGATGGTCCAAACTAGGAAGACTAGGAGGGGCAGACCTAAGAGACCCAGGACAATAGGGCTAGGTGAACAAGTATCCTGCAGACCAGCAGGATAAGGGGGAGGATCAGTGGTACCAGGATCAGCAGGCCCAGGAAGGACTAATACAAGGATGGGCTAGGAATATCAGGGTCAGGAAGGACTAGAACCAAGACAACCAGATTCAGGAAACCAGTATCAGGGTGACCACAACTAGTTAGACCAGGCCAGGATGAGGATCTGAAGGACCAAAACAACCCAGAATGAGAGGACTTGGAACAGGACCAGGAGGAGGATTAACACCAGAATGACTAAAACAATGAAGACTAGGATCAGTAGTACACCTAGGATATCTTCTTTGTAAATCGTTCTTATTTATGCTTCTTATGCTGTCAACCCTTAGAAACGCCCACCTTTTTTAGCACACATATAGAACTGGTAATTGTTTGCTTACAAAACAGAGCATACAAAGTGAATAAAAACCCAGAACTGTGGCACTCCGACCTCTAAGTGATAGCAAACGCTGTCTGATGCTGGCACGGTAGTCTGAGGGTGGAACTGAGGGCAAAGGGATAGAAATTAGGCAGATGAGTCAAAAGGTTGTTGGGTGAAAAGGAGTGTGGTCTGTGAAGGATGGTTGACAACAGCAAAAATAGTTAATGGCTAACTAAGGGAGTCAAAGGACTATGGCAATCAGAAAAGGGAGCTCATGATCATAAGAAAACTTAATGAACAGAAGAGGGTATGAGGGAGACTCCAGATAGATTGTCTCAGAAGGTTCAAAGAGAGATTCTGAGCAACAATGTGCTCTGATTGCCATATGTGATAGAACTGGGAACCAAGGCCAGCAGTGATAACTTCAGCACCAGACGAGTGGTCAGTGAAACTCTGAGGGATAGGTGAAGCGTCTTGATGCTACATATGTGGCAGACGTATTTGAAAGGCCAGCAAAGAAGCAGTGAATTCAAGAAAGGGAGAGTAGTCTGTGTAATTCCCAGACCTTTCCGCTAACATTCTATGTGCATGTATGTAAAGTAGATATGTAGCAAGTGTGTAGTAGTAAGTCTCCTTGCATGGTGAAAGTATAAGTACATGCATCAGTGGGATGCATTTTGCATGATGCAATGCATATTAGAAGACTGTGCTCATTGTTTACTAGTCTGATGGTCGACTTTGTAATTTTGGAAACCACTGGTTTAAGATTCGAACTGAGTCATCCTGACTCAACACGTTTAAACACGCTCTTTTACACGGATTGTCGTTTAATCCCTGCCTTTGGACACATACTTTCCATCACACTAATTTATGTGTGTTTGAAGAAAACAGATGCAATAAATTATCACCAGCACATACCTAGGCTGCCAGTCCTTTTCCTCACTGGGCACCCTGCTGGGTCCCATGTGAGTACCCTTCCATTACACTAACTTCCTTGTGGTGCACTATTGTCACTCTGACAGCAATTCCTTTTTTCAGATGTCCCTATATTACTAGGTCCTGAAGAGACCCCTGATTGCTAACGGGGTCGAAACGCCGTGGACAAAACCTAAAGCGAACCATTCACCAGTCTCTATTATCATATTAGAAGACAGTGTTCATTGTTTACTAGACTGATGGTCGACTTTGTCATTTTGGAAACCACTTTTTTTATGTCACAATATGTCACAATTTATGTAGGTTCCATGTTCACTGGGGACACTATGCACCTTGTTGAATACAAGTATGATGCTTTATGTATATAAAAATTTTGAATTTACAAGTATTCTGTGGTATATGGTCATTCATCTCTCGCGGACATCCACTTAACCCTTTCCTATTGCCATTGTGGGCACTCTCATTGTTTATTAATTACATTGTCCACAGGAACCACTGTTTCTGTTTATATTTCATGCCTATATGTCCTTCTCTGATTTACTTGGAAAATTAATTCATATTCCAATGACTTCAGTTCAATTAATTATAGTCACATTCCTTTGCTCATGGCTCCTCGACGGAGTACTTTCTCTGATGGCCTGAAAGAGAAGGGGCCATCACAGGAAGGACTTTACACCACCCACCCTATTTAGGGTAAAACCTGGCCATAAGGGACATGAACAAAAATAATGACCCCGACACCCTGGGGAAAAAAATCCAGTGTGTAGAGGCCATTCGTTTTTTTGTTAAAAAAAATAAAATCTCCCACTTGGAGAGATCATTTTTGAAAAACCTAACTCTTTTGAACAATTTGCGGGCCAACCATCATGTCTGACAGTACCGTTCACCAAACCTTCCTGCATAGACAGGACCCACCATAAAAGCAGTTCCTGTCAATGCAGAGAGTTGTCAACAGGGCAGGTAGACAAATCTGATTTTGGAGTGTCGAGATCCCTCAGAATGGCAGAGGAATTGTCCTCCATCACCCCAACGAGATTAAACCTGTCTCGCAAACTCTAAATCAGGCTCATAGTTTTTCTATCATGTCATGAGATTGGACGGAAGTTTCTAAATTATACTGCGTTAGTGACTTCAAAAGGAGCTGTATGAAGTTGTTTCTACTCTGATTTTCCATGCCTCTGACCTGAACGGCATTCCAATAATAGTTATCAAATCAGAATGAAAAAATTGAAGCCATATCATTTCTTTAATATTCAACCGCACAATTTTACCATCTCGGAAAAGCTCCAACACTCAACCTTTTTTAAAAAAGAGCCAAAACCAAAGACAAGTAGTAATCATCTCATCACTTTGCTTGATGCTGATGGCAAGATATTTGCTAGGCATCTCCTGTCATACCTGATGAAATGGGCTGATGCAGGAGAAATAATGCCAATTAGTCAAGCCAGCTTTAGACATAATTGCTCCAAAGTTTATAGCATGCTTGGATTTGGAATCCTGGCCATTCACTCACTGGAAATAAAAAGAAATAATCTGTTCATGTGCTTTGTGGACTTTCCACCACCTTTGATAAGGTTATCAGTCACAAACTTTGGTCAAAACTATATCAATGGGCGTAGATCGTGAACTTTTACTCCTAATATTAGAGCTTCATGCGAATACCTGTATACAAGCCAAATTAACTAAGGTAAAGGCCTAAGACCAAAAATTGATACCTATAATGGTCTTAAATAGGGATGAATCTTAGCCTCTCTTCTGCTGACCACTGTATCGCTGACTTAACCCCAATTGTTAATCAAGACAATGGTGACAACCCAAATTCAGACAGCGAAGGATTTCTCACTTAATTTATGCTTATAATCTTGTTTTAATATCTACCACCCAGAGTGATATCCAAAGACAATTAAAAAACACATGAGAATATATCTGGGAGAATTCCTGGAAAATGGATTATCTATAAACTATAATAAAAAAGAATAATGGGGAGAGGAGTTGGCATAACGGCTAGGGCGTTCGACCTCGAATCTGGGGAACTGGGTTCGAGTCTCGGCAATGACACTGAACATCCTGTGATTCTGGGCAAATCACTTAATTTCCCCGTGCCTAACAAAAAAATGAATGCGTCCTCATGTAACGCAACTGGTGCTATGTAAAGCGCTCTGATACCCGATACATTCGGGTCAAGTTCGCGCTATAGAAAACTCGGTAAAAAAAAAAATGTCATTTGGAAATTCAAAATCAAGATAACTCTGCACATTGAACAAGGTAATAGAGAAAGTTACAGAATACACCTATCTTGGAGTAACGATTGTTTCAAAATTAAATTAGTCTTCATATAAAGAACAATACCACAAACAGGCTGATGACATCTTGATCCATTGCACACTTTGTTGTCTTTATTTGAAGAGGAGGCAACTGGCCTTACACTCACTGTTTTGAGCATGAAAATCTGCCCTGTCTTTAATATGGAGCAATACGTTTTAAAAATCAAATGATAGAGACTATAAAAGCCACTTTTGTTAAAATTGTTTGACAAACCTTCAATGTAATATCATCAATACTTCATGCCCCATCAGATTAGAATTGGGTCTTAATCATTTAGTGGTCTTAAATCAAATCAATTAAATTAATTAGTTATGTGATTGTTATAACGCTCCACTGACAAGATTGAAGTGTATAATCAAAGGAGACTTCAGTATATATTCTAGAATTAGGGTTGTAGTCACAGAAGCAGAGCTAAAGCCCATACTAGAAAATTACAGTTTGGCTCCAATATCTACCCTAGCATCAGTTCCAAAGCCGGCAAGAAAGCTTTTAATGAAAAGAACTATGAAATACATATTCTACAACACAGAAAGGAATAAAGAAATTTGTGCTACACGATTAACACATTTAAAACAGCATGCAAGCCTAGCTAGAGTCCAAATTACGTGTTTGGACTAAAAGGCATTTTAAAGACGTAGGGGGAGATTTACTAACATTTTGCGCTCGGTTTGAGTCATAAAAGTGAGGCAAACCAGCCCAAAATGTTTTTTTTATTATTTACTTTCTAGTGTAAAACTTGTTTTGTGCTGGAAATTGACAAAAGGAAAGCAAAGTAGTACAAGGCGTTGTGTTGCATTACTTAGCCTCAAGGAGGCATTACGTGGGTGTTCAAATGCAATCCCCCATCCTTTTTGACCCAAAACCCTATCTACCATGAATGTGAGATAGGATTTTGCATAAAAAAATAACGCCTTTTGAAACCAGGCGTTAAAAGGAGAAATGTTTTCATTTCTCCTTTCCTTTCTGACTTTGCATGTATGCTGCACTGTACACCAAACATACAAGTTACAACATTTTAGAAGTTGCCTAGGAATAGTATTTTGCACTGGAAGGGAACTCTTCCAGTACAAAACCTATGCTAGACTCTTGCACTATGGCGCAAAGATGTGTGCTTGGTGCATGGCAGCAAAATTCTGTGCCAGTGCTAGGGATGGGGAGGAGAGAGCCATATCTCTGTTAAAATGGCACTCTCCTGTTCCCTCCCTGTCATGCAACACAGTGCCGCATTTTTGACTGTGGTGCTGCATTGGGTGACAGTTTAGTAAATCTGCCCTTTAGACTATTATACAATCCCCTTTTACAATTGGAAGGTACCTTGTCAAATCTTGCAAAGAAAAATAGGAAGTGCCACGTTAGCAATATCTCCTGAAAAATAGCTTTGGAAGAGTAAACAACTTCAACTAGTCTTGTAAAGGTTCTAATCACCCTTATCGTTAGCCACCTCTGCAGTTGAATATAAAGGAATAGAAGCAGTTGTGGAGCATGAGATAGCTTGATAAAAGGCATCCCAAATGAAGCATCTTAGCCCATTGGGTAATGGAGGGGCATTCAGTGCTATGCCTGTCAAAATAACTTGCAAATGTTCAAACATTTGGGACATTTAGACCTATAAGTTAGTGCTTGCAACTAAGCCAGTTTTAGCACTAGGGGCCTCATGTTGCAAAATCACAGGGTTTGTGACCACAAAAGTGTTTATCATTATGTACAAAATCCCTTTTATGATTTGAAAAATTCTTTCCACCTCCCTTTCCAGATCCAGAAAGGAATTTTTTCGTATATGACTGCAATTGCTGTTTCAAACCATTGATGAGCAAACAACACCTGAATTTGGTACCACTAATTTGCAAAGGAAATTGGGTCTCCTTAGGGAACTTTTCCCTTTGAGAATCATGTTGATATCCTCATGGGGGAGAAGTTTTCCTAAACTAAAAAAGTTTTTTTTCTCCAAAAAGTAGCACTGGTTTGTTTAAGGAACAGAAACTGCTTTGAAAAAAAAATCTGTTCCGGAATGCAGTCATAGGGATGGTGGTGTGCTGTCCCTTGCATGCCACGATCCCTGTGATTACAGCCATAATGAGTCACAAATTGGCACCTGCCTAATGAATATTAACTATATACGTTATTCAGCTGCCATTGAGTATTTTGTGAACCGACCAAATAGTACATAGGTCGGTTTGCAAAATGCTCTTCTATTCAGAAAAAAGTATGTGCGGAACTTTCAAACACTTTTGCAGGTGAACTAATAGTACATCAGGACCCTAATTTTCAAAAGGAGATAGATGCAAAATTGTGTTCACTTCTTCTGCTATTCACAACTACTGACCAAGTTCTGCATACTGTCTGCTATTTAGCCAGCCACCAGTTGAAAAATGAAGTTTCTTTTCTAGTACTTCATTTCTGCCATTTAGACACAAGCCTGGAAAATAATAAAATTGTTTTTCTACTTGCCAGGCTACCTGTTTAATAGCATTACATTTCTGTTATTTAACCAGCAGCCAGGAGGAAATTGGGTTTATTTGCTATTTGCATGGCTGCTGGTCAAATTGTACATAATGTCTGAGGTTTTGCCAGCACCTGGGTAATGAATGAAGTTTCTTTGTTTGTTTGACTGCTGGCAAATAGTACATAACCAGTGCTATTTAGGCAGTGGCCAGATAAATAGTGAAGCTTCCTTGTTATTTGCACAGCTGCCTGCAAAACAGTGCAGAATCTCTACTATTTAGCTGGCAGCCGGGTAAATAATGACGTTTTCTGCTACTTGCTCTGTGGCCGGCCAAACAGTGCAAAATTGTAATTATGTATCCAGCGCACAGGTAAATAGTGAAGTTTCTGTGATATTTCCCAGGCCACCAGCCAAATAGTAATTCATTTCTACAATCTAGCCAGCGGCCAAGAAAATAGCTGAGACAACTCACTATTTACCTGGCGGCTGGCTAAATACCTGCCTGCATTTTTATTTATCTGTACTTTATTAAACTTATTATTATTAAAATTATAAACAGTTGCGGCGACCCTGAATAAGCTTCGTGGAACCCAGGGGTCTTGGACTCTAGGTTAAAAAACTCTGATCTGCATAGGCTACATTATTTCATATCGTTCACCTAGTAAGCAAACAACTTCCGGTGGGAGAGGAAATGCAAACATGGCAGAAGTGGTGATGTTATATGTTATATGTTTGAAACTAGACCATTTTTGATGTACAGTACGGTAATTTTAGGACTTCCCCTAATATTATCCCTACTTCCAGAGAGGCATTGGCAGATGCTTTTAATCATTTTATTGATAATTGTTTTATCCTTAAGCTGAGTTTTATTGCTTAGTAAGTGACTGAATGGTTATACATATGTTCATTCATTTTTCACTCATATATTTAAATAGGTAGTAGCTGATGTTTATTTGCAAGGAACATGCCAGACGTGATGATAATTAGGGATGGTGTGGAGATACTGCACTAATCATCTGGGAGAAGCTGCACATCCACTGGAGAAAGCTGTGAACCATGGGCAGATGTAAGTATTAAGGCCGCTAATTTAATTGATCTGTTAATGAGCAGCAGTCATTTCATAATTAGATGTTTTCCCGTTTTCCCTCTGCTTCTTTCCTTTGGGAAGAAACGACACATTGTGATCACTTTGACTATCACAAGGACATGATTTGCCCAAAATTGGGATGGAGTGGCGTGGGACACTGTGTAGATGTGACACTGACACTGAGGAATGGAGACAACAATTGAAAAAGTATAGATTAGGAGGAGCAATAGAATTATCTCGAGTGGATCATTTAATAACAAGCATTTGCAATGCAATCGGTCTTGCCTTTGGGACCTTATATGTATTTAGCTATGCAGCACATTAGCCTGGGCGCTGAAACATCTACTGTTCTTAACATGGAGGGAAAGTAAGCACCAAACCTTTTGACACGCCAGGTATGGGAACACATGGAGAGAAATATTGTCTTTCAGCTGGAAATTGTATAGTTCAAAGCTCTGTTTTTAATATAAAATCAGGGCCTTCGGTGGTCATATCACTGAAAATACAATATTTGAAAAAAGTTATTATTGTCTATGGGTGCTCGTGGAAGACAATTTCTATGGACTGGAATCTAGAGAATGCTAAAGTGATTCTGGGATTTTACTGACCTCTGCTGATCGTTTTCTATCAAGAAAGTTAAATAGAGGCAGTTGCCAGAAAAATTAAGAAAAGAAAGTCCCTCAGCAGAAAGCAATTCTGATATTTTACTGACCTGTACTGGTCGTTTTCTATAATGACAGTTAAATAGAGGCAGTTGAGCAAGCAGAAAGCAAGTATGGTATTTTACTGACCTCTACTGGTCGTTTTCTATCAAGACAGTTAAATAGAGACAGTTGAACAGAAAAAAAAAGTCCCTAAGAGGAAGCAGACAAGTCCTAGGGCTGATCTCCAGAGCCCACAAAGTACATACACATATAAGTATATACTAAAGTATATACAAGCGGTCTCGAATGCTCGACCTAAAAAGGGTTTTTCTAGCAGGAATGAGGGCAATAGGATTAATGGGTGACAGGAGTAATGTTTTGGCAGATGTTTCTTTGGATTAGTAATGTAAGATGGAAGGCTTTAACATTGTCATATGGGGTGTGAGTAGTTTACTGAAGCATAAAAACAGGACAGACATAGTACTATTTTTGCAAAGATATAATATGGACATTATTTTTCTAGGGGAAACATATCCCCTCAAGTCTCAGCTGGAAAAATATAACCCGTCTTGGATAACACGGGCTGCTAATGGTGCCAGAGAAAATGAGAAATACATTTTGCACTGGTTGCTCATTATTGCCTAATTGTACTGGTATTTATTCCTTATAGGAAATGGAAATAGCCCTAGCTGAATTTCCAGCTGTGAGATAGGTATGTGGGGATTTCTTTTAAATTGACAAGGCTTAAACTGCTTTCCAACTTTGCCCACGTCCAGAGAGGTGGTTAGGGCTATTTTAATAGCACTTTAACTCTAGGTTACTTGACTGAAATAAAAGAGAATGCTGGTTAACATTTTTTGTTAATCAATAAGACTCCGTATTTTCTAAAATGGTTAACATTTCAATTTCATGTTGAGCTTATCAGGTTAGACGAAGTGAAATATGGCCTAAAATCTCCCACTGTGCACCAACTCTTCATGATGTAATTCCAAATGTAGAAACTGCACAGGGTGCAAAGTGTGGGACATTGGAAAGCAAGTTATCAAATTATCTGGAATTTGGCTACGTTATCCAGGGTTTGATAAATGATTATAAAAAGCTAAATTAGAGTTGCAAGCTCAAAGAATACAATAAGATGTTGTTACGGATTTTTGAGGGAGTCAAAGGAGCTCAGTGAAAAATCTATTAGTTTCCTGCAGGTGTTTCACTGCCTTAGAGTGAGATATGAGGCACAGATAACATCGGCTTTTTTTCATGTACTTTAATGGTCAGAGGAAATGTTTTGCTGTCATCAGAGCAGAGAACAATGCATTAAATCTTGCAAGACAATTTGACATGAATTACGTAGGTAAACTTAGGCAGCCCAGGCTGGATCTGATAGAAAACCTAAAATAAGTCAGTGAACTAGCTACCATTAGCAGCCCTGTACAAATGAGTGACCTTACTGATAAGTTAGATAACTGACCAGCAATTTAATAACATGGCAGAAACCCCTAACTCCCAAAAAACACAAGTTCTTAAGATGTTAATTAATAATTAAATAGTAGCAAATGTTACAGAGAAGGAACTGGTGACTAGGTAACACATTAGTACTGAATTTGAAAAAATTGCTACTTTGTAGATCACCCCTCAGAATTTGAAGTGGTGGATCTCAACATAAGAGCAAAATTAGCATTTTCTGAAGTTCACGCTGACATTTTTACATTGTTTAGGCATTAATACCGAATACTTGGGTTTTGAGATTAAGCAGCTGCAGTCAATATGGCCATGAATTCCTGAACATGGTTTATTGAAAAAGGTAAGCGTTTTAGCACACTGTTCTCTTAGGCAAATCCAGAAAAAAAGAACATTTGAACATGCGCAAATTGCAATTTTGTCGGAAATCGATTGTCAAGGCTATCAGGGAGAGCAGCTAAAGTTATGAGCTGTGACTGGGATCCTATAACCGAAACAATATGAGTCTTAATAGTTCTACTGTTTTCTGTGGAGAAGGCCTTGCTCAACCTTGGTAGCATGTTTCAAGCTGCAAGGCTTCTCTGAAAGAAACGCAAGTGCTGCATTTCAAACAAACGAAATGTTAGAAATGGGAGTCTCTAGTTGGCAGAGGTAGGTACCTTTGTCCAAATAGTGACCCTTGCTTCTAGTCAGGGTAAGGGGGATACACTCCTAAAATAACCCCTGCTCACCCCCTTGGTAGCTTGGCACGAGCAGACAGGCTTATCTCAGAGGCAGTGTGTAAAGCATTTGTGAACACATACAGTAACACAGTGAAACCACTACAAATGGACACCACACAAATTTAGAAAAATAAGTAATCTTTATCTAAACCAAAACAAGACCAAACGACAAAAATCCACAATACAGTATCAAAAATATCCTTAAAAATAGGTTATTCACTCAAATCAAGCTTCTAGCAACAAATAACTCCACCTGGAGTAATTACTACATCGTGACAAACCAAAATCCCAAAGAACGGCGCCGACCGCGAGGTGCGCGGCGTCGGGCCCGGAGTCAAGCACACCCACAAAGAACAGTACCTTGGAATTGATTAAAGCAAAGACGGTGCACGGCGTCGGGGAGGTGATGCTTCGTTGGCGCCTGCGGCGTTGGTTCCTTATGACCCCAGGGGAGGCGATGCCTCTGTTCCTTACTGCAGCGCAGGGGAGGTGAGACGTCAGTTCCTTACTGTGTCGGGAGGTGACGTTCCTTACGATGGTGCGATGTCGATGGATTCGGGAGTCACCAACGTCGAGGATCGGCTCCGTGTTGATGAAGCACCGGTGAAGCATCGATGAAGTCGGGGCTGCGGTGAGAGTCAGGACGGTGCGTCATGGACGTCACGAGCGGTGTCCTCGGCTCCGGTGCAGGCAGCGGCCTCGATGACAGCTTCGGAGTCGATGTGGCACGGCGTCAGCAGGCGTCGGGCCTTCGGTGCAAGTCGGGCGGTGCGTTGTGCTCTTCTCCAGTGGTGCCCACGGCTTCGGTGCAGGTTACGGCATCACTCGCCGGCGTCGGTGTTGCAATTTCCTTCTGTAGCAGCTGAAACAGCACTTCCAGATGCAGAGAGACAGAAGGGATGAAGTCTTTGTGTCCCTGAGACTTCAGAACAGGAGGCAAGCTCAGTTTCAAGCCTTTGGAGATCTTTTATTCAAGCAGGTGACAGAGCAAACTGCAAAGTCCTTTTTCTCCTTTCCTTGGCAGCAAGCAGCCACTGCAGACCAACCCCAGACAGCAAACAGCACAGGGGCAGTATTCCTCCCCAGCTTATCCGGCTCGTCTCCTTGACAAAGGTTCCTCTTGATATCCCAGAAGTGATCTAAAAGTCTGGGGTCTGGGCACCTCTTTTTATACCCAAAAATCCTTTGTTCTCTGAAGGCAGAGAGTGTCTGTACCCGCCAAAACCAGTTCTGTGGGGCACTTTGCAAGTGCACAATAACCTCCATTGTCAGTGTGAGCCCTGGTTCCAGACACACCACAGGGGGGCGGAGCCGTCATTGTGGAAGGTAGGCACAGCCCTATTCAGGTGAAGGTGCTACTCCTCCCACCACTCCACATGCAGTCCAAGCCTATTCAGCCCAGCACTGACTCATCAGACTTCTGGAGCCGCTGCCCCTCTCCAGCCCCTGTCATCCAAAAGCCAGACATGCAATACACAAAACCTAGCAGAGGCACACTGGATGGTTAGGCAAGAAAATACCTACTTTCTAAAAGTGGTATTTTCAAACACAGAATGTAAAAATCACCCTCACTAAAAGATGCACTTTAACATTCTGAGTTCAGTCATACTAAACTTTACTCTTCCATCTTGTTCCCAGGGTCAGTTAGTTTATAAGATGTTATAAACAAACTCCCCATTCTGTCCTATGGGAACAGAAAGCCTTGCAATAGTGAAAAATGAAATTGACGGTATTTCACAATCAGGACATGCCACACACATCAGGGCATGTCCTACCTTTCACATACAATGCACCCTGCCCACAGGGGTACCTTGGGCCTACCTTAGGGGTGACTAATATGTAAAAAGGGCAGGTTTAGGGACTGGCAAGTGTGTGCACTTGCCAAGTCGACATGGCAGTCCCAGACTGCACACAGGCTCTGCAATGGCAGGCCTGAGTCACATTTTACAAGCTGCTTCTGTGTGTGGCACAATCAGTGCTGCAAGTCCACCAGCAGCATTTGATTTACAGGCCCTGGGCACACATAGTGCCCTGTACTAGGGTCTGACAAGTAAATCAAATAGCCAGTCATGGAAACACTAAACCATAACACAATTTGCAAAAGAGAGCATATGCACTTTAGCACTTATCAGCAGTGGTAAAGTGCCCAGAGTCATAAAACTACCAACAACAGGTCAGAAAAAATACAGGAGGATGGCAAAAAGTTCTGATATGGCCCTGCAAAAAGGGCCAAGTCGAACACAACCCTCTTCCAGCCTAAAGCCAGGGTAGACTGATCAATACCTTGATAGGCTTCCCTGCTTGGGGCGAAAGAACATGGACCCTGGCCCGCAACTGCAGGGGCATACTCCAGTTCTACGCCAATCTGAACCCATTTGGATCCCTCTGTCCATACTCTCAGGGCCCACTAAGCTAACCCATGGGGAATCCTTCTCCTCACCTGTGGACACCATCTGTGCAGGACCTAACCTTAGCTTGCTCACAGGTGTGTCCCAACAGACAGACAGTACCCACATGGCCAACACGGAGGTGTGGCCCAGTCCACCCCTGCGGTGTGACTCCTGTCCCCCTCCCAGGGGCAACTCTGTCCACCAGGACAGCAAGCCACAGTGGCAACTGACAGCTGTCAGTGACGAGAGCCAGGCCCCACGCCTTTCTTGGTTCTCCAACCTCTGTGGTGTCAGAGAGTGGGGGGCAGTATCCCGAGGTGCCAGGCACCCTTTGTCCACTCTCCCTCCTGTCAGGTCAGGGAGGACATCCTGACACTGACCCACCAGCCCCTGGCCTGTACCCGGTGGCTGGACAGGAGAGTGGGGTGGGCATTCCCACACCCAGTCCTCCTCCTCGGGGCTCTGCACCCTCCCACCTGGAGCGGTACCCCCTTCCAGAATTGTCAGGGCACCTGTGGCATGTGTCCTGCACAATTCGCCCACCAGTTCAGGGGTTCTATCCTGCAACTGGGATCCCAGCTTAGGGTCTCTACCCTTAGACTGGGCAGAGGTCAGGGGTGAGGCTGCCCTCTCCCCGCCCTCCTTACTGGGGCCCTGCACCCTCCCACCTGGAGCAGTGCCCCCAAAAGACAAACCGGTAGGGGCACTGTTAGCAGTTGCCCCCTCCTCCAGGTCAGGGGGACACCCTGAACCTGGCCCTCCAACCCAGGGTCTGTACCCTTAGGCTGGACCTGTGCCTGGCAACCCAAGCCTTCCGGGGGAGTACACCAACCCCCCCCCACGGGAAACACACCCCTCTGGAGTTGTGTCAGAGTCTGCCTGGTGCAGGTCTCCAGCCTCCTGTCCACCTGACAGTGTCAGGAATCAGGCCCATTAGCGCCTTCCTGGTGAATTTTCGGATGGGACTACATCTCCCAGAATGCTGATGGAAGGGGAGGAGCAGCTATTTATCGCCAGACGCACGCTGGCTAGCGTGCGTAATTCTTGTTGTGGAGAGCTTATCTCGGCTGAGAGAGTTCTGGTCATGAGGAAGAAGCCCCTGCTCAGTTCGTTTGGGCTTCGGATTATTTCCTGTACTAGGTGTCCCTTATCGGAGGTCGGCGGTTTTGGAGAACACCGCCCTGCCGTTCTCGGAAGGAGTGCGGATTTGGGCTTCTGGATATTCTGACTGCTAATCTGGCCGCAGTCATTGAGCATCGAGAGGCAAAGCGTTTTTCCACTGAAAACGCTGTTTTGGGGACTCATGTGCTGCCTATACCAGTCCTTGGTGAGTGGAGCGTTCTGAGGGCAGACGCGGGGGCGGTGGTGAAGTTGAACCACGCATTCCCCGTTTTCATAAGGTAGGAAACAATTGCCGCAACGTTCATTTCTTTTCCAGACATTTATCTTTGCACCATTTATTGATTTCCAATTACTTCCAGGTGGGAAGTAAAACATTTATCGGCACTAGTCTGAAACAACTGTATATTTTTGGATTGGCATCATTTTGCTATGGGAAAATAGCTTATGAGGAGTTCCTTTTTGTTAATAGAAAACAAGACACAGTTGTTGCTTATTTTTCTCCTTATCTGGGAATTGGCGTTTGAGACTTTGAAAGCAACCTTGGATTAAGACTTTGATTATTTTTTGAGTTGGACATCTTCTCTTCTTCGCTACAGTTGGATATAGGAACGGGTATGTCTCTGGGTCACATGATGTGTTGAAGTTTCAAATGTATTGGAAGAATGTTCCTGTGTAATCATTTGTTTTTTGCCTTGTAGATTTATTCAAACCTGACGGAAGATTAGCTTTCCTGGTTGATGGAAGAGTTTTTGTGTCTTTTGTCATTTTGCCAAAGGTAGAGTGGATCTATATAGTGAGATCATATGAGAGTAGCCATTGTGTTTGCATAAATTCATGGTGTTGTTCTTTGTCTTTTAGGTTCCCTTTCCCCGCTGTTCCTTACCTACCCTTCCCTCGTTTGATCGCCCTAATACTCTGAAATACTGAACTCGGAGTTGGGGATGTCGAGAGATGGACCCCTTATTGCATCGCCTGGATTCTGAGGAGTTATCATCTCACATTGTATGAGATTCTAACAGAATTATGCACCCACAAACTATTACTCCTCCCGATCCAGGTGGGAGAATAACATGGCGTCAATAGAGGATGTCCTCCAGGCATTAGTAGTAGTACAACAAGAATTAGCCTCCTCTAGAGCAGAAACCACCGCATTAAGAGAGAGGGTTGATAAACTTACCAGAAATCCGTTTGATGTATCAGCCTCCACATCCCAGATACAGGTCACTGTTCCACCTCCCATCCCTTTAGCTAACCCAGAGAGGTATGCAGGTGACCCGCAGAAAATACAGGTGTTCTTGACACAAATAATGCTTCATTTTTCTTGCAAACCAGCGTCATTTCCTAATAACCATTCTAGAGTTGCTTTCGCTATATCCTATTTGGTGGGAGACGCGGCCAATTGGGCCGTCCCTTTGGTTAGAAACAATGATCCGGTGTTGTCGGATTGGGCCGCTCTTCATGCTGAATTTGGTGTTCGACAGACGAGCTACCACATTCAGCGCAGATCGAGAGTTGTTAGATTTAAAACAGGGGAGAAATGATTTAGTCATGTACCTTACTTCTTTTAATTGGTTGGGGGCAGAAGCAGCCTGGTTGGAAGAAAAAAGAATGTCTCTTTTTTTATTAGGGTCTGAGAGATGACATGAAAGATGTTTTGGCTCAAATAGATCCATAGCCTGTCAATTGTACTGACTTGATTAATCTGACTTTGAGATTAGATGGTCGTATGTCAGAAAGAGGGGTAGACATAAAGAGAGTAGATAGAGCTTTTCAACATTATGACAAGAACCCTAGTAGAGCTATGGTGTGTAATGAGGTGGGGGCAGAACCTATGGAAATAGGGGCAATGAGAACTCCATTATCGAGTGAGGAAAGAGAGAGTCGTCGAGTACAGGGGCTGTGTATGTACTGTGGTAAAAGAGGGCATTTTGTAAGAGACTGTCCCACTAAACCCAAGTCACAAGGCTCCTTTCTAAGGAATAAGAAGGTAGCAGTATCTGTTATGTGTCCAGATTCAGGTACATCCGGAATGTCAGAGACATTATCGTCTGCAGAGAAGGTTTGAAAGATTCCGTCTTTGTCGACTACAGAACTGAAGGATACAGAATCTCACATTGTTCTTCCTATGAGTCTTGAGTGTAACAGACACATATATCAAGTGTTGGTTATGTTGGATTCAGGGGCCACGGGGAATTTCATTGACAGTGGGTTAGTTAAACGCCTAGCTTTATGTAGTGTTCCTCGTGAGATTCCGGAGGAGGTATTGGCCGTGGATGGCAAACCTCTGAAATCTGGTCTCATCACTGATCAAACAGAGCCAGTGAAGTTATCAGTAAAGGATGAACAAAGGCAGAACGTGGAAGATCTATCTTTGAACATCATTGAAGCTCCGCAGTACAAAATAATATTGGGGATGCCTTGGTTTTGGCATCATAATCCCACTATTGATTGGAGGAACAAAACAGTAAGGTTTCTATTGGATGATTGTCAAGAGCATTTCAAACAGGACGCTCTTTTTCAGGCTGCAGCCTTAACATACCCATTTCATGTGGCTACTGCAGCTGAGAAAGAGGTGGTATTACCTTCAGGGTATGAACAGTATGCAGAAGTTTTTAGTGAAGCCCAGGCAGGGCCGGACTCGCCGTAGCGGGCACTGGGCGTTTTCCCAGTGGGCTGCTAGGGTGGGGGCCAGTTTTGGGCCCCTGGGGGCCATTTTTGTTACCGGGGGTCGGCAATATCGACCCCCTGTAACAAAATCGGCCAAAACCGGCCCTAACAAACAGCTCGGCTGCACCCCCCCTCACCCCAGGGGGGTCCGGCCGAGTAGTTTGCCAGGGCCGGTTTCGGTTGACAGTCCGGCCCTGAGCCCAGGCAGAAAAGCTTACCCCTCACAGACAATATAATTGTCAGATTGATTTGGTAGAAGGAGCAACCATTCCCGCATGCAGAGTATATGCTTTGTCTGATCCAGAAACCAAGCATTTGAGAGACTACCTTGATCACTATCTGGAACTTGGGTTTATTCGGACTTCACGTTTCCCTGCAGCCTCTCCACTTTTTTTTATATCCAAAGCAAATGGTGATCTGAGAGCCTGCATAGACTACCGCATGCTGAACAAAAACACCATACGTAATAGATACACTTTACCACTCATCTCTGTGTTGTTAGACCAGGTGCGAGAGGCCACTGTTTACACCAAGTTAGATTTGAGAGGGGCATACCATTTGGTGCGTATTCGAGAGGGAGGTGAGTGGAAGACCGCCTTTAAGACTCTTTATGGCTTATTTGAATATGCTGTAATGCCGTTTGGGCTTTGCAATGCCCCAGCGGCATTCCAGTATTTCCTGAATGACGTCCTTAAAGAATATGTGGACCATTTTGTAGTGGTCTACATTGACGATATTCTGGTTTATTCTACTACCAATGAGGTACACGAAGAACAGGTCATCTTAGTATTAAAGAAGCAAGGGAGCATCACTTGTTCTGCAAACTGAGCAAGTGTGAATTCAGTGTGTGTGAGGTGGAATTTCTAGGGGTAATGCTTTGTACGGAAGGGTTGTGTATGGCTGAACGTAAGGTACAAGCGGTGCAAGAATGGCCTACCCCAAAGAATGTGAGAGACGTCCAATGTTTTTGGGGATTTACGAATTACTATCGCAGATTCATTCTACACTTTTCCCAAGTAGCAGTTCCGATCTCTAGATTGCTCAGAAAGGGAGTTCCTTTTGTATGGACCAGTGGGGCTACGGAGGCGTTTGCTTACTTGAAAAAGGCGTTCACTACTGCTCCGGTACTGAAACATCCACAGATTGAAGTTCCCTTTGTCGGAGAGGCAGGCGCTTCCGATGAAGCCATTGGTGCCATTCTCTCCCAGAGGGATAAACATACTGGACAGCTACATCCAGTGGCATACTTATCTAGAAAATTGAACCCAGCGGAAACAGACTATACTATTGCCGAAAAAGAGCTGTTGGCGATAAAAAAGGCCTTCCAAGAATGGAGACAGTATCTATGGGGGGCTCGTTATACAGTTACAGTGTATACCGACCACAGGAATCCTCGATACATGAAGACGGCTCGACATCTCTCGCAAAGGCAGATGAGATGGATGCTGTTTTTCACAGAATATGACTTTGTCATTACATTCAGACCAGGAACCGAAAACCGAAAGGTGGATTCTTTATCCCGGCAAGAATCCAAAGAAGACACAAAAAACAAGGCCACTGAGGCTATTATTGACCCCACAAAGGTGTTGTGTGCCATCAGGGTGGAAAACGACTTAGAGGAGGTGCACAAACACAAACCAGCAAATATCTGGGAGAAATGGGCAGATCAAGATGTCAATCGCAAGATAAAACAAGGGTTACTGTTTTACAAAGACAAGTTATACCTGCCTACTCCAGAACTTCAGAAAAAGGCGTACACATGGTGTCATGATTCCACCCTGGCAGGTCATCCAGGAGTCCTTAAAACGACTCAATTAGGACAACGTCACTTTTGGTGGAACAAGTTACTAGCAGATGCAAAAACTTGGGTGTCTCAATGTGAAGAATGTGCTAGAGCAAAAGGGGAAAACGCAAAAAGGAAAGGGAAGCTCATACCACTGCCTACTCCTCCTCAACCATGGTAGACTATCAGTTTGGATTTTATAACTGGATTACCTGTGGATCAAGGATATTCAGCCATATGAATGTGTCAGGGTCTAAATCCCTTTTGCTGTCTGAACCACACAGGAGCAGAATGACGCTAGGTCCCAATACCCTTCTCAGAACCAACCCTGCTAGGTCTTTTAGTATTCCATTGCAGGTAAGTTCTAAGGGGGGAAAAGGGGTTGGGGACAGAGAAGAGACTGCTCCAATATTCTGCCTGTTCAGCTACGTCTTCTTCTTCTTACTGGACTGCAACATTAACATGTAAAAAACCTTTATTTATTGTGCCTTTTAACTTACTGTTTTTTCTATGGTGTATAAATAACTTATCTTACCAGAATGTTTACTGAAGCTTACTTCTCTTCTACTTCTCATGTATTGTTTGCTAGGTTGTATGAGAAGTCTTCACTCAGATCTCTTTCCTTTTCGTTCTCAGGTACAATCTGCACTTGATCCTGCTATTCCTTAATGTAAGAAAGATAAGGTAAGTATTTATTTCTGTATTCCTAATTTATGTATTATTTGGGTTTCTCTTTCTTTCTATTAACTCACTGTTAAGAGACTGGAGTGGGCCTTGAACTGGGGTTTCTGTAGTAGGATGACTGGTTTTCTCTCTTTAATTAGTTTTTTAAACAATGCTTCAGAACTTAGGTTAAATGTTAAAAGGAAGCGTTCCTTTTATTCAGGCCTTTGATTTTAATGTTTGCTGGAAGCACTGCCATACGTGAGGAGAACATTACTGGAGTTCTTTAACACATGGCATGAGAAAGAAACATGCCGGGCCTTTGACCCTGACTTCACCTTTTAATTAATTCTCAGAAGAGTGAACAAGTTTCAGTCTAAGAAGACACTGCGTGTTGAAAGGTCACGCCTGCGTCTGACAGATTCTGGAACAGCTGAAAAAGACAGCTGATTCAAAAAGCTTTTTATTTAATCTTCTCAGCTAAGGAAAGCAATTACTGAAAAAAGTATTTCCAGTTTTCAAACGAAGGAAAATATATTCTGACTTGTTTCCTTTTTTCTCTTTAAATAGAAATTTACCTCTGACACAATAACCTTTTCTCACAGAATGTTTTATATTAGCTACAAGTTTAACACTAACCTGATTAGTGAGGGAATGTAGTTCCGACGAAGCTAACCCCGATTTTATCGCAACTACCCTAACTGACTTCCACGACGCTGGGAAAACAGGTGCTCTTCAAATTATTTCTTCAGTGAAGTGCACAGTGGAATGTTGAAGCACACTTCACCTGATGTCATGAAGCCTAAAAGACTAGACTGCTAACAGTGGTGTGCTGTCGCAGTATGTGCATGTTGGCAGCCATCTTGGAGTTCCATCGGTGCCAACAAGCACTCCAGCTTGAGGGATTATCTGACTTTTGGTAAGTTTGTAGGGGGAAAATGGTAGCCAGCATACAGTTAGAAGGAGGAAACCTCCCGTGAGTCCTGACAGTACCCCTCCCAACGGGGTTTCCTCCGGTCGTGGTTTGGCAGGGAATTTGGCATGAAAGGCTCTAATTAAACGGGGGGCATGGACATTAGTACTCTTTTCCCAGGAACGTTCATCAGGTCCATAACCTTGCCAATCAATGAGGTAGAAAATTTCATTGCGGATGAGTTTTGAATCCAAAATTCGTTTAACTTCGTACTCCGCCTCACCATTAACCATCAGAGGATCAGGAGGGAAACCCTACGCAACCCCGGTTGAATTGGTTTAAGGAGAGAAACATGAAATACTGGATGAATTTTGGTAGAACCAGGAAGAGATAGTTGATAAGTGACTGGATTTATGACCTTCTCAATTGGATAAGGACCCATAAAACGAGGCTGAAATTTACGGGGACCTTTGAGTCTGAGATTTTTTGTACTCAACCAGACTAAGTCTCCTACATGAAGCTCAGGTTCTTTTTTACGTTTTCGGTCAGCGAAGTGTTTGTAACGATCCTTCGCGATCGACAAATTCTGGGTTACTGAGTGATGAATTTTAGTTAACTGTCGGGCAATATCTTGAACAGCAGGAACATTAATATCATCAAAATTAGCATGAGAATTGGGATGTCTGCCTGAGTTTATAAAGAAAGGGGAGTGGCCAGTGGATACATTTAGAGCATTATTGTGAGCATACTCCGCAGTCCATAAGTGGTCAGGCCAGTCACCCTCCTCATCTAACAAATAAAGTCTGAGGTGTTGTTCTAGGTCTTGGTTAATGCGTTCAGTCTGACCATCAGTTTCTGGGTGAAAACTGGTGGAATAACGATGGTCAATATTAAGGCCTTTGATGTAAGCCTTCCAAAATCGTGATAGGAACTGAGAGCCCCTGTCTGAAACGAGGACCCTAGGAATCCCATGAAGGCGAATAACATGTTGATTGAAAAGTTGGGACAATTGTTTAGCAGTGGGTGTACCTTTGAAGGGTATATAATGTGCCATCTTACTAAAAGTGTCGACAACTACAAGAATGGTATCATACCCATGGGAAGAAGGTAGATCAACAATCAAATCTAAGGAGACTGTGTGCCAAGGATATGGGGGTTGGCATGGGTTGTAGGAGACCTTTAGGAGCTTGTCTGTCCGATTTTCCCCGTGCACAAATTTCACAGCCTAACACATATTGACGGACGTCTCGGCACATGTATGGCCACCAGAAACGACGTTTGAGTAATTCTTCGGTTTTCACAACACCTTTGTGGCCAGCCAGAGGGTTGTCGTGACATTCCTGCATTGCCTTCAGCTGAAGCTCCTTGGTGGGTAAATACAGGGTGGTACCTAAATAGGGAGGCCATTGCGAATGAAACGTTGTGGATCTTCTGTGGCCCAGTTCTCCATTTCAAGGTCGGTCATCAAATTTCGAACGTGATGTTCAAAAGGTTCTAAGGAGATAGTTCCAATGAATTTTCCATCAGGTATGATTTGCTGGTTTTCAATGACTGAAGTTTGATTTTCTGTGTCGAGTCTAGAGAGGACATCAGCCTTTCCATTCTTGGATCCGGGACGAAAAGTGATAACAAAATCAAAGTCCGCGAAGTAAAGAGACCAACGCAGCTGACGTGGTGTGAGAGTTCGAGCAGATCGCAAAAATTTTAGGTTGCGGTGGTCCGTAAACACCGTTACAGTGTGTTTTGCCCCCATTAAGTAATGCCTCCAATCTTTGAAGGCATCTTTGATTGCCAAGAGTTCTTTTTCTGTAATCGTATAGTTGCATTCCGCAGGGTTGAGTTTGCGGGACCGATATGCCACCGGGTGTAACTGTCCCGTGTCCTTGTGCCTCTGAGAAAGTATTCCCCCGATGGCTAGGTCCGATGCGTCTGTCTCCAAATAAAAAGGCTCAGAGGGATCTGCATGAAGCAGCACCGGTGCTGTGGTGAAACTGTCCTTCATCAACTGAAAAGCTTCTTCTGCTTCTTCTGACCATTGGAACGGAACTCCTTTCTTCAGAAGACGAGTCAGCGGAAGTATCTTATTGGAGAATCCATTAATGAATCGTCTGTAAAAATTAGAGAATCCGATAAAGCTTTGAACCTCTTTGATACTGGTAGGAGATTTCCAGTCTGTTATCGCCTTCACTTTTTGCTCATCCATTCGAACTCCTGCAGGTGATAACACAAAACCTAGGAATTCTACTGTATCTGTGTTGAAGAGGCATTTCTCCAATTTAACGTATAGAGAGTTCTCTCGTAGACGTTGTAAAACTGCTCTGACCTGGTTGTGATGTTCTTCAACCGTGTTGGAATAAATCAGGATGTCATCTATGTATACTATAGCGCATCGGTCAATGAATTCACTTAAAACATCATTGATAAAGTACTGGAAGGCCGCTGGTGCGTTACAGAGACCATATGGCATCACAAGATACTCATAAAGGCCAAATTTGGTCCTGAACGCAGTCTTCCACTCGTCGCCTTCCCGGAGTCTAATCAAGTGGTACGCTCCTCGTAGGTCTAGGCGAGTGTATATCTTTGCTTCCTTCACTTGATCAATTAGTACTGAAATGAGAGGCAATGGATAACGATTCTTCACAGTTATCCTGTTAATCGCTCTAAAGTCAATACAAGTCCTGAGATCTCCCCCTTTTTTCGGCACGAAAAAAAGTGGGGAAGAGACAGGGGACTGCGACGGTCGGATAAATCCGTTCTCCAGATTCTTAGCTAGGTATTCCTTCAAATGGATGTTTTCCTTCTCCGTTAATGCGTAAACTCTGCTGCATGGTAGATTAGCCCCTGGTTCTAGATCAATTTTGCAGTCATAGGGCCTGTGGGGGTAACGTCTCTGCCTTTTTCTCATCAAAGACGTCTGCAAAGTCTTGGTATTCATCTGGTATCATGGTAGTTTGGATCGCACATACCGAACCTCCACCTTCACACAATTGGGTGGCAGCGCAGATTACAGAAGAATGTGTCTGGTCGTCGAAACAATTTTTGGTGCAGTAGTCTGAATTTAATTGAATAGTTCGGGCTCCCCAATCAATTAACGGGTTGTGTTCCGTTAGCCATGGTAGACCTAGAATCAGTTGAAATTGGGGGCGTCTATTAAATTAAATTGCAAGGTCTCTTGGTGTCCTTCGACAGTAGTCATGTGTACCAATTCAGTATGACTGGTTATGGGCCCTGAAGTTAAATCCGTACCATCCACCGCTCTGACCTTCTCACTTTTCTCCTTCTTGATAGCTTGTAAACCGATCAGGCTAGCGAATTTGTGGTCGGAGAAATTACCTGTTGCCCCAGAATCTACCATGACGATGATTCCTGTCAAAACCACATCTCTAAACCTTAAGGTCACAGTCATAACCAAATGGGGAGAGGAGACTTGTAGTGTGTTTGCCAATTGGTGATTTGTTGGAGTCGTTTTTCCATTCGCATCCACAGGTCCAACTCCCTTACCTGTGGTGCCTCTAGTTTTCCTTCTCCTTAGCAGGCAACTTTGGTCTTTTTAAGCAATTCTTGACAAAATGTCCACTTCTTCCACAATATAGGCACAGTTTGTTCAGCCTTCTCTTTTCTTTTTCTTCTTTAGAGAGTGGACCTCTGACTACACCGATTTGCATGGGTTCAATTCCCGAAGAACTCTCTACTGTCCGTGTGGATTCTGTTTTGACACGGTCAAAACGAGGAACACTTGGTCTAAGCTCCTTCCGCCGTTCTCCTTTCCGCTCACTTTGCCGATAATCGATCTCTAAGGTTAAATCCACTAAGGCAGAGATGTCGGTGGGTCGATTAGGGATTTGAGATAGAGCGTCCTTCAATTCCTCTCGCAATCCTCTATAGAATACTGCTGCTCTTTTATCCTCGGGCCAGTTGGTCTCGACCACTAGTTTATTAAATTGGGCTAGGTAAGACACGAGTTCTCGGTTTCCTTGCTTTAATTCCAACAGTTCGTTGTCTGAAGCTTGAGATGCTGTTCTTCTATCAAAAATTCGGAGAAATTCCTTCTTGAAGTCATCTAAACTGTACAAAATTGGGTCATCCTTGGTTACTAGTGGCATGGACCATGAGGCGGCGTCCCCACTAAGGTAGGACAAGATAAACGCCACTCGGGATTGAGCATCGGGGAAGATCGTTGGACGGCACATAAAATGCAGAGAGCATTGGGTCAAAAAAATTTGCGCTTTCTGCGGGTCTCCATTAAATCGCTCTGGAGGGGCAAGAGGAATTACTGGGGATAATGAGTGGATTACTTGTGTGGGGGCAAAGGATGAAGTGCTGATGTTAGGACTCTGGGTTTCAAAGGATGCGGTGCTTGGCCTAGATCCCAAAGCTGGTGTTCCCGTTTTAAAGGTTATTATCTCCTGTCTTAGTATTTTATTTTCCTCTCTGACTGCCTCCAAGTCCCTTTGTATATTACTCAAAATCTCGCCCAAATTTTTTAAATCAAGTCCTTCTGCCATTCTGCTCAGGTGCTTGTACCAACGTGGGCACTTCACTCTGTCAGGGTCTAAATCCCTTTTGCTGTCTGAACCACACAGGAGCAGAATGACGCTAGGTCCCAATACCCTTCTCAGAACCAACCCTGCTAGGTCTTTTAGTATTCCATTGCAGGTAAGTTCTAAGGGGGAAAAGGGGTTGGGGACAGAGAAGAGACTGCTCCAATATTCTGCCTGTTCAGCTACGTCTTCTTCTTCTTACTGGACTGCAACATTAACATGTAAAAAACCTTTATTTATTGTGCCTTTTAACTTACTGTTTTTTCTATGGTGTATAAATAACTTATCTTACCAGAATGTTTACTGAAGCTTACTTCTCTTCTACTTCTCATGTATTGTTTGCTAGGTTGTATGAGAAGTCTTCACTCAGATCTCTTTCCTTTTCGTTCTCAGGTACAATCTGCACTTGATCCTGCTATTCCTTAATGTAAGAAAGATAAGGTAAGTATTTATTTCTGTATTCCTAATTTATGTATTATTTGGGTTTCTCTTTCTTTCTATTAACTCACTGTTAAGAGACTGGAGTGGGCCTTGAACTGGGGTTTCTGTAGTAGGATGACTGGTTTTCTCTCTTTAATTAGTTTTTTAAACAATGCTTCAGAACTTAGGTTAAATGTTAAAAGGAAGCGTTCCTTTTATTCAGGCCTTTGATTTTAATGTTTGCTGGAAGCACTGCCATACGTGAGGAGAACATTACTGGAGTTCTTTAACACATGGCATGAGAAAGAAACATGCCGGGCCTTTGACCCTGACTTCACCTTTTAATTAATTCTCAGAAGAGTGAACAAGTTTCAGTCTAAGAAGACACTGCGTGTTGAAAGGTCACGCCTGCGTCTGACAGATTCTGGAACAGCTGAAAAAGACAGCTGATTCAAAAAGCTTTTTATTTAATCTTCTCAGCTAAGGAAAGCAATTACTGAAAAAAGTATTTCCAGTTTTCAAACGAAGGAAAATATATTCTGACTTGTTTCCTTTTTTCTCTTTAAATAGAAATTTACCTCTGACACAATAACCTTTTCTCACAGAATGTTTTATATTAGCTACAAGTTTAACACTAACCTGATTAGTGAGGGAATGTAGTTCCGACGAAGCTAACCCCGATTTTATCGCAACTACCCTAACTGACTTCCACGACGCTGGGAAAACAGGTGCTCTTCAAATTATTTCTTCAGTGAAGTGCACAGTGGAATGTTGAAGCACACTTCACCTGATGTCATGAAGCCTAAAAGACTAGACTGCTAACAGTGGTGTGCTGTCGCAGTATGTGCATGTTGGCAGCCATCTTGGAGTTCCATCGGTGCCAACAAGCACTCCAGCTTGAGGGATTATCTGACTTTTGGTAAGTTTGTAGGGGGAAAATGGTAGCCAGCATACAGTTAGAAGGAGGAAACCTCCCGTGAGTCCTGACAGAATGAATGAATGAATGAATGAAACAGCACTTCTATAGCGCATGGCTGTTAGTGGTAATAGACAGCCTCACTAAAATGGGACACTTTATTCCTTGCGAAAACCTACCTACAGCGGGTCAAACCGCTCAATTACTGTTGAATAATGTCATTCGTATTCATGGTTTGCCAAAAGTGATAGTGTCCGACAGAGGGCTCCAGTTTATAGCAAGGTTTTGGAAAATGTGGTGTAAGGCATTACAAATTGACTCTGCATTATCCACATGCTTCCATCCACAAACTGATGGCCAAACAGAAAGGCTAAACCAAACTCTGAAGAAATATCTAAGATGCTATGCCAAAGAAGCTCAAGACTCGTGGGTATCATTATTGTGGATGGCGGAACTGGCTTACAACAATGCTGTGCACAGTTCGACAGGAGTGACCACTTTTTTGGCTAACTTTGTTTACAATGCGAGGACACTGCCCATAAACATACCTGAGGAGATTGTGAATCAGCCCACCGTTATGGAACACATTAAAAAACTCCAAGCTCTTCATAAAAAAAACGAGAGGGCATTTGATACAGGCCAAACAGGACTACAAGAAGTGGGAAGACCGCCACAGAAAAGTTGGCCCTCAGTATCTAGTAGAAGAATTTGTATGGTTATCCACAAAGAACATTCAGTTTAAGTTACGCAGTGTGTTCCACCCTAAATTCATTGGTCCATACACGATACTGAAGCAGATTAACCCGGTGGCCTACAGATTGAAGTTACCAAGCAACCTCAGAATACATCCGGTGTTTCATTGCAGTCTTTTGAAGCCAGCTGCTGGGACCCGGCATCGCGCTCCACCTCCTGTGTCTTGTAATGGGGGTTTGAAATACGAAGTCAGGAGCATTTTGAATTCCAAGTATCGGAGGGGCAAGCTGTGGTATCTTATCTCTTGGAAAGGCTACACTGCTGAGGACGACTTCTGGGAACCCAGCACAAATGTGCATGCTACTGCTGCTGTGTGTTCGTTTCATAGGAGGTACCCTTTCAAACCCGGATCTAGGAGGCTCTTGGCAGGAGGGCCTACTGTCAGGAATCGGGCCCGTTAGTGCCTTCCTGGTGAATTGTTGGCTGGGACTACATCTCCCAGAATGCTGATGGAAGGGGAGGAGCAGCTATTTATCGCCCGACGCACGCTGGCTAGCGTGCGTAATTCTTGTTGTGGAGAACTTCTCTCGGCTGAGAGAGTTCTGGTCATGAGGAAGAAGACCCTGCTTAGTTCGTTTGGGCTTCGGATTCAATCAATCAATCAATTAAAACTTTATTCGGCCACGTTCTGGCCATAAAAGTACATTTTACATAAAAACACTTACATAGTAGATTAAAATACACAAAGTTAAAATTAATTCAGAATACAAGGCATATTCTAGCGACCCGGGTCATAATTGTTAACCCACCATATTATTTCTTTTACGAATTGCCCCTGATAAAAAACGTGCAACCCCGTAACAAACAAAGGGGGAAGAAAGCATTTGTAGATAGGTCAATGCTGGCCTAACTTGTGCAAAATGGCAATCTTTTAAAAGTGGTAGAATATATTTAGCTCGAAGTTCGGTATAAAAACCACAAAAGAACATAAAGTGCAATAGGTCTTGTTCAGAGAAGTTATCACATGCATATGGTTACAAGGAACCTAACTTTGAAAAGCCTTTGGGTACAGTTAGGAGCCAGTGGATACAATTAAATCTAAATCTAGATAAAATAAAGCGATGATGCAGGTTATTAACAAAAGACCAAAACGGTTGGCTTAAAATACCAGGACTTAAAATCATAAAATATCTGCAAGAGGGTTTCATAAGTTCCTTTGCTTCTCTATCTAACTGCCTCCTTAGAAGAAATTGAGTTTTTAAATTTTTCACAGATTCGGGTTGCAGCTTTCTGGGTTTATTAAATAGCTCCGGTTGCCCAAGAGCTGAAAGCTGCTGTGAGATATAAATTAACCAAGGAATTTCTGCAGCACCATCCAAACTCAAACAGTCCTCTAAAATAATCTGGTTTAAATTTGGTTTTTCTCTGGACCAAATTTTTAGCCACCATATCAGGGGTGCTACAGCAATGTTATCGGTCAAGTAGCTCTGCCTTAGTTCCTCATGTATAATAAAAGCTGGAGTGTTGGGGGGAGCAGCTAGGAGTTTTCGTAAATGTTTATTTTCTACCCCCTGAAGTTCATTACAATCCTTGTAACCCCAAACCACACTACCATACACTGTCATAGCAACACATTTCTCATTATATATTTTTAGCAGTGGTTGTATGGGTTTGCTCCCTAGTCTTCTAGCGAAATCCAGTGAGGCTCCAGCTGCTCTTGCCAAGGTGTTTTTCTTTAAAGCACGCTGTGCTACCCAGGTACCCCTGTCATCAAATAATACACCCAAATATGGATAAGTGGGCACATTGGTTAGCACTCCTCCTTTACAGGGAAGGGATTTATTCACCTTTTTGGGGTAACCAATTGACATTATGTGTGATTTATTAAAATTGACCGCAAGATCCAGGGCTACCATAAAATCAATAAAAGTATTAACTAAAGATTTCAACGCATTTGGGGTCCTGGCAATTAAAACTGCGTCATCCGCATATAAAAGTGCTGGAATAGATTTAGAACCTACTCTAGGAATGTCTAGAGAAGAATTAGACAGCACTGCCCCCAAATTATTTATGTACAGTGTGAATAAAACCGGGGCAAGAATGCACCCCTGCCTTACTCCTCTCTTTACCTTCCAGGCATTAGATAAGGAGCCATCTTCATTATACCTTACAGAGGCAGTTAAATTAAGGTGGGACCAGTGCAAGAAACTTACTAAATTCGTGTCCATCCCTGTTTCTATTAATAAGTACCATAGCTTGGACCTATTTACCCTATCGAAAGCGGACGTTAAGTCCATAAAAGCCAATGACATACGTCCTTTTTTGGCTAGGGTATATTTACTGGTAATCATTAGTAAATTCATACATTGTTCCACTGTACCTCTGCCTTTGCGAAAACCAAATTGTAACTCTGACAACACTTCCCTTTCTTCGAACCAGTTTGCTAGGCGATCTAAAATTACTTTTCCCATTATTTTTGCTGCGGAGTCCAACAAAGAAATTGGACGATAACATCCCGGGTCTTCCCTAGCGCCTTTCTTAAAAATTGGCAATATCACCGCCGTTGACCATGAGTGTGGTTGACCTACCCTTATGGCTGCATTGAACACTCTGGTTAAAATTTTCGCCCATACACCCGTGTCTGACTTATAGAGGTCCACCGGTATCCCATCGGGACCGGGAGCTTTCCTGGCGGACATACCCTCAATCGCTTTCTGAACCTCTTTTACATCCAAAAACAGATCTAGTGGTAAAGGACTCGGTACCCAAGTAGGGCCTATATGTTCCATAACAACCTCTGAATAAATGTGTTCAAAGTGGCTAACCCACCGGTCGGCTGGAATTACACACTCTACTTTTGTTGTGTTATTATCTTTGAAAAAGGGGCTGTTTACCACTTTCCAAAATTTTGCACTATCGGCTTGTGTGCTCGCCTGTGTTAGATCGTCCCATGCCTGTTCCCTTAAAGCACCCTTCCTTAATTTTAAAGCTGAATCATATGCTTTCCTACAGGTTTTAATCAGTTCAGGATCTCTAGGTGCGCTTTTTAAAGCAACCATAAGGGCTTTGTGGGTTTTGGAGCAATCAGCATTAAACCACTTTGCCTCATTAGTTCCTACCTTGGTCTTTTTACTAATTAACTTTTTACCAATTAGCTTACTTAATTTATCATAAGCCTCTAGTACTTCATTTGGCTCGCTGGATGTGTTTAGGCAACGCTCAATTTCCTCTTTGCCCTCAATATATAACTCAGTTAAAAAGAGATCCGGGACAATTTTCTCCCATCTTATTTTCCGATCCTGGGCCGTAGGCCGAAAATTCCCATTTGCCAAGGCTTTTGGCTCCGCTCCCCGAAGGACCAAAAAACCATTAGTTTCCACAATAATGGGATTGTGGTCGCTAAAACCAGTTTGAACCACCCTGACCTCCCGCATATATCGATATAAGGGGGCTGAAATTACAACATAATCTATGGTGGAACTGCGTCCTCTACCAAAAAAAGATGGTATCACCTCTGTTTCTTCCCCAGGCTCTAGACAGTACAAATTATTATTTGCTAGTAAGCTGTCAAGTCGGGTGCCTTGGATAGAATGTTCAAAATGGGCCACAGGTGGTAAATTTTCATGAGTCTCCCCATCTATCACACATCGATGTATATTTACATCGATGTATATTAAAATCCCCCATTATAACTAATTCGTAGGGAGTATGTCTCTCCTGAGCGAGTTCCTCTAAAAAGACATCAAGACCAATCAGGTGTTCACTCTCGAAATCCCTACAAAATGAGTTATAAAAATTTACGATCACCAAAGTTACCCCACTTGGAAAAGTCAGTTCTACTGCTAAAAGATGTGGCGATGAGCTTGGAAGACCCTTGATAGTGCATGATAGTTTAAGAGAAATTAGGGTGAGCAAACCACCCTTCGCTCTTCCTGCAATTGACGGGGATGCAGATTTAAAGAAAGGGACAAAGCCATCCATTAAAAAAGAGTCAGAAGTATCCCAGGTCTCTTGGAGTGCAATGATATGGGCCACCATTATTACCGCTAACCACTGATCATCAGCTTTTTTGCCTTCAGTCCAGCAATATTCCATGTCATAAAGGTGCATACCAGGGGATCTGTCACTTTGTCATATGGTAATTCGGACAGACCAATCGATTGTACTCTTACTGGATGACTTATACTAACAGTGGTCACTGAAGGAATTGGCTGTCAATCCACACTATCCAGATCCCTTAATGGTGTGAATCTATTTGTGAGGGGAATTAATGTGTTCCTGGCAGAGCTGACTACTTGTGTTTGCGATACCCTCCCTTGGGGCTGAGTGTATCTGTTGCCCTCCAACCTGGGGTGTAATGGCCCTTCTGGATAAAAAAAGGAAAGTGGGAAAACATGTATTCCCGGGGACGCAGCGGCTCTCATCTGGCCTTGTAGCATGGCTCTTGCATGAGCAGGGTGAGTTACATTAACCACAATGCAATCCCCACACCTATCTTTCCTTGTAATTTTCCCTACCCAACCCACTCTTCTGGCCATGATAATGTGGGGGGCAAAGGTACGACCGTATAATTGTGTTTTCCCCAACCAGTGTGTTACCTTATGTATTAGGTCCCTTGTTGTGTCTTTGGTATTCTCCAATAGGGGTGGAACTCCTACTAGGACAGTCACGAGCGGGGCTGACTCGGGGGGCAAGTGTAGAACTTCAGATCTCGGACTCACCGGGCTATTGAGCTTAACCGCTCTCGGCCCGCTGGGTTCGTTTCCATGCGTCTGTCCTATCTCCTCAGGTGCCACCCCGAGAGGATTACATGGAACTGGGGGTGTGTGTATGGCACTTCCTTGGACTATACCATTTTTTGAAGGACCAGTCATTCCTTGTGGGCCTATACAACTTAAGTTCTGCATACTATCCCTAGAAGTCTGATGTAACACCGCATGTACCCTTGATTTACTATTGTTAATTATCAACCCAGTATTTTGTGGTTGACTGTTGCAGTCATTCTCCTTAGCTTGCCCACTTTGTGCTAAGCCCATACAAACCAGGGGACTAGTGGTAAGACGTTCATTAGCCTGAAGAAGAAGTGATTCTAGTTTATCCAACCTAACAAAAATAGGGCTAAGGTGCAGTTTTATAAGTTCTTCAACTTTTAGAGAAAGGCTATTAACAATTTGTCCCAAACCCACATTAATTTGATCTTCGATAGATAACACACTTTGCTTTTTCGGCTGGGGAGCAATTTTCCTGCCTCCACCTCTTTTCTTTTTTACAGGAGGCTCAAATGAAGAGGGGCCCTCATCTTGATTGCCTTCAACCTCTTCAATCAAAAGGAAATCAACCAATGGTGATGGCACAGGCTCACTTTGCACAGTATGAGGTGAGGTGTTAGATGGTAACGGGCTTAAGGGCCGACTAGTCAGTTCCAGCGAAAGTCTACGCTCCGTTAGGGCAATTTCATTGGACAAAACTGTTATATCCCTCTTTAGATGTGTTACAGCCTTAAGCTGTAGTTCTATGCCCTGTGTTCCATGTTGGTGACATCCTGTAGAATGTTCAGGTGTTGCCTAGGTGCTTTATTGTCAGATGGTACTAGGATTTGAAAAGGACTTGGAAGCGGTTGGAAACTGGTGATGGTCTGCCTCGATGTTTGTGCTGTGTAGTGATTCCACATTAAAACTGGAATAAACATTGCTTCGTCTCCCAGCGTCATCTCTACAATTTGTGGCGACGATCCTGCTACACAGCCACCCTCAGAACCCTGCGTGCATCAACACAAGCTGAAGTTAACCTGCGGTAAGACTGTTCTATTTTACGTACAGCCCCGCATCGTTATCCTGCGTTCAAGCATCGAGCGAACGATCTCACCCCCTAAGCACACAGGCACAATATCACCCTCCGATTGCATCAAAGACTGGTTAATGCTCACCGATCACCGTTTTACTGCCTCTCCGTGTCTGTGAAGGCTGTCTCCACTCTCTCGCTGCACGCCGCCTGTCTCCCTGCTGCTTCCTGCCAGCGCAAGTGCTCTGCCTGTTCTCCCGCTCCGCCCTCCCGGCTCTCTAAGACACAACGCTTAGGCCTCACGCTGCGCACTGTGTTCATGCGCAAGAGTAGGCCTCACTCTGCCTGACCTGCCTGACCTCCGCGCAAATCAGCATTGGTTGCTTGGCAACGCCGCAAGCGCACGTCACAGAGGATCTAATAGACAGAGTTCCTTTTTCGCACGTTGCAAGCAGAGTCCCTGCGCAAAAGTAGGGCTCATTTTGCCTGACCTGCCTGACTTCGACGCTCTTCGCAAGGCCGTATTCATGCTCAGTGACCCAGAATAGTGCCTGGCTACCCAAGAAAACCACAAGGGGAGTCAGGATTCTCTCGTCTGAGTGCCTTAAAAAAGAAATTAATTTTTTTTGAAAAAAAAACGAAGACATTTTTTTTTTTTCTTTAAAAAAAGTGCTTTATTTCGTTTGGTGTCAAGCACAAGTACTCTATTATAAATCCAGTCAAGTACTCTGACATTTCCCTTTGCTCCTCTGGTCTTCACGGTGTTTCACACACCTGTTTGCCGCGGATTACTAAACGGTGATTCGCACACCAATTATTAGGTGCGGATGAATTTACGGTGATTCGCACACCACTTCACACATGTTTGCTGTGGATTACCAAACGGTGATTCGCACACCACTTCATTTTTACTAGGTGCGGATGAATTTACGGTGATTCGCACACTATTTTACTCCTGTTTGCTGTGGATTACCAAACGGTGATTCGCACACCATTTTTTTTTCTCGTATCTTTATCTCAAATTACGTCTTTTGTGTTCCTATTCTCTCACTCCTACTTTCTTCTCCAGGTCTCTGTTTTCTTCATCAAGCTCTTCATATTCCATTCTTCACTTGTTTTGTTATTTCTTTCATTCTCCCTTTTTCTTCTGCGATGCAGTCTGTGACTCCTCCTCCTTCTTTTCTCGAATCCCCAGGTGAACCTCCTGTTCGGTGGGAGATTTGGTTTGATGCTTTTCAAACCTATCTTGGTGCCATTGGTGCGTCAAGATTTAGCAACGATCGCAAAAAATTCCTTCTACTCCATTCCTTGGGTTTCGAGGGTAGATCGATCTTTAAGCACCTTCCGGAAATCAATCATCCTCCAGAAGATGTTGTTGACGTCTACCAAGACACCATCATCAAACTCAAAACTAGGTTTGATAAACAACACAGCTTAATGGTTCTACGCCACAAGTTCTTAAAGAGACAACAATGTGAAAGTGAGGATGTAGATTCCTACATTTCTGCATTACGTATGCTAGCTGCCGTCTGTCAATTTGATGTGTTTACAGACCAGTTGATCAGGGATCAGTTTGTGTGCCACTGCAGAGACAAACAGATTCAGCAAAAATTGTTGTCCTTAGCTAATCCTTCTTTGGAAGATTCCATTAAAATTGCTAAGAGCATAGAAACTTCTCAGGTTTCACTGAAGGAGCTAGAAGTTAAACCTGTTGACTCCGTCAATAGTGTGGCTGAAAACAATAAGAACAGGTATTCTACATATCAACAAAATTCTTCAAGATACAGTTCTTCAAAGAACGCGAATGCGGTCAAAGGGGGTTCAACCTTCAAACAAGAGTTCCAGAACTTCAAGCATATGTGTTACAGATGTGGGAATCCACCTCATCAAAAAGGGGGAAAGTGTCCCGGGGCCAATGCCATCTGTAATTACTGTAAAAAAACAGGACATTTTGAAAAAGTTTGCTTGAAAAAGAAAAATCGGAGAAGAACTGTAGCATGTGTCTTAGAATCAGATCAAGAGTCCGATTCTGATGTAGTCTCTGTAATTGTTGATTCTCATGACTTTATCTCCAATGTACATGAATCCCATGAGTAGGTTGATCCCATTGTCGAAATTTGTGTAGGAGGTAAACCACTCAATCTTCTCGTTGATTCTGGGGCTAGGATTACCATGATTACACAGAAATTGTTCAATGAGACTTGGGGAGATAGATCTCTCCAGCCTCCTGATCGCTCTCCTGCCTCGTATGAGGGACGTAAAATTGACCTCCTTGGGTTCATCGAGGACAAACTTATTTTCAAGGGAAGGAAAATTTGGGGAAAAATATATGTTGCGGTCAAGGGGTTGAATATTGTGGGGTGGTATCATCAAGGTCTATTCAAAATGATCCTCAGACCAGGTCCGTCAGAACAAGTTCTGGTAGTTTCAGACGAACATGATTTAAGAGGATGGAATGAACGTTTTCCATCTGTTTTCTCAGGGAACATCGGAACCATTCTAGGATTCAGACATAAAATTGTCGTAAAGGATGGAGCGGTTCCAATAAAACATAAGTTGAGGGGGGTACCTTTCAGTGTGAGAGATGATCTTGAATCTGAACTCAAGTCCCTGTGCGACCAAGGGATCATCGAACCAACAGAGTCTTCTCTTTGGCTATCACCCTTGGTCGTCGCGCGCAAGAAATGTGGTAAATTGCGCGTCTGTGTGGACTTGAGGTCTCTCAATAGAGAGATCTGGGTCGACTCTCATCCCTTGCCCAAAATTGATGACCTTTTTGCATGTGTCAGGGGGTCGCGCTATTTCTCCAAACTGGATCTAGCCAGTGCATATCATCAGGTAGAGCTAGATCCAGAATCACGACCTCTCACGGCATTTGTCTCACCATTGGGTACCTTCCAATACAAACGGATGCCGTTCGGGCTGGCCTCTGCGGCGTCCGTTTTCCAACGTGTCATGCAAAACATGTTGGGAGGTATCGAAGGGGTCCTGGTCTTTCAGGATGATGTGTTAATACACTCTAAAGATGTGCCTTCGCACGAAAATATACTCAAAAAGGTTCTTGAAATCTTCAAGAAGCGTGGGGTTGTTGTCAAATCAGATAAGTGTAAATTCCTTTGTGAGGAGATTGAATACTTGGGTCACCTTATTTCGGGAGAAGGGATCAGGCCTAGACAAGGATTGTTAGATGCCATCACTCATGCTCCTGCCCCACTCGATAAGACAGGAGTCAAGTCTTTGCTTGGACTTCTGGAGTACTATTCAAAGTTCATTCCCAACGATGCCACTCTTGTACGCCCCATCAGTTCTCTCCTCAGAAGGGGAGAAAGTTTTGTGTGGGGAAATGAATGCGCCTCCGCTTTGAGCTCCGTTAAGGATTGTTTAAAAAATAGTTCTGCTCTAAAGCCTTATGACCCCAGTTTGCCATCTTGCATAACGGTGGATGCGAGTCAAGTCGGGTTAGGGGCAGTTCTGACCCAAGATGAGAACACTACTGAGTATACGGTTGCTTTTGCTTCCAGGGTTCTAAGGAATAGTGAACTACAATACTCAGTTATAGAGAAGGAACTTTTATCCTGTTTGTGGGCCATTGAAAAGTTTCGTCCCTATGTTTGGGGAAGGCGTTTTCTTTTGAGAACCGATCATAAGCCTTTGGTTAATATACTTGGTGCAGGCACTGGGAAATGCTGTTCTCCTAGAATCCTTCGCATGGTGTCACGGCTTATGCAGTACCAGTTCGATGTTGTCCATGTCTCTGGTGGCAGGAACGTCAGGGCCGACTTCTTGTCTTGTTTTCCCATAGCCGATGGAAAAAGGGACGGAGATTTGGCTGACCGTGGGGAGGAGGATTCCGACGATTGTCTGATAGCCTCAATTGATTTACTAGAGCATGGTGTTGGCACAGAAGACGAGTGGTTGAAGGCTCTTGCTGACGATGACGTTCTGCAACAAGTTTGTGAGTTTGTTAGAACTGGATGGCCCAGAGAGCGGGTCCTTCCTCAAAACTTACAGCCGTTTTGGAAAGTTGAATCAGAAATCTCCTTGGAGGGTGGAATTTTGCTTCGTGCTGACAAACTCATTCCTCCACTAAGTCTTAGGAGAGGTATTATCACTGGTGCCCACGAGGGTCATTTAGGGTCCACACTCACTAAGAGACGTATCCGGGAATGTTTCTGGTGGCCCTCTATGGACGGGGAGATCAATGAAGTTGTAGATTTGTGCCGCATTTGCCGGTCGGCGGATAAAGGATTGAAAGTAGTTACTCCCCCGCTTATTCCCATCGAATGTCCCGCTGGACCTTGGTCCAAAGTGGGTTTGGACATCATGGGACCTCTTGATATATTATCAGGAGGGTGTCGTTTTGTGCTGGTTCTGATTGACTATGCCTCAAAGTGGCCAGAAATAAAACTTGTCAGGGAGACATCCACTAGTGTCATCTTATCCTTTCTCAAGAATGTTTTCATGAGGGAGGGGTTCCCGGAGACCATTGTAACAGATAATGGTACCCAATTCACTAGTCTAGAGTTTGGTAATTTTCTACAATCATGTAATGTCAAACATGTAAGGAGTTCACTTTACCATCCCCAATCCAATGGGCTTGTGGAGCGCATGAATAGGGTGGTGGGGGATTGCATTAGGTGGGCCAAAGCAGGAAATTGCGACATTCTTGATTCACTGGAAAGCATGTTATGGTTCTATAGGACAACTCCCCACTCTACTACAAAAGTTTCTCCTTTTGAGCTCCTAAGAGGTAGAAAAGCGAATACTAACTTCAAACCTGCCTGGATGAACAGGTGGATTAAAGGGGTGCCTGATATCGATTCTCTTATGGATTTGGTAAGGGAAAATGTTTCTTGTTCACAACTCAAACAAAAAGCATGGTTTGACAAAAAGAAAAGTGCTAAGTTGGTTCCCGTTGGAGTTGGGGACATGGTACGCATTAAATCTCCTTTTCACGTCAAGAAGGGTGAGAGCACGTTTGGTCCACCCGTTTCTGTCACTAAGGTGGGAAGGAATGCTATTCAAGTTGAAGGGGGAAAGTGGTGGAATGTATGTAAAGTTGTAAAAATTAAAAATGTCACTTCGTCGTTTTCTCCCGATACAGAGTTTAGTGGACCTTCAGAGGTTCCACTTAGGAGAAGTGCAAGAACAAGGGTTATTCCCAAAAGGTACCGGAGGTGAAATGTCATGGTACAATTTGTGTCATGTCTTACTACCAGGCTTGGGTTATTTATCCTCTTCAGTAGGATGTGTACTAATGTTTTTTTATGTTCTCTGTTTTCTTTTTATTTTTTGTTTTTGTTCTTTTTAAAGGAGAAAGGAGGGTATGTTGTATCCCTCTTTAGATGTGTTACAGCCTTAAGCTGTAGTTCTATGCCCTGTGTTCCATGTTGGTGACATCCTGTAGAATGTTCAGGTGTTGCCTAGGTGCTTTATTGTCAGATGGTACTAGGATTTGAAAAGGGCTTGGAAGCGGTTGGAAACTGGTGATGGTCTGCCTCGATGTTTGTGCTGTGTAGTGATTCCACATTAAAACTGGAATAAACATTGCTTCGTCTCCCAGCGTCATCTCTACAAAAACATTTGCAGCTCTGGACAGAAATGAGTCTAGAGTAGTCACCGCTACCCCCCCTCCAGAGCCTTTCATAGGTTGCTTCCTCTTAGACATACTTCCCCTAGTAAGGAACAGGGCAGGTCGTTTAAAACTATTTGCACTAGGTGCCAAAATAAAAAAAACAAAAAAAACAACTAATATAATAAGGCTGTAATCTAATAATCAACAATTCGTAGCAGCCAATGTTAAAAGAGGCCAATTAGTACTCAGTAACACCCAAAAGTTCAGCGCACAGAACAGTCAGTCTGGCTGGGTTACTTAACGGACCATGTAAAACTTGTATCCCTCAGAGGCTGTACATCAGCCCCACAGTCAAGAACTCACTTATTTTGTGTCTGTTGCAGGAATCCATGGAGGGAGTTCAGTGGCCAGTGTTCATCACTGCGGCCCGTATATCAAGAGAAAGAGGGGTAGCCCAGCCCTGCCTCTTCCTGGCAATGACGGGCAAGGACGGGCCCGGGCGCATCCCGCGCTGCGGGAGCCCACTTTGATATTTAACCAGGCGCCTCCTGGCACTGCTGCTGACGCTGGGTGTGCGCTATGGCTGGCGCGCGATGTACCCTGGGGCGGTTAGTCCTGGCCCCCTCCGGACCCAACTATGCCTCCTGGTGCTGTTGTAACGGGCCTCCGGCTGAAGCTGATGAAATCTCGCTCTCCTTTGGAGACTTGCACCTTTCACCTTTTACACCCAACTGCTGAATGCAACTCCAGACGCTGCTTGCTCCGCTCCGACTGCTGAGGGAAGTTCAACTCACAAACACCATCTCCATGAAACCAGAGGATTGGAGCCATTTCAATTAAGAAGCCTGGGTTTAAACGCCATCTCAGACTCTCTGTACTAACGCAGCTCTGTCTTCTAAATCTCCAGCGGCTGCTCCGTGAAAGTAGCAAGCGCCCAGAGCCCAAAGCTGAAACAGGAGCGGGCGCATGTAGAGCCGTCACAGCCACGGTACAGTGCGCTTTTTTCCCCCAAAACCACACAAAGAGCAGCGGCAGCCGCAGTCCCCCTCGCTCAGTCTCAGAGAACCTTGCACAGCCACAGATTCACACCAACGGTCGGCAGCTTCCAAAACGTGGGGCGGGGCAACTCAAAACTGCCGTGTTCATTAACAGGCTATTTATTTAAATGTTATGTGTTAGAGAAAATTACTGACATCCTCAGACAGCTCACTTGACAAAAACCTCCAACTCAGGATATCATTTTCGTTCGCTCGATCCCACCAAGCGATTATTTCCTGTTTTAGGTGTCCCTTATCGGAGGTCGGCGGTTTTGGAGAACACCGCCTTGCCGTTCTCTGAAGGAGTGCAGATTTGGGCTTCTGGATATTCTGACTGCTAATCTGGCCGCAGTCATTGAGCATCGAGAGGCGAAGCGTTTTTCCGCTGAAAACGCTGTTTTGGGGACTCGTGTGCTGCCTATACCAGTCCTTGGTGAGTGGAGCGTTCTGAGGGCAGACGCGGGGGCAGTGGTGAAGTTGAACCACGCATTCCCCATTTTCATGAGGTAGGAAACAATTGCCTCAACGTTCATTTCTTTTCCAGACATTTATCTTTGCACCATTTTTTGATTTCCAATTACTTCCAGGTGGGAAGTAAAACATTTATCGGCGCTAGTCTGAAACAACTGTATATTTTTGGATTGGCATCATTCTGCTGTGGGAAAATAGCTTATGAGGAGTTCCTTTTTGTTAATAGAAAACAAGACACAGTTGTTGCTTATTTTTCTCCTTATCTGGGAATTGGCGTTTGAGACTTTGAAAGCAACCTTGGATTAAGACTTTGATTATTTTTTGTTTATTTTTTGAGTTGGACGTCTTCTCTTCTTCGCTACAGTTGTATATAGGAACAGGTATGTCTCTGGGTCACATGATGTATTGAAGTTTCAAATGTATTGGAAGAATGTTCCTGTGTAATCATTTGTTTTGTGCCTTGTAGATTTATTCAAACCTGACGGAAGATTAGCTTTCCTGGTTGATGGAAGAGTGGTTGTATCTTTCGTCATTTTGCCAAAGGTAGAGTGGATCTATATAGTGAGATCATATGAGAGTAGTCATTGTGTTTCCATAAATTCATGGTGTTGTTCTTTGTCTTTTAGGTTCCCTTTCCCCGCTGTTCCTTACCTACCCTTCCCTCGCTTGATCGCCCTAATACTCTGTAATACTGAATTCGGAGTTGGGGATGTCGAGAGATGGACCCCTTATTGCATCGCCTGGATTCTGAGGAGTTATTATCTCACTTTGTATGAGATTCTGACAGACAGAGCATGAAGACCTCCCAGGCCAGAAGTGGCCTCACCAGGGTCAGTCCTGGGGTGCTCTGACCTCAGAGCTGGCAATCCCTGACCCACTGGTCCTTTCCCTGGGGACTGCATCCCCCTCTCACCCCTCTCTGTGGACTCATGCACCCTCCCCACTGGAGCGGTGCAGCCAGACACCAGAGTTGGTGGAATGCTAGTTACAGCAGTATCCCCCAGGTCAACTGACACCTTGGGATCCCCCCCAGGGGATGGCCTCCCGGTAAAGACTAGGCCCCTCCCTGGTGCTCACTCATGGAACCAACCAGGCCTTGGGACTGGGTTTCAGGCACCTCAGGACACTGTCCACGCCCACTCCTACTCCTTTGAGACAGGACATGGGACCCTACACCCCTCCCACTACTCTGGCACCTATCAGGGCTACCATCACCCTCCCCTACCTCACTTGGTTGGGGAAAACCTGAGCCACCTCCTTTAGGATCAACCCCAGATGACTCCTCAGACCCTCTGAAATCTACCAAAAGGTCCGCCTCCAGTGTGAGCTCCCTGGGGTCAGAGAACTCACACTCCACCAGGCGTTGGCATAGCTCTGGAAAACAGGGACTTAAAATATGCTCTCCACGAATTGAATCATACAACCCCACACAGGTTTTAACCAAGCTATCCTTTGCCTTACCATCCAGTGCCTCACACACGTACCCCACACCACTCTCCTGAAATTGGCAAGACAGTGTCTGACTGTCTCTGTCACTCAACCCACACTCTTCTGTGCGGTCTCCACACTCACACACCAGGACTTCTACCATGGGGGAACCCTTCTCCCTGCACCTCTCATCTAGAGTCAGTAGAGTGTCCGGCCCACCACCAGGACTATGAACCCCTGTGCCAGTTCCCCAGTCCACCTCAGGGACACTGCGCACACCTGGAGCTACCTCATATCCTTGAACCCCCTGGTGTATGCTAACCCCTCCTTCAAGTCAGGCGCCACATCTCTGGGTGTGTGTACTGCTCCCTCAGCACTAGATAACTCAATTTTGCTGCCACTATCTGAGCTGGACTCCACCTCCAACCCAGCCAAGCTCACTTCCTGAGCTACACACATTTCTTCTTCTTGGGCTAAGGCCCTCTTGGTCTCAGCCCTCTCGAGCGCCTCATCAAGCTCTCTCAGCCTCTGCTCACAAGCGAGAAGCCAGCCAACTTTTTCTGTTTCTTCCTCACTTTCAGAAAACTTCTCCTACTCAGAGTCAACTGGTAGTGTTGGCCCCCAGCGGGGTAACTCATAATGGAATAGGGACACCTCTAGATCCTCCCTGGACCTTCTCTTCACAGGCCGCCCCCTTTCCTTGCAGAACACACGTAGCTCCTTCATTGTGTAGATAAACATGTGCCAGAAGTCAAGTTCCATTTTGCAACAACTAACCAGAGTCCTAGTATAAAAAAAATACTTCTAGGAGGACACCAGAAAACAAACAAAAAATAGTATGTGGTTGCGTAATAGTCTGCACTCACTAGTAGTGTACACCAATCACTGTATGTAAGTCACAAATGCAAGTCCAGATCCTCACCGCTGACCACAATGTTAGAAATGGGGGTCTCTAGTTGGCAGAGATAGGTACCTTTGTCCAAATAGGGACCCTTGCTTCTGGTCAGGGTACAGGGGGATACACTCCTAAAATAACCCCTGCTCACCCCCTTGGTAGCTTGACACGAGCAGACAGGCTTATCTCAGAGGCAGTGTGTAAAACATTTGTGAACACATACAGTAACACAGTAAAACCACTACAAATGGGCACCACACCAGTTTAGAAAAATAAGTAATCATTATCTAAACCAAAACAAGACCAAACGACAAAAATCCACAATACAGTATCAAAAATATCCTTAAAAATAGGTTATTCACTCAAATCAAGCTTCTAGCAACAAATAACTCCACCTGGAGTTATTACGACGTCGTGACAAACAAAAATCTTAAAGAACGGCGCCGACCGCGAGGTGCGCAGCGTCAGGCCCGGAGTCAAGCAGACCCACAAAGAGCAGTACCTTGGAATTGATGAAAGCAAAGACGGTGCACGGCGTCGGGGAGGTGATGCTTCTTTGGTGCCTGCTGCGTCGGTTCCTTATGACCCCAGGGGAGGTGATGCCTCTGTTCCTTATTTCAGCACAGGGGAGGTGAGACGTCGGTTCCTTACTGTGTCGGGGAGGTGACGTCACGGATGGCGGCGAGGTGTCTGTTTCTTACGACGGTGCGATGTTGATGGATTCGGGAGTCACCCACGTTGAGGATCAGCTCCGTGTTGATGAAGCACCGGCGTCGATGAAGTCAGGGCTGCGGTGCGAGTCGGGACGGTGCTTCGTGGACGTCACGAGCAGTGTCCTCGGCTCCGGTGCAGGCAGCAGCCTCGATGACGGCTTCGGAGTCGATGCCGCACGGCGTCAGCAGGCGTCGGGCCTACGGTGCAAGTCGGGGCGGTGCGTCGTGCTCATCTCGAGCGGTGCCCACGGCTTCGGTGCAGGTTACGGCGTCGCTCGCCGGCGTCGGTGTTGCAATTTCCTTCTGTAGCAGCTGAAACAGCAGTTCCAGATGCAGAGGGACAGAAGGGATGAAGTCTTTGTGTCCCTGAGACTTCAGAACAGGAGGCAAGCTCAGTTTCAAGCCCTTGGAGATCTTTTCTTCAAGCAGGTGACAAAGCAAACAGCAAAGTCCTTTTTCTCCTTTCCTTGGCAGCAAGCAGTCACTGCAGGCCAACCCCAGACAGCAAACAGCACAGGGGCAGTATTCCTCCTCAGCTTATCTGGCTCTTCTCCTTGGCAAAGGTTCTTCTTGATTTCCCAGAAGTGATCTAAAAGTCTGGGGTCTGGGCCCCTCTTTTTATACCCAAAAATCCTTTGATCTCTGAAGGCAGAGAGTGTCTGTACCCAGCCAAAACCAGTTCTGTGGGGCACTTTGCAAGTGCACAACAACCTCCATTGTCAGTGTGAGCCCTGGCTCCAGACACACCACAGGGAGGCGGAGCCGTCATTGTGGAAGGTAGGCACAACCCTATTCAGGTGAAAGTGCTACTCTTTCCACCACACCAAATGCAGACCAAGCCTATTCAGCCCAGCACTGACTCATCAGACTTCTGGAGCCGCTGCCCCGCTCCAGCCCCTGTCATCCAAAAGCCAGACATGCAATACACAAAACCTAGCAGAGGCACACTGGATGGTTAGGCAAGAAAATACTTACTTTCTAAAAGTGGTATTTTCAAACACAGAATGTAAAAATCACCCTCACTAAAAGATGCACTTTAACATTCTGAGTTTAGGCATACTGAACTTTACTTTTCTATCTTGTTCCCAGGGTCAGTTATCTTTATAAGATGTTATAAACAAACTCCCATTCTGTCCTATGGGAACAGATAGCCTTGCAATAGTGAAAAAGTGAAATTGGCAGTATTTCACTATCAGGACATGCCACACATATCAGGGCATGTATTACCTTTCACATACAATGCACCCTGCCCACAGGGGTACCTTGGGCCTACCTTAGGGGTGACTAATATGTAAAAAAGGGCAGGTTTAGGGACTGGCAAGTGTGTGCACTTGCCAAGTCGACATGGCAGTCCCAGACTGCACACAAGCTCTACAATGGCAGGCCTGAGTCACATTTTACAAGCTGCTTCTGTGGGTGGCACAATCAGTCCTGCAAGCCCACCAGCAGCATTTGATTTACAGGCCCTGGGCACACATAGTTCCCTGTACTAGGGTCTGACAAGTAAATCAAATAGCCATTCATGGAAACACTAATCCATAACACAATTTACAAAAGAGAGCATGTGCACTTTAGCACTGATCAGCAGTGGTAAAGTGCCCAGAGTCATAAAACCACCAACAGGTCAGAAAAAATACAGGAGGAAGGCAAAAAGTTCTGGGATGATCCTGCAAAAAGGGCCAAGTCCAACACAAAGTAAAATAACAATACAGTTAAGAAGAACATGAAATATTTCAAAGTATCCAGACCAAGAAAGTTAGAACGAAGGGAATTCACCAAGTACAATGCTACAGAAATGAAATATTTCTGATGTAGGGATGACATAATATTTGCAAAAATGAATTCCTACGCTATCTGTTACAAATCAGCTTTGTGTAGGGATCAAATTGTTATTTTTCGAGACATCCAGGTGTGAAGCGTGCATTTGTTTTTGGCACTGTTAGGAGAAAAATTGCCTCATAGTAGTTGTTTGGGAGAATTTAAATGATTTATGTAACTGTGCATTGAACAGGAAAGCTTTTGCTCACTTGCCAGCATAAATTGCTACATAAACTCCTCGGTAAAATGTTTTCTTATTTTCAGGGTTCTCCATAACTCAATTTCAGGTCCACACCAAAATGTGCATTTCCAAGTGGTCATAAAGACGTATATTCAGCAGGAAATGGTCTTTCTCTCTCTCCCTTTCTCTGACTCTCTCCTTCTCTTTATCTCTCCCTCCCTCTATTTCTAGCTCTCTTTTTCTCTCTCTCATCGACATAAGAACTATCATCACTTGCAGGTATATAGGACAGTTCTAGAGAGGGATGTCAAAGAAATGTTCAGCTGAACTGGTCAGAGGTTCCACCAGGCAAGCAATTCATCCTTCTTTATCAAGACCTTCAGCATGCTCCAAATACAGGAGAGATGTTACATAGGCTAAAGCAGGTTTCACCAGCATGAATTGAACCATCATTATCTTTGAGCCAGGTACAAAAGAATCAACGCCAATCTGGAGACAATTTTTCCAGCAAATCTCTCCCAGAAAGCTAGTAATTCTTCTGTATGACAAGCAGAGCAAAGTAAAGGGTAAAATATGTTGGCTCTTCCTGATGAAAGGGACACAAAGGAGCCGATTCCGATGAGTGTCGGGCACTCATCGTCGGTTTCAATTCCGACCGACTGATTATGTTACAGCCGGTCGGAATTGAAACCGGCCGGTCATTCCAGCTGGCTTCCGACGGGCTCCAGGAGCCTGTCTGCCAGTTGGAGACCAGCCCGTAATCCAAATGGAAGGCGTTTCCACCTTCTGGATTACGATGCATGGTTTCTGACATGGAAATCGAGTTTGTGGGTCCCTAGCAGGGCCCCCTTCTGTTTTCGGCCTCCCGTTGGGGGCCGAGGGGGTGCCATAGGTGCCCCCTTGTTGATCCCTGCACCTTTTGGCAGGCACCTTGAGCTGCCTGCCATGGGGTGAAGGGATGAACAAAGACTCCCATTCCTCTATGGGGAATTGTGTTTCGTCCGGTTTACAGCTGTTACACTGTCTCCCATAGAGGAATGGGAGTATGAGACCGCACCATGTGCGGTCGCATCGTGATTAGGCAGTCAGGAACGCCGACCGGAGGTCGGTCGGTCCCGTTTCTGTGACAGTTTCTGCCTGACATCGAAACAAGCCCCACAATCTCAGGCTTCCTCTTCTGATACTTTGCAGTAAAATGATCCAGTTCCTGTTTTAGTGTATCCTTTCAGGTAAATAGCTATCCAAGGTCGCTTTCTGATAGAAACCCTCATCATTCATCCCTTTTCCTCTTGAGCAAAGCTCTGCTATTCTACTAACTCCAACCTAGCCTGGCGCAGTTAGCGCTACCAAACATCAAAGGAAGTTGCCATCCTCAAGTACACATCTGCTTTATCCCTCCCGGAGAATTTAATGCTATTGGTTGGTTCCTGCTCCCCAAGTTCAAAAGAAAAAGGGGCTACAAGAATTTAGATTGTACCGATATTACCTGTAATGCTTGGGGACTAAAGTATCCTCCACATCATGCCCTTTGTGAATGTTCTCTTTGTTCTGTTAAGTGTTGGCTCCGGCTGACATAGTTGCATCATATGTGTGAATGACAAAGTTCTGCCAAAGATGAGCATGGTTTCTGTTAAGCACCCTAGCTGATCTTAAACATTTTTGTTTATTATTCCTCAAGTTACACAAGTGCTATAGGTAATACATTCAAACTACACTCTGTTTATTTTTTACATACTGCATTTCCTGTTTGCTGACAAATTGGGTTTGGTACTACTTTCATATGAAATGTTAAAAGTGCACCAAGGGCTATGCTCTTCAGGCTGTCTGTAGAAAACATATACTTCTAAACACATATGTTACATTTTAATGTGAAAGTGGGAAAAGAATCTCTAGTTAGTTTACCACAGTGACAGATATCATCACTTTGGAATAAAAATGGTTATCCTTTTGAATAGATTCATGCATGTGTTATTTGTATAGTGCATGTTGCACCTGGTATTTTTAGCCCTAGACTTTTTGCTTTATGGCCTTCTGTTTTTGACCTATTTGTTGTTGGCTTTAGGACTCTGGACACTTTACCACTGCTATTCAGTGCTAAAGTGCATATGCTCTTCATGTAAATTGTGTTATTGATTGATATTTCCATGATTGGATTATTTGATTTACTAGTAAGTCCCTAATATTGTACACAGGTGTCCCAGGCACTGTAACTCAAACGCTATTAGTGGGCCTGCAGCACTGATTGTGACAACCACACAAGTAGCCTTTCCAATGTGTTTCAGACCTGCTACTGCAGTGTATGCACGCACAATGTTAAAATACCATGTCAACCTGGCATGTGCACCCAGTTGCCAGGCCTAGCCCTTCCTATTTATTACATATAAGTCACTCCTAGGGTAGGCCCAAGGCAGCCCCATGGGTAGGGTGCAGTGTTCCTAAAAGGCAGGACATGTAGTAGTGTGTCTTACATGTCCTGATAGTGAAATACTGTGCATTTCGTTTTTCACTATTGAAAGGCTATCTCTTTCATTGGTTAACATGGGGTTTGGCTGGAAACTCCTTTTCAGTGCAGATTCCCATTGGAAGATGATAGAATGTTGGAGTTTGGCACGTCTGAACTCACAATTTAAAAATACACCTTTTCGTGAAGGAGGTATTTATGTTGCATGTTTGAAAATGTCACTTTTAGAAAGTGGCCATTTTTCGTGCTTAACCATTCTGTGCCTGCCTGTGGAATCCATGTCTGTGTATCCTCCTGCATACACTCTGGGCAGTCCCACAAAGAGAAGCTTAGGTGTGCCCTGCATATCCTGATAGCTCATCACCAGGCTGATGGGTCTTCCTGGGCTAAGAGTAGCGGGAGGAGTTGTCACTGGCACATGAATAGGGCTGGACCTGTCCTGCACAACAATGTTTCCACCTCCTGGAGAGTGTCTGGGACAGAGCAGGAAAGAAAGACTTTTCTTTGAAGTTTGCCAACTTCAAAGACCAGAACTGATATAAGTATTGGGGCCCTGACCCTTGAACTTTAGAACTCTTTTGGACTAAGGAACCTGCCAAGAAGAAGAGCTGGAGAAGTTGTCAGGAGAGACTTCCACTTTGCTGTGTGCTTTGCTATGTTGGCCTGTTGCTTGTTGCTTCTGTCTTGGGCAGTACAAGGACTGGACTGAACTTTCTGCAACTTATTTCCTGGGTTTCTCCAAGGGCTTGAAGTAGAGCTTGCCTCCTGCCTGAAGTCTCAGGAACACCAAGGACTTCAGGTTCATCTGCCAACTGTACTGGGAACTGTGTGTTTTGTGCTGCAACTGAAGAAGAACAACTATGACGCCATCAATGATGCCACTGCCGGCTACGCGACTTGAAGGCACCGCCCGGAGCATTGCCCCGCTTCACAACATAACCCTGGTCTCACCATCAACGCCATCATCGAGCCGCTGCTTATATCGTGACCTGTGGGCAATACACCTCGAATCGCCTTGCTTCACATCGCTGCCTCGCTTCACTGCCGTTCCCTGCAGACAACGATGCCTCTGCCTACACTGTGGCCTGTGGAAACCACTCTTGAGGCACATGAAGCATCGCCCCATCCCACACCGCAGCCCTGGTGGGTGCCATCGAATCCAGCACCGTCACCCGACCCCCCTGCTTGCAACACGACCTGTGGGGCCAGCATGAAGCATCGAGCTGCTTTGCATCACAACTTTGGCTCAACCGACGACAGCGCTTCAGCAATGGCGACGACGCTGCCTGCACCATGACCCGAAGCCACTGCACATCACATCGCCCTGCTTCACACTGCAGCCCTGGTCTCACCGACGATACCAGATGCCTGTCACTGAGCTTCTGCCTGCACCGTAACCTGTGGGCACTGTGCCGCTTTGTCCCGCTTCTCATCGAAGCCCTGACACCATCAATGCCAGTGCTCCTGACTTCAACTTCATGGAGTTGATCTGCAACGCGTGTGACTTCAAGGGCCTGAGCACTCCTGCACCGACCTCTAGAACCAACGCCTGCTGACCACACCGACTCTTCGAAGCTCATCGCAAGGTCCACGAGGCCCTTCATTTCAAAGGTACTGTTTGCAGGTCTTCCCAACACCGTAGCTGGCTCATGACGGTCAGCCATAACTGTTGGATTTGTTTGTTCACGATGCCCTGATAGCCCAGAATGGAGCTATGAAACTTCAAGGAACTGTATTTTAAGTTGATTCTTGCAATTTTCCTATCTTTAGTACTGTATGTTGGATTTTTATTGTTTTGTTCTTGTTTTGCACAGATAAATATTGGCTATTTTTCTAAAACTGGTGTGGTGTCCTTTTGTTGTGTTTTCACTGTATTACTGTGTGTTATGTGCAAACGCTTTACACATTGCTGCTGAAATAAGCCTGACTGCTCATGCCAAGCTACCAAGGGGGTGAGTAGGGGTTATTTTAGAAGTGTAACTCCCTTAGCCAGAAGGAAGTGTCCCTACTTGCACATGGTACAAACCTGCCAACTAGAGGCCCCCATTTCTATCAGTGTGAACCTAGATGAAAGGCAGCAGATCACTGTGTAGAGCAAAAACCAAATATGCAGCCAACGAGTAGTTGAAGAGGTAGCTGAGTTCTGAGAAAGGAAATGGACTGTTACTGCACTTGTTCCATTTCCTTCTGTTGCTGCCTTTCTCTCCCCTGCCTTTCCCTACGCCATCCCTTGGTTCCCTCCTCCCATCTTCCCGCTCCTTACCTGCTCTTTCACGTGTTTTTCCCACTACTTCCTTCTGCCTTTGCTAGCCCTGCCCACTGCACCTATGTGCCCCTCCCACATTTCAGAACCTATTTAATGGTGGCTGCAGCCCCTGCACACAGCGGGTGTGCCAAAGGCAAGCCCGTCTTCACCCATCCAGGCCTGGACTGCACCTAGAGCCAGAAACCCTGGTTCTAAACCCCCCTCAGCTACACTGCCGCCGACCTCCACACACTAAATCCTAGACCCCCAGGAAACACTGCAGCTGTCCCTTCCCCGTACTACGGCAGGCCTTTTCACCTGCACCCAATGCAATTTCACCTGCCACAGCATGCAAGCTATCATTCCACTCACTACCATGCAGACCCCCCTCCATACCACTACCTCACATCACCACCAGCTCACATGCTTCCTCCTCAACATGCACTCATTGTGCAAACATGCCACCAAGCTGTGGGGCCTCATCTCCACACTCACTCCTGATGTCGCATTTCTCACTAAGACTTGACTAAACCCCACGTCCAGCACGAACATCGCCACAGCGATACCTGATGGATACAAGATCACCAACTGGGACCGAATCAATAGACCTGGAGGAGGAATAGCCATCATCCACAAAGAGTTCATCCAGTGCACCACCACCATTGACAACCCCACCCCAATCATGGAACACCTCAACTTCAGGATCTAAACCGACTGCAAGTCAACCATCAGAGGCACCCTTACCTACTGGCCCACCAGACCTCGCTCCATCTTCTGCAACTCCATCACCGATCTCGTTGCCTCTCGTCATTGACTCCAATGACCTAATTTTCCTCTATGACCTCAATTTTCACCTCAATGACGACAGCGACACCAGCACCACCAATCTCCTTGAATGCATGAACAAAATTGGACTCACCCAACTCTTCCATGACCCCACTCACACTGCAGGACACATACTGGACCCCATATTCATCTCCAGCAACTGCGTAAAGTAGAGCCACATCACCTGGACAGACCAACACATAATCTATTTCAGCTTCAATGACCCACATACCACCGTCCATGCGAGGCAGAACACCCCACCGTAGCTGGAGCAAAACATCCTGGCCCAATGACCTGATGCCCTCAATGGCTTCAACCCCGACATAGTTATTTTCATCAACCACAGTGTCAGGAACTTCAACTCATGGATCACACACTGCACAAACAAGATCGCCCCCATCAAAGACAACAGCCACAGAAGATCTACAAAGAAGGCCAACTGAAGCTGAAGAACAGAGACAGAACCTCCTTCAACCACACTAAACCCCAACCTCATGCTAATGAGGGAGATGACGAGAGATGTTCTAGCGGCTAACCTCTAGTCCAGCTCCAACCACAGCAAAGAACTCTTCAATTTTGTCAGGGATTTCACCAACCCCGCAGCCACAAAGAACAGCATCAGTGCCTCCCAGGAGCTCAACGATAGCCTTGCAAATTTTTCCCACAACAAGATAACCACCATCTACACAAATGTTGAGCCCCAACTCAAGCCTACAGACTTCCTCAACCGACACACCAACACCGTAACTAGCACCGACCACTGACTGACCACATAGAACCTGCTCACCTCCCAAGAAACCACTGCCATCATGCACTCCATCCACTCAGGAGCCCCAAACATCCCTCCCCACACCACATATTCAACCTCAGAAGTGACAGAATAAGCTACAAACTCACCTCTCTGCTCAACACCTCGATAACCAAGCCACCTTTCCAGAAGTCTGGAAACATGCTGAGGTGAAAGCCCTGCTCAAGAAGCCATCAGCCGACCCCAGTGAACTCAAGAGTTACCAACGCATCTACTTACTTACTTTTACAGCCAAGGTCCTGAAAAAACCATCAACAAACAATTCACCAAACACCTCGAGCAGAAACACCTTTTCAACTCCTCCCAGTCTGGATTCTGTATCAATCACAGCACCGAGACTCACTGATCGCGGTCACTGATGACATCTGAGCCCTTCCCGACCAAGGAGAGACGGTGGCCCTGATCCTCCTTGACCTCTCAGTAGCATTGGACGACGTATCCCACCACACACTGATCACCAGGCTGCAAAACATCGGCATCCAAGGGAATGCTCTCAGATGGATCACCTCACTCCCCACTGGAAGAACACAGAAAGTCCGCCTACCAACGTTCACCTCCGAACCCAAGGCTGTACCCCTCAGGGCTCGTCCCTCAGCCCCACCCTTTTCAACACCTACAAGACACCCCTGGCCAGCATTGTCAGATCCCACAATCTCAACATGATATCATATGCAGACAACACTCAACTCATCCTCTCCCTCGCCAAGGATTCCACCACCACCAGAACCAGCTTTCGCAGATGCATGACGAGTGCTTCTAACTGGATAAGAAACAACTGCCTGAAGAACAACACTGACAAAACGGAAGTACGCATCTTCAAAAACAACAACTTACCCTGAAACGCCTGTTGGTGACCCACTGAACTAGGACCAGCACCCTCCCCTTCGGACCACACCAGAAACCTCAGTATTGCCCTTAACAGCAAGCTTACCATAAAGTCCCAGAACAACGCAGTTTCCTCTGCCTGCTTTTTATCTCTCCAGATAATATCGAAGATCTTCAAATGGCTTCCACTGAACACGAGACACACCATCAATCAAGCCCTAGTCACCAACAGATTGGACTACTGCAACGCCCTCTACTCAGGGATCACCACAACCTCCTCCAGAGACTACAAACCATTCATAACACTGCTGCCAGACTCATTCTCGATCTCCCCTGATGGACCTACATCACCCCCACACCTCGAAGAACTCCACTGGCTCCCAGTTCAGAAGAGGTGCCAGTTCAAGGTTCTGACCCACACATACAAGCGTCTGCACAAATTCGGACTGACCTACATGAACCACGACCTGAACTTTCACCAACCTTCTGGACAACTACACTCTTCCTCACTCCCTCTCACTCGGGCACCCTCCCTGCAACAACAGGAGCACGATCAGAGGACGCTCCTTCTTCTATATCACAGCTAAGACATGGCACAGCCTCCCCGTCGATCACCGGACCTCCCCTTCTCTACAGAAATTCCTAAAGATCTCAAGACCTGGCTATTTGAAGGAGTCCCTCTGACCCTGCAAGCACCTGAATACCCCTCACGTGATTATCTGCTCTCTAAAAATCACCTGGTTGATTGAATGACTGCATTGTGTTATCACATTTCTTTAAGCAAGTGAGTCTTTCACTGCTTTCCTAAACTGCAGGAAAGTTAATGCCGTTCTGGTGGATACATGGATGTTGTCCCAAGTCCTAGGTGCATAGATAGAGTAGACCAGTTGCCTTGTTTTTTTCCATTCTTCAGCTCCAGTCCTGGTTGTGGGTTAGCCAAGAGTTGCTGAAGGGGAAGATGTTTTCAGCCAGATGGGCAGAGGTGCCAGACAGTGTGGAGTCTATGATCGGTGTGTTGCAACCATACAGATTAAAACTGTTCCGCCAGGAAGTCACATTCCTGGCGGAACAGTTTCAATTTCTTTAGTAGAGAGAGCTGGAACCAGGCCATCTTGGCTTTCTTAGTGGTGTATTTCTTAATGGTGATGTCAGCTGTTAAATTAGAATGACTTGGCATTGAGTGAAAGCTGTGGCTAGAATATGTCCAGGTCCATGTCCTTGAGTCATCTGGCTTGGACTAATTTTGACTTGTTTTTCATGGTGGACGGAAGGAATTCTGTTTTGGCAAGGTTGAACCATGGACATGCACTGGATGCCAGGGTCGTCTGGATCAGGTATAGACAGTGACTGTGACTGGGGTGTCAGAGACTTTCATGTCTATTTGTAGGTTATGCCACTATGCTCCTTTAGAAAGCTGCAACTACTGCAGGGGTCAAAAACATTGTATTAATGTGAGCAAAAATTAGGGCTAACCGAGCAAAACACTGGTCAGACATGTGCCCACAGATGTAGTCCTACTAATTAAGCTTTGCTGTCCATTGCTAGTGTGTCATGCATGCCAGATTGTAAGTCTTGTTTCCTTTTGGTTTCTGTATTGCCTTTTTTGCTTTGTGTACACAAAGTAACTTTTAGTTTTGTGTGTACACTTTATTGAGAATAAAGTCATTTTTTATTAATCATGTTCCTTTATATGTGATGATATTTTTAACCTTTACATGTTAGTGCATTTTTTAAGGCATTGTTTTGGTAACTTAATTGTAGTAATCTTTTTCTGAGTAGACGTTGTCATGCAACATTGTAGAAAACTAAATAATTAGTGGTGTGGTGCCTGTTAGTTCAGTAAGCTAATGTACAATTCCCTTAATTTTGTCAAAGGTGACTTGGTGCAAAAAATTAGCTAATTGGTTTAGGGGTGGAAGTGCCACTCAGGCAACAACCACACTCCTAGTCAGGGTGCACCACAAACGTCACTAAATGAACCTGTGCTTAACCCTCTGGTAGTTTGACCCCAAAACAGTGAGCCTTAACTTAGAGGCAATGTGTCTTACAGCACACAAACAGTAATAAAATGAAAATAAATTACAAGACAAATTCCAAACTAATTTCGAAAAAGTAGAGTAAAATGTATTAAATAAAATGACACCAAAACAAATTAAATTCAATCAGTAGGCCCGCAGTTATGAATTTTTGAAACCTTTAGTGCAAAATAGTACCTAAAGGATCAAAGTGTCCACCATGGCTATCTGGCTCCATGAGACCGAGAAAAAGTCAAAAGTTAAGGATGACTGCGATGTAGCGCTGGCCGAGTACATGAGGTGGATTGGGTACAGATTGGACCCAGTCTCATTTTACCTTCAGATTCCAAAGAAATTTTGAAGACAGGTGCCTGGGAACGTAGAATTCAGCGCGGCAAGGCAGAAGCTCTCCCTTGCTATGGTACCTCAAATCAAGACCAGAACAGGAGGTTGTTCCTTCTCCTTTCTCGCGGCCAAGGCATAGAACATCCTCGGCTTCACCTCAGACAAACGCCAACACTCTCCAAGTTCACGAAATACCTCAAGATCTTGCTCTTCAAAGGATCTCCTTGAGCATCCTGGACCTGCGCCCCCCCCCCCCAGCGCCTTGAGACCCCTTTAGGTGAGTAGCTGAGCTTAACAAACCTATGATTGATTGATTGATTGATTGAAGGTGCTGTCCGAGGAGGTGGCGTTGTTGAAAAACCACTGGACAAAGTTATGGTGAAGATTTTTACCTTCAGACTTAGTCACTTTTTGGAAGTCAAAAATCTCCAGCGGACGAAGCTGCTTGCTGTAGCTAACAAGGGCTCCACAAAGCAGAGATGTCCAACTGGACAGGATTTGCTGCAGTGGAGAAAAGCATAGCACCTTCAGAAGATCAGCTGGCAGGTAGGTCTCAGTTTTCTGTCGGTTCTCAGGGCAGTTTTTCGTGAAACATTTTCTAAGTCCTCAGTTTTAGAGTTAGGCAGGCATCAACAAGCAAGAAAGAGCCCCACACCGAATGGAATACACCAGTCATTAATAATATCTGTGCGAGTCTGTTTTGGTGTAAGGAAGCAAAATCTTTTTGTTAATGGCATAATTTTGTGCAACTGCTTCGAATCTTTGAAGCAAAATTGTTACCTAGAGCTTCTGCCTTGATTCTCAGTAGAAACACTTCCACAGAGGGCAGGTGTTGCAGAATTTACATTAACTTCCAGTAATTTCTTTGTGATATTTATCTGCAGTATTTCTATAGTTAAAAGCAGATCTCTGTCAGCCTATATATCTCTTTGTAGTTGGGCCAAACCAAATTAGTGACATGCCGCTTCTGCAAATGTATAATACCTTGTCAAAAAGAGACAGACTTTTTACCCTTATGCACTGACCCCTGAGGAGCAATGCTTGAGGAGCAGGTATATTTGTGCAGGGTGAACTCAGTTTTTATGTGAAAAAATGTAATATGATTTTTACAGTCATAAATGAAAGATTCCGGTTGGGGTCACATGGGGTTGGACAGAGGCATCAGTTATAGATGTGTTTTTGTATGTGAGTTTGTGTGGCCTGTGTGAATGGTTCTGTCTATCTATTGGGGTGGGAGGTTGTGGGCATACTTTGTGCAGGGGGATCTGCAAGAGCTTAAGGTTTTGTATTTGTGAGTGGGCCCATTTATGTGTGTGTATGCGTGTGTGCGAACGCATGTACCCAGCTCAGACATATTGATTGGGTTCGCAGGAACAGATACACAGATCTTTCTACAGACTTCATGATAGAACTTCACTACTTCACTATCACATCACTCTAGCACCTATACTCAGAGAGGCTTATTTATGAGAGGCCTGCTCTCCTGCGCTGCTGGAAAGGCACTTTTTTTTACGCTCCGGCAGCGCAAACCTCTCAATCATATCGATGAGGTGATGCAAAACTACTCTGCGTGGCTTTGCTTGGCCTCATAGATATGGAGTAAGACAAAGCAGCGCAAGTTGCTGTCTTGCCTTACTCTGCGTCAAAGAGACGTTCCATGGGTGTTGCGGTTGGTTTTCCCAGGCAGCACTCATGGATTTTGACGCTGCCTCAGATTTCCGTAATCACGTAAACCTGGGGCAGTGCCAGAAACGTACACCTCACCAGAGCATGCGTAACAAGGAGAAATATTTGTATTTCTCCTCGTTTTTCCCTTTTTCCTTTTGTGCTGATTCTGCAGTACACATACAAAGAGGAAAACGCATCTAGGATTGTTTTTGTGCAAGAAGGTGCACCTTCCTGCACAAAAACAATCCTGCCTGCAATGGAGGCACCCATGCACCATGGTGCAAGGGTGCCTAGGTTGGCGCTAGGCAGCAAATTGTGCACCAACGCAGGGTAAAAGAACAAGAATTACCATATTTCATAAATACAGTGCATTCCTGCCCTTTCAAATTGGTGTAGTGCAGCGCAGTGAGAAGACTTGCAGCACTGCCCTATTCCAATTCCTCATAAATGAGGCCAAGAGTGTACTGCATCGAGGCACTACCCAGGCAGAGAGCACTTCTCTAAAGTCTGACAAATCCAGGAATTGCTTATCTTGCTCTTTCTCTTTCTACTGTACACAGGATGCTTTATTTTCTGTACTTTGAACCCTAACCGAGTTTTGGTGACTAAAAAAAAAAAATACTGGCATTTTTAAGACAATCCTTGAATGATAATAGAGACTTCCCAAATCAAGCATAATTGTTACTTCAAGCTCATCTGGAATCTATTGTACCAGTGAAGCCAACAGCAAGGCAAAGTGAAAAAAGCAAGCACCTCCAGGGATGGTCTTGGCTGGTACTCATTTGAAAAGTGTTGGATGGCACCTAACGTTGTTGTTAATATTGCAGTTGAAGGGAACTCCAGAGGGAAGCTTTTCTGGTTATTGCGGGCGGCATAGATGCGCCTAAGCCGCATAGGAAACCGGGTATGAAAAATATTGCTTCACTGCAGCCAGCACCACGTCTGTGCCATTTCCACGCAGGAGGACGTGTGATATACTGCAGTGTTTGTGTATACCTCTGCAGCTATTCAGCATTCACTGCTTGTGCTGATGACGAAAAGGACTCTGTCATCACTCACCTGGAAGTCGAAACGCCAAGTCTGCCTCACACCAGCATTGAGAAAAAGTCCATAGCTGATGTATTGAGAGCACTACACTACAGTGCGTGCGCACGAGCAAAAACAAGCAGGACTTGTTCCTGCTGGGATAACACAGAAAATAAAATCTATTTTAGACATTTCTGCATACACGAGGAAAAGGCATTACACAGTGGGACTGTTTTGGAGGCTAATATAAAGAGAAGGATGCAAGACACTTCTTCAAGTCTAGAATAAGATACTGGTGTGTACCTTTCCAGCCATTATTGGTCTGCTCGTTTTGATGAGGAAAAAGACTGCCATCACTGACTTGGAAAAGGAAACATCAAAGCAGCGTAGGGAAGTAATCTGTAAAATTGTACTAACAAGCAAACTGCAGATCTGTAAATATAATTACTTTTTGGTCTCAAAAAGCACCCATTGCTGTAGTAGTCTTATGGTGCTAAAGGGAACTACTTTGTATGTGGAAGTGTTCCTTGTGAAAGGGCTGCATGTCATCACTATGAGTGAAATAAGCCAATGGTTTCAAGTGGGCTGAACCACTGCCCTATGATGTATGCTGTAGTGGGCGGAATTAAAATATGAATGACATAGTAGACCAATATATGTAGAAGGCTGGCTAAAAGACCGTATATACATATAATTTTAGTAAATTCAGAAGGTCTTCTCTAACGCCAGACGTAAATAAAAGAAATTGAAAACCTGCACTTTTAAATATATGTAATGCCAATATCTGCGTTGGTAATATGAGCGCTACCTTTAGACGCCTTTTCACAGCACTGGTATAACTGAAGGAATTAGCACTATCCACCTATTTAAATCGAAAGTATGTATACTATCTAAACATGCTGTTTAAATGCCCTTTTCCCTCCTCAGTCTCTCATTTAGTAACTGATTTTAACACCTCATATCCTGGGGCTATTTTAGTTATTTTCCAGTGCAGGGAATAGAGCCCGGTCTGGCGAAAGCTTCAGACTTTTTTTATTGTTGTTGACTTCTGTGAAAGCAGCTAATAAAATGGCTGACTGCAATTAGCTTCCACGTCCCTGTTAATGTATCCCCCTCTTGTGGAGCGTAAATCAGCCTTGAAATGGAAAAAATAATCTGGAAGCCTAGAGAAAGCAGCGCAGGCCTGCGTTTGATTCAGAAAAAGCAAAATACAGGAGGTTTCACAGATCATTGACGTGCTCATCCACTGCACAAGAAATATTGTATTTTTGAAGGCAGAGTTCAACGCGCGGCGTTGCTCTTCCTGCATGCCACCACCACCTTAAGTGTGAAGAGTTCCCATTTATTTATACCTGTGTTTAATTTATACCTCGCGTGCTTTTTAATTATACAGTGCTGCTGGAGTCTCCAGCAGAGGAAGTAATGTGCCGCGTTTATGTACTCACTGGCCTGATTATGGTCTCCACGGGATGCACGTCGACTTCGATGGCTTGGGTGTAAAATCTAGTTTGGAGGGGAAAGCCTGTAGTAATTTTTCACTCCCTTGGAATCCCAGCGAACGCTTTTCTGCCTTGTAGGTGGCCCAATTCTCTAGCGCCTATGGGTTTTTGTGTGGGGGCTAGGCAGTATCTGGGGCAAGGCCTGCTCCCACACCACCTGTGAACTTTCAACAAAATGGCATTGTGGTAGGTTAGACTCACAGCTGCTTCCTAATTGAAAGAGGGGAACATATGAACAGCATTCATAGATAATCAATTTGGGAAAATGTACCGCAGGGACTGGGTGAAACAAAGCCCATGTATTAAAAAAAAATTGTTGTCTAGAACACAGTTATTTTGAGACGTTGAGAATGATGCAGGCACGAATAGTTTTCTCGGTTTTACATTTCAATCTCTTTTCACCGTCACTGTCGATCACAGATCACACCTGATGATCAAGCCTTGTCTTGACAGGTCGCCTTTTTAAAAAGACTGCCTAGAAACCTCCCTTTCACATTGGCATAGTAACGAATTTATATAAAATACATAAATTGCTATGTATGGTTCGCAGGCTAGTGACTTCTACTGAAAGCAGAATATCATTTTTTGAAATGTTGTCATAAATATAAAATTATGTGCAGCTGTAGTGTCATCAATCCAGTTTAAGAATAAGGCAAAAAAGAAAAAAAACATAGTTGACATGATTTTTCCAGATTTGTTTCTTGGTTGGGGTTTGTGTATTGGTTAATTCCCCTGAACTGGAGTTTCATCTCTTTTGTTATTAGCCTGTTGTGACCCCTTGGCTGTTAAACCTTTTCCCCCTGGAATGCGAAGCCCTTTTTTGGCTATTTGGGGTAGTTCGGGGTCAAGCCTCAATAATTTTTTAATCACATAAGGTATCATCACCAAACGTGCGTCCTTTTTTCCAACATTCTGGGGATTCCAAAGTTAGCCTGGGTTTGTGGATTCCCCTGAAAGGGACTGAGAAAATAGCCAAAATATACCTACATTTTGGGGTTGTTGGGAAAATTAGGAATAAAGAGCTCTGCAAGAAAGTGTTTGTCTTTGCTCCTAAAAATGGCATCAATGAAAGGTTTGCTGCGCTAAAGTCACCATTTTCTGGGGTTTCGGGAACATGCAAAGCTGAATCAAAAAAATCTATTTTCTTAACACAGTTTTGGCATTTTTCAAAGAGGTAGCCCTTTTTCCCCCAAATTTTTGTGCTTTCAACCTACTTCCAGTTTGTGGTGGAAACAGGGGTGAAACCCAGGGGAAATCCCAGATAGCAATAGATTTCTAAAAAGTACATAGAATTCTGAGTTCAGCAAGGGATCATTCGTGTAGATCCCTCAAGGTTTTCCCAAAGAAACTAAGGGGCTGATTTCGGGTGAATTGCTTCCGCCCCACACCGACTCGGTCCTGGGACCGACCGACACCTGGTCGGCGGTCCAGACTGGCCCCTTGCAATGCGAACGCAAGGTGCCTGCCACAAGGTGCAGGGATCAACATGGGGGCACCATAGGTGTTCCCTTGGCCTCCAACCACAGGCCGTTTACCAAAAGAAGTCCTGCTGGGGCCCCCCAAACATGCTTTCCAACATGGTTTCCATGTCAGACAGGCCAGCATGGAAACCATGTCGGAAACCGTGCATCGTAATCTCAAGGACAGAAAGCCCCGGCCTTGAGATTACTGGCCAGCTTCCGACTGGCCGACGGGCTCTCTGAGCCCGTCGGTAGCCAGCTGGAATGACCGGCCGGTTTACTTTCTGATCACCTCCATCATAATGAGGCGGTCGGAAAGTAAACCACGCGGCCCATTAAGGTGCGCCCTTTACGGGCTGCATCGTAATTGGCCCATTACTGTTGGAAAAAAAATATGGAAAATGAGTAGGAAAAAGGCCAATTTGTGACATTACATTTGTAACTTCCTTTCACAATGGCCAATTTACAAAAGCTATACACCATTATGTCCACTAGAACCTTCTTGTTGCAGAGATATATAGGGTTTGAAGTTTTTACAAAAACCTGAGCTACCCATAGTCAACAACTGAACTGCACCTTACAATGGTTTTTCATTGTGCACCAGGTATAGAGCAATTCATATAGTAAAATATAAAGACTTCAGTATGGGTATCAAGTAAACCTATGCATTTCTGAAATAGACACCAGATGTGGAGCTTAGAAGCAGTGATTATTTCTATATCTCTGAATCTGAGGGTACCACACTAGCATGTGATTCAGAGGGCATTTTTCAAAATGCCCTCTATGTGACATACTGGCTTACATTTGGAAGCCTCAAATGCAGAGAAATATAATTGATAATAACAAATGTTCTACTATTCTGCATATCCACATGTCTGCCGATAAAAATATTACCTTACTTGTGTTGATAGGCCTAGTGTCTGCAATAGGAAAGGGCTCAATACACAACATGGACACATCACATTTCTCCACTGAAAATTGAATCTATTTTTGCAATGTAGCCAGCTGTGGATTTTGGGGCTAGCTTAACTGGTACCTTGGGACCCTAGCAAACCTGTACATTTTTTTAAAACTAGACACCTCTGGGAATCCAGGGTTGTGTGACTTGTGTGACTCCCACCAGATTGTCTTACCCATAAGCCCTAGCAAACATCAAACCTTGACAAAAAAGCACACTTTCCTCACATTTCTGTGATGAAAAGTTCTGGAATCTGCAGGGAGCAAACATATTCCCACCATCTACCTTTCTCCCAAGTCTCCCGATAAAAAGGGTAACTTACTTGTGTGACTGGGCCTAGAGCAGGGAGCAATGGATATCCTACTACCTACCATTTCCCCAAGTCTCCCAATAAATACAATACTGCACTTGTGTGTGTGGGGCTAGTAACCGCAACAGGAAAGGCACCAAAATGCAACTGGACACATCACATTTTTCCACTAAACTATGACTCTTTTTTTAAATGTGGCTAGCTGTGGATGTTGGGCCCTAGCTCAGTCAGCACCTGGGAAACCTGCCCATTTTTGAAAACTAGACACCCAGGGGAATCCAGGGTGGGGTTACTTCCATGACTTTGACCAGGTTTTCTTACCCAGAAGCCCTTACAATCCTCAAACATTTTGACTAAACAAACACATTTTCCTCACTTTTCTGTGATGGAAAGTTCTGGAATCTGCAGGGAGCAAACATATTCCCACCATTTACCTTTCTCCCAAGTCTCCCGATAAAAAGGGTAACTTACTTGTGTGACTGGGCCTAGTGTACATGACAGGAACAAATCAAACCAAGGTCAATGAGAGTCCCTTTGCGAGGTCTCCCATTGACCACAGTTTGATTTGTTCCGGTCATGAGCACTAGGCCCAGCCACACAAGTGGGTCAACATTTTTATAGGGACAAGTAAGGGAATGCTGGATGGTAGAAATTTTGTGGATTCCTTCAGATTCTGGAAGAATACATCACAAAAATTCAAGGAAAATGTGTGCTTTTAGGCAAATTTTGGGGGTTGCAGGGCATTGTGGGTAAGACTATTTGTTGGGATCCACAAGAGGCACACTACCCAGTACTTCTCTGGGTGTCTAGTTTTCAGAAATGCCTGTGTTTAGTAGGTCCAAAAACTGCAAATACACCTGTTGTTGATATTGACATATTGCATCTTGGACACAGGTTAAGTGCCATTTTTATTGGGAGACATGTGAGAACTCTGAGTGGCAGGAAATGTGTGGCTCCCCACAGATTAAAGTACTTTGTGTCACAGAAATATGATGAAAAGGTGTGTTTTGCCTATGTTTGAGGATTGCAAGGTATTCTGGGTAAGAAAACCTTGTGGGATCCATGCGAGACACACCACCTTGGAGTCCCCCAGTGTCTAGATTATGAAAATATATGACGCTGGTAGATTTTCACTAGAAACTATGTAGACCCTGGCAGAGAAAGACAGAAAAGGTAAATATTACTGCACCACCATTTACTGCTCAAGTACACACACATACTGGTTGAATTTGGCACAAGAGTGAGTGAAACGTTCAAAATGTAAATTTCATTAACAAAATATTTCATAAAGATTAAAACATAGAAATCACTGTTAATAAGGAAAATTGAAGTTAGCGCTACTGAACCATTGAACCACAGCTCGTGAGCTGTAAAGCCACAACAAGGCACCAACCACTTCAGGCCATTCACACACCTTTAATGCATCACACACACAAAGCCACTCCCACCACCAGTCACAGGCCCAACACATTACAACACTAAAAACACCAAACTGCACCATTCAAGGCCCATCTTTTTCATATGCCCACAGGACTGACACAACAATCAAACCACTTGGCAGCTGGCTGAGTGTGTGGACTGGTGTTTGGCTGTCAGTGTGTGTAGTGACCAGCAGCACATCACTACACACACCACCAGCCAAACACCAGTTCACACACAATGCCAGCCAGACTCAAGTTCAGAAACAGCAATCACACCACCTGGCAGCAGGCAGAATGTGTGGATTGGTGTTTTGATGATGATGTGTGTGTAGTGACTTGCTGCTGGTCACTATACACATGCACATTAGTAGCCAAATGACAGTCCATATACACCCCCAGCCTAACACCACTCAGACATCACATTGAAGCTCCACGCCACTTTCATTTCCAAAACATTCCCACAATGAACAGATTACACATCAACGCAACGACAGGAAACACTATAACATCCAGGAAAAACTAAAACATCCAACTAAAAACAGCAAATTTTTTCAAATAGAAGGAAAGAATATGGATGGTAGAATATGGAAATGCAACTATGGCTGCATACACAACAGGTGTAACTAAGCACATAAAAGTATTGCCGACCAGGTTCACTGAACAGAAAATATATAGCACTACAGACCACTGTCAGTTTCTTTTCACTGTCATGGTTGCTCCCAGTACTTCAGTTATGTATGGTACAATTTAAAGCACATGGACACCCATTGACCAGGATTCGAAGGACACTCTTGGCAGTACATATAACTCTACTTTCGTACTCCTCTTTAGACATAGACTCTACACCTACGACAAGACAAGTCTTTTTTGAGTGTTGGAGGAGTGTATTCAGGAAAGTGGTGATCTTTCAATATACTCACATTCTCTACTACTCCGACTCTAGGAACACTTGCCTGCTCAACTGCAACAAGGCTGCCTATTACAGAATGCTGAAACTGTACAAATACCATATTCGATTCTGGAACACGATCTTTGAAAACAACATAAGCATTGAAGGATGCTAAATGAAATAGATGAACAGTCAACTTCTTGTAGGAGATATAGGACTTTCAAGCAGGATTGTAAGGCTCTTACCTTTGATCTACTCTATCTACACCTCCCATGTGCTTGTTGTAGTCTAGAATGCACACTGATTTGCACACTTTTGTAACTTTATTTCAAACAGTCATGCACAGTACTTTGATCATGATAGTTTTGAGAATGTGGACATCTTTTCTGTCTGAATATTTCACAGCAAGAAGTTCATTACTACGCAAAGCACTGCTGTGCCCCCTTTCAAGTTTTTTACACACAAGCTCTTTAGACTAACCTTCACAGTTAGAGAGGATTGTGCCACATGACACAGTGCCTATCTGAACAATTCTTTAAATCATTGCACACCTGTGTAGAAATATGTCCACATAAAAATAGTGACCTTTGTAAAAACGTGCCCGGGCAAATTCCCACACAATTTTCTAACTGATTCCAAAAGTGGAAGGGCAAAAAGGTGGGTCAATTGAAGAATCCATACCAGTGCACATCCTGAAATTATATACATATACAGTGGCACTTTCACACAGCATATACAGCTTAAAACCATAATGTGCTCTCTTGCTGGGAATGTATTGTCTGAAATCCAAATGGCCCTTGAACAAGATGAGAGCCTCATCCGCAGATATATCTTTCCCTGGAACATAAATCTCAGATACAATGTACTAAATGGTCATGGACAGGCCGAACTTGAAGAGACGGTCACAATGTGGGTGATCTTGAGGCATTGCTGCCCCATATTGACAAAATACAGTATCCACTGCAGAAGCAATACCGATCTCGACTCATAGTTGCTGCAAATATAGAAGTTGTCATCAAAGGACTAGTAGACCAATATAAAAACAGAGATGGCTTACTTATCAATCCCATCAGGAAAGTTAAACCCCAGAACTGCTTAATCTCAAGGAGGTTTGTGGGAGTCCACCGAGTAGCTCTGGAGTAGGTCTTAAGCGTGGCACTGTTCTTCTTCAAAAACTCTTCTGCATACAAATTCGTCTGCCCAACAATATTATCAAAAAACACATCATCAGTAAACAGTTGGGGGAAATTGATAGTCAAAAAGTTCTCTGAATTGACTGTACACTCTGAAACACCACTAAAGGCAGGCACACATGCTGCACCATGTTAAAGGCAAACCAGAGTTTAGCACTTCCAATGGGAAGGCTTCTAGCCCCTGGCTGCAGTCCAGCTTGCTCTTGCTACACTACTGGCATATCACTGTCCTCCTCTAAAAGAGACACTTCATCAGCACTAATTGTGAATTCATTATCAGATGATTCCTCTTGAACAGAAAAATCACTGCCAGAATCTTCCACTTGGTCCTCTGCCTCAGATGCAGAATCAGTCTGAGAGCCATGTTCAAAGACAGATTCATAAATCAAACCTACAAACTGCCAGGCGGTCAGCTTGCGAGCAGCCATTATGCTTACTTATGAAACTGAAACAACAAACAAGACAAGAATAAACGATGCTGTGTCAAATTGGAACTAAACAAACTCAGCTGTATCTCAACTATTAACAAATAATATGGAAAAAAACTATAAATACAATCCACACAATGAACTTGACACTCTAAAAAGATACCTTTCACTTGCCACGAACAGCTAGAATGAGGATCAACCGCACCTACTCTGCACAAAGCACCAAAGAAATCCCACTAAAAAGTAAAAACAAAAACAAATTTCACACGAGATAACACAATACAGATCTTGCACAAATCCAAATATGAATTAAAAAAATAAAATCATAAGCTAAATGTGCTTCAATTATTACAACCGTTAAAACAAACAACATTCAAGAAGGGTAATGATACTCATTTGAAATAAACATTACAAAAATGTTTTCGCACCAAACACATGCATCTGCATAAAGTGAAGATCTACTAGTCCCGAAACTGCAAGCTGGAATCACCACCAATGAAATCAAAGCTTGCTGCGCTGCACTGTGTGAATTCCTCATAAATGAGGCCCATAGTGCTATAATATGATTTCAAGCATAAATGGCCCTTAAACAATTGAATGATACTTGTCTGGTTTTGCATACTTGCATATCATAATCCCATTTCGGAACTCTAGTCATTTCACATTATTCACCTTGCCATCTCCAGTAAACTCTTGCCAGTTTTGCCAATAATGGTTTCATTTGTCACTTGACACCGAGAAGCCCATTGGTCTATTAACTACATTAATTCCCCGCTGGAGCATATTAGATACAATGCAATTTAATCTTGGCCAGCCAGTGATTTTTTTACAGACAGTAGTTTAAAAAGGTATTATCACCTATGAGGTGACTATTGTCTTGGAGTATAGTCTGGGGTACATCAGGTTTAAAAGAAAAACACCTCCACCCCTCCAGTTACTAGCTGAGGTGAGAAAATATCTCTAGACTTGGTTCAATGTTTTCCCAAACACAAGGGTAAAATGATTTCTCCAGCAACTGATGAAGAAATTTGGCCCTGGCATTGTGCTTTGTGGAGCAATTTTGGAATGCAATAGTGTATGTAAATATAGCTTTATGAATCAATGGATTCTGGATTGATGTGAAACATCAAATCACTTTTCTTGAACTGTTTACCATTGTATTGGCTGTGTAGATTTGAATTAGTCAGTTTAGAGATATGAGTGAGTTTTTTTGATCCAATAACATGCTGTTTTTGTCTGTTCTCCTAGAAGGCATTAGACAAAAAAATGATTGTTGGGGACTCTTTGATGTAAAATATTCAGTTGAACATTAGATTTCAAATGAGACAAACCTGCTAACTATTTTGAGGTTGGTCCAAATTTAAAGAAAGCTTTCTAGATTATTGTCTAGCTTCAACCATGCCTTCTCCAAAATTGCCAACTTTCCAACGTCTAACAACAAAATGTCACAATGACATGTCCCATCAAGTCTCTTAATCTCCGGGAAAGCCCAGTATAGATAATAAATAGCTGTGGAGGTTCTAATCATTTGCAAAAAAGTACAATTTAGAGGTATCCACCAACCCACATAAAAAGACATCCAGGATAATTGAGTTAGCTAAACCTAAATTACTACTTTCTATCATGTGTTTCTAGAAAGATCTGATTTCAGGACCTTACTAGTGTTGGTGTACCATTTTGTAATGACAATTCAAGCCCATATTTTAATCAAAGAGATGCTGAATAGTTAAGGCAACCAATAGTGAGATGACTTTTTGAAGGCTATTGCAATTATGATATGGTGTTTGTGGGCAATAAGGATAGTATGTTATCCCCCAGAGCCACAAGGGTTGAATTTCTAAACCCCTGGTTCAAGAACATAGTTCAATGCACCAACACAAATTAGAAATCCAGGTAGACTGCAACCAGTCAACCCCCTAAGCAAAACTGTGCGGGTGATATTTTATGGTCACGAATAGTCACTCAAGATGCGTTCTGGGATACAGTAGAACTCTAAACCCTCTTTTCTAAATTAATAAAACACTAAAAATAGTACTGAGAGACAAGGGAAAAGACTTTAAAATGTTTATTTCCAAAACGTAACTCTAGTGCATAAAGTATGAACAGTAACCACATAGAATAAGAAAATGTATGACATGGCCAGAGAAAACAATATGAACAGTCCTAACATGTTTAGTACTGTCTTAGCAGTCTTAAAATGATATTGCTACCTCTAATCGCTATTCTAAAATGTAGTGGAAGCAGTAAACAGCAAACTTATAAATCAAGTTTCTTAAGAGGGATCGTACAGCATATCGTTCTTAGCAAGAAATAGCTATGAAGTTATTCCCCATCACAGCTAGGTTGAAGGCCACTAGTCTGCACTGCTCTTGAAGCCCCGGAGCAACCCGAACTGGGGCGGTTTGCAGCAAGCCAGTGTGACATTTGGCCGGGCAGCCCTGTTGTGCAGCCTGTCCCCCATGAACAAATACATGGGCTTTTATAGCACCTGATGACCAATTTTTACCATATTTATAAGTTTGGCGACACTAAAGTCCCAACAAAAAAATAAATATGCATGGAAATAAATGCATCATCTCAATTCACATGTTGACATTGTAGCCTCTACTGCAAGCGTCCATAAAAACATGGCAGCGACCACAACACGAACAACGAAAATGTCATCCAAGATAAGGGGCAGACATGATGCTAACACTTCTGTGCATGTCTTAACTTCAAGCTTTCTAAGAGAAAGAGATAAAAGAGTCTGCAGGCACGCACATGACAGAAAAAAAAAGATTTAAATGGGCCCTGTCACAGTGTTCATGACAACTCACATACGTCCCATGAATAAACAGTAACAATGATGATGTCCCTATTGCTGGTCAAGCAATGAAGAATTTTGAAATGCTGGGTTTATAAACTTGATCACTAGCCTAATCTTTTAGAATATCTTTTTCCAATTGGAGATGTGGTTAAGAGTGTTACTTTAGCAATATCATCTATTTGCACATAATAGCCAACCAGTGAAGAGTTGGCTCCCTCCAGCTCCTCAAGTACAGCTGAAGATACCTTCACTCTTGGACTAATCCTTTCTAGGCACAGGATTTCACTAATACAAGAAGGAAAATACATTACCTTCAAGAACCTTGAAAAGACAAATTAAAATAGGCTTCTGGGCTGTGCTTGTGATTCCTCCTACTCATACCCTGACGGTCCTCCCAGCCAGCTATTTCACCTGACCCTCTTTGGCTAATATCACAATTCTCTGTAGTTACACTGAAGGACCTGCAGTTCTGTAACACATGTATGTGCCTTTATTTGTTACAGAACATTACTGTGAGCTTTAGGGGTTGGCCTGAGGCCCCAGTTGCTTTGTGATGAATTAAGTTTGGCATCCCACTAAGCAATCTGGAGTTGAAGGTCTTGTTTGACGTGCAGAAGCATGCTGCATCATCAAACTCCCACACCCCCACCCCTCCCACAGACAGTTTTCCAAGGCCCTTCAGATCTTCTGGGCTAATCTCTTCACCTGATACAACTGCCAACTGTACCACATCCTGCAGAAGTGTCTGAATCGCAGCTTGATAGACTGAAGTTGGTGTTTGTCTACTGAGATGTGGAGGGGAGGGTTTATCATTCTTCCTATTCTCACTGGATGGCATTTCATCCTTTCCCAACAAGCAGGACATGTAGTGAGGGAGAGTGGAGCTGTCGGGCCTGCTCCGCTCCCGGCCGAGTGTGCGGTGGGGGATGGAGCATCACCAGTATATACCCGAGCTTCCCGGGCGGAAGACTGCTTCACCTTATAGTTGACACGTGAGCGTTCTTTCACCCTTGAGTCACTCACGTTTCTGCTTCCTGGTTCAGAGACACTGTGTTCGTTGTTCTCGTTGGGCTTCTGTTCATCAGCTCCTTAACCTCGTTTGCTGTGGAAGTTTGCTTTGGATTCCTGATGGACGCCATTCCTGGAATACCTGCGGAGATATTCAAGGACAAGAACAGTTAAAGTTCCTTTGTCTACTATCAAAGGCGGTAACATGCTTAACTCTAGCATTCTAGGAATTTTCAAGTGTATACTTATCTGACTGTGTGCCTGATGGCTATTAGAGATCCAGTTCTTTTCCCAGAGTAAAGCTGGCTGTAGCTATGGAGAAAGAAAGAGTATTGCGTGCTACTCGCCAAAAAGCACTTCAACGCCTCATCAGGGATAACCAGTGCTATATAAATGCAAACTCTTCCCTCTTTTATCCCTCCACTATCCTTTTCAATCCGAATAACAGACTAACATGTCCGCCGCTCAATCTAATTTCATATTTCACTATACTAATTCACCACTAATCCTTTTTGGGTTCCGGAGTAGCATGCTACTCACCGAAAAAGTGCTTCAATGCCTCGTCAGAGGTAGTAAGCGCTATATAAATGCAATTACAATAGGTTGGTTATCAGTTTCTGCAGTGTTAATATAGCAACTGGGAAAACATATAAGCCCAACACTATTTTTGTGCTACTTTTCTTTTTGATGTAATAGGAGATAACAAGTGGCTATTGTGTTCTCCTTTTTTCCCAGTATTTGGATATTGCTGTATATTTGTATGGGGTTTTCAAGTGACACATGTTGCAAAATGCATTTTAGGTATATTTAGCTTTTACGTTTCTTTACATATCACACTCTTACATATTAGGTGCAGAGTAAACTTGTGTTCCCTTTTCTTTCCATTTCTATAGATGGTATACTGTGTATGCAGTCATTTACCTTGATTTCGGAAGAGGGGACACAAACAGGTAGTCACTAATTAGAAGAGTGAATAGCATTTAGTATAGGTAGCTTTGTACTTCAGAAAGGTGTAACACATATGTTTACATTCCTTTTCTCTTCCTTATAAGCAGGAAAAATACAGAGATACCTTGGACACTTCATACCGCCCTGCGTTGACTCAGTGAGACACGTGTCTTTTTTCTTCCTTTTCCGTCTTACCCCCATCAAGCAACATGGACAACAGTTAAAACTCAGGGCCTGATTCAAAAAGGTAAACTTACACTTTTTTGTAAGTTTATTATTGTTTTCTATTCTCAAAGGGATTTACAAGTAGTAGCTTTAGGAGTGCTGAGTCCCCACACATAAAAAGATAGGCATACTGATGGCCAAAATAAGCCCTTCCAAATACCGAATCGCCTTTTGCATTTGGTACATATGAAAAAGAATTTTGCGAATTGGGCTGTTTCCAACCGCAAAGATGCTATATACATCTGGCCCCAGGTTCGAGTCTTGGCCTCAGCTCAGTACCTTTTGATTCTGCACAAGTCATGCAATCTTCCTTTATTTAAAAAGAAGAAAAAAAGTAAGTAATGTAGTCTGGTTCTGCTGTAAAGCACTCAGATGTCCTTGGGCCCGGATCGTTCTATAAATTGATTCACCTTACTGAAAGTTTAATCTCACTTCATACCTTGTACCTGAAATGTCTGAGCGTCCTTGATGCTTTTTAGTTCGGCACCATGTCGAACAAACTCTCTGCCATTTTTTTTCTAGGTTAATCCTACTCAGCAGTAGAAGTAGGGCAGATAAGGGACTTTGGCAGGCAAGAGTAGCAAAGACATCCTGGAAATTGTCCTAATCAATCCCACTTGAGAAGACAGAGTTACCATCCACTATTCATTTATACGTACCTTACTGTAAAATGTATGATTCCTATTCAGAGATGCAATCTGAATGCATGCCTCATTAATATTTTACATTTGCTGTCATCTAGGGGCATATTAGCAAGACCTACGTTAAAATTATCGCCGTTTTAGCGGCAGGAAACTGCCGCTAAAACGGCGATAATGGGCTTGCTAATATGCGTTATAGAATTCCAATAGAAGCCCAGGTTAGATGTGCAGGACATCTAACCTGGGCTTCTATTGGAATGCCATAACGCATATTAGCAAGCCCATTATCGCCGTTTTAGCGGCAGTTTCCTGCCGCTAAAACGGCGATCATTTTAACCTAGGTCTTCTTGCTAATATGCCCCCTAGTGAGTAAAATTAAATTGAACTCGCATGAAACCTAAAATGGCGTTATATATGGCTCCATCATGATGGTCCTCTTTTCAAACTCTCGTGCATTTATAGAGTTTAAAATGGCAGCCGCGTCCTCCTTAATCGACTGCTTTGTCAATACTCTGATACTGAAATGAACATGTTTCTTTATATGGGTATGCATTATTACACAACCGGGCAATGATGCACTTGATAGGCCACAGTACTTGCATTTCTGTATTACAATAAAACATGTATTGATTTTTAGAACCCTACATGTCTTTTATTTATAAACCACATGGCTTCAATTACAGCATGCATGCTATTGATTGGTTTCAATGTACTAGTCATTTGCCATTCATGATGGAAAACAGTTGTACAGCTTGCGTCTAATAGAGGGTTTGAGAAATAAGGATGCGACTGCAGCCCTGAAAACGTTCATGAAAAGGAAGAGAAGATTAGGAAGCATGCCAGAGGGAAAAAAATCACCAATCGTCATCAAATCTATAGATTCCTGCTCTATATCACCCCAACACCATCAGCCCTCCTCCCCCCTCCTTGATGAACTCGAACGTGGCCACGATCATGGTGTGTGAAATGTCGTAGAAAGGTCAGGGAGATGCTGGGACCAAACTCTCCATCACCCACAATCCTGTGTCTAACAATATCAAAATAGCGACAATGTCTTTAATATATTTTACCGAGATTTGTGATGTCAAATTGGCATGTAACTGGGCTCCAAATTACTATTTTCATTGACTAATTGTTTTTTTCAGCCGCAGAACAGGCTTTGTAAGAAACTATTCTCCCGGGTGAAGCGATGCAGTATCTATGGGAACCCAGCCCAGTCCTGTGTGATTCAGAACATTTACGATAATTGATCTTGCTCCCGTGATCTGGCTTTCTTGTGTTTTATTAAAATGGTTGCATGTTTATTAAACGGGGGTTTGTTAGTCGCCTGCTATTTGCTGATGGCACAGGTCTCGGCGAGCAAGACGCTGCAGCTGGCGAGCACTTTGTCACTTAGCCCGCTCTATGAAGGATCGCCCTCATTACCGCGGTTCAGTGCCCAAACTGCTCTTGGGAGGCCGGCGATAATGGTGTGCACTCGTGAGGCGTACAGTGTAAACTACCCGGTTATTGATTTACTAACGGAAACTCACACATCAGAGAAACCAAAAGAAGGAAAGAGAAATCCAATAGCTAGAATCAACATATAAATAGTTACAAGATAATAAGACAATAAGAGGCATTTTGTCTGAACAGAAGTCGAAGAAGATGCGTAATAACCAGAAAACTAAATTAACCATTTTTCTGGAGATGTTTGGTACATTCTGAGCACTCTTTTATCTGGAAACTCGTGTACTGTATACTACCTCCTTTGCATCCATTTCAGGTCAATATATTCTCACCTGGAAGGTTTGTGTGTTGGCAGCACTGAACATATCGAAAATTTCCTCCAGTGCTTGTTAAATGCTGCTTATCGGCTCGCCTTCTTAAGCAATGAGCCGAGGAAGTGTCACCTCACGCCATTTTCATGTCCAAAAAAGAATGGGGCTTATTTATGAGCCCCTTGCGACACTTTTGCGCCACCGTTGTGTCACTTTCTGTGACGCAGCGGTGGCGCAAATAATGCGCCACGTTGCGCCATACTAAGCGGATGCGTCACTTTGTAAACCCCTGCGCCACATTATACCTGCGTCAGGTATAATGTATGCAGGGTGGGCGTTCCCCCACAAGAAAGCCTCGTAGAAGTGACGTAGTGAAATCTATCAGATTTCACTGTGCCACTTCTAGTGCCACTGCGTAAGAACCTTACGCCTGCCTCATAGCAGGCGTAAGGGTGACCCAGTGCAATAGGTATAGGCCTCCCCATTGTTAGAATTGAAATGCATTAGTACCATATTACTCGCATTTTATTCGATGCTATGTTAGCATTTATGTAGCTAATTCACTTTATATTCTCTCTGTGTGCATACGTAATCAGAAAGTGCAGACGCTATGTTAGATATGTTTATAAACACAAAACAAGAGAACCCTTACAGTCAGGAGGGACCAAGAGTAGAAGTCAATTATAAGAGACAACGGTCCCTTTCAAAGCGAGCACAGTTTCATAGCCACAAAACTATAATGAGGATTGGGTCTTATGTTTGTCCAAATGGAAAAATAAGGATTTATTAACAAAGAATATCACATGAAAAATAATGAAGTATAAAGTGAGCAAAACGTGACGGGGTTTGGAAATCAACAGATTTCCTTACCTCAGGCATGTAACTTAAAGTGACTTTTGAGTGAATTAGGAATAAACAGTAGTCACAATAAAAACATCTTGTACTCCACAAAAATGATAAATGACGGTTAGAGTTAAGATGTGGTGTAAGTTACATGCCTGAGGTAATGAAATCTGTTGATTTCCAAACCCCGTCACGTTTTGCTCACTTTATACTTCATTATTTTTCATGTGATATTCTTTGTTAATAAATCCTTATTTTTCCATTTGGACAAACATAAGACCCAATCCTCATTATAGTTTTGTGGCTATGAAACTGTACTCGCTTTGAAAGGGACCGTTGTCTCTTATGTTAGATATGTTGACATCTGTGCCATCATTTTAGTTTTTGCAGACGCCATTTTGTATTATAATCGAAACTGTTACTTGATCATTTACTAGAAATGGCTCTTGCTAAGTTTCGTTTCTTCAATGTCGAATCTTGCTCATTAACGCATGCCTTTTCTATTACATGGAGGCCCTCTCCCACCTGTCTAGTAGGGAGGATAGGCCAGACGACCTTGGGCAGTAGATAGCTTGTGCCAGGCTGCGGAATCGAAACGTGTGCTCTGTACCCCCATTGTATTATGACAGCTACCAGTATTTTTCCATAGTAGGCGGGTCTTTGTGGGCTCTGCAACCTACATAATGTAACTGTATGTTTGCTAGAGTCAGTCCCTCGTCAGCCATCATAGGAGGCTGGTCAGACAGGACTCCACTGCAGTGTACTTTGTGAATAAACTAGTCTGCTTGTGTTCTCTACTGCGTCATCGACTCTTCATTGAATGGAAGGCTAGAGGAGGTTGAGAGTGACCCAGGTGGCCCTAATTGGGTCACTTCCTTCAGTTGGCGCCCGAACAGGGACTCCACCAGGTGGCCCATCCCGCCTGTAGTCGGGTTGTGGGGTCGGCATTGCGTCCGGTCGGATGGGTGGATCGGGGATCCCCATATGATAGAGCCTGGTTCTCGCGGCTGCCCCGCCTGTCTGATCGGGCGGCTCCTCGTCTAGTGGTCATCTCGGCTGGGGTCCTGAAAAGGCAAAACCCTTGGATCTGACCGTTTGGTCTGAAGAGAATAATCTTGTTTGACCTGTGTGCACCAGGTGAGTTCATTGTGATCTCTGGTAAGAGCGGCGCCGTCTTGATTAACTTGGTGAGTCTGTGGACCCTTGAGATATGGAGCGTTTGTGAACGTTCCACCGGGCCACTAGTTGAATTTGGTTTAGTTTTGAAAAGGCCTGGGGCTAGAGCCTATCTTGTCTTGGTGCAGTCTGAGGACTGACTTGTCTTGGTGCAGTTTACGGACTGCTTTTGAGAGCTCTTTTGTGTGTGTGTGTTTTTATTGCGTGTGCGTGTGTTGATTGAGTGGATAGTGAATGTGTCTGATGCTAAGATGTCTTGTTGGAGTAAAATGTGGTGCTTGGGGTGTCGCTGTTGCTCTGCTGAGCATCGATTGGAGGAAAGGCAGCCTGCGCCTCCAGAAGGCGCTCCAAGTTTTGAGATGTATGTGAAGCACGGTATTGGCCCTATTATGTTTCGTACATTGTGGCACAAATATACGAGGGACAATGCTGAGCTTCAGTGGCCACTGGATGGTACTTTTGATGAACAAAAATTGAATTATTTACGGGACAAATTATTTGCTAGAAGAAGTATACAGTCGATTTTTGATACTTTGCAGGTATGGCAGATGGAAGCTAAGCAGAGGCGAATACGGACCGAGAAGGAATCTAGGAAGAAGGCAATGCAGATAGTGGTGCAGAAAGCTGTAGCTTATGATAAAGAACAAACAGAGAAAGGTATTGAGTGTGCCGATAGGAAGTTTTGATTACAATGTAATAAGTCTTATGTAGTTCAAGAGGATGAGGATCCTTTTGTGGAGGATCTGTTGGAAACTCGCCCCCCACCTCCCTATGCCCCGCAAAGAATATATCCTGTTGTTCCGTCGTCTCAGTCTTCCGTTGCTTCACTGCTTTCTTCTGGTCTTCCAGTGGACTCGGCAGCCTCGGCTCCAGCCCTATCTGTCTCCTCTCCGTTTTCGCAACCTGTGAGTGGTGTGACTGCGGGCACCCCTACAGTGTCTGCTGTTTCTGTTTCTGTTTCTCCTCTTTCTCTTACTCCTACCACACAGTCATTGTTGACATTGTCCCCTATCTGTATCTCTTGTGTCTTCCCCAAGCCTTCCATCTGCAGTGTTGTGTAGTGTTGAGACACCAGTGCGAGGGTCGGATGGAGGGAATTGGGCAGCAGTACGGGAGCGAATGGAGCAGGTATTGACTCGATCTAATGTAGGTGAAGAGGAGAAAAGGATGGTTGCAAATCAGGCAGCACAGTGGGCCCGGAGTCGAATTTATAATGTGGAGGATATATGGAGTGTGATGAAAGATTTTGATCCGTTTGTACAGCAGTATGCCCTCCAGCATATGTCGGCTACATTGATTGGTTTGTGGGAACAGTGTATTGGAGGCACAGCCCCACAAATTATTTATGACATTCAAGATCGTGTATATTCAGCTGGTATGGCCCCTGTAGAAGTTCTTGGCAATGTTGGGATGGTACTCAGTTTAAGAGAAAGATTACATCATCGTACTCTGACTAGTGTGTCCCAATTTCCGATGAGGGAGGTACACCCTATTTTTCATCCCGAGATCCCAGAGCAGCGGAACCAAAGAAATGAGGTGGTCCAACAGCGGGTGGCGGCTCATTTTCAGGAACAGTGGGTTTATACCCAGTGGAAGAGAAGTGAGGTATTAGCTCTTAAAAGTCAGTTACCGGATCCAAGGAAAAACCCTACGGCGTATTATAAAGAGTTAACAGAGGCTGCCTCCTCGTCAGTTATGACCCTAGCAGATATAGAGATGTTTTTTGGGCTGTTGGTGCCGGTGGACATATGGAGGCAGGTGCATACGCAGGATCACAGGGTGGAATTGGGTGGCTCTTGGGATGAGATTAAGGCATGGGATAAGGAGCGATAGGAGGAGAAACCTAGAGCTGAGATCCTGGCTTTGCTGAGTCGTATCATCACTTATATGCATTCTCTTATCCCACCCAGACGAGTAGATTGGGATAAGCTGACGGCATGTCGTCAGAAGAAAGAGGAGAGTGTGACTGATTTGTTTTTACTAGGTTTGAAGGGGTTTTCTTGGATTTCAGTGGACAGGATTTGTCAGTTGAAGGTGGTGTTCGTCTGTTTGTTAATAGGTTTGTGACAAATTTGCTTCCGGAGATTGCAGCTCGGTTGCAGGTTTCAGAGAGCACTTGGACTACCTCCTCCCCTTCGGTGATATTGAGTATGGCTCAGTACTATGAGCATCGAGAAAATGAGGAAAAAGATAAGGTGGACAAGAAAAGTAAGGATTTGAAAACGAGTGTGTTGCTGCAGCAAGTTGCAAGAGGGTCCGGAAGGGGACGGGGCACTGGTCCGGCTCAAAGGTCACGGGGTGCTGGTAGAGATGGTGCACCCCTAGGGCCGAATCAGTGTGCGTATTGTAAAAAGGAGGGACATTGGTGAAGTGAGTGCCCAGATTTATTGCAAAAACTTGTAGATCCTAGCGGGCGAGGTTCGAGAGGAAAGGGCCGTTATGAGGTTGATCGGGATGAGGTTCAAGCAGGTGCATCCTCAGGAGGTCGCTCTGACCAGAACTATTTTGATAACCCCCGGGGAAGGCAGTACTATCATGATGATTATGATATGGGTGACGCTGCAGGGATGTCCTATGGTTAGGGCAGCCAGGGACAGGGAAAGGGACCAGTCCAAATTCCTGTAGATCAGCGTGGTCCTTATGTCACAGCAGATTTGCATGATTCGGCACAGAAATATTTGGTGGATACAGGTGCAATGAATAGCTCTGTTTCTCATTCGCAGGTCCCCAGGGCAGCCCTGTCTGGCCGTAATAATGTTTCGGTAGGTTTTTCAGGCGTTGTGTGCCCCATTTCTAAACCTTTTGCTTTGACTGTTGGTCCTTTTACTGTGGACTCTCCATTTTTGTTAACGGCGAATTGTGGGGAAAATTTATTAGGATTGAATTTATTGAAAAAGTTACATGCTACAATTTCTTGTTCCCCGGATGGTGTTTACATGACTATTGGACCTAATGTGGTTAGTACAAAACAGTGTCTGGTAAAGGATGCGCCGCTTCCTGTTGAATTCAAGGATGTGCCGTCCTCATTGTGGGCCACAGGGATACGGATGTGGGGTTGTTACAGATACCACCAGTTTCCATAAAGGTCAAGGAGAATGCTGGCTCCCTCGTATTCCCCAGTATAAAATATCACAAGCTGGGGAACAGGCTTTGATGCAGATTATACAGGACCTGATCAAATCAGGGGTGGTTGAGGCGACAGTAGCGAATGTATGTAATAGCCCCATTCTTTCTATTCTTAAGAAGGTACCCTTGGATTCCCCTGATGCACATCCTGATGTTTATCGTTTTGTGATTGACCTCCGGGAAATTAATAAGATTGTAGTTCCTTAGTTCCCGGGGGTACCAGATATTAATGTTCTCTTGACAATGATTCCTTCCACAGCCAAGTTCTTTTCTGTGATTGATTTAAAAAATGCTTTTGTTAGTATCCCTATCCATCCAGACAGTAGGTATCTGTTTGGATTCGCTTTGGCTGGTAGAAGTTTCCAATTCTGTCGAGCTCCTCAGGGATATACAGAAAGTCCCAGTATTTATAGTCAAGCTTTGAAAATTCAATTGGACTCTCTCTCTCTTCCCGCAGGTAATGTATTATTGCAGTACGTGGATGACATTTTGATAGCCTCTGATACCAAAGAGGGTTGTCGGGATGCCACGGTATGATTTTTAAAGCATTTGGCGAACAAAGGACATAAAGTGTCCCTTTCTAAATTCCAATATTGTCAACAGCAGGTCACCTATTTAGGTCACCTGCTGTCGAAGGAGGGTTGGAGGCTAACACCTGAACGAGTTGATGCCATTGTTAAGATGCCTGTCCCTGTGACACAGAGGGATGTGCGTGCTTTCATAGGCATCACCTCGTATTGTCGATACTGGATTCCCGCTTATTCTTTATTAATACAGCCCTTGCTTCGCCTAACAACTAAAGATGTGCATGAACCTTTGCCTTGGACGCATGAATGTCAGCATGCTTTTGAGCAATTAAAAGTTGCGCTTTGCTCTGCACCTGTGCTTGGTAGCCTGATTATAAGAAGCCTTTCATGTTGTACGTACACGAAACGGCTGGGTGTGCGCTTTCGGTGTTAACACAAGCCTTTGGAGGTAAGCAGAGGCCGTGTGCTTATTTTTCTGCTACGCTTGACCCTGTCGCCAGAGCCCTCCCGAGTTGTTTAAGAGCCGCCGCGGCTGCGGCGGCCTCTATATGACAGTCGGCAGGGCTCATCCTCAATCATGACCTCACAGTAATGGTACCTCATGCTGTGGATGTACTTTTAAACAAGACAAAGACGCAGCACCTCACCAGTGCTCGTCTGACTGGTTATGAATTGACTTTATTTGCACCCCATATTACTATCAAAAGATGTGCCATTCTGAACCCAGCCACGTTACTACCCCTCCCTTCGGAAGAAAAGAACCAAGATGTCCATGATTGTTTTTTTCGTATGGAGGAAGAGATGAAGGGACGGTTAGACTTGACTGACGTTCCCTTATCTGACCCGCAAGGGGAACTATATGTCGATGGTTCTTGTTTAAAATTGTCAGATGGCACCACTACAGCGGCGTATGCTATTACCACACTGCGCACTGTAGTTGAGACCTTACGCATTCCCTACCAATCTGCTCAAGCTGCAGAGTTGATAGCTCTTTTGCGAGCATGTGAATTAAGTGAAGGACTGACTGTCAATATCTACACTGACAGCCAGCATGCCTTCGGGGTGGCCCATCATTTTGGACACCTCTGGGCAGAGAGAAGATTCTTGACTTCACATGGAACCAAGATCCAGAATGGTCCGCTGATAGAAAGACGTTTGACAGCTTTGACCCTTCCCAAACGATTGGCAATAGCGAAGTATAGTGCCCATAAAGCAATCACTGATGATGTAGGGAAAGGAAATGCCTTTGCAGATCAAACAGCAAAAGAAACAGCCAGATCAAAAATGACGAAAATGTTTGTGGCAGGACCTGCTAGATGGGTACCAGATGTTACCATGTTTGAAAATACACTGGACAGTGTCAGGGAAATACAGTCTGAGGCGACAGTTGAGGAGTTGGCAGTGTGGCAGGAGAGTACAGGGCGTTTAGATGAAGAAGGGTGCTGGACTGATAAAAGTAAGAAGCAGAGATGGATGTTACCTGATACATATGTTTTCCCTGTAGTTGCAATGGCACATGGTCCAGCTCATATTAGCGCCAAGGGAATTTGTAGGTTATTGGATCCTGTGTGGCAAAATGATAATATCTCAAAGGTTGCTGTGTACTTAGTGAAACATTGCATGATTTGTATGAAGCACAATCCTGGAAAAGGTACCCCTACACCTTCTGGTAATTTTGCACCACCTTCTCTCCCTTTCGAGGTGCTCCAGATGGATTACATAGAGATGCAGCGAGTTAATAATTTGAAATATGTGTTAATGGTGGTTTGTGCATTTAGCAAATGGATTGAGGCTTACCCAACAAAAAAGAACACAGCCATGGCGACGGCGAAAGCTCTTATAAAGGAGTTCTTTCCGCGCTACGGTTTGCCCCGTTTGCTTTGGAGTGACAATGGCAGCCACTTCAATGCCAAATTGATTCAATTGGTGTGCGAGGGTTTACACATCAAGCAAAAATTCCATCCAGCAAACTCAGTCAGCAGGCTTGGTTGAGAAGTACAATGGTACTCTCAAGCTAAAATTGGCTAAGATTAAGGAAAGTACTGGGCTACAATGGCCAGATGCATTACCCCTTGCTCTCTTGTCCACCAGAATGACAGCCCATTCAAGAACTGGATTATCGCCATATGAAGTGGTCTTTGGCCGTCCTGCAAATGTGTGGGGCGACCCTAGACCGAAAAGATTTTCTGAAATTGATTATCCTCTGTTAGTCGATTATTTATATGATCTCACTAAAAGTTTGCGTTCTATTCACCAACAGATACATGAAGCTTTGCCTCCAGCACCAGAGGGGCCCGGGCATACCATACAGCCAGGAGACTACATTCTTGTGAAAAACTTCCAGAGAAGAGACAGTTTGGAACCCAGGTGGAAACGACCATATCTGGTCCTCATCATGACAAGGACGGCGGTGAGAGTGGACGGCCGGAAGCATTGGATACATACCTCGCATTGCCGGCGAGTGCCGCTCCCCCTCCCCTATGACCGGTGGGTACAACAGGGGATAGGGGACCACAAGACGGAGAAGGTTCCACGTTTTGTTCCTTTTTCTGATGCCCGGCTGACTTGGGCACAGACGGAAGAAGAGAGTGAGGCGATTCTGAACGAGGCAGTTACCCCGGAAATTAAGGCTGCCCAGGCTTCTACTTCACCTGACCAACAGGATCCTGAGCCTCGCTCTCCGACACCCCCTGAATTTCAGATCCTTTTCCGCGATGAGACAGTACCCGGAGTAGAAAGGTACCATTTGCGTCCTCGACGGAAGGATAGTGCAACAAAAGAGAAGTGAGTGTAGCAGAGATGGACTTCGTGGACAAGCTTAGTAAAATGCCCCCTTGTTTCTGCTTTTTCCTGTTAGACTAGGGATCAGAAAATTGGTACACTGCCTGTGGTGCAGGACAGGATAAGTTGAGGGTATTTTCCCAGGAGGGAGAGTGCCCTATCCTGCGGATCGTGAACATTTGCTGATGAGCTGCAACAGTGTGGCTCCACCGTACAGTGCTCAATAGCACCATCGAGGATTGAACAATAGAAGCCTGCCAGGGAGGCTTGTAACGGACCCTGATCTTCTCACTGTTTCTTTATTTTTCCCTTTTTTGTGTCCTTTCCACCGTTGGTTCCATTATATGACGTCTGGTGTTTTCATTTGTAGCTCTATAATAAAAATTTATCTTTTTGGTTGTCCCCGTGTAGAAGATGAACAGTTTGTTGTTGCCCTGCGACCGGGGCAGATAAGTTTTGAATGGCTTCTCAGAAAGAAAATGTTTTGGGCTATAGTTATATTGTTGTTTTTCCTAGTGGGAGGGGGGCTGTTTTGGGTATTGGAGTGTTCTTCTGGAGTACCCTCGTCATGTGTTTTATATCAGCCAGTTTCCTCAGATCGTAGTAAAAGAACTATGCATAGCAATGTTTTCTTAGACACACACCGGAAATTCTTTGGAGATAACAGAGCTTGTTACCCCACTGATTCTGTTACATGTTTATGGACCGCTTATCCATTATCATTGGTAAATTATACATATGTTCGTCCTCCCCATTTTGTAGAAGCAAAAGGTGAATTCGGCCTGGGATATCCTGGACCTTGCTTATACTATAGAAAGCCGAGGGGGACAGGGTACCCAGGGTGTATGCCCGAAATGTATTGTGGTGATTTGTACCTTGGTAAAAAAAATCACTCTGACAGGTTGGCACTACCAAGATCTGACTGTCACTCAAGAGGCAGGTATTTACCCTGCGTGTTGCCCTGTAATAAACAGTACTGATGCTTATTTGTATCTTAATTGTTCTGGAGAAGTAGTGTACAAAAACGTAATGCGTTTAGGGAGAAAGGATGATCCCAGTATGAAGGGAATGAATACTAGATATGCTCCATTAGATTATCAAGGTCCACTCTATGCACATCCAGGTTTTTATTTTTTATCAAATGGTACGTATTCTAATATGTACAATGGTACAGAGGATGTGGCCTTGGAGATGGTATTACCTCTTGGGGTGCCTTGCAAGTATAGTAAACCAAATATAAGATGGGTAAAAAGAACATTGACCAAGGAATTTTGTGAGGGCGTTACCGATTTGGAAGGTAATAATTATAGTAACAGTATTACTTTTGGATATATCCTTTCTTCTATTATCACATTTGGTGGCACCGCCATGGCCAGGGGTGAACGAGCTAGAGAGTACTGTGGGTGTAAGTTGCAAATTTTATCTAATTCTACAGTGGCAGCTTTAGGGGACATCACCACTCAGTTGGAAAGTATGCACATTTACTCCGAACAAACGAGATATGCCGTTGACTTTATTTTAGCTAAGAATGGTGGTGCATGCGCAGTAATAGGGGAGCAGTGTGTAGTCGGTATCACGAATATGGAGAGAAATATCACTCAACATATTTTAGACATTCTAGAAAATGTTCGAGGAATGGAGAGTGGCAACTGGAGCTGGTCATTATTTGGTGGTTGGGGTTGGATTCTAGAAAAGGTGATATATTTCATTGTCCTTTTAATATGTTGCTGTGTCTTGATCCAGTGTCTTCCCTTATGCTGCTCATAATGTGCTACTTATCTGTCTCCCAAAAGAATTTCGATTCATGACTAATGCGAAGATAATGCTCCAACAGGAGCTTTATACTATCATGCAATTGGACGAAGGTGTTTTTGGTTCAACCACTTCTCTTGCAGGCTCTGTTCCTGATGTTCCTTGTGCTGATAATGAATAGTGTTATTTCGTTCCATATGTTTGCCTATGCATATATACGAGTATACATCCGCATTTGACATATTATTACCTGTTTTTTATATATTTTCTCTACTTTTAGAATTGTAAAGACCCTTACCTGATAGCATGAATAAAGATGTCCATATTAGCTTATAAATGCTAAAAGGAGGGTCTGTTAGAATTTAAATGCATTAGGACCATATTACTCGCATTTTATTCGATGCTGTGTTAGCATTTATGTAGCTAATTCACTTTATATTCTCTCTGTGTGCATACGTAATCAGAAAGTGCAGACGCTATGTTAGATATGTTGACATCTGTGCCACCATTTTAGTTTTTGCAGACGCCATTTTGTATTATAATCGAAACTGTTACTTGATCATTTACGAGAAATGGCTCTTGCTAAGTTTCGTTTCTTCAATGTCGAATCTTGCTCATTAACGCATGCCTTTTCTATTGCATGGAGGCCCTCTGCCACCTGTCTAGTAGGGAGGATAGGCCAGACGACCTTGGGCAGTAGATAACTTGTGCCAGGCTGCGGAATCGAAACGTGTGCTCTGTACCCCCATTGTATTATGACAGCTACCAGTATTTTTCCATAGTAGGCGGGTCTTTGTGGGCTCTGCAACCTACATAATGTAACTGTATGTTTGCTAGAGTCAGTCCCTCGTCAGCCATCATAGGAGGCTGGTCAGACTGGACTCCACTGCAGTGTACTTTGTGAATAAACTAGTCTGCTTGTGTTCTCTACTGCGTCATCGACTCTTCATTGAATGGAAGGCTAGAGGAGGTTGAGAGTGACCCAGGTGGCCCTAATTGGGTCACTTCCTTCAGTTGGCGCCCGAACAGGGACTCCACCAGGTGGCCCATCCCGCCCGTAGTCGGGTTGTGGGGTAGGGGTTGCGTCCGGTCGGATGGGCGGATCGGGGATCCCCATATGATAGAGCCTGGTTGAATGGAAGGCTAGAGGAGGTCGAGAGTGACCCGGGTGGCCCTAATTGGGTCACTTCCTTTACCATGCTTACAACACAACTCCAGCAATGCGTGAGTTTTGCACTGACAGATAGGTCAGGATTCCTGACGCATCTGTCAATCCTTGAAACATGGAGCGCCGCACAGTGAATACGGTGCATCCATGGTGTCACAAGGAGGGCGCAGTGAAAAGTGTTGCATCGCTGTTTTATCGCAGCGATGCAACACTTTTCATAATGAGGCCCTATGAGTCCGAACAGTATTTATCTTTAATTCCAATAAAAAGGGTGTCCCTTTTATGGTGCTGTCTTTAAAATGAGAGAGATTTGTGTAAGAGTCAGCTATTTAATCCATAACAACGAATACAGTATTTGTTTAGGTCTGGCGTTAGCGAATACGCTTTGTGTTTCCCAGAAAATTTCTTAAAAATACTAACAAACAGTGTCATTCTCATTTCGCTTCCACTCACCATAAGATATAACAGATAAAATGTTAGTAACAACAATGTTAAAGTAATGAAGAAATACAGATAAACGATCCAAATGACATAAGGCTGGAAAAAATACCAAATTTAAAAAGAGTAAGACAGAGGCGTTCAATGTAAGACTGAAATCAGAAAAATGTGAACTTTTCAAGGAGGTCTCACTAGGCCCCCGTTCACTTTGTATAACTAAAGATTACAGCTTTTTCAGATTTTATGTTAGTGCTCAGAAGCTTTTTGAAGCAAGAATTCTTACACTGGGAGCAATCTGTAGACTGTATACATGCAGGGCTTTTAAGAACTTACAAATGTTGTGTGTGGGGGGCATTAGTGACATTTAAACATGCAATGTAACAAGCATTGGCATAGCTAAATGTCTCAGCTCTAAACGGGAAACAACCTTTACAACGCAGTCATTACATCGCACTACCTTTACATAGCAGTCATTACATCGCAACATCCTTTACATCGCATGTCATTACAATGCAGCCATTACATTGCATGTCACTACAACGCATGTCATTACAATGCATGTCACTACAACACAGGCATTACATCGCAAGTCATTACAATGCATACCATTACAACGCATAGTACCCTTACTCTATCCAACACTTACCCTACTGTTGCACTCACTGGAGTTAGAATAGTAATTTTTACCCCTACACTATCCAACACTTACCCTACTGTTGCACTCACTGGAGTTAGAATAGTAATTATTACCCGTATACTATCCAACACTTACCTTAAATGCGATGTAATGGCATGCATTGTAATGGTATGCGTTGTAAAGGTATAATGCGATGTAATGGCATGCGTTGTAAAGGTAGTTTCTGAAAATGCGATGTAATGGCATGCAATGTAAAAGAATGCATTGTAAAGGATGTTGCGATGTAAAAACTGCGTTGTAAAGGCCTGCATTGTAAATGTATGCGTTGTAACATCATACATTCCTCTAAACGGATGAGTTATTGACTTTGCCAAAGAAATTTATAACCCACCTTTCCTGGTCCTAGCTTTTCTGGGCCTACATTTCTCACCCCTGCCCTAAACTGTGTCTGACATAGAAGTCAAATCGAGAACCAAAACTAAGAAATAAGGAGTCCAGATCTTGTCTAAATAACAATTCCCGTTAATGAACTTGCCCAAATAATTTTTTCAGGGAAACCATTTGCTCTTTGGGCCAAAGGAAACAAAATCTCAATGAATCTGAGTTTATTCTGACCAATGTGTTTCCAGCCTCTAACATATTGGCCCACTATACCTTTGCTACAATGCAAAATCCATTCATTGACTTAACTGAAGTGATTTAACCTTGGACAGATGCCCAATGAGTCTACATGGACAAACTGCAGCATTTACAGAAAGTAACTTTCATTTGTCATCTTGATGGTGTTAATGGGTCACAACACTAGCCAACTAAGACAATTCTTGATAAAGCGTGTATGAGGAATGTTCCTACAAAAAATTATTACACTTGTGCTACATAACTACAATTACATTTTATGTATAATGATTCTCATCAAGCTGTTTGCGTTACCTGAAACTTGGTATCCCAAGAGAAGCACCTAACACTCATCTTCAAAGTGCTTGCAGGTGATTAAGTCTGGCTTGATTTTCCAAATTAGGTGTTCCAACTTTGTAAAACTGTATTTAGCCGGTACAGTATTTATGAATGTACTTCTCCATGTGCCCAATTACCCTTACATTTGTTGGTAGCTACTAAAACCAGGGTATTTGGTTACTGGAGACGTTTATTTTTAGCAGCTAAGCTCAATGTATATTCTGTATGGATTGCTGAAGTGAACTACTGAGGCGCAACTTATCATCACAGGAGAGGAAAATAAAATAGGTTTTGCAAAAACTATATCTGTTTTATGACCCCAAATGTAATAAAAAGGAGGTAGCTGATCTTTTAGTTTTATAGATCAATTGTTCATATGGAGCCATTTTGGAAATTGCTGTAACCCAGTCGGAATGTGTAGGTAGTGCCTTCATTTTCCACCATTGGACGATATACATTTTGACACTACCAAGGCAGAATCAAGTCACAGCATTTCCAGGGATTAGCGAGTCCAGTATTGTCATGTATTGTGCAAAGTCACCAATTTTGATGATGGGTTAATATGTAGGTCACATTTGTCTTTCAAAATGTGCCTCACAGACCGCCAAAAACAGCACGCACAAAACAGACTAGGACCAGAGACCATGGAGCATGTCACTGCCTCATTGACCACAACGGCTGCATGATGTGGGGGCTAGGTTCACTCAACAAAGTTTATAAGGAGACTAGTGCCAGTCTTGTAAGATCCTTGAAAAAATTAATTTTAGATGAGCCTCTTGCAAATCTCCATCATGAGCAGCTCCTCTATCTTCATCTTCAGTTCTTCATCAATGTACTATTTCTGGTGATTGGCGGGCCATCTGACTCTAAGGAGTTGAATGAATGGATGAATGGATGAATAAATGGGTATTTATATAGTGCAGAAAAGGGTTAAAGCTACTTCTGGAACGAAGTGTCGTGGTGCTAGATTGGTCAAGGTAAAGTCAAGGTAAGGTCCGACGGGTCTCAAAGTGAACGAGAAAGAGCTTAGATGCTATCGACAAATACAAGTTCTTGGGTATCTTTTTAAAGTTTCTAAAGATTTGCTTTGAAAGCAGTACGAATGGAAGAGAGTTCAAATTCTTTGCTGTCACCACTGATAAAGAGCAGTCCCACATTCTTGCTTCCTTGAACTTTAGAACTGTGATCTGGCAGACAAATAGAGATCTCAGTTCTCTTGTAGGCTATTGTCATGAAAAACTGACTTGACGTAAGATTGCGCCTAAGTGTGAAGGGTTTTATGACAAAGGCAGAGTGCCTTAAATTGTTATCTTCTTAAGCCAGTGTAGTTTAACCAAATAATTGGAAATGGGCATACGCTTCTTTAGACCAAACACCAGTGTTCCAAAGGAGCTGAAATTTGTACAAGAGATATATAGGTAACCCCACATAAAGTAAATTATAGTAATCAATGCTGGAAAGGATGAGGGTTTGGATCTTGCCTTTTCTTTAAGAGGCAATAATAAAAGGAAGAATCTTCCTAATGATCTGAAGAAGTCTTAAACCTGTGATGCAAGGAATCTTAATTTGTTCCTTGAAGGGCAGGTCGGAGTTGTACTGGTGATTTTAAGCATCATATTAGGTAACTATTTGGAACAGAATTTAGGTCGGTTAAATAGCATTTTCTTCATTGCTCAATTCACAGTGTCGTAGCTGGAAGTTTTTCCAATGTTGATTTTGCTTAATGTGGAATTCCGCTCTTAGTTCAGAAATGAGTTTCAGAAAACTATCTGATAGGACCTGCTTGATACCCTGTAATGCATTAGAAGACCAGGCTGACCAGTGGAACAGGAGAGCCCCCTATAAGAAGTTCAGCCTCGGTCATAGAGGACACTAAGGGCCCGATTACGATGCGGTTAGGAAAGCATTCCCACCTAGGGCCCGATTACGATGTGGTTGGGAAGGCCTCCTAACAGCATTTGCTCCTTCTAAATTGGATCGGGAACGTGTCTTCCAGACCAAGGGCCAGATTATGATGCGGTTAGGAACATAGGCTCCCATAGAAGTCAATGGGAGTCCAACCAAATCGTATCTAGAAGCATCCGGATGCATCATTCTCGGCCGGTTGGACTCTCCCGATCCGAGTCGATTGGAAACCATTTCCAAACCGATTCGATCAGGAAGATTTCCTAACCGCATCGTATCAGGCCCTAAGATGTAGAAAGCCATTCAAGCCTAGAGATGTGAGTGAGGATGACCAGATCTGCATCCTTCACAGAACAGTTGGATTCTCTTGAACCCTTATTAGTGAGTTAGCAAAACCTTTATTATGGCAATTTGCTAAATTGGTACAAAAACACCATTAGAAAAGACAGTATTATATTAAATACAATATTCTAAAATAGATATAAAAGGAAGTGCAGCAAATAGGTTTTATGCTTAAAGGGCAAAATGCTTGGGAGTCAGTGTAGGCAGATTCAATCCTCTATTACGCAGGGATATTAAGGCAGTTTGTGGCAGCGTGCAAGATTTTTGTAAATTTTCCAAACTAGGCAACGTCCAACAGTCTGTTAGTATTTAGAGAGTTTGGCCAGGATTCCTTACAAGTGTGGATCCCATGGGTTAAACATTGGTCTAAAACAAAAATGTGTCACATGCTTTTAAAAATGAAAGACAGCAGCATAATAGATGAAGCATTGATTGTAGGCTACAATCACAAAATCTGCTAAGTTGCCAATTGATTTATTTTGCCCAGTTTGTCCTATTTTCTTGAATCAGCAGAGATATTAGTCTAAGGCATATATGGTTCTTCTAGTCTATTTAGAGACTCTTTAAGATAAGGCTGAACCTTTGCATTTTCGTAAGATTTAACAATTAGATGTGCATGGGGAGCATCTTCTATTTTCTCTATATCAGCTTAACTTGTTTTTCTCAGAATAGACTTGATAGACGAGGATGTGACAGTTGATACAGAAACTAACTCTAAGCTGATCTTTAAATCATTGGCCACAGCTGCAAAGTATGACCCCCAAAGGTTATTCTGTGTCTTATAGATCTCCAATAAGGCCATTGTTGGAATGGCCCCTTTTACAGGGTTACCCCAAATGTTTTGCCTTCTTCCTCCGCTTTTTCTGACCTTCTTTTTAATGGCCGTAGGACTCTGAGCACTTTACTACTGCTAACCAGTGCTAAGGTGCATGTGCTCTCACCTCTAAACATGGTATAATTGGTTTACAACTGTTTGCAGTATATGATTTACTTGTAAGTCCCTTGTAAAGTGGTATACAATATACTGAGGGCCTGTAAATTAAATGCTACTAGAGGGCCTGCAACACCGACTGTGCCAACCACACACCTGTCTCAGGGCTGTCACTGCAGGGCCTGTGTGTACAATTTACTGCCACTTTGACTTGGCATTTAAAGCCAATTGCCAAGCCTTAAACTCCCTTTTAATTACACATTAGTCACCACTAAGATAGGCCCTAGGTAGCCTAAGTGCAGGGTGCAGACTAATTTAAAGGTAGGACATGTACTATTAAGCGGCCCTTGCCATTCTGAGTTCTTTTGTTTCAAGTAGGGACCATAGTGTGGCTTTTGAAGATTTTATTTCTGGTTCATTTACCTTGCCTTGTGGGGTGTCCAGGGCTCCTCACTATCACCCACACTTTTTAATATTTACGTTGCACCATTGGCAAAAACATATCAGATCTTACGGCTTTGCTGGTTTGTCATATGCAGATGACACTCAAATTGTAGTGTCTATTTCATCGGATGCTGATGTGGCAGCCACCAAATTTAAAGAATGTATGCTCAACATCGTCTCTTGGATGCACAGTAATTATTTAAAACTGAATTCCGAAAAGACAGAGGTATTTCTCTTTGGTTCTGATCACTCCTTTTGGAATACATCCTGGTGGTCTTCATGACTTGGCAACCTCCCCTGTCAAGTTCTAAAAGCAAAGAATCTTGGAGTGTGGTTTGATGAACAGCTCTGTTTTTCAGATCAAATAAATAAGATCACATCTTCCTGCTTCCATCTCCTTAGGATCTTGAGTAAGGTGCTTCTTTTCATTCCGGTGGATTTGCAGAAGAAGGTTATTGTTGCATTAGATCTATCTAGGATAGACTATTAAAAATGCCCTTTACCTGGGCATACTAAAGAAGTGTCAGATTAAACTCCAGTCACTTCAGAATGTGGCTGCTCATCTGATTCGTAGAATCCCCAAGTTCAGTTTAATCTCTAAGGGCATTCCTGATCACCATTTGTTACCGGTGACCGAGAGGGTTACATTTAAAGCCCTTTGTTATGTACTGTTTATAAGGCTCTGTATAGGGCAGGTCTTGCATATTGACAGCAGTCTTTCTCTTAGCATGTGCCAAATCATAATCTAAGATCCAGCATTGCTAAATTAGCAATGGTTTCCAAGATCAAGAAAACAAAATGGGGAAGAAGAAGCTTTTCTTTTCTGGCCTGCAGTTTGTGGAATTCTTTACCTATTGTCCTGAGATCACAATCCAGTATATCATCTTTCAGAAAACTGTTACAGACATGGCTTTTTTCTGTTCACCACTAGACTGACTATAGCCTTCTCCAGCAGGAACGCATAGTGCTGTGACGCCTTGGCAATTGCATGTTTTATCAAAATTTTACTTACTTACTTGCATGTCCTGGTAGTGACAAACAGCTAGTTTTGTTTTTCACTACTGTGAGGCCTACCCCTCTCATAGGCCAGCATTTGGAATTTCTTGATACACTTTTAAGCTGTAATTCCTGATCAGACAGGAGTAGCTTATTATGTTTCATTTGTTTGGAATGGTAAAGATAAATCCTACTTACTGGTGAAGTTGGATTTCATATTACTGTTCTAGAAATATCATTTTTAGAAAGTGAACATTTCTCTGTAATTACTCCTCTTTGTGCCTGTCTCCAATCCATGTCTGGGTTGGGTGACAGCTACACTTTTTGTATTCCCTCTAGACATCCACAAGCACAGAAAGGTGAGACTCATCTGCTTTCTGAGCACTCATCTGCATTCATCTGCATTCTGATGGGTCTTCCTGTGCAGGGAGGAATGGGCGGGGCTGTGCACACTGAAAAGCACTGATTCCCCCCCCCCCGCCCAACAGGTAGCCTAGCGGACAGGACTGGGTTGAAAGGGATCCTTGTGCACTTCAGAGAGTTGCTTTGAAGTCTCCGCTTCTACCAAAGGCACTTTTGGTTATAAGTACTGGGTCAGACATCAGAAACTTCTGGAACTTGACCTGAACCTGCTTGACCTGCTGTGCTGCCTAAAGGACTCAACTGGACTGCTATTCTGGAAGGACTGCTTTTCATCTTGTTGTCCTGCTGTCTGCCACTCCCTGACTCTGCTAAAGGAGAGCTGGACTCTGCCTTCCCTCCAGGTGATCTCCAGGGGCTTGGTGGCTTGGCTCCTGTTTTCTGAAGTCCTAGGGACACAAAAGACTACCTGCAATTCTGCTGGTGCTGCTGTACTCTGCCTTCCATCAGTCTGACCCTTGCCTGAGGGGCCCTCTATAAGTCCTGGGCCTCAGAAGTAGGTTCTTGCAGCTCTTTCCACATCAACATAGATGCAGCAGTGACTTTGCACTGATTGGAACAGATGCATCGCCTTCAACGTCGAAGCAGTGGCCGCACGACAACAGCGATTCTACAGTCAGCACAGCCAGACCATTATTTATCAAATTTAACATTCATTCCGCCCATGAGGCCCGTTTATTTGTTTTGTCCCCACCAAATGAAATGGTCTGTTATTAGGATTTATCAATTTTTTAAAACTTTTTTGGTTATTTATTATGTAATTTTTAACTCTATTTTATATGTTGTAATACTTTGATGGCTGGTTATTTGATTGTATACATGTTTTAATATTTCTCCTCTTGCTTTATAGCAATGTTTTGACTTATTGATTTATTTACCTTTCTTGCACTCCGCACAGTATGTTTGATAAAAGTTTTTTAGGAGGCAGCCATGTACAAAGGAAGAATTATTTATTGTATGTAAAGTATTTCTTGTTTAACCTGTAGTGTGTATTTTTGTGGACCTCCGTAGGAGTTCCATATCAAAATAAACTAAACTTGGATGCCAACGGACAGCATGGTTTGACATCTACGCAGTGCCTGCATCGTAAAGGGGTTTGACACCGAAGCTTCCATCAATGGTGTGGATCGGCACCAACACTCGCCTCCATCCACGGATTGACAACGACACAGCACCTCCTCGGCTCTCTGCCTCAAGTCTTCGACATCAACACTTTGCTCCATTCAAGGTACTTTGTTAGTGGGACCTGTCTGTGTCCTGTAGCCAGCCTGACCTCAATCATGGTCGGCCTAAACTTTGCATTTACCCTGGTATAGCACAATTTCAAGTAACCTTTTAGCGCTATTGACTTCTAAGCACTATTTTTGCATTTATTCTTTAAAAATTCATATCTCAACTTCTACTGTTTGGATTTTTTTCGTTTTGGTCTCCTGCTCAGATAAATATTCTCTATTTCTCCAGACATCTGTGGAGTCTTTTTGTGGTGTATTCATTGTGTTACTGCATGTGTGTGTGTTGCACATACACTTTACACATTCCTTGTTTAAATAAGCCTAACTGCTCTGTGCCAAACTACCAGAGGGTGAGCACAGGTTATCTTTTAGTGTGTATCTAGCTTACTCAGGTGGTTCCTGCCTGGCCTGGGTGCTTACTTCAGCCAACAAGGAATCCCATTTTAACAGCCTTCCTTAAGGTTTCTGAGTCAGCAGTAACAAGCACATGATAATATTTGATGTGTGATGCCTTGCACTCCAGCTCTTGCCCGGTGAGGCCGAACTCCAGCCGTAATAATGACTGCCTTGTGCGTTTTGGTAGACAAAAAATGTGCCCGTAGGCATCGCACTGTATTTTGCCTAGTGTGATTGGCAGTCTCCCAGGGTAAATTTGATGGCTGTAGGAAACAATTATTGCCTTGGCCGATGGACTATGCAGGTGGTTGTTTAATTTGCAGAGCGCAAATATCACTACAGGTGTTCTTTTTTTAAGATACTGTTGATGTGTGTTGTGCTTGCGATTGTCAGAGAATAATACTCTCAGGTAGTTATAATTTGATGAGTTATTGATCTTCACTTCTCCTAACCTCCAAAGCTGATTCGATTCTTGTTTGTAGTTACCAAATATCATGACCTTTGTCTTTCCATTATTGGCAGTAAGCTTGTTACAAATATATAGTGTCAGCCGGTCAATTGCTGGCTGCATTTCATTTCTGGCGTGGTCCAGGATGATGAAATTGTCTGCATAGTGAAGTACCAGGAGTCTGTAAGACACAATTTGTAGTGGTATTGTTTTAGTTTTTGATATAGCTTAACCCAAGTTTGCTGTATAAAAATTGAACAGATTCAGTGCTAACACACACCCCTGTTTCAGGCCACTGTTTGTCGGTATTTCTGATGTAACTATGGGGGTCTTTAGGATGGCGGCGGACTTTAGTCCGCCTGACATCCCAGTGGTAACGGGACCGGCCGCCTGCCAAGTGGCGGTCCCGCTCCCCTGATTAGGATGCGACCGCCACCCTGGCGGTCGCATTCTGCAGTTTAACATTGCGGCGGGTGCTGCTTACAGCAGCACCTGCCGCAATGTCAAATTGACATGTTGTGCATTTCCATGCACAACGTGGCAGGCACCGCACGGTGCCTGCCACCGTGTGCATGGAAATGGAGGGGGGTACAGTGGGTACCCCCCAAGTGCACCCCCTACCCCCCCGGGGGCCCGCAACGGGCCCCCAAAGCAATACCACACCAGCCTTTCATGGAAAGGCCTTTGACCGCACGCATACTGATATGGAAGGCGGTGCCTGCTAGGCACCGCCACCATATTAGGGGCCAAGTCCGCCCGGCCGGCAATTGGAACAAGTGCCGACCGGCGGAAAAGCGGCGGACGCACTTTGCGTCCGCCGCGATACCCCCCACCATTATAATATGGCGGGGGTATTACTCGTTACGATGGCGTAATGGTCACCACCGCCGGCTCGGCGGTGGCGCACGTTACGACATCGTAATGACCCCCTAAGTTTCCATTGTCAAGTTTCATGCAGACTCATGTGTTGGAATTGAGGGAGATAATTGCACTTAGTAGGAAAGAGAAGATGCCTCATTGTAATAATTTTTACCATAATATTTTCCTGTCCACGCTATTGAATGCGGCATAAAAATCAATAAAGCAAGAAAAGAGTGGAGGGCTGAAGGATTTTGTGTTTTGGTGGATCAAATAGGATAGGGTGAGCATGTTAGAGCTGCTAAATGATTTTGACCTGGAGCTGGTTTGATAATAAGAAATTATGTTTTCTTCTGCATACCATTCCTTGAGTTCCTGCAAAAAAAATTGTGTACACTTTTGCTTCCATATCTAACAGGGCAATTAATCGATGATTCGATGAATCAGCGTTGGGTCCTTTTTTATGGATCAGGTGTTAGATGGATCCCCTCCAAGAGTGTGGAATTTAAGTGGACTGGAAGAAGTGGTTATGAAAGTGTGTTATGATGTTAATCCACATCTCGTATCAGCCTTAAACAACAACACAGGCAGTCTATTCGGGCCCTGCCCCCCATTATCTCTAATTGTTTTTAAGACATTACAAACAGCTTCAGTACTAAAGATGATCGCTTGTCGATCGTGACTGATATTTTGTACGATCTCTATATGCATCGTCTCTTCTGCCCAATTTAAAGACTCCAAGGTATATTTGATTGATTTGTGTGGAGACAGGTTGACATAATTTGGTGGAGTTATTTTTGTTCATTATATAAGGCCCCAACATGTTTAACCCAAAATTCCATAGTAAACCCAAGGATTTACTATCTAATTTGTTTATGTGTTGCCAAAATTTTACCTTATTTACCTTATTAAGTTATTATGAGGACCGAGGAGGGAATGAACGTAAAGCCATTCTTTTTCCAAATGTTTAGTCTTATAGGTCCATATTAACTTTCAATGCTGTTTTCTTAATATAAGTACCTTTTGTTGCAAAATAGTATTATGTCTATTTGTACTGTATTTTCTCAAGGCCAGCCTTTTTGCCTGCTGCTTTTCCGTATCTCCACAGTGTGCCTTGGATTTTTAGAAAGCCCTTTATGTAGGCCTTATGTGGATAGGAAGTTTCCTGTCTTCCTTTTAAGGCTTGGTACAGAGTTTCCATAATATAACCCCAAGATGATGTCAAACTTTGACCTAGATCGGGATCCATCATATATTTGTTCCTGCTGAAAGTCAATTTCCAATGGTTGAGTCTCGATTCGCTAATCTTGCTCCATTTTAGCAATTTTAGTGGTATATGGTACTCATCACCTTGGGTCTCACCCACATCGTTTAGCTGGGTGACTGTACTGGTGGTCAGTCAAAAGGAGGAGCACTGTGGAAGATGAGCACTGGCCTGAAGTTGATTAATTTCATATTCTTTATAGGTGCAGTGTATTGCATGTGGAAATGTGTAGTCCAAAGGGGAAATGCCTCTGAATGTGGGTAATGGCTTGCTATCTTTATTTGTCATGCAGTGGGGCTAGGTTGAGTGTTAACAAAAAATCTATAATTTTCACCTCTGGCTGGGCCTTCAGAGTTGGATTTAGGTCTCTTGGGTAGAGTGTGCCAAGGTTGGCTAAATTAAAATCTCCACTTAAAATGATCTCAGTGACTGGATATGTGCAAATGAGGTCATCCAGAGCGTCACAGTAATCATACAGTGTTATATTTCGGTTAGCACTATGCAGGTTTAAGAAATTGGGAACCAGTAATATGTATCTTTGTTTGACGCCCATATGACAACCATTAATTGCAACAGCTTGTACTGATGGATTGCTGGAATTTACGATTCTGACATTGAGATTCAAAGTTGTGGAAGCGTATATAGAGAGCCCACCTAACGGGTGCCTTAAATGCTTAGGCTTTATTGTTGGTTTCTGAAATTCATGGTAACCTGCTATTGGGACACTGCCAACCACCCAGGTTTCCTGCAGACACATTAGGTCCCAATTAGTGATAAACTGATATGCCTCTTGCTGTGTCAGTAAGCTACGGAGACAGGCAACATTCCATGATATCATTGTAATCTATTGTTTAAATGATTTAACCACTCTCATGGTGCTTATAATTGGGGGGTGATTAGTAAGGACCTTCTCTGTTACTTCATGAATGACATTTAGCTTCCTTGCTTTATGGATGACACTACTAGAAATGCGGTTTGGTTGCGGCCTGCAACATTGCTGCCAACCAACTCGAGTCATCTTCTTTTCCCGCAGGTCCTTCGGTGTAAACAGTGCATTTGACCTATTCATCTTTGAGGTAACAGACCCAAATTGGAGTACTTTTATATGATTAGGAGTGGAGGCGTTATGCATGTTCCTTATCATGCTTGTGAACCTGGGTTCTGATTGTTCCAGGTCCGTCATACTGTCTAGGATATAAGGGTATTTCATTGGCTTAACTTCTCGTAAATCAATACTATAGTTCTCGAATGCTGCACGTTCATTTAAGGCTAGATTCGTATGTGATGGAGAGCTCCAGTTCACTATTGTCTCTTCAAACTGCAGTGAATGATCCGATCATACAAATTGTACTCTATGTATATCTTTAGATTGTAGATGCTTTAAGGTGGGATATGGTGGAGTAGCCGTAAAATATGTGCTCTGTTCAGAATGTCTTTGTTCTCCCTTCAGGTATATAGTGGGCACAGGATGAGTTGGGCCACATTATTTTTATGGGCCACTATGGTAGGGAGGCACATGCGGCTTGTTATTCCCAGCTGCCCTCGGCAGTGTCTCAGGTGCTTGAGGTGCCTTGTTTATGGCACTGGGATTCTCCTTGAGCAGGTGCCCCTAGTTTATGCCATGAGTAGGTGGTGGAAGGAGCCTGCTAGTTGATCACACTCCATTAATGGAGTAATGATATCTCTTGTGGGGGTGTAGTTCTGTCCTTTAAGAGATGTGTTCTGCTCCCGAGTGTTAATACTGCCCATCATTTGTGGCCCAGCAGATGGCATTTGGTCAGACTCTCTCTTACTTGTTTGTCGTGCAAGTGCTCTTACGATATCTTGCACTGTACTTGAATGAGGTACTTCTAAAAGCAGTGTAATCAATGTTTGGGTGGTGATAAATGAAACGTGTCTGATCTAAGCTGGATCACTTATTACACCTGGGATTATTGAGTCATCACAGGGAGCAAGTCCAGATGTCTGCCCTTCCTTCATGTGTGAGTTGCAGATAATTGGAAAGACTTTTGGATGAGATGTCGCGCCTTGGTTGGCACTGTCTGATGGTCTCTGCATGTTCAATTTGGCAGACGCTTTAGAAGGGTTTTTTTTCTTGTTTTTCTTCAGCCTTTTTCCTCTCCTTGTTAAAGATTTAATGGCTTGTGTGGTCAGTTGTGACAATTCAATGCAGTCTTGTTGTTGTTTCTCATCCAGATCAGTCACTGGCTTCAAGTCCTCACAGAGGTTGTCCTTACCCAGAGAGGGCCTAGGGTTATCATTGTGTACGTCACTCCTCGCCAGATGTTTGGATTCTGGAGTAGATTTCAACTCTCCTCAGGTCCCGAGAAAAGTAGCAAAAGGCATTTCAGATGCTCCTGCAGTCACACCTTTGTTAAAGTTATGCAGGTTGGTTTGTTTTACATTTTCCACCAGTAGTGATAGTAATTCTGAGAGAGTACACAGTTTATCAACTATTGGAGCACAGACAATGGATTACGTTTTGATTCCAGGTTGGCAATTTTTGGGTCAATATTTGTTATGGAATTGGCGACGGATTGCACTAAATCAATTTTCAGCCTGAGTTTGTGTGATTGCCATGTAAACGCATTAGTAGTGGCCAACAGTGATGAATTGATTGACGTAAGAGTGGTGTTCATCGGTGAATTACAATCATATTTAAGATTTTCCCTCTTTATGCGTAGCTCAGGAATGTATCCTGAGTTCGACTATTCCAGTGCTTCTAGGGATTTAGCATCCATGCCATTTAATGTGAAACTAACAGGCTCTCTTAATGGAGAATCACATGTTGCCCGGGGAGTGGAGGTGTTACCATTTACAAGAGATGCTTTGCATTCCTCACGGTTCAGTTCACGGTGCACTTGTGCCATGGTTTCCGTAATTGCACCCTAATTACTCAAGTGTGTAACATGTGTAGAAGGGGGGATGGTAGACAGCAAAAGAGAAATAGGGTCAATCTTTAAGGACAGTTCAATTTTCTCTGAGTATCCTATTCTCTGGCCTCCTGGTTTCACTCCCTTTGACACTAGTATTGACACCGGTGAGAGTGTTCTTTAGGGAAAACTAGGTTTTGCTGTCCACTGAGAGGCTGCAAAAGTTGTTTCCTCGATTCCTGAGTTGAACCAGGGCCAAAAATCTGCTTTATGTTTCAAGAAGAATTGATGAATTGAAATAATATTTTCCCCAGCACCTCAGGCTGAGCTGACCCTTGGGAAATGTATAATCCCGGGTGCCCCAGTGGTTTTTGTTGAGGTTGAAATGCCCTGTTGCAAGGGAGGGCATTTGGGGACTGGCATGCCTCTTGGTGGACCCTCTGTTTTTTCGTCACATGTTGGAGATTTTATTAATGAATTTCCATCTTTGGGATAGGAAGAAAGAGACAGGGGTTTCCTCTGTTCGTTATGGTCATTGGCTTTACAGCCAGGATTAGGGGGCGAATGGTGGCTTTCTTTTGTAATACATTTTTGCTTTTTTGGGTGCCGCCACCTTCCCTATTTAAAATCCACAGTGGACCCATTGTGAGCCTAATGAGCTAAGTCTCAGGTAGGTCTCAGGTGCATTCACACAAAGTGAGACAGGGAGCACGAGCACAGCACCTTACAGAATGTATAAGCTGGGTGATCGGCCTTGTTTCCTTAAGTTTTAATATTAAATGGTGCACGGTGTTGAGAGCTTGGTCTTGAACTTTTGTAATAATTTTACATGCTCCAGCCCCTGTAGGTGCTGTTCAGACTTCCTATACTTTCCACCATCGCACCCCAGTCCCAAAGAAGTTCCGGGCAATTTGGGGCAGTGCGTTGCAGGGGAAGGAGGCTTTGCGGGAGAAGGAGGCCAGAGGAGAATAAACTGGGGCAGGCAGACTGAGGCAGACAAGAGGACAGAGGAAATGGCAACAACTGGCGCAATTGGCGCACTGGGTAGGGCGAGTGGTTTGCAGGAGGCAGGCTGCTGAGGGAGCCACCATTCAGCGAGCAGGTGCCCCAACACTAGTAAGCTGAAACGGCCTACTGCCAGCTGCTTCTACTCTCTGAGGGCACTTACCAGATCGGGCTCCCCCACGCTCAGCTGCATCACTCTGCTCCACCGACTGCCAACCTAGTTTACAGTTTTGATGCACTGGCATGGGTGCTATGTGCTTTCCCAGTGTCCGGTAAGTGATTTGTCCATTGGGCACCTGCTCTGAGCACAGCACTCGGTACACGGCTCACTGCTCCTGCTCACTGCTCCGACTACACCGGCTTCCTAGTTCCCAGTCTATTTGCTTAGAAGTCCTAATGTGGAAAGTGAGTATTCACTGTTAACACCCTTATGAACTTCTGATGTCTGTTCTTCTGATGTTTATATAGAACCTGAAGACTTCTCACATCATTCTGCAAATATCTTTCTAGAACCACCGAATATGGAAATTCTAAGTCAGGGCTAAAGTGAAATGCCAACTGAGAAAGTTTCTGAGCCTAGTGATATAGTTCAGTGCGAGGAATACTTAGCCCCCTCCTCCCAGAAGTAGTGGAGACAAACATTTTAGACATTTTCAACCTTGGGGAATCTCCACCCCAATCAGAGGTTTTGATAAAATGTGCACCAGACAGTGGAAACAAGTGTAGATTCCTAAAAGGTAACATGCCAAAACATAATTATAATTGTGGGCTACCTCCATTTTGTCCTATAGTTGATAATTGACATTTCTAAATTTTGTAAAGTGCAGCTTCACTGGATCAATCAGCACAGACAGATTATCTTGCCCCATATGGAATATATTACTCCTTACTAGTATACCAAAGTATTTCAATTTGCTGTATACTACTCACTTGACTGTTAAGCCTGCAATAGATCTCTCAGTTGTGTGTGGTGTCATAGGTAACACCTCACCTTTATTCCAGTTCATCTTGTACCCTGAGAAGGGCAAGAGCATAGAAATTATTTCCACTAAAGCATGTAAGGAAGTACCAGAGTCAAATATAGTTGGCTGGATGTAATCGGTTTACAGCCTCATTTTAATTTCTCTTAATTTCTGTGTGATCCATAAGGAACACATAATCACTATCATGAAGAACTTGAATTCCAAAAGAAGATTGATTGGGATAAGGGACATCTTTGTCTGGTCCTTCTGCTAATTGCAATCCTATCCATTAGAAAGCTATTAAAATTCACCATTGCCATGGGGTATTGATACAGCCATTTGACCATGGATATAAAGTTATTTCTAATGCCAGATCTTTCCAATCAAAGAAACAGAGAACCCTACTCCACTAAATTGAATGCCATTGTGGCATCTAGGGATAGACACATCTTTTCTTCTTTGCCCCACCTATTTTGCCATAAAAGATGCATAAGGGTGCACATGTGATTTCATGGATGACCGTCCAGACACATAGGGGCCGATTCCGATCTCGGCCGGTAGGGCTCCGAATCGGATTCGGCATAACCGGATCCGATTCGGAGCCCTATTTCCCGACCGATTCGTACGCGCGTCCTGACGAGCGAGTACGATGCGAATTCGCCGACCGACTCGTTCGGGCGTCCCAACCGCTCCGACCGACTTGTTGCCGGGTCTAACCGCACCGACCGACTCGCTCGGACATGACTTGCACCGCGCAATGGAGATGTTCCCCGGCCGGGTAAGTACGATGCGCGCCGCGAGCAGTCCGACCGACACGCGCCGTCCGGCTCGAAAGAGCAGTCGGAGCCGTACTTCGGGGGTCCGTGTCGGACCCCCCTGTACGCGTAGCCGCGCGAGTCACACACAGGGGGGACCCATGGGTCCCCCCTACCTGTGCGTGTACGGCGCGAGTCGCTTCGCCGCGTACCTGCTGTAGGGGGCGCCCTTGTTCGCCTCGCACCCATTGAGGCAATGGGAGCCCGCGTACGCGTTGTACGACCGGCTCCCATTGACTTCAATGGGAGTCCGACCGACTCGAGTATGATAGCATATGGACGCATCATACTCGTTCGGTCGGGCTGCACGGGTCCGATTCGGTCGGAGAGATTTCCGGCCCGAATCGGAATCGGCCCCTTAGTCTACTTGCTCCTGATATATAAGTAATGTGATGACCTCCATTAGCTTTGCAGCAAAATCTTTGGCTAGTATTTTCACATCAAAATGAATCGCCAAATTTATACCATGGAGGATTGACTATCATCCATCAGGATGGTGGAGGGCTTAATGTTTGCCAGCCTGCTGGATCGCTATTTAGAGATGACTGCGGGCCTAGGGGTCATGTCTGTAAGTTGAAAGGAACTGTTGTTACAGCAGTTCCCTTCAAGGTACAAAATGTCTGTTGGACGGATGCTGTCAGTTTTGAAGACCCAGCGCTGCTACTACCCACTTCTAACCAGGTACCTGTCTGGTATGTTCAAAAACAACCGAAAATATTCCTTCGATAATGAAGAGAAAAAGATTTATAATAAAATGTTAAAATAATTTTTCATTTGTACCAAGTAAAATATCTCATGTAAATGAAAGTGTTACAATTATAAACAATAATGTTCATTATTCCAATGGAATGTTGTGTGAAATAACAAATGAATAAATATGAAACTTGTAAGCGTGTAACATAAACCTCGACAAGAGGTATCCAGGTGCTTTTACACCCCAAACCATTAAGAAGGAATAGAAAGGTAAGGGCAGGTACTCCATATTAGAGTATTGGATAAAGTAAATATTTTTTCTGCTGCTTGAGAAAACTTATAAAGTGTTTTGGGGACCTGAGAAAGATAGGCATAGCCTTTCATGCGTTGGAGGTGATCAATGCTATGGATCTTCTTTTTGTTCTGAGTTTTTCGTATCTATGAGTGCAAGGCTGATGTTGAGATGCAGACCACAAAGTCCGGAAGTGAGAGTATTGGATAAAACGAGAGGACATACAGTTTTCCTTTCTCCTGTCATGAAGAGCTTTGTGGCATAGACAGAGTGCCTGGGAGAGGTGCCTACTGGTGGATGGCAAAGAGTACATCTACTGAATATGGTTAGATAATGATAACTTGCACTTCAGTCTGAGGGCCAGCTGAGCGGCCACATTTTGAACTACCTGACCAGCAAGTAAAGAGTTGTAGCAGTCCAGCCTTGAGAATATCATAGCACAGATCACTGCAGTTCTGGAGGCTGTGGGAAGAAAATGGAGAATCCTCTGAATAATACTAAGAAGATAGACACATGTGGTAGTGAGCATGTTCGTAATGTGCAGTTTGAAAGTTAGGTTCTAATCAAAGGTGATTCCTAGATTTGCAGCCAGCTGTACAGGTATTGGCAATGAGTCCAGTTCTGATGACCATCCGCTCTAAGACCATAAGGAGGGGTATCCAAAGATGAATACATCAGTTTTATCCCCATTCATAATGAGAGAGTTGCATTTCATCCAAACAGTGACTTCTTTGAGGCAAGACGAGAACCACTGAAAGAAAAGATGGTGGTCTCCATCTAGTCTTAGTATAAATTGGATGTTAGCATACGGCAAAATATTTTGGCCAAAGGATTCAATGAGTCTCTCTAGGGATGCCATATATAGATTAAACAGAGTTCGGCTTAAAGCCGTACCTTGTGGCTCAGCTGCAATGATGAACTTACTGGAGGATCGAAAATTAGCTAGACAGACTGTTTGCATATGCTCAGCTGAACCAAGACTAAATTATTTATGAGTTTTACCTGATAACACACAATTTGGCCAAACAATCAACAAGTATGGTAGGGGAGATGGTATCAAAGGCAGCCGATAACTCAAGCAATACCAAGGTTACTGTCCCTCCATCATCCAATAAAGAACTTAATGTCATTGATAGCTTTAGCAAGTGTTGTTTCTGGTTTGAGGTCTTTTCTGAACCTAGATTGGGCTCCATGGAGCAATTGACTGTCCTCAAGAAAATCACTCACTACTGCTTCATTGATTTTAGCGAAAAAGGGAATCATCAAGATAGGGCAGTAGTTTGCCATAATCATATGGTCCAGAGAAGACTTTTTTATATAAGGGGTTATGATTGTCCTTTTCCCCAGAAAGAGGAACAATTTCTGATTAAAGGGAGGAGTTACATATTTCCATAGGCACATGGACAATGGTGTTGGTTACTTTTTTAATTGATGGACACACGGGAGGATGACTTACTATTGCCCAGGAGCTCAGAGATGGCCTCTTCTGATATCACTTCAAATAAAAACCATACTTGCATAGTACTGTTTGCTTTGTAATATTTCAGCCTGGCTTCTACTTGCCCAAATTGTCCAGTAACTTATCAATCTTATCATGGAAAAAGTCATATATGTTATTGCGCAGATCTTGTGCAGGTACTGTATAAATTGTTGCTGCTGGGGCTGAACCAGGCATTTGTAGATTTCAGCACTTCTTTTAATGGATTTTTTTCATCAGTAGTGACTAGTCCAATCACACTTTTAGTCTTCATTAGGACAAATTGTTTGCATCAAGATCGCAATCGTTAACTAGGTATTGCACATAGAGGTATGTTAGTCTTGAAAACAGCCTACACTTTTTTCATGGAACACTTCCCCTTTCTCAAGGTTGTAAATCAGTGTAAATTATAACTAAAACACATATTATATTGTTAATATGGGTATCAATGCATTTGTCAACAAAAATGAACTATTGTCCTTATTAATAGAATCACCCATTCTGAACTCCACAGCTACCTCAACACGCAAGTACGTGATCAGGCAAGACCTGCGACCTAGGCCTGGTATTACTGATTGATGGGTCACAGGTGGGAGGATGTATAGCTGGCAGGCAAACAGCGACATTACAATGGTCAGGGGAGATTGGTTCAATATAGCAGACATGGCTGGTGGGGGTACGCATCCCTAAATACACCATAAAATCAGATGCAACATGAGTTAGGAACACTTAGCCAATCATGGCCTAGCACACGTAGTGAACACGCGCTCCCCAGGCCAGACATCTGGACACATTCATCACTGGCCACAATGTGCTCACGCAGGTCAAGACCAGGGCCGGACTGGCTACCGGGCGTTTTGCTGAGCTGCACAGCTGGGGGCTGATTTCGCTGCGGTGGGGGCTGATTTCGTTGATGGGGACCTGCGTGTGCTTTTAAATAAACATTTCAAAACGAATGTTTTTAAGCGCACGCAGGTCCCCATCAACAAAATCAGCCCCCAGCTCGGCAGCACAGCAAAACGCCCGGTAGCCAGTCCGGCCCTGGTCAAGACCCACCTGTAATAACCTGTTTTGCCAAATGCGTCATGTCTTCTGTTTCTCAAGGAAATCGGATTCGACCAACAATATGATATGTATATGAACATGCTATAATAAAAAAACAAGTTGCCAAAAACATGGCTAGGGCTACATAGGAAGCCCAGCCAACTGCATGCTGAATTGTGTCATCTACATGGCATGCAGAGATAGGTATATATCAGCCATAATGCTGAGCAAACAAACCAGAATGTTCATGAACATTTTTTAAATTGAAGGAGGACACCTATAAGGTACTAATCCATAAGGGGAGACATTGTTTAGTTTGCATGCGATACATCGCATGCCATTACAACGCAGTCGTTACAACGACCGGGGTATTACATCGCATACGATTACATCACAAGTCGTTACAACGACTTGCTCTATGGAGCAGAAGGTGTTTGGATTTACAATCCAACACCTTCCCTGCTGTTGCACAAACTGGAGTAGGAATAGTAAATTATACTATTCCTAAGTCCAGCGTGCCCCCTACAGCAAGTCATTGTAACGACTTGCGATGTAATCATATGCGATGTAACAACGCGGTCGTTGTAACGACCGCGTTGTAATGGCATGCGATGTATCGCATGCGTTATAGCGACATATATTCATCTATAAGCAATGCCATTTCACAGTTTAATTTGCAGTCTGATGGCCAGGGACTCCTGACACACAATGTATGTCCTTTAGATATCTCTATGATTGCATGTCATCATTCTAAAAACTATTTTCATAAGGTGCCTATGACCTACTCACCTTGTAGTTATGTCCTGAGTAGCAGGTGTCTCTATGGTGTATGTTATGCAGCTGTTCCTCAAGATCATGGAGTTATTAGTGAAACCTTGACATTTTGCACCGCAATGCATGAAGCACAAGTCTACGTCATGAACCTTCACATTATGTATATTCATGGTTTGATACATCATCATATTTCAGTAAACGTCCGTTCTGGTTCTGGTAGTAAGTTTTGGAATATCACTAGCCTCCAGGAAATATAAAAAAAAATACATCAGAGCAAAAATTGTCTTTACAGTATTCACTGTTTATGCCTGTGGTGAGTACAATGTACTATTTGACTACATTGAGTGGGGTGTTCATAAACTATTTCAATATCTTAAGAAAAGTGGACTGTGCCATTACATGCATTAGAACATCTGCCTGCTTGCAAGAACCAGTTCTGCAAAACAAACAAGACGTGATGGCAGTCTGTGTCCCAATGTTTGACATATTCAAGTGAGAGGCGTATGATCTGAGAATCATGGGCCCTCTCTGCCTCTGAATTGGTGTTGCTTTTCATACTGAGAGCCTCATTTATGAAAACTGTTGCATCGCTGTCATAAAACAGCGATGCAACAGTTTTCACTGCAGCCTCCTCGTGACACGATGGATCCGCCATATTTAATGTACGGTGCTCCATGTCGCAATGAATGACAGATACGTCAGGAATCCTGACGTATCTGTTGGCGCAAAAGTCACGCATTGCTCGAGTTGGGTAGAAAGCTTGATGCAACTCCGGCAATGCATGGGGGAGGCCTATCCTTAATGCACTGCGTCACCCTTGGTTTTGACGCAATGGCCTCCTAGAAGTCGCACACTGAGGGGCTTATTTATGAGCCCATGCAACACTTTTATGCCGCCGCTGCGTCAGTTTTTGTGACGCAGCGGCGGCGCAAAAAATGTACCCCGTTGCGCCCTATTTACAAAGTGACACATCTAGGCAGATGCGTCACTTTGTAAACCCCTGCACCACATTATACCTGCGCCAGGTATAATGTATGCAGGGAGGGCATTCCCCCGCATAAAAGCCTTGTAGAAGTGGCGCATTGAATCTATAAGATTTCAGTGTGCCACTTCTAGGACGGTATTCAGACAGAATATCAAGTTGGAAATGTCACCTTACACAAATATCGAGTTATAAATATCGTGACACAGAAAGATTGACAGCAAGAATATCGTGGTCAAGAATATCGAATTTAAGGTAAGAATTATAGTTTTCAAAAACATAGAAGTCATTAATATTGTTTAAAAAAATACAGTTGTTTAAAATATCGTTTTTTTAATTAGTGTTATGTATTTTAGTATATATTTTAAATGTATGTGATTTTTTTTTGGTATAAGTATTGTTTATGTTTTTTAATAGATATGTAAAATTTTTAGTAGTTCTTGATTTTATTTAATTAAATGTTGCGTTTTTTAGTTCCATAGGAGTTTGTGGGTTTATAGGGGAATAGGGTGCGAAGTATTTTAATTATAATAAATTAATGATTATTTTTTATTTATTAATATTTATTTAATTGAGCTTTTATAGTGTCAATTGTGTTTTAAATTTTTTGGGGGAAATTTTATGTGTGGGTTGCGGGGTTTATAGGGGTATAAGGTGGGAAGTAATTTGTTTTTAATTAATTATTAATTGGTTGTTAATTAATATTAATTAATTAATTGGTAGTTAATTATGGTAATTGTGCAATTTGTTTTTAGGTGCAGGTTGTGGGATTTATAGGGGTAAAGGGTGGGAATTAATTTATTTTTAATTAATTAATAAATGCTTGATAATTAATATTAATTAATTAATTGATAATTAATTAGGGTAATTGTTTATTTTTTGTGTAGGTTTTGTGTTTATAGGGGCAAAGAGTGGGAAGTAAATTAATTTCACTAACTTTATAATTAGTTGTTAAATACTATTAGTTATTTGATTGAAAATAACATTTAATTGTGTATTTATTTTTTTACAGTTTAATTTTAGGTGTGGGTTGTGGGGATTATAGGGGTAAAGGGTGGGAAGTTAATTAATTTTTATGTGTTTTTAATTTGTTTATTAATTAATAATATTTGTTTAATTGATAATTCATGATGTTAATTATGCAAGTAAATTTTTTTAATTTTAGATGTGGGTTGTGAATTGTGTGGTGTTATAGGGTAGGAAGTAAATAAACTAAATCTATGTAATAATTAATGTTTTCTTAAGTAATTTCTAAATAAAAATATGTATTTGTTAATTTTTTTTAAATTGTTTATTTAATATAATATTGTTTGGTATTTGTGATATGTATTTAACATTTAACTATGTTTTTATTTTTTATTTTTTTAAATATTAAATATCATTGTTTTTTAATTTTTAACATATTCATATATATTTTTATTTATTTTGTTTTAAAATATTTTTATGTTGTTGATGATATTTTGTTTGTTTTGAATTTTGAACTGACTTGAGTGGGAATAGTAAATTTCACCCCTCTGCAATCTAACACTTTCCCTACTGTTGCACTCACTGGAGTGGGAATAGTAATTTTAACCCTCCGCTATCCATCACTTTCCTAACTGTTGCACTGATTGGAGTGGGTATAGTAAATGTTACCCCTCCGCTACACAACACTTTCCCTACTGTTGCACTCACTGGAGTGTGAATAGTAATTTTTACCCATCCGCAATCCAACACTTTCCCTACTGTTGCACTCATTGGAGTGGGAATAGTAGTTTATACCCCTCCGCTATCCAACACTTTCCCTACTGTTGCACTCATTGGAGTGGAAATAGTAATTTTTACCCCTCTGCTATCCAACACTTTTCCTACTGTTGCACTGACTGGAGTGGGAATAGTAATTTTTACCCCTCCGCTGTCCATCACTTTTCCTACTGTTGCACTGACTGGAGTGGGAATAGTAAATTTGATCTCTCTGCTATCCAACACTTTCCCTACTGTTGCACTCACTGGAGTGGGAATAGTATTTTTACCCCTTCGCTATCCAACACTTTTCCTACTGTTGCACTAATTGGAGTGGGAATAGTAAGTTATATCCCTCCGCTATCCAACACTTTCCCTAGTGTTGCACTCATTGGAGTGGGAATAGTCATTTTTACCCCTCTGCAATCCAACACTTTCCCTACTGTTGCACTCATTGGAGTGAGAAACTGTCCAGGTGAGGTGTACCCTCACCTTTCTCCCTTTCTCACCTCTACAACCAGAAATACCCAGGCAGTCCAAATGGTCTGGCGTAGGGTGAGCCGGTCATGCCCCCAAAGGTGTAAGCAGCACCACAAGAAAAGCTCCATGCTGGAGGCCCCCAACATTTTCTTGCACTCAGACACTGGTGCATCTTGGAACCTGTAGTGCTATCATGAAAGTCACATGACCTGTTAATTGGAGCACTTGCAAATCATGTTAAATGTCACCTACCTGTGATCAAGGCTTTATAAAGTCGAAACGCGTAAGGACACGAGTGCCAGATTTGAAATAAATGGCTTGAACTGCTTCGAACCGGGCTTGGCAAATCCTTTCTTTTGATGTTTATTGACGGGACCCTCCATTCCCGTTGTTGCCGGAGCCGCCCTGCAGGGTGGGGGGCCCCCAGTATTCAGCTTTTCTTGTGGTGCTGCTTACACCTTTGGGGGCATGACCCGCTCACCCTACGCCAGACCATTTGGACTGCCTTGGTATTTCTGGTTGTAGAGGTGAGAAAGGGAGAAAAGTGAGGGTACACCTCACTTGGACAGTTTTGAGCTACTCGCCATTTCAAAGTTATTTTGCTGCTACTCTGGGATACATTTTCTTGCACTCAGACATTTTATATCATGATGCAATTTTAAACAGTGCAACGACGGCCAAGAACGCTATGAAGCAAAACATCATATTGCCTACGTTTGTACAATCGACACTGGTGCATCTTGGAACCTGTAGTGCTATCATGAAAGTCACATGACCTGGTAATTGGAGCACTTGCAAATCATGATAAATATTACCTACCTGTGATCAAGGCTTTATAAAGCCAAAATGCGTAAGGACACGAGTGGCAGATTTGTATTAAATTGCTTGAACTGCTTCGAACCGGGCTTAGCAAATCCTTTCTTTTGAGATATATATATAGAAATCTAAGTGACCTGCCCCGGTCACGGATGGCACCACTGCAATAACATTGCGGGTCCGCAGTCGCCAGGAATTCAAGCGGCGGCGTTGAGCAGGAGATGCCTTGAACTGCATTTGCATTCCCGCATGACATTTTTTCCCCATTAAATTGTTTTTAAATTCTACGAATGGTGATTGATGACGGCACCCATTTGGGGTTGATTTAATATGGAACTACCAGCCCCATAATGCTTTGTAATTAACTATTTTTAGAGTCATGGCAATAAAAGAGGGAAAATGCTGGTCGTCTGCACGTCATCAATTTTGAATCGGAGGCTGCCCATGAAGAAGGGCGGTTTGCCCGAAACGCGTCGGCAGCAGATTTGAGGGGTTATGTTTGCTGGACCTGTGCGATCCTGAGTGTGCCTCCACCCCAGAGGTAACCTTGTTTTTGAAATATATATATATACGTGATCAAGATTCCTTGTGAATCGAAACGCGTTGTGGAATAAATGGTGGATACTTATTTTTGCGGAGTTGTGCATTACTGAGAGCGCGCTTTACTGCTAAGACTTTGGGAATACTTATTGTCCGGTGTGCTCCGCCGGCATGTGCACCACTCTCCTTGGGTCCCAGACAGTCCGGAAGGAGCTCTCTTTGTGTGAATATATATATATATATATATATATGTATATATATATATATATAAAACGATATTGTGTACAACTATATTAATGACATCGATATTTTTCTTTCAATAATTTTGTACTTACCTTTATGAATATAGGATGTCGATATTTTTGACAACTGACATTTTTAACTCGATATTGTGGTATAGGGATATTTTTGGTGTCGATATTCTGTCTGTGAACCTTCTAGGACCTCATTGCGTCAAAACCTTACGCCTGCCTCATGGCAGGCGTAAGGGTGAAATAGTGCATTAAGGCTAGGCCTCCCCAATGCATTGCTGGAGTTGCGTCATGCTTGCGACACAACTCCAGCAATGTGTGACTTTTGCGCCGACAGATACGCCAGGATTCCTGACATATCTGCCATCCTTGCGACATGGACCTCCATACATTAAATACGGTGCATCCATCGTGTCGCAAGGATGGTTCAGTTAAAACTGTTGCATCGCTGTTTTATTGCAGCGATTCAACCGTTTTCATTAATGAGGCCTTGAAATCTTATAGATTTCAATGCACCACTTCTATGAGGCTTTTATGCAGGGGAACACCCACCCTGCAAACATTATACCTGATGCAGGTATAATGTGGCGCACGGGTTTGCAAAGTGACATATCTGCCTAGATGCATCACTTTGTAAATAGGGCGCAATGGGCGCATTTTTTTCGCTGCCAGTGCGTCACAAAAAGTGATCCACAGGCGGCGTAAAAGTGTTGTAAGGGCTCATAAATAAGCCCCTGGGTCTTCAATGGGTTCTGGTAAAGAGCGTTAAAATTGCCCGAAAATAGCTGTCCATGGTGGGGGTTGCAATTGTCCGTGTGTTTGTTACAAAAGTATTTACAAGCCTGTGTGGTTTGCGTGGGTTCAGTTATACTTCTCACTGCAATCATTATGTCTCTAAAACAAATTGATGTTGCTTAGAATTTGTGAAAGGTTGTCACATGGTTTTTGTGTTTTTTTTTGTTTTAATTGCGATTTGTAGCTTTTAAATTGTTTTTTCTTTTTTATCACCTAATTATTGGAGGGCGAATGTTTCATTGGTATTTGCTCATTTTAGTGTCAGGAGTAGCCACCTTTAAATGGCTGGGTTCTATTTTGCACATGCACATGCAGTTTTAGCATAGACACAGAATCGATTGAGCCCTGTGTAGTTTGAGGTTTTTTGGCCCGTCCAAAGCAATATTACATTTACTGCATGTATCAGAATGGGGGCCTTACTGGGTAGAAGAAGGAAAATGTATGGAAACATGCCTATGTATCATATGTGCCTCTTCTCAAGGACGTCAATTAGTTGTAGCCAAGAATAGCAGGTGTTGGACTTCATCAACCCTCTTTCATCTCACATGTATCTTCCTATTATTTGCAAAACTGGTCAAATCTGTCCCCTCTTCAAAAACCCTGCCTCAATTCAGGTATGGTCTCCAATTACTGACCTTTCACACACCTTCCCTTTAAAGGCAAATTCTCAAAGGTTAGCAGCTAAGTAGCTTCAAGCATAACTTGATCTTCACAAACCCCTACAGTCCAACCAATTTGCTATCACAGAGACTTTCACCATCCAAGTAGTAGGTGACATTATGTCAATCGCTGGAAGAGGTAGTCTACGTCTTTAGGTACGGCTTCACATGTCAATGGCCTTTGAGATCATCAACTACCAGGAAGCGTATTACAGAAGTGCCCCAGGGGTGCAACGGGCATTTTCATCTGATTTGCACGCCCCGGGGCACTTCGATATTACAGAAGGAGCCGCAGATACTTGTGCATCCCCTTCTGTAATACCGATAGCGCTAGCACACATAAAGCGACAGGGCTATCATCAGAGGGCATTCCCTCATTTGCATGGGGGCATGCCCACATGCAAATGAGGGAATCCCTTTGCCTATGCGCCCACGCCGTATTAGAGATGCGGACGCAAAGGCAAAGAAGCTGTCAGGAGGCGCACTGTTGGTGCGACCCTGATGGCAGCCCTCTGGAGGGTGGAAAGGGGGTCCCATGGACCCACTCTGACATCCCCTTGCAAGCGGGTGCAGTCACTCACTGCACCCGCCTGCAAGGGGATCTCTAATCCCCCTTAAAAGTGCAGGCGGCTTGCCGCCTGTGCTGAGAAACACGGAGCGGCTTCAAAGCACCTGCTCTGTTTTTTGCATGAATGAGCTGCCCCCAGGGGAGTGCAAGGTCATGGCTGCCCCCAGGGCCGCGCATTCATCCTAATACAGCACATTTTTCTTGTTTGCGGTGGGCGCACCTTTTAAAAGGTGTGCTTGCTGCAAACAAGGAAAATATTCCACATATATGATAGGGCCCCAGGTGTTTCTTAACTGAAACTTTTGATACGAGCTGATTTTTTAATTGGTTCATATGATAATACCTGTCTTCTGCAGAGATATATACTCAATTTCATGTTGATCAACCTGAACATGGACCCACTTGAAATCGTAATTTGCAATAAAACAGACATTGTCCACCAATATGCAAATGACACCCCAATTCAACTGAAGGTGTTATTGGCTAATGACATTCTCAATCTCAGATTCTGTATGGATGTCCTTCAAACCTGGATACCTTCAGTGTTTCTGAAACACAATTCAACAAAACTGAGTTAATACACATTTGCGAAGGAACTTTCATGCACCTCTTTCAATAGTGATTCAATAGTATAACCTTGGAAGGTTTCTCTTTCTCAGTTATTATTTTTTAAATTGCTGGGTATTCTCACTGACTCCTCTATGTTCTACGCTGATCATATAAAAAAACACAAATTCATTGGTAAAGCTTAAATTACTGAGTAAATTAAAACCCCTCTTAAGGGCATGGACTATGAACAGAAATGCATATCTTATCACAAATTGGAAAAAGCAATACCCTACTCGCAATTCTGAGAGCAGAAGGAATTGAGAAGAGGAACAATAAATCAGGGAATACAAACCAAATACTGGAAGCGGTCTTGAATTGATTGATATTAGCGTGAGCTGGGGAATGTGATAAAACACTACTCACAATTCTCCCAGAGACCCAATCAGAGCTATCCTTTAGGTAAAGCTTCATCTAATTACCCACCAAATAAGTCTGAGTACATCTGTCTTACCTTAAAAGAACTGAGGGGCATATTAGCAAGACCGGCGATAAAATTATCGCCGTTTTAGCGGCAGGAAACTGCCGCTAAAACGGCAGATAATGGGCTTGCTAATATGCGTTATAGAATTCAATAGAAGCCCAGGTTAGATGTCCTGCACATCTAACCTGGGCTTCTATTGGAATTCTATAACGCATATTAGCAAGCCCATTATCGTCGCTTTAGCGGCAGTTTCCTGCCGCTAAAACGGCGATAATTTTATCGCCGGTCTTGCTAATATGCCCCTGAATTGTCTAAGTTTCCAGCCAAAATCGACTTTGAAGTCAATTGTTTGATCTATAAGTCACTCTATTTAAAGTGTACACATGAACGTAAAAACCAAACAAACTTTGGGGCATATTAGCAAGGAATAGCGATATTTATCGCTAAACGCGCTTAGCGCGAATCCTGTTACACGCCGCCTATCGCTGGAAAATATCGCTGAGATAACACCCTATTAGTAAGGTTTATCTCCATAGCGATAATATTTCCAGCGATAGCGGCAAAATGCGAGAATATCGCTGGAAAACCAGCGATATTCTTGCATTAACGCTAAGGTGGATTCAGCATTAGAATCCACCTCCTATACCTTAAACAGGTAAGTCATAGTCAGTAGCAGGTGTTAAAATATAGCGATAAACGCGCCTAGCGCGATTTATTTTATCGCTTCGCCTGCCTTGATAATAGGGGTTAGTGGTGTTAGCGACTGTTTACAGTCGCTTTTAGTGGGGAACGCCTACCTTGCATGTCATTAGCGATAAATATCGCTAACATGCAAGGCGATGTAATTCCCGGCCTCTAACGCCTGTAAGCTGTCGCTAACGCCTGTTAGCGACAGCTTGCTAATAGGGCGTTAAAAATATCGCCGATTTAGCGGCAAAAAGTGCCGCTAAATCGGCGATAAAGCCCTTGATAATATGCCCCTTTGTAACATATATTTCAAAGCGCAGGAAATAATATTGTGTGTGTGTGTGTACCTGAGAAAGCTCGGATCTTCTCATAACGAACACTACTGAATGCACTATGATTACTTCATCAAAGGGTAAATAAGTAAATAAACGAAAGTCTCACACAAGAGTAAAAAGTCTTTGTTTTGAAAGAAACAATTGGAAATGTGATGGAAGGGGAATTGTATGTGGAAACAACTGGACAGCAATCTAAATCTACATACCCCTCCCTAGACACCTATTATCTAACACAAGAGCTCCACCAAAGGTGTTCCAGACATAGAAAAAGTACCACCAAATTCCACCTAGGGAGTCCAAGTAGGCTGGGGAACACAGAGCGGCTTCAAAGCACCTGCTCTGTTTTTTGCATGAATGGGCTGCCCCCAGGGCAGTGCAAGGTCATGGCTGACCCCAAGGCAGCGCATTCATCCTAATACAGCGCATTTTTCTTGTTTGCGGTGGGCGCTCCTTTTTAAAGGTGTGCTCGCTGCAAACAAGGAAACTATTCCACATATATGATAAGGCCCCAGGTGTTTCTTAACTGAAACTTTTGATACGTGCTGATTTTTTAATTGGTTCATATGATAATACCTGTCTCCTGCAGAGATCTATACTCAATTTGAATTTCTTCAATAGGGGTTTAACCAGCAATACTTTAAACTCTACAGAAACCAGGATTACACTTACAGAGTTGTTAACAATTTGGTTAACAAGAGACTTAGGCTCAGATTTAGAGGTTGGTGGATGAGGGGTTATCCGTCCACCTTATTTTGAGTGCATATTAATGTACGAAACTGTGTTACGCAAATGGGAATACAGTCCACTAGGGAATTTGCAAGCCTGCCATCTGTCAGCAGGGATTTGGTCAATTTAACTGCAATGTCACAGGGGCGATAGCTCTGGGCTTTTCATTGCATCTAAGGAGAATTGAAGAAGACCACTGAAGTTAAGAAATGTCTCCTCTCAGGGCTGGGACAAATGAGAACTTGGCCAGACCTGAAGCCTGAACCTTATTTTCAAAACTTTGGAGCTGTCATAGATAATGCAGTTTGTGATGGAGTGACGGTGAGTGAAGACAACTAACATTGTATGGCACATCGTGGCACTTTTTAGGTTTTGTGCTGGAAAGCTAACAACCTTCAGCAAGAGGATTTTTAAGGTGCATGATGGAGCCATGCTTTGCTTGCAAAACATGTGTCCATTTATGACTTTAAAGATTATAATACGTTTTTAAAATACACAAAGTGGTGCTTCAGTTCTAATGGTGTGACTCCTGAATATCAACTAGGAAATAATGCTAAACCTTAATATCATAGCCAAAATATTGAGGATACAAATAATAACAAATAAGTATGTATAGATTTTCTCTATCTGCAAACATATGGACTATTACCACTGGCGGTCACCAGTAGTTAGATTTAGTTAGGACCTAGTTTCCATAGGAAAAGCATTTTTTGACTTGCCTATATCTTTGGTGCCGTTTGACGAAGCTTCACAAAATTTTCTTTCCAAAAGTGCCCTGGTAATTCCAATTGTGCTTGAAAAGTTTTGGGTGATCCTTCAAGCGGGGCCTGAGTAAAAAGTGTGGTAAAAAAAGTGTGTTTCCAATGTTAATTCCCAATAGACCTTAGACACGCCTGCTATCCGAACCCCTGGATGGAATTACACCGAATTCGGCAGGAAGGTAGATTTTGGGCCGGATATTATGCTTTTTTTTATTTGGTGTAAATCTGTTCAGTAGGTGTTGAGGAATTTAAGGAAATCCAAATTTGTTTATCTGTGCTTGCTAGTAATTCACAATGATTTCGCAATGATTCACAAATTCACGTGCCAACAGGAAGGCCGCAACTTGAGCAGAGAGTTGTGGCTGCTATTTTACCTTATTGGAAGAGTACCCAGGGCTAAAATGAAATGGCAGAAAGTGTAATAAGGGGTCAGATTGGATGTCTCCTGACTTCCTGATAGTAATATAGGGGTGTTTGAGGAACCCCTTGTGAGTAAAATATGTCAAAGAGGAGGTATTCTTTTTCATGCCCGATATTTGTGAATTTGCCACGACCATCAGTGTGGCCCCAGTGTAACGTTGGGTCAAATTCACGAATATACGTTGCGACATATATATGTTTATGCACCCAACCGTAGTTTCAATTAGGCACTAACACACCCACTCAGCCTCCCACTCAGAGATGGGCATGCGCACTGACAGACACTCTTGCACCCACTCACAGACCCACTCAGACACTTATACACCCAGTTAAAGATCTAATCAGACACTCACATACTCACTCACAGAGCCACTCTGAGACTCATGCTCCCACTCACAGATCCAGTCAGAGACTGAGGCACCCACTCAAAGACCCACTCAGACACTGTCACACCCACTCAGAGATCCAGTGATACACTCACACACCCACTTACAGACCCACTCTGACTCTCATTAACCCAATCACAGACTCACTGAGAGACTCATATTCATACTCACAGACCCAATCATACACTCATACACCTAGTTACAGACCCACTCTGAGACTGACACTCCCACTCACAGATGCACTCAGACTCTCACGCACAAACTTACTCACACACCCACTGGGAAACGCATGCACTCACTCACACACTCACTCTCAAAGGTTACAGGTAGGAAATACAATTAATAAAAACCTTAGAAATTCACTTAAAAAATCAAAGGATACAAAGACAGTATAGTTAGGAAACAACATAAAAAAAAGGTAGAAATTCACTGAAAAAAGCCAAAGGTTACAGGGACGTTATAGTTAGGCTCACATTTCAAACGTACAAAACAAGAAAAATTCAGCAGTTATAGTTACCTGAGCTAACTATAACTTACACCCCAGCAATGCACTGCTTATGACCTCACATATTATATCACTTCTTGACATGGTCAGTGATATCACTGATGACATTGCTGATGACATCATCCAGTGAGTGTGTGTTTTTTTTCTAAAGGTTCATAAGTGTTAAACATGTATCCTGCAAAAGTTAAAATAGAATACTTTATGTACTACTAATGACTGATACTATTTCTAACATATATTATGTGAGTGGCTGTGTGACTATGTGCATCCATGTGTGAGTGGGTGTCTGGATGCCTGTATGGGTGTGTAAGTGGGTGTGTGAGTGGCTTTATGGGTGTATAAGTAGGTGTGTGAGAGCTGTGTGGGTGAGTGGCTGTATGAGTGAGTGACTGGCTTTGTAAGTGACTGTATGGGTGAGTGACTGGCTGTTTCAGTGGGTGTTCGGGTAAGTGAGTTGGTGTGTGAGTGGCTGTATTGTAGAGTAATTGTCTGTGTGAATAGATGTATGGGTGAATGAGTGGATGTGTGAGTGGTTGTATGGTCTGTGAATGGGCATGTGAGTGGTTGTGTGAGTGTATGAGTGGGTGTATGAGAGGTTGTGTAAGGGTGTGAGTGGGTGTATGAGTGCTTCTGTGGGTGAGGTCATCAGGGATCTCTCTGACAATGTTATGAGTGATGTAATATGTGGGGTCATAAGCAGTGCATTGCGGGGGCGTAAGTTATAGTGTAGTGTAGTTCCTATTTCCCTAATAGGCTCTGCGCATTGGAATAATATAACCTATAGGCTTGACATAGGACTAAGGTCGGTATGTCCCTATCGAGTATATTAAACTTAATTACTTGTGCCAGCTAGCTCAGAGGCCACTAGAAACTCCTTGAGAACAAGAAGGGAGTAGTTTCTGGCAACCGAAAAACATGACAACTTTGTTTCCCTTTAGAAGCGGAACATGTCTCAGAATCGTGGAAACAATAGATAACAGTTTCACTCAGTCAATCGTGCATGCTTAGTTTCTACAGAGTTACACAGAAAGGAAAGACGGGCGTTTCAATAAAAGGGTTTTATTGAACAGTCTTGTTTCTCGTGTAAGAGATATGTGCTGTTATGATCACAAGACAGTATGCAAGATAAATAATGTACAGCGTAAGAGTAGAAATAAATAATACTGCGCTAGCGTTATCTTTTAGCATATATTCACCTACATAAATAACATGAGCAAAAATTGCGAGTACTCATACGATGCGTCCCTAAACTAGTTCTACCCCAAAGTACCTAACCTGGTCTAGGTGTAGGGAAAGGTAGAAGTAGGCGGAGTATTCTCTCGTCTGGTATACTAAGAGTATGTTAAGTCTAGTATGCCAAGTATGATATGCCAAGTATGATATGCCAAGAGTCCCTCTAGGTTCTAGTCAGCTCCATACCTTGAGAAGCTGGATTCGTCTGCGTGCAGGAATGACAGCGTCTTCTCAGTGCGTCAGGCCGGGATACGGGCTCCTCTGAAGTCGAGGTCTCCTCTAACTTGCTTTGGCAAGGGAAGGTATATTTATACCTGGTAGGTGTCTTGGAATGTTAGCATTGACATGAAGTCGGACAGAGGAAGACGTCAGGAATGAACCCTTAAGGTATAACGGTTCATACATAATAGATGAGTTCTTGGAGAAATCAATAGTCCTGTGCTAGGGAACTCCCGAAGCTTAAGGGTCTGGTTTCTAAGAACTCGTTGTGACGTTAGGGTGGACGGATGTCGGTGACCATGCCTGTATTTGGAGTGCACGGTTAATGCCTAAATAAGGACAGGGATTCTATGCCTATATAAGGGCAATGCGAATTGTGCCTATATAAGGACATGATTCAGGAAAACCTATATACGGACCCCTAAAGCGGAATACAACACCCACTCCATCTTCGATTGAACGATAATACTAAATGCTAAACATTTAAATGCTAAACATAAAATTGAGTACCACATGTTGCTAAAAACATTTCTAAAAGCATTGTAAAAGAAGCTCAAAACTGTTGAAATGCAATAGGTACTGTACATTTAAAGCATCGTTTCCATTCTAATCATATAACGGAAGTAAAATGCAACGTGAATGAAAACAGAAATATATACATATGACGAAATGGTCGATAAGTTCTCAAAATCAAAGCCATTGCATATCATAGAATTAAATGAAATGTTAGACAAGTAAGGTGACAATGTGTCCCTGGAAGTATTCAAAGAAGTCCGTTTTATAAGACTAGTTCTACTGTAAGCAGATTGTTCATTTGCCATGTTTTCTGGGAATAGTTCCAAGTTTTTAAAATATGAAGGCCAAATTTCAATGGTGCCCTGGTACACTGTGAGCCGAATCAAAGTCAGTGTATGGGTCTGGTGTAAACATTAGATCATCTATGTCCGTAGCCAAAATATCGTCCACCGAAGTTGGTGACATTTGGAACACCTCGTTCAGAAGGTTAAATGCACAGAGATGAGAAACATCGCCTTCAGCAGAAGATGCAATGTTCGCGTCCGTTGTTACCTGTGTGCCTGTTGATCCATCTCGTACCTCAGCAGCAGCCGGAAGCGTCTGTGAGATCTCAATGAATGCCGTCATCAGGATTGGTAGCCTCTGGGGACAACACACAGCATGGGCCTTTATCGGGTCCAGCAGAGTATCGATATCCGTTGGCATGACTGATGGAAGTGTTAGACAGGTGTCTAGCACGCATTCTTCACCGCAAAACAGGCAGCGTAGAACAGGTAAGATGCAATCTTGCCAGATTGGTCTGAATGACAGGAACCACGTTGTATTAAGTTCCCGTAGACGAGGCATGCCCAAAAGCTGTACTATTCGCTCATGGCATTTCCGTTCAAGGAGGGCTCGCTCCACATCGCTCAGAGTGATGTTGGTGAACAGGCTTGCCATAGCGTAGTAGGAGGAATAGGAACAGAATTCCTGCAACAAGTGCTAGAATTAACGGCACACCACCAAACACCGAATGTGCGAAGTTTGGGATGATTCAGAGGACAGCCTGGAAAGGTGCTAATAGTCCAGAACAGATGGTCTTAAATACATGTACATTTCCGCTAGTATCTGACATGTTAAAGATACGTCCTATCATTTCTACGAAATGTATAGGGCAGTTTGTACGAATTACATTCTGTATCTCAGCCGAAGTCCTTGCAACTTGTAGATCATAGGTTTCTTTGGCCGAGGTCAAAGGCACTGATTGTTGTATAAGCATGGCTTTCATTCTGCTTAAAGTATCAAATCGTATAAAAGAGACATTCAACGAAGGCCATAAAGGCGACTCCCTGACTGTGTCTATTGGGGCAAACAATACATGCATACAGCAAGTGACCCTGGAGTTGACCGTTACTAGATATGGGTTGCCTGGCAACATGCCACAGCAACTCTGATCATTCAACATGAGGTAACTTCCATTAGACAGTTGGCCAAACGTTGGATTAATCACAGCAGCTGGTGTACCCTGCTGGTGGCAGGACAAATTTGCCACAGAACCATTACAAGCCCCGTGTAAAGATATGTCCTGACAAATCAGTGAACCGCTTAGTGCATTTTCACAGTGTGTACCGCTTAGAAACACTTCACGATCCCCACTCCAACATCTATATGTTTATGGTAAATTCCAGGATGTCTTAATGTATTCTTTACCCAACCTTTCATATTTGCCTGCTTGCATCTGTTTAAGGCAATACTGAAACTGGAAAGTAGTGACAGGTAGACTAATTTGCCATGAATAAGCCATTCTGTAGCTGGTTTTTCTGCCACTGTGAATGGTAATTTTTCAAGTTTTTCAATGCTCAGTACTGTATACTTAGCTCCCCTTTGTGCCAGTTCGATCTGTTTATCAGTTAGATTGTATTCTGCAAACAGAGCCGCTGTGTTGATAAAACGCCAAGGCACATAGCCCGCACGCAAATATTGCAGCGTCCAGCTTAATAACATAATAGAACGTAATTGAGATTGGCCTTGCTGTAACATGGCTAAATCTTGTTCCAGTATGTCGATAGCAGAGGATACAATACTGTCCAATGAATAAATTCTGGAGGACAAAGTTGTTAACCCATTGTCGACCACAGAGAGAGTTTTCTCTAAGTTAATACGATCAAGTTCACGTATTCGTTCTGCGGCCTGCATCTGTGACACCTTCCATGCTTCATTATAAGCAGCATAAATGCCGGCATATATGAAACGTTTTTGACGCGGTTTTATTGGTCCAAGCAAGAATTCCATAAGGTCTGCGTCTTCTTTAAGTAAAGATAAGTGTTGTTTCACATCCTTAAGTGTAGATTTTTGCAGCCAATCGAGGAATAATTTTCCTACACTGTATGTTGTTACTACCCCCGGATGCTGTTCTTGGACGTATCATGGGTCTGGCCTATGAATAGTAAACCCCTGTGTTTTATTCAGGAATCTCTCTTGACAGTTGTGTCTGTGGGCCAGATCAACCATTTTCTCCAATCAGGATTTGTTCTGTTGAGTTGTAGTATGGTGTCAACTGTAACCGCTGACTGTGTATTATTATCACTTGCAGGCGTTGGTACAGAAGGTGTTTTCATGTCTTTAATCTTGGCTAACCCAAGGCAAGACGTTTGTTGCACAGTGTCATTCAAAAACATTATTTGTTGAGGGACGATACAGGCTCTAAACAAAGCTTCCATCCCCTGTACTTGCCAATCTTTAGTACCCCAGACAGATTTTGTGTCTATTGTCTCTTTCCACAAGTCGAAACCATGTCTAGACAGTTGGGCAATACATTTTGCAGAGTAAATCTGTTTTGTATTAGTTAACATAATTTTCAGTCCTGTTTTGTTTACACTTCTATAGTAAAATGTTTTTGGATCAGATGTATTGTATCCTGAAAAATATGGAAACTTTTTAGCAAATGTTTTTGAACTTCCTTTTGGTGGTGTAGGACAATGTTCCCATTGGTTAAACATAAGCACATTTCTAGGTGTTGGAGATTTATGCAAAAAATTATGACCATAGTGGTTATAGCAATACAGCTGTTCATAGTCTGATGAACCCTCTAAATATTCATTATTAGAAAATGCAGCAGATTTTTCTAGGTCAAACATCATGTTATTTACAGTTTCAAAGTCCCAATCATCAGAGTAGGTACTGGATGAAACAAAATCACTGAGTGAGATCTTAAATAAATGTGGAATGTTCAAATGTTCCGTCGGGCCAAAATATCGAAATCTGTTTTGTCCCACACTATACCATCCTGTATAGGAACGGCTGTGATGTTCACTGCAGACAAGTCTCTTGTTTCACGATGGGATGATTTGTGAGGTTTTAAAAGTAAGTTCACTTCTTTTCTTTCAGTGTCCAAATGGATGTATCTGCCACTTATAAGCACGCTCATAGTCATAACCAAAGCTAGCCAAAGCAAGGAAGAAAAATATTCCAGAAATAACCCAAAGTTCAATCCATGGTGAAACCAGATAAGTCTTTTTCAAAAAATGTAAAAAGTCTTGTACTTGCTGTTTAAAAGTTTTTGATGCTGGCGACGTCTCGGGCTCACTCAGATCCTCAGAAAACGTATCAAAGTTAATGAAATAGCCAGAAGCAGTTCTGTCAATTGTTTGAATTGCATCAGGATTTGTAGAAATCGCTGGAACCTGTTGATCACTTGTTACATTGGTGTAGACAGGTGTATTTGGATGAACTGTTACTTGATTTTCAAGAGGGATGAGTTCCATTGCATTGTTGCTTAGTCCTTCATCTGTTACTGCTGAAGTCTCGATGGTTATCAGTCTTTCAGTCTGACGCCATATCCATAGGAACCTTGACTTAGTAGTTGTGGGATTGCAGTTGTCCACAAGGACGCCTGTGCATAGATAGTCTAATGCTGTCTAACAATGGTGTCTGTCCCTGGCAGGCTACTTCGAAGCATGGTGTCTAGTGGCATACTGCATCTCGCTGTACCTTACAGTCTATGCAGTCATTGATGAAGATGTGAATTTGTGTATTCATTCCCGGCCACCAGTACATCTCTTTTAATGTCAATATTGTTTTAGAGATCCCTTGATGTGACAGACCCTCCCCCAGATGTGTTATATAAATCAAAGCTGCTCTACGTTCCATGTTTGGAATTACCCTATCCCCCACTCCAGGGATTCGAGCAAAGGAACGTTGTTCGCATCAATTACATAAGAGTACTTGAGTGGAAACTTTTTGGTAACGCTGCACCACTGCCTTTGCTCGTAGCATTGACAGCCAACATTATCTCACTGTCTATTCTCGTTTTGAACGAGTGATCGCAGCTACGGAAGCCGTCTGAACAGCCCCTTTGCGGCTTCGTCAGCCAATGAATTCCTGCAACGTGAAGGCCATCACGTTGATGACTCAGTGTATGGATCACGTGAGCCTTTGGTAGTACGTTTTTAACTGAACTACTTGTTCCCAAAGCGTTTTATGCTTTATTGTGCCACCTTTTTCATCTTTGAACCCGTTTTCAAGCCAAGTTTGTATATATTCATTATACGACTGTACACAGTAGAAAGAATCGCACACTATTAGTGTGGGGAATTCTCGATCTGTACTTTCAAGTGCCAGTTTGAATTCTTGTAGTTCAGCTTGCTGAGCTGTGCAATCTCCTAGAGATTGAGTTTTAGTGACCATAGGTCTGAAGTTGCCATCGCGCTTGCGACCTTTAACGATTGCGCACGGTGCACGGTGCACTGTAAGCTTGCTTACTCCCTGTTGCGGGTTGTGCGGATCCGTCAGTGTAAATTATGAATTCGTACTGATCGAGAGGCAGAATCTCAGTGGGCAGAGGACATTCATGTTCATATTGCAGGAACGCTTGTGTTTTTAGATCAGGATCAAAAACATATTCAACATCTGTTGCAGCAAGAGAATTAACCCATTGTATCCATCTCGGATATAATGCTTTAGCATTTGGAATGCTCGCTTTAGTTACCGCCTCTAAGGCCGGAACTGGGGTTACGACAATAATGCGTTTCCCTTGGGCTAGAGGTCTTTCTTTTGCTACTGCAGTTTGAACTGCTGTCAGTATTTTTTCAGTTGAAGTGAAGCGCATTTCTGCTTGTGTATACAAATGTGATTTGTATGCAATTGGTACCTTTTCACCCTCATTAAATGTTAAGTAGGTGAATCCGCATTGACCCGAAATTATTAGGATCACTAAATTGCGTTGACTTACGCGTGTTTATAAGTGATTTGTTGCTAACATGTTAGCTTGGAGTGAACGCAAGATTTCTGTGTGTTCCTGTGTCCAATTTTGATTGAAAAATCAGGTTTGATTAATGCGTAGAGAGGTTTAACCCTTTCTGTGTAATTTAGAATGTATGTTCTTCCAAAATTTAGGAAACCCAGGATGGATTGTAAATTTTTCAGCGTCTTTGGAGGTTGGAGCAGCGCACACCTTTCTAAAAAGTTGGCTGCCAAGCTCTTGCCTTCACTTGAAAGCTCATATCCTAGAAAGAGGACATTGAGATGGGCAATTCTGGATTTTTTAAAGTTGAACTTATAGCCCTCAGAGGCGAAGCCCAGTATAATGGTACTCACCCTGTTCAAGTGTTTGTCCAGGTCATTGTCTGTCAGATAGATGTCATCGACATATGACAATGCCTCATTATCATAAATTTGTAGTAACTCCATTACCCTCGCTGAGAATAACCCCGGGCTGTTTTTGAACCCTTGTGGGAGTCGACAAAATTGACGCTGGGTCCCCATTATTGAGAATGCTGTTAAGTACCTGCTTCCAGGTGCTATGTTTTGACAAAAGAAACCATTTGAGATATCCAATGTGGTTTTATATTTTTTACGCACAATGTTATTCATTAATGCTGTACTGTGTGCATTTTGCACTGCAAATGTTTTAGAACAAGTGTTTAAATGTCTGTAATCCAAAACTAGACGATAGGTGTTGTCTGGTTTGGAGACAGGAAACAAAGGATTGTTCATTGAAGAGTTGCATGTTTCAATCACCCCTTGGTATTCAAGTTGATCTAAGATCTCCCTGACCTGTTTTTTAGCTTCTTGCTTTATTGGATACTGCCTTTGTGCAGTAGGTTCATTTTTTAGATGTATTTTATGGTGAGGTGAGTCCTCATCCCATCCTACATCATTTTTGTATAATGCTGGGGCCTGGGTAACTGCCCATTTCCTGGCATAAGTATATTTTAGATGAATTGGAATATGGTTGGAGAAGGCAGGCATAATAATGTCCTCACCATGTGGGCACTCCCTGACAAATTGTGGTGGCCAGTCTTTTTCTGCTAGAAGTATATCATAACCCCTTGAAAGTTTTTCCCAAAAGAGTGCTTTCACCTGTCTAGGTATGTCTCCCTCCTTCCGGAGTGTTATTTCATATAACTTTTGTGGAAGACTAACCCTGGTATCTACAGTCTCAACTGTAATGTACTCATTCAAGTCCACTATCTCCAGAAGTTCCTTCATGTTCTGGCGAGCTATTGTGACTTCTGCTGCACTGTCCAGCATTGTCTGAGCCCATTCTCCGTTCTTGAGTTGTGTTCTCAGTATCCTCGGCATGTCTGACCTTCAGACCCGCTACCTTCTTCTTTGAGAATTGAGGTTTGGATTTATTTTTTGGAACGTGTTTGTCGTCTTTCGATTTCGCGCGTTCTTCTCTATGTTCTGACCGTCCTCTTCTTTCCGATGTCTGTGACGAGATCTGAAAGGTACGAGAGGAACGTGTATCAGTATCTTGATACCTGTCAGGCTTTTTCAAATTATCCCTATTCCTGAGGTTATACCTCCTTTCAGAGGGCTCCTTTTGAGGAGACCTACCTCGGGATTGAGAACGTTTCTCGTTTGAATTTTGTTTATTAGTTTCCCACTTCTTTTAGAAGATGTAGGAGTTTGTTTAATAGAGTCCTTCTCAGGACTTTCAGATAGTTTTGGCTTTAATGGTCTTCCACCCAAACTATCTCTGCCTAATTCTGCATAAGATTGTTCTATTATTCTGGGTAGTTCTGTTTGATGTTCTGTAACATCGAATTCCTAATCGTTGGCGGATCGCCACTGCTGCTGCCTCCCCTTTAATATTAGATAATATTATTGTTGAGACCTGGTCGAAATTTTTCAGTAATTTCATACCTAAATTCAGAGCAGGCTCTGCCCCGTATTTGTTTTGAATTTGTTTCAGGACATCAGGTATTACTGCAATTGACGGAATACCATGTGTTTTAGTATAGATGGCAGCAAAGACTGAGCCCCAAGTGGTGCAGTCTTCCAGTTGTGGTGTGATCCCCATTGGTAAACAGATTGTTAGGATTCTGTGTTTCTCATAAGGGCTAGTATTTGGAAATACTGCTTCAATTTGAGTACTTTTTGAGCTATCCAGAATGGTATTTGCTCACGTTTTGTGGGCATTTTACCCATGACTGCGTATAGAGTCTGTGGTGTAATTTTTAGTGTATTCCCCTGTTGAGGAGTTTGATTTGGAATGTTTAATGGTGGTTGGACTGTAAAAGTCCGCATGACATATTGGACTAATTGTCTGTAAATTTTTATTAACTCTGTAAGTTGAGTAAGTAATTACTCGTCTGACATTATTTCGATGTCAGGATGAGGTGTGTAGCCGGCTAGAATCAGCCATGTTGCTCCTGGTCTACCTAGAGGACCGAGCCTGGTAATGTTTTTGTGATGTTTTAGGGCGCCTTTAAACCAGAGCTGATGCTCCTGGTATGTTAGTGGAATTTCAAAATCCTCGAAAGGAATATATTCCTCTGGTTGTTCATCTTCTTTGTAGAAGTGAAACAGTCTTGTTACTGAATTTGATTCAGGAAATATTACCCATGAATAGAATACCTCTGTCTGAAAAGATTTGTGTGCCTCTATCACGAAAACTGCTCTACCGCCTCTTGGTGGTAGGCCATGTTTTATAAGTTTTAGAGTGATGGCTCTTCTTAAGTTTGGATTGATGTCTATAACACCCTCCTCAGGTTCATTTAAACCTGTAAAGTTAAAAACTGCTGCTATGGCTGGGTCAGCCGCAGCTCCACCGGTGTCGGTGGCATTGTCCCTGTTGGACATTTGTTTTTTGAAAAATGTAGAACAAGTTTCAAGGAAACAAAAGATAAGGTGCACAATATTTTGGAACACTGTATCCTTCAACGTTGAACAAACCAAACAACTAATATATAGGGTGCTTCCCTATTTTAGTTATGGCGGATATTTAACCCTTCCCACTCCAGACGTCTTATGGAGTATGTGAGTAGGGGTCTCTGAGAAAAGCACGACTGAATTACTCAGTATCTAGCGTTAAATTACTGCCTAACCAAACGTTTAGGCGCCATATAGTGTAGTTCCTATTTCCCTAATAGGCTCTGCGCATTGGAATAATATAACCTATAGGCTTGACATAGGACTAAGGTCGGTATGTCCCTATCGAGTATATTAAACTTAATTACTTGTGCCAGCTAGCTCAGAGGCCACTAGAAGCTCCTTGAGAACAAGAAGGGAGTAGTTTCTGGCAACCGAAAAACATGACAACTTTGTATCCCTTTAGAAGCGGAACATCTCTCAGAATCGTGGAAACAATAGATAACAGTTTCACTCAGTCAATCGTGCATGCTTAGTTTCTACAGAGTTACACAGAAAGGAAAGACGGGCGTTTCAATAAAAAGGGTTTTATTGAACAGTCTTGTTTCTCGTGTAAGAGATATGTGCTGTTATGATCACAAGACAGTATGCAAGATAAATAATGTACAGCGTAAGCAGTAGAAATAAATAATACTGCGCTAGCGTTATCTTTTAGCATATATTCACGTACATAAATAATGTCTTGTGGATTGTTACCTGCCTTGTTATGTTGGCCTAGGCCTGGCTGCCATGCTGCTTTTCTTTGCGCACGTTACACTGAGCCGGGCCTTCCTCGCCCTTTGCTCGTGCCAAGTTCTTTTGCACTGTCTGCATTTTCTGTTGTTCACCTTTTTGGGCTCAGTCTGCACAAACATGTACAAGGTCACATAACAATGTATTCTGGTTCTTCCTGATATGGCCAGTCACGCGCACCCAGACATAACATTATGTGCAATTGCCATGAAGGATTTGATATGCTTTTAATACTGTGGTTTACTAGCGCTTAACACACTTGGAGAAATCCCTTTCAGTGAGAAGAGCTATGATGTCCTGCTGATGTAATTCTGCATCTAGAGACTGAGGTATGGGGGTTCGCTAGTCAAAGCCCAGAGGTCTTCTATTTTATACTAAACTATCTTACTGCAAGGGGAGGGTGGTAATGTTATTTATACGTTTATCCACTGAGCTCTGCGATGCTTTCCCCGTTTGTATTCTATGGAATTGTAACCATGCTGCTTATATTAGTAATATGCATTATGCTATTAGTACTGACACGTGTACTGTACATTAGAGCACGTAAGTTGGAATAAACATTTTAACCTATCCAGTGTCTCTTCCTACGCACCTTGTGGACAAGTACGAGTGAGTGACGAAAGAGTGTTCTTGCTTCTGTGAGTCCTGAGATAAAGATACCGTGTTCTGGGTTGTCCAAACATTAGTACTTGGGTGCTAATGGGATGCTAAGCTAGTTGGGTTGGGGTTTTTGGGTGCTACGGTATATGGTGGCAAACCACTGTATTCCGGGGTCCCATTTTCCTGTGCATAGCTCTGTGTATGTGCAGAAACCTTATGACATGGCGCGACCACCGTGGGGCAGCTTATCTGCGAGACGCTTGAGTAGTACTTGTGCTTGTCCACAAACCCCTCGCGTACGCTTCCGGAGGCGTGTGTGACGGTGATACCTCCTATATTGAATGTTTTATAGGTTCTTTCAAGCTTGAGATTATTAAAAAGGTTAGTCAACAGACCCATTTTTGTGCTCCCTGTTAGGTTGTCGAATATAATTGTTTAGTCATGGCTGGTGTGGCGATAGCTGCACATAGTCGAGGAGCACTCCGAGACCACTTAGCTGTGTATGGAGTGCCCGATACAGGGGTCGAGTTGGTCTTTGTGGTTCAAGCCGATCCGGCTTATCACTTTGAAGTGTTTTACACTTGGATCACTTTTGAAGCGGTGGATGCAGGTGATAAGCTGTTTCATGAATATAAACCCACCGCTATTCCTGCTGCCTATCGACCCTATACTGCTCTTGAAGTGCCTCTCACGGCTTGGCAGCACCGTGTTTGGTTTAATGGCGCCCTACCACAACCAACTACCGCAGTTCGTTTAGGCCCCTTGTCAATTCAGGGGCCACTTGGCCTGTATTGGCCGGGTATACCCCGCATCCAAATTATCTGGCATTACCGCTTGCGGAACTGCGCACTATGCATACCGAATTGGTGCGAGTGCATCGAGCCTTAGTGACATACGTTACAGGTAGCCTCCATGGAGCTGCTCCTGTAGTCGCAGGCCAACCAGCTATTGCAGCTGGAGTGACCATAAGTCCTGTCATGGTAAATTCTGTGATGGGCAAACGTCCACAAAATAAGGACGACTATCCTTATTGGCTTGCCGAAAAGTTCGATCAGATAGAAGCAGTGTTTCCACATACATCCCCAGTAGATAAACACCGCATCCTCACGATAAGTTTGCCAAAAGACATAATCCCCGATTTGACATCATGTGAAAACTGGGGTAAGGTATTCGCAGCAGTTTATTCAAAATGTTTTGGAACTCCTTCCATGACGGTTCTACCCTCTGTAATTAAAAAGTACAGGATGAACATGGCCCTGAAGCGGCTGTGGAATTAGGGATGAGACTAGTGGGAGTGTTTGATGTAGTAGCTGAGCTGATCCTTGGAAATGTCAAGGGCGATGCTATGAACTTTCAAGTAGCGAATGCTTTGGCTTTGGTCCCAGAGTTGGACAGGCCTCGCGAATTACCGAAAATAATAGCCCGGGCTTATAAAACAATTGGAAGAAATAGCCTAGGCAACAAGCCTTTTGTAAAAATGCAAACTCAATCGCAATCACAAGTTATACAAACAAAAAGTGCATCTGAGAAAGATGATAAACCAGTCTTCACTAAAAAGAGTTGGAGACAGAAAAAACAGGGTAAGCAACAAAAGAAGCCGGGGTCGAGAGGCGCTTCCTCAGTTTCGGTTTCTTCTGAACGTACATATGATTTACGTGATAGGTCGAGAATTAAATCACCGGATAGGTTTCAAAGCTCTGATACGCGTTCTCCTCGTTCTTCGCAGGCCCAGACGTCGTCACAGGCTGGTGGAGGAGGACGGCAAGATAGAGGAAGGGGCCGAGAGGCTCCCCAGGAGCGAGACCAACCTCGACAACAAGTCAGAGGGAAAGCAGAAGATTTTCATCTTCCTCGACCGCAATTTCAGAAGAAAAAGGTTGCCGCTGTCACAGCGAAATATGCCTCAGACCGTGAGAACGAGACTCCAGAATTGGACGTGGGCAGTGACCCTCCTAGACAGCGCCGCGGAAGTTACCATAGTGCGGGAGGCGCTACGTCCTCATATGGAGGCGACAGCAACTGAAACATTCGTTACTGTAGAGACAGCTGACACGAGAGTGGCACCCCTGACAGACTATATAATCTAGTCATACAAATTGAAGGTGACATACCGCGTGAAATAAAAGGGATTTTTTGGGAAAATCTAACCTCTTCATATGACATTTTGTTAGCAGAGGTGGATTGGCCACCCCTATTCGTTTTAGCTGCACATAAAGGAGAGGAGGTAATCCTTCCAAGCTTTTCAAAGCATGTCCCAAAAGACAAAGCTGAAGCACTTGCAGCTGAGTGGGCAGTGTACCTGGCACCAGCGTTATACCGCAACCATGTGGGATGGGATGAAGAATCACCTCCTCATGCAATACCTTTGCGGTCACTACCGCAGCCACAACCCCAATATCCCATCAAACGGCAGGCAAAAGGCCCCGTATCCGAAATTCTGACACAGTTGGAATATCAGGGAGTAATTGAACCATGCGTATCACCTATGAACAATCCCCTTTTCGTGGTTTCTAAACCCGATGGATCGTACCGCTTAGTTTTGGATTACCGGCATTTAAATACTCATTGTCGGAACTTTGCGGTGCAAAATACACACAGTTCTGCGCTTGTAGACAGTCTTGTTCGTAAAAAATACAAAACGACACTTGACCTTTCAAACGGTTTCTACACGCACAACCTAGCCCCGGAGAGTGGTCAATGGACCGCATTCACATCCGGTGGTAAATAATTCCAGTTCCGGCGATTACCCATGGGCTATAAAAATAGTCCGGGTATATTCGCCGCCCGTGTTGTTTCTTTGTTAAATGACATTGATCAAGACGCATGTTCGTACGTAGATGACATCTATCTGACGGACGACGAATTATATCAGCATCTGTCCCGTGTGGACCGCATTATTCTTGAATTTGCGGAGCAGGGTTACAAATTTAACTTTGCTAAGTCACACATTGCTGAATTTACCGTTCTGTTCTTGGGCTATGAGCTCAATAACGAAGGTAAGGGCTTAGCCCCCATTTCTTGGAAAAATGTGCACATTTGTGCCCCCAAATACTCTGAAGAAGCTTCAGTCTTTGCTGGGTTTCCTGAACTTCGGGCGTACTTACATTCCCGAATATGCCCAGCGTATCAAGCCTTTGTATGCTTTGATACAACCTACTTATTCAAGGTCTTGCTGGCTGCCTGAGCATACCTCAATTCTGCAGTCTTTGCAGACAGACCTTTTAGAGTCTAAATATCTTTTGACTCGTGATAACCACACAAACCTGGTGATTAGAATAATTCCGGGGGCCGTGGGATTCACCTATTTGACCTTTAATGAAGGTGATACAGTACCTATCGCATACAAGTCACATCTGTACACTTCCGCTGAATTGCGCTTTACATCTGTTGAAAAAGTTCTGACTGCAGTGCAAATGGCGATTCTAAAAGAACGCGCACTGGCACAGGGTAAGCGGATTCTGGTGGTAACACCCTGTCCTGCCCTGGAGGCAGTAACAAAGGCAAGTGTACCGAACTCAAAAGCAATGCATCCCCGTTGGATACAATGGGCTACATCTTTGACGTCTTCGGACGTCACTTTTGTTTTTGATTCTTCTCTTCAGACTCAGGAGTTTTTGCAGTATGAATTCGTTCATCCTCCTCCTTTGTTTTTACTACCGCTTGAGGATTACAAATGTGTGATCTACACCGATGGTTCGGCGCAACCGGCCACTGGGTCCAAGCACGCTTATTCAGCTGCATGTGCTATTGTTGCGGGTTCCTTTGTGAATGGAACGTTCAAATCCTCTGTAGTGCACACTCGCACACTTGGAGATAGTACCGCACAATTGGCCGAGCTGCATGCATTGCTACTTGCACTTGAGTTCGCTTCACAGGATGAGACCACTCTTATTGTATGTGATTCTTTTTACTGTGTACAATCTTACAATGACAATCTGTTTTTCTGGTCGAAAATCGACTACAAGGACGCAAAGGGAGCACAATTAAGCATAAAATGCTTTGGGTTCGAGTGGCAGAATTGCAACAACGTCTGCCCCTCACACAGGTGGTTCACACCTTAGGCCATCAGCGGGTGGGCGCACACGCTATTGGTAACGATCTGGCAGATGAAGCTGCCCGTTCAGCAGTAGTCACGTGTTCAGTAGCAGCGGTTACCAGGTCCATGTCTAAAATAGACCCTGTTATATTAGCGGCTATTGCTGCAACCAAGGAAGGTAATAATTACCCTACAGGTTTCCCTTCCAAGTATTCTTACACATTAAGTCCCGATCAGGTTCCTTATGTAACTATACCTGACGTTGGAGATCGGCTGATCCCCAACGCGGACCGCAGGAGTGCCTTGATATCGGCTGCACACGAAGGCATGGCTTCGGCACATGCAGGTGTGTCAGCTACGGTTTCCATCTTGCAGCAGCGTTATTGGTGGCGTGGGTTGTATAAAGACACCCGTGCTTTTGTGCTTTCTTGCGACGTTTGTCAACAGATTAAGCCTTCCACGGTAACACGTCCACCACAAACAACGCTCTGCATTGCTAACAGACCCTTTGGGTGTGTTTACTTGGATCACTGCGGTCCATTCTCATCAGACACTGCTTATAAATACATCTTAGTGGCAGTGGACTCGTGCACCACGGTTTCTCTGGGTCTGGCCACAACGGAGTGCTGACGCCCGAAATGTAATCAGGGATTTGCGTGTCTTTGTGGGAATTTTCGCATGCGGCACCTTCCATTCGGACCAAGGTCCAGCGTTTGCCTCTAGGGCTTACAAGGATGCAATGGCTTCGCTTGGGGTGCGGGTGAAATTTTCGTCTCCGTATAGGCCTGAGGGCAACTCTATCGTTGAACGAATGAACCGTGACTTAAAGCAATCCTTAACAGCTAGGGTTATAGGTACTGGCAGGAACTGGCTGGCCCATTTGTATACCGTTCAGCGTGCACTTAATAATCTCCCTAGAAGACCTCTGGGTGGGCGGACCCCATACGAAATGCTCTTTGGCATAAGAATGTTTGTGCCTGACCTTGAGGGTCCAGACATCGCGGCGCAATCCGCCAAGTTTGATGTAGATAACCATTCTGCTATGTTACAGGACTTACAAGAAGCCCGAGACAAACTTGCAACTACACATTTGCCTTCAGCCACAGATCCTGCGTTGCAGATTCCGGTAGCCGGCTGGCTTCCGAAAGTTGGAGAACTGGTTCGAGAGAAGGTTGAAAATAAAAAGAATTTGGCCCCTCTTTTCGTGCACCGGTTCCAGTTCTTGCTCTGAAGGGAACACGTACAGTCATTTTACCACCGCTTCCTGGTCGCAAAGAGAACAGATACATCTCAGTTGAAAATGTCAAGCTACAGCGCCTGGCCGATCCTGAATAGTGTCACACCAGCGGTCTCTTGTCCTGCCATTTATCGGACATATGTTCGTGGCCCATCTACACGAACGGTCGCTGATGCTGTAATTGAGATGGTTGATTTGCCTGAAACTACAATTGATCCCCAACTCTCCACTAATATCGACGAGGACGAGTATACTTATCCTGCATCTGAATCGGTGGCGCATCAACCAATAACGCCACTGAGCCCGACTCGTTATTCCTTTGATTCGGATTCCACCTCTTCAAACGTCCCATCCAAGTTCAGTATTTTTGTATCCTGGTTTAGAGACAATTTTTAATTCCACCCTGGACATACCTCTGGTTGGTACTTTTCTTGATATTTTTGTTCATGTCCATTGGCTTTGTCACAGTGTTTTTTCTACTAATCAATGGTCACTATTTACCTGAACGCTCTGCTGTAGACTCTGTTTCTGGAACTTTGGCTCCTCATTCCTCGTCTCACATCATGAAGCGTGACCACACATTTGTGAACATTTCAGCCTTCCCAGTTGCTGATGGCATCGTATGGGATGCAGTGAACTATCAAATCCATGGTCCGACGGAAATTATTAATGTACCTAATGTCCTTCGTGTTTCAATGGGTGATGTAGTACAAAATAATATTCATTCTGATGATTGGGATGTGCATGCCGTTGAAGCTTTGTTTGCCGATTTAAAATATTATGCATCTTTTAATGCTGAAGATTTATATATGAATTCTGCTAATTATGCCGATTTGTATTGTTACCAACATTGGGGTAATCATTTTCTCCATAAACCCAGTGCCCTGCGTAGTTCTGTTAACTATACCCAATGGGAACATTGTCCAAACCCCTTGCCAGGTAGCTCTCAAACTCTTCGAAATAAGTTTAATTATTTTACTGATTTTAATCGGTCGAACCCTGCATCCTATTATTTTAGACTTAATAACACATCAACTCAGAAAATTATGTTGACACACACCAAATTGCTTTATTCAGGTTCCTTTCTGAGTGCCCTAGCAGTGGGTGGTTATGAGTACTGGGATAATACAGTGGATTTAAAATCTATTTGGGGCTCCAAGCCATGGCAGGTACAGGGAACCGAGGCGTTGCATCGTGCTTGCCTCATCCCTACCCAAATTATGTTCCTAAATGCTTCCATCTATCAGACTACATGTTGGGGCTTAGCAACCACTAAACAATTGAATACGCCATCAATACCATCCCTGTTGAGTTTTCCAAATGAAAGCTCACGATTCAATATGTCCCTCGTGTCCCTGCAGGCAATGTTACAAAATAATTCGTTTAATGTTTCTGAGCTGGTTCAGTCACCCTGGTTAGTATGGCCTATATCATCTAATGCATGTCAAATGCGTTTTCATGATACTGGTGCTAGCTACACACAGAATAGGCCTGATCCGAGGTTTACTGATGCCCGTACTGTCACTACATACTCTGTTGGTAAATTATGCAAACAATGGCTGCAACATTCGTCCCTTGATTCTGTTAAACAACATTTGTCCCTCCTTACAGGCAATATTGATCTGTCCGACTTTGTTTTGGGACCTCGTGGTCCCCGACCTAAAAGATTCATTTATGAAACATATAATGAACTCTGGAAGCTATCACAAATAGAAGCTGCTTCCGTCTTCGGGAAATAGATCAAGCAAATATGGAAAAGGTGCTTGCTGTTGTTGACAATAGTATTAATACCCTGTCTTCTCGCATTTACACTTTAGAGAATATTGTGTCCTCTGTTGTTGATATTGTACAAGATGATGTTTCTATGTTATATCATGGTCAGAATCAATTGCGCTCAGTTATGCAGTTTGCATGGACTTTGCAAACACTTAAGTTAGGTAAAGTGCCTTGGCATTTCTTGAACACCTCTGCCTTATTTCTACCTTTTAACTTAACTGATAAACAGCAATTTATGTCCATGAAGGATGCAACTTACAATCTATTACATATCGAAAAGGTGGATCCATTGCCGTTCTCTGTTGCAGAACTCGATTCGGCTGTATGGCTAGTCCATGGGGTTATAGCTTTACCATTTTCCTTGTTTGAATTTGACTCGTGCATGAAACATTATCCTGTGGGCCGTTACCGGCCCTTGGGCAGTGCTTTCCTGCATGAACTCTGGTCCTTGCCTTTCATGTATAAATGCCTTCGGGACGGCAAGGAAGTCTTTCTCACGGGGGAGTACTGCGACTCGACTATAGGTCATTCGCTATTTGTAAACACATTAAATTGCATGGCTCATGCAGCGTTTCCTCTCCTAATCTTGCTTGTGTGCTGAAAGGTATTCCTGCTCCTGTTATTTCACCTACTTTCACTCTCCTTTCCAATGGTAGTTATTTACTTTTAAATAACGAAAACTGTTGTGGCCTGCAGGCTGGCATTCCTTACATTGTAACAGTTTCGCACAGGGTTGTCTGCTGCAAAAATGTGCTGTTTCCTCCCCCTCACGGCAAGGTTGATATCTCTATTTGGCCTTCCATCCCTACCCTGGAAGCAGATTTCAATAGACTGAGCAGAATAAAGGCACTATTATTAAACGAGGAAGTTATGCTCACGTCCGCCCGGGAGACATTCATTCTCCAGGTGGCGAGTACCCACAGTGAAATACAGGCCCTTTTAAACACTAATCTCCCCCAACATTTTGGGGAGTTAATACATCGTATTTTTAACGCATCTAACACTGAAGGCCTAGTGCACTTTTTTAAGGTCGTGGGGTCGGGCTTGGTGTCCTCCTTCCAAACTATTTTTGGTGTCATCCCGGCTTTCATACATTCTATTTTTTCCAGTGTCTTTGGCGGTTTCCCATTGATCCTCGCTTTAGCGGCTGGTGTCTTGCTCTTAATTTGCTTTCTGCGCAATGGATGCTCCCCGATGGGACCTGCTCGATCCAGAACGCCTCCAGCTGCTCCGTGAGCGCCTTTTGGCTGGTTTTGGTGTCTTGCCATTGGCGACACTGAGTGTGTCATATACTCTTTCATTTCGCTTTGCGTATTTCACTTGCGTGCAACCTGTGATGACTTGTGTCCGCTGTCCTTTCACCTGGACTCTGGATTATTGCCTCTCCAATTCGTCATTGTCTGTTCCGGATTTTGTTCAGTTGATGGGTCCCTTAGAGGCCCATGAGCAGGACTGTTCCGTTGCTGGCTGTATGGCGCGTGCGGCTGCACTGGGGATTTTGGCGCAATGGGATATCTGGGCGGCTGCCCAGGATCTCCTACAACGAAGCTGTTTCAATTATCACGCAAGCTGTCCCGCATTGCTTCTGGATGCTCCCTTTGCTGAGGAGCATTCCTGCTCTTTGAACTCATGGATTGGATGGCATCTATGTTTTTGACGATTCCAATGATGAACTCTTGGAGGGTATGGCTTTTTTCTGCACTTTCACTTTCATGGATTGACCTGCCCTTCGCCGTTTGGGCGCTCCCTGTGCTCCGACGTCAATTTTCTCCTCTGATGGGCCTCTGTCCTGGCCGCCAGACTGTCCAGGGGAGGGTGTCTTGTGGATTGTTACCTGCCTTGTTATGTTGGCCTAGGCCTGGCTGCCATGCTGCTTTTCTTTGCGCACGTTACACTGAGCCGGGCCTTCCTCGCCCTTTGCTCGTGCCAAGTTCTTTTGCACTGTCTGCATTTTCTGTTGTTCACCTTTTGGGCTCAGTCTGCACAAACATGTACAAGGTCACATAACAATGTATTCTGGTTCTTCCTGATATGGCCAGTCACGCGCACCCAGACATAACATTATGTGCAATTGCCATGAAGGATTTGATATGCTTTTAATACTGTGGTTTACTAGCGCTTAACACACTTGGAGAAATCCCTTTCAGTGAGAAGAGCTATGATGTCCTGCTGATGTAATTCTGCATCTAGAGACTGAGGTATGGGGGTTCGCTAGTCAAAGCCCAGAGGTCTTCTATTTTATACTAAACTATCTTACTGCAAGGGGAGGGTGGTAATGTTATTTATACGTTTATCCACTGAGCTCTGCGATGCTTTCCCCGTTTGTATTCTATGGAATTGTAACCATGCTGCTTATATTAGTAATATGCATTATGCTATTAGTACTGACACGTGTACTGTACATTAGAGCACGTAAGTTGGAATAAACATTTTAACCTATCCAGTGTCTCTTCCTACGCACCTTGTGGACAAGTACGAGTGAGTGACGAAAGAGTGTTCTTGCTTCTGTGAGTCCTGAGATAAAGATACCGTGTTCTGGGTTGTCCAAACATTAGTACTTGGGTGCTAATGGGATGCTAAGCTAGTTGGGTTGGGGTTTTTGGGTGCTACGGTATATGGTGGCAAACCACTGTATTCCGGGGTCCCATTTTCCTGTGCATAGCTCTGTGTATGTGCAGAAACCTTATGACAATAACATGAGCTAAAAATGCGAGTACTCATACGATGCGTCCCTAAACTAGTTCTACCCCAATGTACCTAACCTGGTCTAGGTGTAGGGAAAGGTAGAAGTAGGCGGAGTATTCTCTCGTCTGGTATACTAAGAGTATGCTAAGTCTAGTATGCCAAGTATGATATGCCAAGTATGATATGCCAAGAGCCCCTCTAGGTTCTAGTCAGCTCCATACCTTGAGAATGAGAGAGGTGGGAATCTCTAGCTGGATCTGGAACTCTAACACCCCGCGAAGGGAGTCAGAACACTGGTAGCTGGATTCGTCTGCGTGCAGGAATGACAGCGTCTTCTCAGTACGTCAGGCCGGGATACGGGCTCCTCTGAAGTCGAGGTCTCCTCTAACTTGCTTTGGCAAGGGAAGGTATATTTATACCTGGTAGGTGTCTTGGAATGTTAGCATTGACATGAAGTCGGACAGAGGAAGACGTCAGGAATGAACCCTTAAGGTATAACGGTTCATACATAATAGATGAGTTCTTGGAGAAATCAATAGTCCTGTGCTAGGGGAACTCACGAAGCTTAAGGGTCTGGTTTCTAAGAACTCGTTGTGACGTTAGGGTGGACGGATGTCGGTGACCATGCCTGTATTTGGAGTTCACGGTTAATGCCTAAATAAGGACAGGGATTCTATGCCTATATAAGGGCTATGCGAATTGTGCCTATATAAGGACATGATTCACGAAAACCTATATACGGAACCCTAAAGTGGAATACAACAATAGTTAGCTCAGGTAACTATAACTGCTGAATTTTGTATGAGTGAAATGTGAGCCTAACTATAACATCCCTGTAACATTTGTTTTTTTCATGTAATATATATATATATATATATATATATATATATATATATATATATATATATATATATATATATCTGTTCCAATGCGGGTCTTTCCGAGATCACTCCCATTGTCAGGTGGTGCGTGGTGCTGCCGGCAAACCCAAACCGGCCATCATAATCCGAGTCGGAAAACCAGTAATCACGCACTCTCAGGGGTCCAGATATAATTACCATAAGTTTATTTAACCGCTACGGGTTTCGACACAGCAAGTGTCCTGGAGGGAGATGGCTTCCCACCACTTAGATGTCTCCTGTTTTTTCAGTTTTTCATATTTTCTAAGTTTTATATTCAACGTATTATCAGTCTCTTTACTTCGTGATGGTCCCAATGGTAACCCTTTCCCTGGTGCTCTAGAAAAAAGGGCTTGCGCTACCCTGCGCCTTTCACTTTCATCTTCCATGTTGATTACTGCGTGATAGTTTTGGTTTTGTACACCTTGGTACTTCAATGTCTCGGTTAGGGTGAGAATATGCGGTAATATAATAAACCTCTTCACCTGGAGCAGTTATGGTAAATATGGACCTCCCCCGCCTCCCTGTAGGCAGTTCCTGATGCCACGAAAATATTTAGGTAACGTTCATGAGGAAATAGCAAAAGGGATCGCAACTGTATGCAGCCTTTTCCGCTTTGCAGTTCAGTCTAGTCGCGCCTTTCCTATGGTATTGCTTACAACAGGGAGGCAAGTACTTGGCCCCCTCACCTGGGAGGTGCCGAACGAGGGAGCCCGCCCGAGCACAAGTGCCCGCACGCCCCCCTTCCCGACACTCCCCGTAGGGGCCAAGCTTACCTCCGGTTGTCACTGTAGGCGTCCTCACCGAGGTTGTGAAATGTCTTGTGTAATGTGGTTGTGGTTGGAAAATGGTTTTTGCATGCCAGGCACTAGTCCGAGAGCAATTGAATATATGAATGGTACGTACAGTAACCATAGGCACTAGTCCGATAGCATTTTACAAATGGCAGAATACTAAACCCCCCCTTTTAAATGGATCTTTTTGCAATTTGCAGCCGTGAATAAAATTACCTTGTTGGTAGTGACGTTCCACACCTAGATCTAGGGGCACTAGACCACCTTATTTGGAATTATACACTTTAACTACTGTTAATAGTGTTTATGCCACTTATTTAAGTATAATGTAAAACGCTCATGCACTGAATTACGGCAAAGTGGAGTCTCATTGTCCGTTTAAGCGGAACATTACGCACATCCATTAGGGCAGGCACAAGTGTGACACTTTTAATTTATTTCATTTTATTTTACTTGTGTCTCCATCATCTTGTGTGTTTTGCATTTTGCCCTAAGTGGGAAGGGTATGCCCAGACGTGGGTCCCGTGCTCACTACGCCACTGGAGTCAAGCTATCCTGGCTGATGAGGGCTGAAAGCCCGAAACCGGTCCTAGGATGCTTGATTCCCGATCCAGGAAGACATGGCTTGGCAGTTCGGTCTGGACTGTTCCCATGAGGCACAGGGTCAAGACTGATTTGCATATGGCTATGTCTGAACTGGGGGTGGCATGGTGAAGCAAAATAACGATGGATTAAACCCAGATCTGTGACTGGGGGTGAATGTTTGCCAATGTGCAACATTCTGTCCATCATCTTGTGTGTTTTGCATTTCGCCCTAAGTGGGAACGGTATGCCCAGACGTGGGTCCCGTGCTCACTACGCCACTGGAGTCAAGCTATCCTGGCTGATGAGGGCTGAAAGCCCGAAACCGGTCCTAGGATGCTTGATTCCGGTCCAGGGAAGACATGGCTTGGCAGTTCGGTCTGGACTGTTCCCATGAGGCACAGGGTCAAGACTGATTTGCATATGGCTATGTCTGAACTGGGGTGGCGTGGTGAAGCAAAATAACGATGGATAAAACCCAGATCTGTGACTGGGGGGGAATGTTTGCCAATGTGCAACATTCCGTCCATCATCTTGTGTGTTTTCCATTACATAAACATGCTCAAATGTCAATTTAATTTGTACGGTTTATATAAATGTATTGGCATTGAATGTACAATTTACATGTTACAAAATGGCCACCACATTGACCGCTGTAGACAAGCTGTGTGTATCTTTAGTCCTTTGTCTATGTTTACAATGTTGATTTATGCATGTCTCTAAGGAGCAAAATTATCGTGTGAGCAAGACACTTGCTGTGTCGAAACGCGTAGCGGTTAAATAAACTTATGGTAATTATATCTGGACCCCTGAGAGTGCGTGATTACTGGTTTTCCGACTCGGATATATATATATATATATATATATATATATATATATATATATATATATATATATATATATATATTATCTACTGGCGGTCGCCAGTAGATAGTTATAGTTAGGACCTATTTTCCATAGGAAATTCGCAACATTCTATTTCCAATACCTTTGGCGCCGGTTGACGAATCGTCGCAAAATTCTCAAAACTTATGGCCCACTCCGGTCCGCTCCTATCCTGAAAGTTTCGGGGTGATTCGGCAAGCGGGGGCCGAGAAAAAAGGGGGGTCCCAAAACGTGTTTTCCCCATGCAATTTTCCATAGGAAACTTTACACACGGCTACAGCCCGAACTGCTGAACGGAATTACACCAAATTTGGCAAAGAGGTAGTTCTTGGTTCAGAAATAACCCTTTTTGTTAAATGGTGTAAATCCGTTCAGTAGCTGCTGAGAAATCAAAAGTAAAAACACATATATATCTATGGCCGCGGAGGATCCGCGCACCCTCCCGATCACGAGCTGTATGCTAATTGGCTGTCAACACTCCAAACCAGGAAGTGTTGGCAGCCATCTTGTGACTCGGTAGAACCGAGTCTACAAGAAAACAGTAGCAAAAGTGCTCAAAACGCAAAGAGGGGCAGGGTAGAAACACCCTGACCCCTAGGCCTGCTCAGGGGTCCCAGAAGGACCCCTAGGGCCAAAAAAGCATATTTTTTTAAATCAGCGGGATGCGGTTAGGATGCGCGGATCCCGCCGTGAAAAAAAAAACGCGCTTCGTTGTTATTTGGCCCCCGGGTGGGCCAAGTCTCGGGGGCATGCGGGGTTTATTAAATATTTGTTGGGGGGGCCTCTAAGGCCCCCCCAAGCCCCGGGGACCACCACCCCCTGGGGCTTTAAATGACAAATGGTGCAAGAGGGCACTTGGCCCTCCCGCAGCCCCGGGGACCGCCACCCCCCGGGGCTTTTTTTTTTTAATTACCTGTGTGGGGGGGGGGGGGCTAGAGCCCCCCCACATGCTCCGGGGATCGCCACCTCCCCGGGGCACTAAGAATTTTAAATTGGGGGTCTGTTTCGGACCCCCAAAGCCCCGGGGACCACCACCTCCCCGGGGTTTGAACATGTTGGGAGGGGAGCCGCGCGGCCCCTCCAACTGGAGCCTGTGATGGCCCTGGGGACCACCACCCCCCAGGGCCGGCTCCTGCAGTGTCCCGGGGTGCCCACCCCGGGACACTGCTGTTTGCTATGACAGGGAGGGTGCCTCGCGGCTCCCGTCCTGTCATAGCAAACTTGGATTTAATTTTGGAAGAGAGAGCAGGAAACCTGCTCTCTCTTCCAAAATTCAAAGCAAATTGCTTTTCCACACGGGGAGCTGCATCTTAGCAGCTCCCCATGTGAAAAGCAATGCCGGCTCCCGAGGACGCGGGGAGCCGGCGGGACCGTGAGGGGATTGGGGACCCCCACGGTCCCCAACGGAGAGGGCCAGCCCCAGGGGATGGGGTCCCCGGGGCTACAAGTGGCCCGGGAGGGGGGCCACGCGGCCCCCTTCCCCAAAATTTATTTTAAAAAAAATATTTAAAAAAAAAAAAAGGCCGGCCCCGGGGGATGGGGTCCCCGGGGTTATAAGTGGCCTGAGGAGGGGGGCAACGCAGCCCCCCTCCAAAACAATTTAAAAAATAAATAAAGGCCATGCCCCGGGGGATGGGGTCCCCGGGGCCGATTAATGCCTCGGGAGGGGGCCATGTGGCCCCCTTCCAATTAAAAAAAAATAGCGGGCAGGCCCTGGGGATGGGGTCCCCAGGGCAAATAAATTACATAAAGAAGGGGGGCCACACAGCCGCCCTTCTTAAAAATAATTTTTTTTAAAAGACCGGCATCGCGCCGGAGGCCACGCCCCCTCCTTGCAGCACTCTGCAAACGCGCCCCCTGGCGCGTTTGCAGATGGGGAACGGATTCCCCTTGAATACTGGGGGTCCCTGGGGGCCAACTAGCCCACCAGGAACCTCCAGTATGCGCCAGGGGGCTGCGTTGCAGAGAGGTGTTCTGAGGCCACGCCCCTTTTTACACCTCTCTGCAACGCAGCTCTGTGGCGCTTAATGGAGATAGCTGGTGGGCTAGTTGCACCCCAGGGACCCTCAGGATTCAGTGACTGTGTGTTTCTGTAAAGTTTAAATATGTTTAATATATATAGGCAAAGGCATATTGAAGAATGAGTGGGTGTATAAGTGTCTGAATGGATGATTGAGTAGGTGCATGACTGACTCTACAAGTGAGTGATTAAACGTATCTTACTGAATGCATGGGTTAGTGACTAAACTGTGTGAATGTCTGTATCCGTCTGTCTGTTGGTGTGTAAGTGGATGCATGGATTTGCGAATAGCTACATGAGTGTCTATATGGGTTATTGATTGGTTCTCTGAGTATCTGTATGGGTGCCTGAGTGTTTGTGTGGGTGGGGTGTGTGTGACTCTGTACATAGATGTGTGAGTGGGTGATTCACTGGGTGCATGATTTGAAGAGTGCATCTGTGATGGACTGCTTGGGTGGGTGAGTGTGTGTATGGGTGTGTTAGTGAGTGAATGTATATCTCAGTGGTACATGTGCGAGTAACTACATATGTACAAGGCAGTATATATGTGTGTTAGAGTATTTAAAAGGCTATAAGTGAGAGTGTGTGATTGTGAGAGTGGCTGTATGGATGCGTGTGTGCTTGTATCAGTTATTGTATAAGAGCGTAAGAATATGCTAGTATTTGTATGAGTAAGTGAGCTGGTGTGTGTATAACTGTATAGGTGAGTAAATGGGTGTGTGATTAATTATTTGCATGACTGACTAGGTGTGTGAGTACCTCTATGGATGAGTGGCGGTGTGTAAGTGTTTATATAGGTGTATGAGTGCATATGATAGTCCTGTACTGAGTGACTGTATGTATGAGTGACTGTACGGGTGAGTGAGTAGATGTGTGTGTGTAGACCTAAGAATCAGTGAGTGGGTATGTAGTTATTGGTATTGGAGTGTGTATGGTCTTGAGAATGGCAGTCTGTAATTTGGAGTGGGTGTATCAAAAGTTATATTAGGGTGTGAGAAGATGTATGAAATTATCACATGGATGATGTCATCCGTGATGTCATCAGTGATGTCATTTGAGATGTCATCAGTGATGTCATCAGTGATGCCACTGACCATGTCATGAGTGATGTAATATGTGACGTCATCAGCAGTGCATTGCGGGCGCGAGTTATAGTTAGCTGAACTAACTATAACGGGGGAATTTCTATGGTTTTGTACGAGTGAAATGTCCAACTAACTATAACTGTCCCTAAAACCTATGGTTTTTTCAGTGAATATATATATATATATCTCTTCAAGATACGTAGATGTGGTAAATCTATACCTCCCTATATGCACTTTCGACATTTGACCTTCAATATTTTGGCTGCGATATTAACGTATCACAATGCTCCCTACTCGATATTCCAGACTACAACCTTTCTAATCATTCAGGAATGTGCATACGTGTCTATATATTTGTATGTTTTTTAGCCTGTTTCAGTACATCACCAGGTTTCCGAATGCCCTTGACATCTTAAATCTACTCAAAATAATTAGCTGAAAGTAGTGCAGGGATGAAAAATGCAGGCATCCGCTCTTTGAAATTGTGCTATTTATATCGCTGGATGGGACTGTACCTTCATTTTCTTTCAGAATAATGTGTTTTTGCAGTTTCTGTGTTTCCATTCCGCCTTTGTTGGCCTTCCATCGTCTGATGCATGTTCCTGAATTTGCCCTTAATTTATTTGGCACATTTGAGCGGCAACGAGATTAAACTGCAAAGAAAGGTGACTTTCGTTGTCTTTTCTCCCTTTCCACTTGAGAATGTAGCATTGGTGGTACTCCTGGGTAGAAAAACTGGCTAGGCTCGAATAGATACACTTTGCTTAGAGATGCCACAGAAAGTATAATAAATGACAGTGCCTTTCTCCAGTTTCAAAATGCAGACGTTGATATTAGCAGCTAGCTCAAAGGTATCAATCACCAGAAAGCCTATCGACTGCTCCAAATAGTTCTATCAATATCTAATTTGCTGTCTGATCTAATGCAGAGTCCCTGCATTGACTTCATCATTCAAATATTATATGTCATCTTTCCTCCCCAGTTAGCTGTGATGGGTCGCACAGCGAGAATCCATTGGACTAATGGGTCGCCAATGGGCTGGTGCTATAAACTAGCCATTCATAACAATCAAGCGTGTGCCTCATATTTTCAGCACAAGCTGCACAAAGCAAATTATATAATTGACTCAGTGTGTCATCTTTGCTGCTCTGCCTCTCCCTGAGGATTGCGTTCACTGTGTTTTTTCATAAAACATACAGTAAATCTTTATCATAGATCGAGTTCACTTGTAGCAGGGCGATGCCATGAAATATAGAATACTAACAAGCCCTATAAATAAGTGTGTTTTTGCTGCTAGAATATGGTGTTTACCCAGGCCACGTAGCCGCTTTGCAGATAGCCATCCTTTCATTTTATTCTAAGCTTTGTATCGTCCTATGGTATACCAAAGCACAGTAGGTGTTGAACCTTAGACCCACTATTCTGCTGAGAGCAAGGATTAATGGTATCTCCCAATACATCAAGGGCACAACGCTGGGAGTCGCTACATTGCAGGAGCAAAATCGGGAGCCATTAGACTACAGGTACTTTTTAATTCTATGACATCAGGAGCCCTTATATTGCAGGAGCCAGAGCTAAGTACTTAGAAGGTTAAAGTAAAAATACATTTTATTTTCATAGCATTATCTAAATATACATAATAGATATTTGTGCATATATTTCACTGAAAAAACAAAGGTTAAAGTTACGTTATAGTTAGTTGAGAATTTCAGTGACAACATAACGTCTTATACGTACAAACCACTGAAATTCACAAGTTATAGTTAGCTCTGGTAACTATAACTGCGTGCCCTAAGGTAACTATAACTCGGGCCCCCACCATGCACAGTTTTTCTCATCAATAATTTTATTGCAAATGTTGCAGTGATAATATTAATGATGTCATAGAAGATGTCCTGGGTGATGTAATAAGTGGGGGCAATAGCAGTGCATGGCGAGGGCACGAGTTATAGTTACCTTAGGGCAGTTACCCTGCAGACAGCCAACCCCCACGATGCACATGGCCTTTGGCTGTGCATGGCAAGAGGTTGGTCTCAGGGCCTGACATGAAGGCAGGCCCTGTGGCCAGCACACCACAGGCAGCCAGCCTCACACTAAGCACAGCCTTCAGCTGTGTACAACACCTGTACTCAAGGTACCTGACTTCTCCAAACAATTCATAGTGCAGACTGATGCTTCAGAGCATGGCATAGGGGCAGTCTTAGCACAGTTGAATTCGGAGGGCCAGAACCAACTGGTAGCCTTCATTAGTAGGAGGCTACTTCCATGGGAACAGGGGTGGAATGTGACTGAGAGAGAAGCTTCTGCTGTGGTACTGCAAAAGTACTGAAAAAGGGGTACTGAAAAATTTGATACCATACCTGTTTGAGACTCACTTCATGGTTCAGACCAACTACAGGCCCCTTAGATGGCTCATGCAGATGAGGGGTGAAAATCCCAAACTGTTGAGGTGGTCCATTTCCCTACAGGGAATGGATTTTAGGGTGGAGCACTCTCTGAGGTCAGACCACGCCAATGCTGATGGTCTCTTCAAGTTCTTACACCTTAGTGAAGAGAACTCCCAAGGAGTTGGGTAGCTCTACCCAATTTCAGCTGGGGGGAAACGTGTTAGACCTGACAGCCTTAGTGTGGTCTTCCCTCCAACTTTTTGCCTACCTTCTCTACTTTTCTGACCTACTTTCTTGCTGGTATCAGGACTCTGTACACTTTACCACTGCTGATCAGTGTTAGAGTGCTTGTGCTCTCTCCTATAAACATGGTAGCATTGGTTCATCCCTAATTGACCTATTTAATGTACTTATAAGCCCCTAATAAAGTGGTAACCCTGTACCCAGGGGCTATAAATTAAATGGTACTAGTGGGCCTGCAGCACTGATTGTGCCACCCATTTAAGTAGTCATTTAGCCATGTCTCAGGCCTGCCACTGCAGAGCCTGTGTGTGCGGAGTACACTGTCACGTCTGCCTGGAAAAAATAAACCTTTTGCTGGGCCCAAACCTTCCCTTTTTATACATATAAGTAACCCCTAAGGTTGGCCCTGGACAAACCAGATGGCAGGATGCACTGTATTTAAAAGGCAGGACATGTCCTGATAGTGACAAACTGCCATAGAATAGCATTGGGATTACCTTATTTCATTTTATAAGTGTGATTTCCAAATGGGAAGATACAACTGGATCAAGTTTGTTGTCTCTGGTTGGTAAAATCCTAACTTATGGTGAAGTTTGATTTTAAATTACCATTCTGAAAATGCAGTTTTTTGAAAGTTGGGGAACAAAAAGGTAGCTCTAGCAGGATGGATATGTTACATTTCAATGGGAGGCAAATTTATTATTCATAGCCTCACTGGGAATAAAATCACCCTTTAGGAATGAAGCCAATATATTTTATAACATAATACATTCATTATTCAGGGAATTGCTGCGCTACAAAAAGCAAGGAGAGGCTGGGTGGCCAAGATGGTGGGCGAGTAGGACATGCCTGCTCGCCGCTCCGGTCCTTCACCTGGGCCCCAGCTCTACAGCAGCGTACAGCAGACCCGAGGGGGTGAAGAATTATCGCTGACACCCCCTGAGTACGACTCCGTGGCTGTCGGGGCTGGGGAGCGGCAAGGAGGCATGGCGTGGACCCAGGAAGATTGCGCCGTCCGCTCCCGTGCGCTGGGCTTTTACGTTTAACAGCCGGAGACCGGCGTGGCAGCACAGGGCCGGAGCTCATACGGGCTCGCACTGACAGGCTGCGAGGTGCTGGGCAATGATAGCTCCGGGCAGGAGACCAGCAGAGTGAGGGGTAGCCCTGACGAGGCAGAGGGAACCCAGCAACGAGACTGAGCCCGGAGCACAGGGGAAACAGGCTGGGCCCGCCAGAGATCCATTGCCCCCCACAGGGGAAGGGAGCGGGCCCCAAGAGCCCAGGGACACTAGCGGCCTGACCTGTGGCCTGAAAGCGGTGAGTCGGGCTGGGCATGAAGCAGAGAGGGGGAGTGCGGCCCTCCTCTCCTTCAATAGCGCTGATCTCCTGCCAGCACAGCTACGCGAGGCCGGGGCCCGCCCGGGCTGGGACCGCTGGCCACGGGCCCAAACGAAGTCCGCTTTGGGCAGGAGTCCTGAGCACGGTGCGGGAGCCCTACACAACGGGAGTAGATTGGGCGACAGGGTCCTCTCCCCGAAAGCAAGGGAGTGGGCTGGACTGGGCCACATCATTGCGCCCCCCCAGATACACAGCAGGAGATGGTGGGGAACAGGAACGGCCTTGTCGGCCCGAAGATGCTGGTGGCCTGATCCCAGGGATGTGGGAGAACACACAGCACAGTGAAGGTCCCTATAACACACCTGGAGGTCCTGAGAAGAGCGCCGGCCTAAGGCGGTACAGCGAGGTGAGGTCGCGGCCCGCGTGGGCTCGCGGCGGACGGTTTCGAGCATCCGGGAGCAGGAGGACTGGAGCTGCAGCCCGGAGTTAGACATGGGCAGCCCTTGCGAGTGAGCCAGGGCCGATTGCTGAGCAGAGGCACAGAGACCAGAGCAAGCAGGCGGACCTGCCCGCAAATAGTGCCCCCTATAAGAGAACAGCCAGAACGCGGCGAGGGGGGAAGACCTACCACGCGGGCCCCGAGACTTTGGCTGCCTAGCTTTGGAGAAGTGCGGAACTGGATGGCATAGAAATGGATTGCACCGAGGAGCTCAGAAGGTGAGCAAGGTCCCCGTCTCTCTTCCTGGCTGACGATATTAAGACTATTGGGGGTCCGCTTTAATAACATTGCTTGGAGGGCCCCGTACGGCCGTTGCAGTAACCAGACCAAAGGAAAGGTGGGGAAGGAGAGCAGGCCCGCCCTCGCAATTAGAAGCCGGAAGGACCCCTTTATAAAACAGAATACGGACATAAGGGGAGAAGGAGTGACCCTTAGCCATGGCGACCAACAAAGCAAAGAAGGAGCGCTCAGTAAAAGATCTCCGCCTCAAAACCAGCACTGGAGGGGCCGAGGTAGCCCCGTCCTTTAGTGGACACTCAGTAGACCACAAGGAGGGAGACGCTGAAGGCTCTGTCACGCGCGCTTTCCTCGAATCCTTATTCAACTCTCTGAAAGGAGAATTTCACTCCATGATGAAGGAGATAACCCTGGAACTCCAGGAAATGCGAAGGGACATAGACTCAGTTGGCGAAAGGGTGGACACACTGGAGACACAAGTCTCAATGAGGGATGAAGAGATTGACCAGCTTCAACAGGAGGTCCTCTGCCTCCAAGACCAGCAACTGGACCACCAGGCCCATGCGGAGGACCTCGAGAACCGATCCCGACGGAACAACATTAGAATACGAGCGGTCCCTCAGGGAGTGGAGGGGCAGGACATAGAAGCCTTCGTGGAAGAACTCTTTCAATTTATATTGGGAGCCCCCCCCCCCGAAGCAGCGGATTAAATTGGACCAGATCCATTGGGTGGGGCCTAGGAGACCCGCGACAGCTCCCCCCCAGACATCCTAATGTGCGTCCATGACTGTCAGTTAAAAGAGCGGATTCTCCGGGAAGCGCGCGATAAGCACCCCATAGACTTTCAATCATCCAGGCCCCTCCTGTATCGGGATTTAGCTGCATCCACCCTGCAAAAAAGGAGGGAGTTCAGGCTGATCACAACATTCTTGCGCTCCAAAGACATTTCATATTCTTGGGGGCACCCCTTCCGGATAATTTTCAAGTGAGATGGCAAGCTTCGCCAAATTCGCTCACTGCATGAAGCCAAAACACTAATCAACCTGCCCGAAGATGAAACGGGGGGCCCAATCGCAGGACGACACCGGAGCACGACACTCTGGAACAGAGAGATGGCGACGTGTGGGAAGATACCCGCTGCGTCTCTGACCGGATCCTGAGACAATGGCCAAAGAAAGAAAAGCAGTTATTGCATCACTGGAAGAGGACTCAGCTGCTGCACAGTGAAGACCGCAACACAATGACATTTTGGGGGCGTGTGGAAGAGGTGGTGGCACTTCCGGGTCTTTGAAATTGGGGCTCGGGTGGGATTGGGGCGGTGTAATGGGTCCTGCTGAACATCTCACGTCTCACCATGGGGTTTGCAACCCAAGACAATCTCGGACTTCGTAAGTTTCTGTTTAGTTTTGTATGTTTCGTTTTTGGGGTAATGGGGTTCCCTCCTCCTCCTTCTAATTACGCAAGAACATGGAGAAGCTCACGTAAGGGCGATCACTGGGTACTCCGGGTTGGCGCGAACATGGATATTCCCAGGAGTGGGCGGGGTTTGGGTTCACAGTCTCCTTACGCGCATTCCGAAATCCACCTCTATGGCAGCGGACATTAAAATTTTATCGCTCAATGTAAAAGGCCTAAATAGCCCAATCAAGAGGCGAGCAGTCCTGTCCTTCCTAGAAAACTCCAACGCTCACATCTGTCTCCTTCAGGAGACGCACCTCCTGGCAAAGGACACCCATAGATTGCGGGCCAGGGCCTTCCCCCACCAGTTGTTTTCATCTCATTCCTCCAAAACAGCAGAGGTGGCTATTTTGGTCTCTGCTAAATTCCAGGGTAAAATTGGCCTCAAACAGGCCGAGGTCACGGGCAGACTCTTAGCGTACACATTCACACTTGGACAGCTTTCCTTTACAATAGCTACAGTGTACGCCCCTAATGACGGACAGGAGGGGTTCCTCCGGAAAGCGATTCAAGAGCTGTCTGGTTCCCCGGACAGATCAATACTTCTGGGAGGGGACTTCAATTTGGCCTTTGACAACGAACTGGACAGATCATGTCAACGCTCAGGGCAGACTGGGGCACTCACTAAGAAAGGGAGACAACTTCTATCCGAGGCAGGGCTTACAGATATCTGGATGTTACACCACCCGTCCTCCAGAGAGTACACATTCTACTCTCATTCTCACAAAACATACGCTAGAATAGATTACATGCTGACGGCGGACACACTGACACAGCAGACGCAAAAGGTGGAGATCCTCCCATGCCTCCAGTCTGATCACTCAGCTGTGCGTATATCTCTGTCTCTTCCCTACTATGGCCGGTCTCGTCGCCTTTGGCACCTCAGGGAGACAATGTTACAGCATCCCTCTGTAATCCAGCAGATCACCAAAGCTATAACTGATTACCTGGCCATCAACAACACTCCGGATACACCAATTGCAACCTTATGGGACACCCTGAAGGTGGTGGTACGGGGGGAGTTCCTAGCTATATCTGCACCGATAACAAGACCAGGAGAAAGAAAAGAGAGCAGCTCTCGAATGCAGTAATAGAATTAGAGCGCATTCACCAGAGAACAGGTGCGCCTAGGGTCTGGAAACAGCTTAAAGCAGCGAGAGCTCAGCTGGCGGGCCTCGATACGGATAGAGCCGAATATGCTGCTCTTCGACTCCGACACGCCTTTTATGTTGGGGGGATAGAAGTGGGAGGCACTTGGCCAATAGATTAAGGTCACAGAGGCAGTCATCCAACATCTCCATGGTAATAGATCAGCTAGGACAAGAACAAACCACTGATCAGGGTATAGCGGAGGCAGTTCTATGAGTCCCTGTATGGGGCTCAGAGATTACCTGAGGAGGGCCCAGTCCAATTTATAAAGGGGGAGAACACTTCCAAGCTAGTCCTGAGCCAAGTTGAAGACCTTGAATCCCCAATTAGGCTAGAGGAAGTTATCTCTGCTATATCCAAATTAAAACCGCTTAAATCACCGGGTCCGGACGGATTTTCTTCTATCTTTTTAAAAACCTTCTGCGCTACGTTGGCCCAGTTGTTGGTGAGGGTATACAACTCGATTGGGGCGTCCACTCCTATTCCACATTGATGTTGGAAGCATTGGAGACGGTAATACCTAAAGGGGGTAAGGACAAATGACATTGTGCATCATATCGCCCTATATCCCTCCTCAATGTAGACCTAAAAAATTTCACTGGGATCTTGGCGCAGAGACTTTCCCCTCATCTACCAGGGTTGATAGACCCTGACCAGTCGGGCTTCGTCCCTGGGCGTCAGTGTTCTGACAACACAAAACGCCTCCTGTACTTGGTAGACAAATCCGAACGCTTTGATGTCGAGCGCATGATATTCTCTGTTGAGTCTGAGAAGGCGTTCGACGGGGTGCACTGGCCGTATCTCAAGGCAACCCTAATTCACTTTGGACTGCCGCAGCCACGAAAATAGCCACTTACTGGTACCTAACCCCCCCGCGTCTCCACAGAGGCAACCCATTACGAAGTCCTCAATGTTGGAGGGCATGTGGCTCGCTGGGAACTCTGACCCATCTGTTATGGGAATGTCCCCAATTGACGGGCTATTGGAAGCAGATACTAGACGACATTGACTCTCACTTCGATACCCAAATACCCTGTTTCCCAGCCTACATTCTCCTGGGTCTTCCTAACCCAATCACCTTTCCACTTAGAGCACGGAAAGGCAGACAAATGGCATTAGCACTGGGGGCGGCCCTACAAACACCCTCTCCCACTGGGGTACTGCTACCACTCCGACTCACCTGGGTGGCTCCATAGATTGTGGGGTATACTCGGGATGGAGAAAATTTTGTTGTCACTCACTAACCCTGGTGCCTCCTTCCAATACTTGTGGTAGCCCTTCTTAAAATTGTTGTCCTCGGAGTTTACAAAACCTACCTGCCCGAAATATTTGAGATTCTTACGCTTAGCAGATCCACCTCGAAAGGCAGCGCTTGATGATCATGTACAACATAAGGCCCAATTCCATCTGGGATAATCGACCAATGAAGAGACTAAAAAAACATATTGTATTCGCTCGAGCTTTAGACAGGGGAGGGTGGGGGTGGGAGGGGGAGGTTTCTCCATGTTTCCTAGTTCATTGTCTTTCTATCGCAGCCAGTCCTCTTGGAGGAATATACAACAATAAGCACAGCACATGTTCAATCTTTGTATGTCGTATATATTTGAATTGAAAACCAATAAAAGAAATTTAAACATAAAAAAGCAAGTAGTCCAAACTAGTATTTACATCACTTAATTTACTTATTCAATGTTGTTTACATAATTTACAAAGCACTTTCAAAATGTATTTCTGCTATACATCAAAAGCAAAAAATAGCAGAGGAAAGCATTTAAATACAGATGAACATCAGGTCCGCAATGACGGACAATACACCATTGCTGAACGACGACAAAGAGTAGCCATCTCTTGGTAACCTACGCCAAATAGTGATAGACCTGCTCAAATGGTGCACCAATTAATAGTGTACAAATATAGCTCAAACACTGGTCTATAACATAATTAGAATTCACTGTTTTTCTTCTCACTCAGATCCGACGGGGGTGTGGGTCGACGCATTTCGGCCTTGTAGTTGGTGGCCTCTTCAGGACTAAGCAGAACAAATGTCACCCCAACACATAGTTCATACACTAAAGCAGATGACAGGGCTCTGATATCAGGAAAGGGTCAAAAGTTTGCCATCTGCGCATTTGGGGGGGACATATGGGGTCCTCATATGCAGTAAATGTGGTTCCTTCGTTGAGGAATCACAACCTGTATAACACAAAAGTAGATGAATTTTCACAGAAGCAGACCAACAAATGATACTGCCTACATGAGACTGGCTTTCTGAGTCCAGAGGCTGTGTGTGCAGGTTGGTCGATCATATGTTTGGGTTGCGAATGCTGTCCTCAAACCAGCATATTAGAAAGTTGACATTTTCTTACTTTAGCCATTTGGTGCCTGCTGCCTGTCTCTGATCACATGTCTGGGGTGGGTGACAGTTGGGTTTTGTGTACTCCTCCTAGATAGCCAACCAAAATGGAAGCTTATGTGTGACTTGATGGGCTATCCTGGCAGGATGGGAGGGAGGAGCTGGACCCAGCCTCACTTATACCTGAATAGGCTGTGTCCTGTCCACACACAAAGGACTGCATACCTTCCCTGTAGTGAGTCTGCAGCCAGAGCAGGAAAGGCAGGATCCCTGTGCACTTCAAAGGCCTGTCTTTTCATTATCCCCCACTTCCAAGGCCCAACTGGGTATACGTACTGGACCTCTGGCTTCACCACTTCAGTACACTTCTGGACCTGTGAAGCCTCCACCAGGAAGAAGGACTGCTGAGCAGCTGGATGGATTGCCACTCTGCTGGACTGATGGTTTGCTAAACTCCTGCCTTGCTGTGCTGACCTGCTGCTCTTTTGCCTGGGTGAGGGACTGGGCCTACATCACTTGAACCAAGAGTGACTCCAACGGCTAGCTGGCTGGCCTCCTGAGCTGAAGTCTCAGGGACATAAAGGACTTCCAACCCACCTGCTTCTGCACCTAGACCCTGCCATCTGTGAGACTACCCTGCCAAGTGGTGTCGCCCGAGTCCTGGACCCTTGGAAGTGGGCCTAAGGTGTGTCTCCAGTGGAACCAATGCATCCTCTGCTGAGCGATGCATCCTCAAACAGAACCGATGAATCTCCTTAGCTAAGCATCACATTTTCTAGCAGAACCAACACATCGTCGCTGTTGTGTGGATTGGACCTGTCGCAAAAGACTTGCATCGTCGCTACATACAGCATCTTGGGACCGACGCATCGCCTTTGGAGCCGTCACTGCGCTGCACTTTTCCCGGCACAAGCTCCTCACATCCCTCATCGATGACATCCTTGGTGACTATGCCGAACCTCCACATCGCAGCTTGACCACTCTCTTAAACCATCTCCATTGCATCTCGCATTCTCGACACCGGTCTTTGGATTGGAAGCCCAGTCGTCAGGATCCTCGATGTTGACGCATCAGGACCTCACACTGCAGCATCTCAGAACCGATGCATTGCTACTGCTGCGCAACGCATCTTTGACGTGGATCCACGCAAATGCTCTGCAGCCAGGACTTAAGGTACTTTGTTTCAGTAGACCTAACTGTGTCCCTGTTGCTCACCCGCACTCCATCGCGGTCGGCCTGAACTTTTGGGCTTTGTCCTGGTTGGGCATGACCAGATATCCCACATATAGAGATTTTTGCTTCTTGGTGCTATTTTACTTAAAAACTTTGAAATTCAATAGGTCAAGTTCCACTTATTGGATTTTTGTTGTTTTGTTCTTTTTTTAATATTAATTAAATTGAGCTCTATTCTTCATCTAACCAGGTGTGGAATTTTTTTAGTTGGTGTTTTCACAGTTTTACTGTTTGAAGTTTGCACAAATACTTTACACGCTGCCTCTAAAGTTAAACCTGGCTGCTCTGTGCCAAGCTACCAGAGGGTGAGCATTGGTTATATTAGGGTTTGTCTGCCTCTCATACTGACTAGGATTGTGGTTATTGTTTGACCAGGGCTTATACCCCAGTCAACCAGCAACCCAATTTCTAACATGGAGTAATTGGCAGTGCATGGTGAGGGCGCGTGTTGTAGTTACCTTATGGCTCGAGTAATAGTTACTTGAGATAACTATAACTGGTGAATTTCAGTGGATTTTAGGGTTTAAAACATTATGTTGTCACTGAACATTTCACTTAACTAAGATGTTACTTTAATCATAGTTTTGTTAAGTGAATTTCTAGTTTTTTTTAGCGTAAAGTGATATTTAATTACCATAAACCCAACCCCCCTCATGCAGCCAACTCCCAAAAAGACAGCCAACCCCACACAGCGCAGGGCCTTCAATCGTTCATGGTGGGGGATTGGCCGCAGGGTCTGGCCTGCAGCCAAACCCTGAGTCCAACCCCCCACATGCAACCAACCTCACACTGCTTACGGCCTTTGGCTGTGCACAGATGAGGGTTTAACCCCTTTGCCCAGGGCCACTACTTAAAATAAAGGGGCGGGGCCCGCACAGGCCCCTTCCCAGAACCGTATTAGGCTCTGGGGACTCCATCCCCCAGGACATTTTTTTTTATTAAAGGGGAGGGGGGGCCACGTGGCCCCCTTCCCAGACCCTTATAAGGCCCTGGGGACCCCATCCCCCAGGACTGTTACTTAAAATAAAGGGAAGGGAGCCGCCCAGACCCCCCTCCCTGAGCCTCGTTAGGCCCTGTGGACCCTATTCCCCTGGGCCGTTTTTATAAATTAAAGGGGAGAGGCGCTGCGTGGCCCCCCTTCATGGAGCCTACTTAGACCTCAGGGACCCCACCCCCCCAGGGGTGTTTATTTTAATTAAAGGGGAGGGGGCCACATGCAAATGAACACTTCACTAAGGTGCCTAGTATGGTACTCAGATAATCCATGGAGATTTATAAAACAGAGATGGGTTGTGAGAGATAATTAAGAAACGTCACTCTCAATGGGGACAGGCACCAGGCATCCACATTGACTTCACAGAGCTCCCACTCAGTCATGTCAGAAATCAACACCACAGAAAATGTAAGACTCCTCCCTGGTCTGGTGGCACCATGCCTGGGTGGCGAAGGTGGCTCTGACCGCAGCCTGGAGCCCTCTTCTTGGGGTCACGCCCCAACACCCATCCGGGTTTCACAGACCTCTCTCAAGGCCTACCAAGGCTTAAATTGGCCTAGGATTGATTGTGGTTCCTTCCGGAGGGGGCCTCGTCTGACCATACTGGTTGCCTGTTCCCATGAGGATCAGGGTCAGTACTGATCTGCATGAGATGTACCTGTCTAGAATGGTAAAGTGTTTGATAAACTAAGGGTTAAACTGCTACCCAAAGCAATTGCCAAATGCTTAGACTATTTGCAACCATTCTTCCCATCACCTTTGGTGTATTTGATGCAAGTGCCTGGTAACTGCTAGGACTGACTTGCTCCCGGGTCAGTGGTAGGTGGGGGGGTTTGACTGGGGTCATCTTGTTATGCATGACCTGAATGCCTTTAAATATAATTTATCCAAGTGAACATGTGATAGCTTCCCGAATACATAAACCCTCAAAACTGAAGCACCAAGCCATGAGAACCATTAAACCCACCAGTACAGACATCATAAATACCAGGCACCAAAAGGCCTCTACCATGAAAGTGCTAAATAATAAGCAGGTGTGGTCAGGATCTTAACAGTGCTCCCCACTGTCAAACTTTAGCGCAGGGGTTATAAGGCAAGTACAGGGGCGACAGAAACCTCCCATGGAAAAGACTAGCAAAGGTTGGGTTGAACTTGATTTTCAGTATGAATTCTGACTTTGAAAGTGGGGCCTCATCTTCTTTCTGACATTTTCAGCTTCAAGCAGGAGGCATAAGAAAAGTTGCCTCAGGGACAACTAGTTGTCATGGCCAAGTGTTCATAGCAATGTTGCTTTTGATACTTCAGTGTCAGCTCTTCATATTACTGTGAAGTAGATTTCACCGAGTTGGATTGTTCACCCCCTCATAAGGCTGGGTTTACAGTGTTGTGAGACAGGATAGTTTTACCCTACTGATGATCTGTTGTAGAAATGATAATCCTGGTTTCTACAAAAAGAACACAGGTTCAGACGTTTGGTGTATGTGCATGTTCGGAGAGCCAGTGCAGTGAAGATACCATCAGTGGGATTATGACTAAATGTCTTCAAGACTACCCCCCCCCCATTAATCGTACTGATACTGCAGGTTTATAGACGCTTTGTTGGCTTGGTATAGTGGTCTTCTGAGCCAGTTTGCGGAGCCATTCAGTTGCTGGCCAGAACATGAGCAGATAAGGACCACTGCCATGAACCCTAGTACACTACATTTTCATGGGCAGCTTGTGCTAAAATATTAATAAACAATCGGATTCAGGGTGAGGGTTTCATAAGCAGAAGAACAGCTACTTTGTTAAAATGTATTGAAAGTGTTTCTCTAAGCCAAACCTTTGTCTCTGTGGTACAGGGTCCTTCTTTGGTCAGTGAGAGGGACAGAGTGTTACCACAAGGTAGGCTGCCTCTAAATGCTGTCTGGTGTACAAGTCTCCCCCTCTTGTCTTGTGATGATCAGTTGGGCAGCCATTTTGTAAGCCTCTCTGTACAAAACACACCCAAGGGACTGCGTCCTTGTTAGTAAATGATGTTTTATTGGCAGATCATTTTGTATTCCTGGAGCTTCAGTACTTACCTAGTTTTCCAGCTGATCTTGCACTCTGGTCAACAAACTTCTCATAGGAATCTTCCTGTCATAAGGGCACAGATCTGAAAAGGAACAGAAGATTAAAATAAGTGGAACAGACAAGTTAAATCATGTTGAAGTCATAGCCAAAGACAAATCACAAAGAAAAAACAGTAATACAACAAATTAGTCTCGCTAGCTGTGGGGATGTGGTAGGGTGGTGGTGGGTAATCTCATACATTGCTTCTGCTGGGCCAGCAACCACTGGTTAGTCATAGTGTCAAGTTACTGATGTCATTTGAAACAATTCTGCAATAACCAAGTACATTGGTCAGTGCTCGGAGTGACATTTGCACCATTGTCTGCTCCCTGGGAAATCATGTTCACCAAAATAGCTCTCTGGCAGGTCTGGCAGGAAAATCATCTATTACAATGCAGGCATTACATCGTAGTGCCTTTACAACGCAGTCAGTAACACAACTGCGATGTTACCACGAGTTCCATTACAACGCAAGTCATTACAATGACTTGCTTTAGGGAATGCGGTGTTGGACTGGTGTTGGATTTTAAGTCCCACACCTTCTCTACAGATTCACCAACTGGAGTTGGAATAGTAATTTAAACTATTCCAAAGTCCAGCACTTCCCTAAAGAAAATCGTTGTAATGACTTGCGTTGTAATGAAACTCATGGGAACAACACAGTCGTGGTATTGACTGTGTTGTTAAGCCACGCTTAGTTTTGGCATGCATGGTAACATGCTATTCGTCTGGCAGGCAGCCAAACACAAACGCCTCTGGGGCACCTGGAGGCTCCATATGGGGTGGATGGAGCTGCATCACCTCCCGGGTAGAGCCACTAAATGACAAACATGTAACAAGCACCCTCTACTTATGAATGAAGGTCACTAGTCTTTCATGTCATTTCTTGTGCCTTGTGTGACATGAGGAAATGTGAGCGAATGTATTTGACTTTTTGGAGCCCTGGCTGGCTAGAACCTTCAAACGAGAACTCTTCTGGACTACCAGAGCAGCTCATACATCTGATCCTACCATACATTTTTATGATGCATGCAACCAGATGTCAGGACTCAAAAATAACCTTATGGTCATATCATAGCAGAGCTTTTAAGCCCATAGAAGCAAGGGAGCATTCACTGGGCCTGCAGAATCCCCATAATGGGCACTTTGTGACATCATAGACTGGTAAATGTAGCCCAGATCCAGAAGCCACCACACTGAGTCTACTGAAACTGACTGGGCCCAGTCATAACCCTTCACCCTACCAAAGCAGTGGACCCTCACAGGTCTTGCAGAACACTGTCCTTAGCAATTGAGACACCAAGGGCAATGAATGGAGCCCAAGCCTGGGGCCCCAAACCTGAGTCTGCTGAAAATCTGACTGGGTCTGGTCTGAGATTTCCAACCCACAAAAGAAGGGAACTATCCACAAGCCTGAAGAACACTGTCCTGAGTACTTTGTGACACCACAGGCCAACAAATGTGACAACACAGGCCAGATGCAGGTGCCCACACCCCAGGCCTGCTAGACTATTGACTGGGGCCAGGTCAGAGCTATTCACTCCGCTGAAATAGGGTAATCCTCCCTGAGCCTGCAGAACCATATCCTGGGCACTTTTTGAAACCACAGGTTGGGCAATGGATCGCAAGAACAGGGGCCCACACTCAGGTCTGCTGGAGCTCTAATTGGGAATCGGTGGAACTTTTCAGCACACTGAAGAAGGGGAAGCCACCCTGGCCCTACTGAAACCCATGCTGTTCACTTTTATGACACCACAAGCCGGCAAATGGATCCCAGACCCAGTGGACCACAACTTGAGCCTGCTAATACTCTAACTGGTGACCGGGTCAGAGATTTTCAACCTGCAAAAGCAGTGAAGCTCTAGTGGGGCCTGTGGAATACCATCCCAGGCATTTTGTTACACCATGGGATGTCAAATCTAGCCAAGACCCTGGAGCCCACACTCTAGGCCTGAAAGGGCTCTGACAATGGATCCAGTTGGCACGTTCAACATCCTAAGGAAGGGAATGTGGGGTAACTTTGAACACCAAAGTTCGGTGCCTGAAAGGAACCCAGGGCTCGTGCCCCAGATCTACATCAGCTTCAATAGAGGACCCAGTAAATGTTTCACACCCTGAATGAGCAGCAGGGACCGCACTGGGCCTATAAAACCCTGCACTTTGCGACGCCACTGGCATCAAATGAAACTCAGTCCCAGGGAAGATACCACAAACCTACCAGAGCTCTGAAATATGTTTCATCTGAAATTTCAACCTTGCCCAAGGAGGGGAAGCCTCCGTGGTCTTGTGGAAGTCGTTCTTGAACAACTTGGGACAATAATGGTCCGTTCCGGGAGCTAATGGTCCAAGTTTGGCAACCTGGGCCTGCCTCAGCTCTAACTCAGACCTGTCAGAGCTTTCAACCTTGCAGAAGCTAGGTAACTAATCCCAGGCTAGTGGTTCCCTATCCAGGATCTAGAAGGATGCCTCTGGTCAGAGGATGAGCTTGGCAATTGTCATGCATCCTAAAGTCAACCTTGTCACACCCACTTGAGTGGGAGAAGGATCTAGCTGGTGTGGCAGTCCCACTCACTCTACTAATACCTACCTGGGGAAAATGACTAGGCTTTCTTGTAATCTGGATACCCACGATGATAGAGGGTGCTTCTGACAAGAGGCATCTGACCTCATGTTGCTGTGGGAAAATATACAATAATCCCTCATCTACACTTCTAGAACAATCCAGATTTCTTAGCTATGATTCCTGTCCATGAAGCACATCTTCTCTTTGTGTACAAAATATCCCCTGTGACGTTAGTGTGACAAATTATGCACACCCCTTATCTCATAGGTGTGATTTTACACAGTCCGAAATGCACTTGCACACATTAGTAGCATCAGAATTTGGTGGTATTAAACATAACACTGCAAATGGCATACATGCATATGGTATAATTAAAGCATACTAGTCTTTACTTTTTGTGCTTAGTCATTATCCCTAAGTGGGAGGGCTTTGTCCAAACGTGGATCCCAAGCTTTCAGGATGAAATGACTCAAACTCTACCTCACTGAGGAAGGCCAGTAAGGCGTAGACCAGTCTGCTGTTGTTTGTGTTCCCATTCAGAGAGAATATGCCCTAACAGTTTGAACCTTTTGGAGCAGCCATGTCTAATATCCATTTGGTTAGTCCACGTCTGTCAGAGCACAGCTAAATAACAATGGACAGGAAAGTGGGCTAGAGTGATTAGCAGTGGCTCAGATTAATTCAAGGAGCTCTATCATCATTTTTATGCTAAGTCTAGTTAGGAACAGTATACAAAGAAGTAAGTGTTCCTGAGCTCATGTGCCATAGGACACACATTTCATCTCACTGATGAAGTTGACTTATGCCGAAACTGCTTAGGGCTTGCTTTTGTTCTTGTACATAAAGGATGAGGCATGCATACCAGTTCAGACTGGGCCGTCCCTTCTGGGAGGGGACCACACTGATTTGCACAAGGTTGACTTCTGTTTGTAATGACATGAACACACTAAAAACGATGGAATACAGCCAAAGTGAATATCCATAGCTGAGATTAATTTAAGCATTCCATCTAGTAGACAACAAACGCTTGATGTACTATAAACGAGCAGGTCAGAGCAGTGCCATGGTACTTGGCATCATGGTTTCCAGGATCAGAAAACGGAGGCTGCCGGTGGGGGGGTGGAGGGGGCGGGATGGAGGCTAAACCCCTCTCAGCCCAATGGGTGTTCCAGGCCTGCCATCTACCACCGTTTGGGCTAAGCAACCAATATCAGCGTGCTTTGTAAATGGTGGAAGCTGAAACAGTGAAGTTAGAATGCTATCTAGGTTGGGCAATGATGGGTTACTAAAACTAGGTACTTTTTTTTTACAATTTCTTAGTGATTAGTTCTACAACTTTTATTACAGATTTCATTTTCGGTTAATGTTGTTCTCTTGGTATGTTTTACCTTATTGGGGAATGTATATTTTATACCACACGTGCTGCACCGTACGAGGAAGGCTCAATAAAAGGCAGAACATAAATGCTGAATGTTAGCATAAAAGTTTGTGCTGAAGGGGCATTGCCTTTCATTTAGTTAACAAAAACCTTTATTGATTTTTCTCGCAAAGGAACAAAATGCAAGAAACAACAAAACACAGGAATGACAGATGCGGCTATGCAGGAAGGCATATAAAAGTACACATAAATATTAAACACAGGAAAAATCAAATAAATAATGCAACTTTGGTTTAGCACGGTGCATAAAAGACGATATCCCATACTGCTAGGGAAATGTTCAAGATATAGTTGCATTAGAACCACTGAGATGACAAAAGCACTTTTTCTGCTTAAGCTCCATGTCCCTGTAGTGGCATTCCCAGCTCCACCATTGTACCACACAAACACAGCCAGTCTTTGGTGTTTAGATATGCTGGCATGCATGCCAAGGAAAATCTTTGTAGGTACAGATTTAGAAAATCCCAGTCTCATTTCCAGTGCCATGTACACCTGCAGGGTCAAGACTGATTTGCATATGGCTGGGTCCAAACTTGGGTGGTGTGATGAGCAAAAAAACGATGGATTAAACCCAGATCTTTGTTACTGGTGGTGAATGTTTGATTTGTTTAGCATTCCGTCCATCATTTGTTTTTTTTCTGCTTTTGTTGCCCTAAGTGGGAAGGGTATGCCCAGACGTGGGTCCTGTGCTCACTGCACCACTGGATTCAAGCTAGCCTGGCTGATGAGGAGTCATACCCAGAAACCGGTCCAAGAATGCTTGTTTCTGATCCAGTGAGGACCTGGCTTGTCAGTTCGGGCTGGACTGTTAACATGAGGAACAGGGTCAAGACTGACTTGTATATGGCAGGGTCCAAACTGGGGTGGTGTGGTGAGTAAAAAAAATGATGGATTAAACCCAGATCTTTGTGACTGGGGGTGAATGTTTGCATTGTTCAGCATTGCGTCCATCATTTATTCTTTTTGCTTTTGTTGCCCTAAGTGGGAAGAGTATGCCCAGACGTGGGTCCCTTGCTCACTGCACCACTAGATTCAAGCTACCCTGGCTGATGAAGGGTGGTACCCTAAAACTGGTCCCAGAATGCTCATTTCCAGTCCAGGGAGAACCTGGCTTAGCTGTTCGGGCTGGATTGTTCCCATGAGGAGCAGAGTCAAGACTGATTTGCATATGGCTGGGTCCAAACTGGGTTGGCGTGGTGAGCAACAAATTATGGATTAAACCCAAATCTTTATGAATGGGGTGAATGTTTGTTTTGTTCCTCATTCCATCATCATTTGTTCTTTTTGCTTTTATTGCCCTAAGTGGGAAGGGTATGCCCAGACGTGGGTCCTGTGCTCACTGCGCGATTGGATTCAAGTTAGCCTTGCTGATGAGGGGTGATACTCCGATACAGGTCCCAGGCTGCTTGTTTTAGGTCCAGGGAGGGCCTGGCTTGCTAGATCGGGCTGGACTGTTCCCATAAGGAGCAGGGGCAAGACTGATTTGTATATGGCTGGGTCCAAACTGGGGTGCCCTGGTGAGCAAAAAACGATGGATTAAACCCAGATCTTTGTGACTGGGGCAAATGTTTGCGTTGTTCAGCATTCCGTCCTTCATTTGTTTTTTTGGCTTTTGTTGCCCTAAGTAGGAAGGATATGCCCAGACGTGGGTCCATTGCTCACTGCACCACTGGATTCGAGCTAGCTTGGCTGATGAGGGCTGATACCTCGAAATCAGTCCCGGGTTCCTTGTTTCCAGTCCAGGGAGGACCTGGCTTGGCAGTTAGGGCTGGACTGTTCCCATTAGGAACAGGGTCAAGACTGATTCACATATGGCTGGATCCAAACTCGGGTGGCGTGGTGAGCAAAAAAACGATGGGTTAAACCCAGTTCTTTGAGACTGGGGGTGAATGCTTGCATTGTTCAGCATTCGGTCCATCATTTGTTCTTTTTGCTTTAGACACCTCATGCAAGCAAACAAACAGAGGAAAGACTGCGATTTTGCTGAGAACCTGAAATTGGGCCCAAGACCATTTGCAACTGTTTTTAAACTTTGCGCGGCAATCAAAATAATTGCTTGAGACAAGAAAATGCAGACTTGTGGCAGATCTACAAGGACTCTATGGTGCTCATTTTGAGTGGCCCTAATTAGACCCCATTAAGTCCTCTCACTGGAATTACCAATAAAGAGGATACAGGTAGCTCTGAGGGGATGGAACTAAGTTAATAGGGGAATGGAGGTACAATTCTGAGTGTTCTCTAAGACATTAGGAATTGTTAAGTGAATTGATAGTTCAGGATCCAACTAGTCTGGTAGTTACTCATTTTTTCCTAGAATTTCACCCAGAGATTTTGGGTGGTTTCCATAGCGAAACCCGCCAGGTGAAAGTATATAGAGCTTCGAAATTCCCACAGATCTCATAATTCCAATGGGAGTGATAGCCAGTGTTATCATTCAAATTCAAATTAAGAGGCCACTCACAACGAGTTCCTGAAAGGAAGATAACAGTAAGCACATTACATGCCAGACAGCCCTCAGCACCAAGAGAATAAAGACTTAGCCAAGATAGATTTTTACTACCATAATTAAAAAAAATCTTCCTTAACACAGTATCATATTTGTCTATTCCGAGTGAGCAGCTTCTGTCAGTATTCTAAAATAAAGCTGACATACTGTTAGGTGTGTTTGGTTTCAGTGACTGGTTTGTGCAAGTATTTGCAGGTGGTGGGGACTTGCACTACTTCTTGGAACAAGGACGTATTTTTCATCATCTGACTTTGTCAAAGAGTAAGAGAGATAAAGAGGCAGGGAAAGGAGAAAGAAGGAGGAAGATAATACATTGACAAAGAGAAAAATTAGGGATGAAAAACAACCTGCTAAAGTGAAATATATAAACAGGAATTGGAAGGTGGTGGACAAAAGAGAGATGAAATGGAATCAAGATTAGATACCCTTGGTATTTGATAAATTTGGCATCCTGCAGAGCGCTCCTAAGAAAAACTTTGCCTGTGCGTTTTAACTTAGTTTTAAAATAAACAAAAATACAATTTTATGATAGTCTGGGAGGCATAAACCAATTGGACTATGGTGTTGATGCCCAAATAACATGTGCTTCATTTCCTATCCTCCATCACCTGCTGATATTTTTTAAAATCTTTTGTCCACAATAATTTGCCCTCAATATTCTGACTTCGATATTTAGTATGCACACCAACTATAATTGCGCACAAGGAAAAAGTGCAGTAATTTAGTTGGCCCACATTTTATGAACAGGCATTGCATTAGCCATGACTTGGCAGCCACCACTTGGTAGTTATAATTAGGACCATGCTTCCATAGGAAAAACATTGTTTGTTTTGCTTATTACTTTTGTGCCGTTTGAAGAATCTTCGCAAAATGTTCCCAAAAAAAAGTTCACTCACCTCAGCTCCTTTCTTGAAAGATTCAGGGTGATCCATCGAGCAGGGGCTGTGAAAAAAGGAGTATCCCAAAACATGTTCTCCTCCTGCAATTTTCCATAGAAGAATTAGGCACAAGTACAGCCAAAACGACTGAACAGAATTACACCAAATTTAGCAAAAAGCTAGATCTTGGTCCCGAAAGCCAAATTTTTATGATTTGGTGTAAATTTGTTCAGCAATTCTTGAGAAATGAAGGTTCAAAATGTATGTCTATATGACTCCACGGAGGATCTGCGGATCTAACAGATCAAAAGATTTGATCTGATCGGCTGCCACCAGATCAACAAAGAAGTGGTGAAAGCCATTTTAAGGACTTGGGGACTGTCCTGAAAAATAGTAAAAAAACATATATATATATATATACATATAGGGGCAAGTTGGGGATACTCTGTCCCCCACGCCTGGTGGGGGAGTCCCAAACGTAACTTTTTTTTAACGGTACTGTGGATCCTCAAAGGATCCACAGAGGATCTACCCTTTTTAGTTTTATTGCTCAATGAGTGGGCCAGGGCCGATGGGGTTATTGTAATCTAAATTAAGGGAGTACCCTATAATGCTCTGCAAGGGTTTTAAAAAAATATTTTGGGGATGCTGGTGGTGCCCCTACAAGAAGCAGGGACACAACCAAACATTTCTTTAACATTGTGAAGTTCTGCAGGAAACGCAACAGCCCCCCAGCATCATTAAAAAAAAACACAGTAAGTCTCCTGGGTCATTGAATTGTGTAGGACTTGCAGGAGGTACCAGGAGGGCTTCTTGGCCCCCAAGGTCCCTCAGGAGTAAAGTGGACTTCATTACCCAACCAGTAGTGCACCAGGAGGCATGTTTGCAGAGTGGTGGAGAAAGGGGGCATGATCTCCGAAGATCTCTTAGCAATCCCAATGTGTGGGACTTACTGGAGGTAACAGAAGAGGTTGTTGGTCCCCAAGGACATCCTTGGGGGCCAACTACCCCTCCTATTACCTCCAGTAAGTCTCACACAGCAGGATTGCTGATTTCTGATAGAAGACCATGCCCCCTGTTTCCACCACTCTGCAAACACGCCTCCTGGCATGCTCTTGGTTGGGGGATGAAGTCACCTTCACTGCTGAGGGTCCTTAGGGGCCAACTAGCCCACCTGTTACCTGCAGTATGCCCCACACAGGGCCCCCCTCCCATCTTTGAAATAGCCCCGGAGAGGTGATGGTCCCCGGCGCTGTGTGGCGGGCTGGAGCCCCCCCCCACACATTATTTTTAAACATAGCCCCGGGGAGATGGCAGTCCCCGGTGCTGCAGAGGGGGCCACATGGCCCCCGCAGTTCACATAATTAGCCCCCCCACACATTTTTGTACATTTAGCCCCTGGGACGTGGCGGTCCCCGGGGCTGCTGGGGGGGCGCGTACCCCCCACATTTCCAAAAATTAGCCTCAGGGAGGTGGTGGTCCCCAGGGCTGCAGGGCTCATGCAGGTCCCCGCATCACTATTTTTGATTGACCCCGGGACCCGGCCCACCCAGGGGCCTAAAAGACACTAAGCACTGGAGTCCATGCTTCTTTTTAAAACAATTTCAGCCGGATTCAAGGATCCACCACGAATCCTGCCGAAAATAAAATAAAAAATGCTTTTTTTGGCCCTGGGGGTCCTTGTGGGACCTCCTGAACAGGCCTAGGGGTCAGGGTGTTTCCACCTTGCCCCTTTTTTTGTCTTTTAACCTTTTTTTTTGTGACTCTGTTGAACCGAGTCACAAGACGGCTGCCAACACTTCCTGGTTTGAAGTGTTAGCAGCCAATCAGATCGCAGGCTCAAAATCGGGAGGGTTTGCGGATCCACCGTGGCCACAGTTGTATATCTGAGAAATCTTTGCATTTCTCTGGAACTACTGAATGGGTTTACACCATTTAACAAAAAGAGTGCTTTCTTAACCAAGAGCTACCTTTTTGCCAAATTTGGTGTAATTTCTTTCAGCAGTTTGTGTCTAAAGTTTCCTATTGAAATTAGCACATAGAAAATGTGTTTTGGGACCCCCTTTTTCTCAGCCCCCACTTGACAAATCACCCCGAAACTTGCTTTTGGGCAAAGGGAGCTGAATGTCAGCAGCTCCCCTTGCCCAAAAGCAATGCCGGCTCCCCCAGGAGGCGGGGAGCCGGCACGGACCATAGGTGCATTGGGGCTCCCCCATGGTCCCCAACGTAAGGCCAGGCCTCAGGGGATGGGGTCTCCGGGGCCAGAAGTGGCCAAGGAAAGGGGGGCCAAACGGCACCCTGTACTATTTATTTATTTATTTTTAAAAAGAGGCAATGCCCCGGGGGATGGGGTCCCCGGGGTCATTATTGGCCTCAGGAGGGGGGCCACACGGCCCCCCTCCAAAATAAAAATAAATAAATAAATGCTGGCCAGGCCCCGGGGGATGGGGTCCCCGGGGCCAATAGTAGCCCAGGGAAGGGGTGCCAAGTCACCCCCGTCCCTTAATTTTTAAAAATTATAATATAGGTAATGCACCGGGGGATGGGGTCCCCGGAGCGAATACCAAATAATGGAAGTGGGGCTTTTTTTTTCTTTCTATTTTGGAGTCGCAGCCCCCGGTGTAACGTCGCATTGGATTCGCGAATGCACCTCAAATAAATAATTTAGTAGTATATAAATTTAGAAGGTAGTGTTGTATTTGTGAAGTTGTTTTAAAGAGGTAGTGTGATTGAAGTTAATGATAAGATTAAAATTGATAGAGTTAGTAAAAATATATAAAATTAAAAATTAATAGTTAAACTTGAAAAGTGTACTGTTTTGTAGTACATTGAATTCATGCTTTTGCAGATTCTCGACGGGTGCGCGAATCCACAAAAAATTAAAAATAAATATGTATGTGTAAAAAAAAATTAGATTCACTACTGTGTTATAGGGTGGCTCTAAAAGAGCCCTTGTTTTCATTATGAGTTTGTTGTAGCTACATGTAAGTGCGGATGCACAGCTTTAGGTTGTTGAGAAAGATTCTGTTTACTTGATCTGTGAAGTGTACTCCATCACTTCTGTAGATGTCATCCATATCAAAACGTGTATTGTTGTTATAGATGGAGCCCATCCTATGGTCTCTGAGGTAAGCAGAAACAGCTTTATTGACATTCTTCCTAGCTTTCTCAATCTGTGGACAATATTGATTTGACCACTTCCATTTCTGTCTTTGGCATATATTAGAGTATACAAAGACAGTTTGAGGCAAAAGCAACATCAATTGTGCAAAGGTGTCCTTCATTAGCATTTCCAGACCAACCCCAGTCAATGTGCCTAGGTCATTGCCACCACAGTGCACAATCATGAGGTCAGGGGGTTGGAGATGCAAAAAGGTTTTAACCAAAGGCATCAACTGGTGCCACTTTAATCCTCTCTGTTCAATCCATTTAATATCCAAATTTTGTAAAGCTAGGTCTTCGTCAATACCTCTGTGTTCAGCATGCCTTTTGGACCAGAAAACATAGCTGTGTCCAACAATCCATATTGTAAGCATCTTGAAGGGATGTCTGGAAGTAATGAAAAGATGTTTGTAGCTGAGGTAGTCAGTTGGTAGAATGAGAGGTATCTAAAATGGTGGACAAGATGCTGTTTTTTAAAAAGTAGAGCATTGATTGGCTGTTTCTGAACATTGTATACTCAAAAATAGGGTGCATGTTACTTTCTTTAAAAAACATGTTTCTTATTGGTTAATTAAAAATGTTTCAAAGGTACAGTAGATAGGATACGGTAATATTTTGCAAAAGTCAACCACACATGCTGTTTGCATTTGTAACCTTGTGTGCTGCACTTGAAAATATGGTGAACTTGTGACCTGGTTGTTCAGTTGAATGTTGCAAAGACTGTTACTGTGGAAACTGGGATTAAGCAGTATGGGGGAAGGGTTGTATCTTAATTGTAGTTTTAAAATTTGGAATTCTAATTTATATATAAGTTATATGTTATTAAAGTAAGATTTTCCAAGTCAGTATTGTGTTTAGAAGTGGTGTGTTCTTAAAAAATAGCGTTATTCTTATTATATATTTTTTAACTCCTGTGTGGATTCGTGGATCCATCGCGTTGGTGCACGGTGGAGTCGCTACTCCCAAAAATTCCAGAACCAGTTTGGGCACTTTTAGAAGTCAGTTGGTAAGGGTTTAATATGTCTAACCAATAGAAATGTGTTTTAAAATTTGAAATAATGTAGGAAGCAATGTGATTTGCTGCTTATATTTATTTCAGTGGAGAAAAAGAGGGAAACTTTGCCATTACTGGTTTTACCTTGTTGAAAATAGTGCATTACATTGATTGTGTGCATATATTCATAACAACAACAGTCTGGATCCATCTCAGTATGGTTTCCGAGGCAGACACAGCACCGAGCTTGCATTGATCACGGCATCCGAAGAAGTTAGGCGCTCAGTAGATAAGGGAGGCATGGCAGCGCTGATCTTGTTGGACCTGTCGGCAGCGTTCGACACGGTGGACCATGGCCTCCTTATACATCGCCTCCAAGAAATAGGCATTGCTGGCACGGCCCTATCATTGTTTAAATCCTTTCTCTCCGACCGGGAACAATTTGTGGAGTTGGATGGCCTTAGTTCTCAGAGTTTCAACCTTCCGTGTGGGGTCCCTCAGGGCTCGTCCCTTAGCCCCACTCTTTTTAATCTATATGTGGTTCCCCTGGCCAGGCTCATCAAATCCTTCGGATTTGCCATGGTGTCATACGCCGATGACACCCAGACCATAGTATCCATCTCAGAAGATTCCCGCAACACGATTCACAATTTCCATGCCTGTATGGGACAGGTGAGCAGATGGATGTCAGAGAATTGCCTCAAACTAAACTCCAATAAGACGGAGGTCCTTCTTTTTGGCAGAGATGTTTCTAGTTGGTCCTCGGACTGGTGGCCTGCGGAACTTGGTCCCCTTCCCACTCCAGTCCCTAAGGCAAGGAACTTGGGAGTCATCTTTGATACCATCCTTTCCTTTTCTCACCATGTGAATGCTATAACCTCAGCCATCTGCTACACCTTAAAGATCCTGAGGAAAATGTTCCCCTACATACCATCTGACCTGCAGAAAACAGTGGTTTCGGCACTAGTTCTGTCAAGGCTGGACTACTTTAACGGTCTTTTGGTCAGAATTAATAAAGCCCTCCTTGCCAAACAGCAGGTCTTACAGAATTCAGCCGCCCGTCTGCTTTTTAGACTACCCAAATATGCCTCTGCAAAGGCGGCTCTTAATACTCTTCATTGGCTTCCGGTGGACAAAGGGATCATCTTTAAGGCACTGTGCATTGCCTTTAGGACTCTGCACAACCAGGGCCCTGCATATCTGATTGACCAATTCCGCTGGTACACACCTACCAGAATGCTGCAGTCCGCTTCACACCGGCTGGTGGAAGTTCCCAAAGCACGACTCTCTAAATGGGGTGGCAAAAGGTTTGTTTACATTACTACCAGACTGTGGAATCAATTACCACTCTCATTGAAAAACTCACCAGACCTGTTATTTTTTAGGAAGGGTCTGAAGACTTGGCTGTTTAAGGCCTAGTCTTGGCGACATTTCCCTTCCTATTTTGTTTCTGTCTCTGTTCCTCACGTCTGGTAGGAGATTGGACGTAAAGCGCCTAGACGCCTCTGGGTATTAGTTGCGCTATATAAATATATAAATAAATAAATAAGAAAATCTTTTATGAGTTTCTGATATTGCATATTCTACAAAAATATTTGGAAGGTGAGTTATATATTTGTGAGGTGTATTATACATTAGTCTTATTTTCAAAGTTTAAAAATTATTCAAGAACTGTGATGTTTTTAATATTTTATTAAATGTAGCGATGTGTATTGTAGTTTGTTTTATTGTAGTTAAGTGTTGTTTGAAATACATTGTGTATAGGAATATGTGTATATTGGAAGATGCATCAGTGATTATGGAAGTTTCTATTAGTGTTTGGAAATCTAGAATTGAAGTATACCACATAATTTTAGGTATCGCTTTCAAATTGGATGTGCAGTCTGTCAAGTTTTAAGGTGTGCATGGAGTTGTAATTGAAGTTGTCTGTACTTGTATATGTATTTTGATATGTGTTATAGATTTGAAGATGCATGATGTATAAGAAAGAGGTGTTGTTGCTTTGTATGTGGCTAAGCTCAAGAGTGTGAGTAGTCGTAGAATGGCAAAGTTGTAGCACAAAAGTGTGGTTTAAAACATGTTTACATAAGCTTTTAGTGATTAGGCTACTTTTTTATAAGTCTGTAGAGAGGTACATTTGAAATGTGCCACATAATTTTTGGTGTTTGTTTGAAATGGAAAGTGTGTTATGTGAAGTTTGGAGGTGTGGATAGTGTTGTGATTAAAGAAAATGTTTACTAGGAGATATATATTGATGTGTGTTATCTATCTAAAGATGGTAGATGTATAAAACACATGTATGTATCTATTTGTATGTTTCTTTTATATATTATGCTGTTATCAAAAGGTACTGGGGTGAATGTATGACATTGTTCTGCATTCTGTCCATCAACTGTTGTTTTTGCATTTGTCACCCCGAGTGGGACGGGTATGCCCAGACGTGGGTCCCGTGCTCTCCATGCCACTGGAATCAAGCTATCCTGGCTGAAGAGGGGTGAAACCCCGAAACCGGTCCTAGGATGCTTGTTTCCAGTCCAGGGAGGACCTGGCTTGGCAGTTCGGGCTGGACTGTTCCCATGAGGCACAGGGTCAAGACTGATTTGCATATGGCTGGGTTCAAACTGGAATGGCATGGTGAGCAAAAACGATGGATTTAGGCCCAGATCTCTGTACTGGGGTGAATGTATGACATTGTTCTGCATTCTGTCCATCAACTGTTGTTTTTGCATTTGTCACCCCGAGTGGGACGGGTATGCCCAGACGTGGGTCCCGTGCTCTCCATGCCACTGGAATCAAGCTATCCTGGCTGAAGAGGGGTGAAACCCCGAAACCGGTCCTAGGATGCTTGTTTCCAGTCCAGGGAGGACCTGGCTTGGCAGTTCGGGCTGGACTGTTCCCATGAGGCACAGGGTCAAGACTGATTTGCATATGGCTGGGTTCAAACTGGAATGGCATGGTGAGCAAAAAAACGATGGATTTAGGCCCAGATCTCTGTACTGGGGTGAATGTATGACATTGTTCTGCATTCTGTCCATCAACTGTTGTTTTTGCAGTTATCAAAAGGTACAGACATATGCATGCATGCTTTCAGGAATATGGTGAGACTTACAGTTGAGACATGTGAAGGGTTTCTGCTTTATTTTTGGCTAGGTGTAACACTCTAAGAAGTTGTAGAATAGTAAAGCTGCAGCACAAAAGTGAGGTTTAACACATGTTTGTAGAGAGATTAGTTATTAGACAAATTTTTGTGAGTCTGTGAAAAGCTATTGTTCAAATATACCGAATAATTTCCAGTGTCTGTTTGAAATTTGAAGTGTAGTCTGTCTAGTTTTAAGATGTGGATAGTGTTGTGAGTGAGGTATGTGCGTACTTGCAAATGTATTATGGTATGTGTTATACGTCTGAAGATTAACCCCGGGCGTAGTGGGTGTAGCAGGGCTACGCGGAGGGCCACGGAGTTGAGAACAAACTCTGTGGAACTCCGTGGAGCTCCGCTACGCCACCCGCCTCCCCCCCACACTATTAACAATTGCTTACAAGTTAAATAAAACGACTTTAAAGTAAATAAAAACACCTTACCTTAGCTGCGGCGTCCCGGACTGCCCTCCTCCTCTTCATTGCATTCTCTGGAAAAACTGCGCATGCGCGGGTGCTGGTTTGCTCCTAGCTATGCTCAATCCCCGATTAGTAGTAGAATAGTGAAGCAGCAGTAGTAGATAAATGATGTTTAAGATATGTTGGGTGAGGAATTAGTGATATGTTGGGTGAGGAATTAGTGATAATGGTACTTTATTAGAGTCTGTGTAAAACTTCACTTGAAATATGCCGCATAATTTTAGGTGTGTGTTTGAAATTTTAAGTGTAGTCTGTCAAGTTTTAAAGCCTTTATGGTCTTGTGAGTGAGGTATGTCTCTATTTACACATGTATTGTTATGGTTTTGGCAATAGGTACAGATACAAGCATGCATGGTTTTCGGAATATGGTGAGACTTATGGCAGAGATATCCGATAGGTTGCTGTTTTATATTTGGCTAGGCACAACATTCTGAGTATGTGTAGAATGGTGAAGGTGCAGAACAGAAGTGAGTTTTAAGATATGTTGGGAGAGGGATTAGTGATTATGCTACTTTATATGAGTCTGGGGAAATGTATGCTTGAAGTACAGCGCAGAAATGTAGGTCTCTCTTTGAAATGTAAAGTGCAGACTATCAAGTTTTAAGTTTAAAGTCTGCTTGGTCTTGTGATTGCTGTATGTCTGTACTTGCACAAGTATTCTCATGTCTGCTATGCATGTAAAGATACTAGACGTATAAAATACAGGTATACATCTATTTGTATATTTCTTTTAGATATGATGATGATTTGAAAATGTCGAACATATGTATGCATGCTTTTAACAATATGGAGAGACTTACAGTTGAGTCATGTAATAGACTGCTGGTTTATATTTGGCTAGGCCTAACACCCATGCAGTTATAAAATCACCCAAGCACTATCCATGTAGTCTTCCAATCATCCAGGCACTACCCTTGTTCTCATACAATCACCCAGGCACTACTCCTGCACTCATGCAATCACCCAGGCACTACCCCTGCGCTCCTTCAATCACCAAGTTACTACCCATACACTTATATAATCACTCAGGCACTACCCTTGCAGTCCTCCAATCACACAAGCACTATCCCTGTAATTATGTAATCACTCAGCCAGTAGCCATGCACTTATAAAATCATCCAGGCACTAACTTTGCATTCCTTCAATCACTCAGGCAGTACAATAGTACTCCTCCAATCACGCAGGCAGTACCCATGCACTTATAAAATCACCCAGGCACTTCCTATGTACTCCTGTAATCCCCCAGATAATATCCCTGCACTCACGCAATCACCAATGCATTAGTTATACATTGATTCAATCACCCAGGCACTAACCTTGCACTCCTCCAATCACCCTGTCAGTATCTATGCACTCCTCCAATCCCTTAGCTAGTACCCATGCACTTATAAAGTCACTCAGGCACTACCTATGCACTTATGTAATCACCCAGGCACTCCCCTAGTACTCCTCCAATCACCCAGGCACTACCCTTGTTCTCATACAATCACCCAGTCACTACCCCTGTACTCATGCAATCACGCAGGCACTACCCTTGTTCTCATACAATCACCCAGGCACTACCCCTGCACTCCTTCAATCACCCAGCTACTACCCATGCACTTATATGATCACTCAGGCACTACCCTTGCACTCCTCCAATCACGCAAGCACTATCCCTGTAATTATGTAATCACTTAGCCAGTAGCTATGCACTTATAAAATCACCCAGGCACTACCTTTGCAGTCCTTCAATCACTCAGGCACTACAACAGTACTCCTCCAATCACCCAGGCAGTACCCATGCACTTATAAAATCACACCAGGCACTTCCTATGTACTCCTGTAATCCCCCAGATATTACCCCTGCACTCATCCAATCCCCCAGGCATTACCTATGTACTCCTCTAATCCCCCAAACATTACCCCTGCACTCATGCAATCACCAATGCATTAGCTATACACTGGTTCAATCACCCAGGCACTACCATTGCACTCCTCCAATCAACCTGTCAGTATCTATGCACTCCTCCAATCACTCAGCCAGTACCCACGCACTTATAAAATCACCCAGGCACTACCTATGCACTTATGCAATCACACAGGCACTAACCTAGTACGTCTCCAATCACCCAGGCACTACCCATGTTGTCATGCAATCACCCAGGCACTACCCTTGCATTCCTTCAATCACCCAGCCACTACCCCTGCAGTCTTTCAATCAGCCAGCCACTACCCATGCACTTATATAATCAGTCAGGCACTACCCTTTCACTCTTCTAATGACGCAGGCACTATCCCTGTAATTATGTAACCACTCAGCCAGTGCCCATGCACTTATAAAATCACCCAGGCACTACTGATGCACTTATGCAATCACCAAGGCACTACCCCTGCACTCATGCAATCACCCAGGCACTACCCTTGCACTCCTTCAATCACTCAGGCACTACAACAGTACTCCTCCAATCACCCAGGCAGTACCCATGCACTTATAAAATCACCCAGGCACTTCCTATGTACTCCTGTAATCCCCAAGATATTATCCCTGCACTCATCCAATCACCCAGGCATTACCTATGTACTCCTCTAATCCCCCAGACATTACCCCTGTACTCATGCAATTACCAATGCATTAGCTATACACTGGTTCAATCGCCAAGGCACTAGTGTTGCACTCCTCCAATCAGCATTTCAGTATCTATGCACTGGTCCAATCACTCAGCCAGTACCCATGCACTTATAAAGTCACTCAGGCACTACCACTGCACTTATGTAATCACCCAGGCTCTACCCTAGTACTACTCCAATCACCCAGGCACTACCTTTGTTTTCATTCAATCACCCAGGCAATACCCCTGCACTCTTTCAATCACCCAGCCACTATCCCTGCAGTCCTTCAATCACCCAGCCACTACCCATGCACTTATATATTCATTCAGGCACTACCCTTGCACTCTTCCAATCACGTAGGCACTATCCCTGTAATTATGTAACCACTCAGCCAGTGCCCATGCACTTATAAAATCACCCAGGCACTACCTTAATACTCTTCCAATCACTCAGGCACTACCACAGTACTACTCCAATCATCCAGGCAGTACCGATGCACTTATAAACTCACCCAGGCGCTTCCTATGTACTTCTGTAATCCCCCAGACATTACCTCTGCACTCATGCAATCACCAATGCATTAGTTATACCCTGATTCAATAACCGAGGCACTACCCTTGCACTCCTCCAATCACCCTATCAGTATCTATGCACTCCTCCAATCACTTAGCCAGTACTCATGCACTTATAAAATCGCTCAGGCACTACCTATGCACTTATGCAATCATGCAGACACTACCCTAGTACTCATCCAATCACCCAGGCACTACCCTTGTTCTCATACAATTACCCAGGCACTACCCCTGTACTCCTGCAATCACCCAGGCACTACCCTTGTTCTCATACAATCACCCAGGCACTACCCCTGCACTCCTTCCATCACCCAGCCACTACCTATGCACTTATATAATCACTCAGGCACTACCCTTGCACTTCTCCAATCACGCAAGCACTATCCCTGTAATTATGTAATCCCTCAGCCAGTAGCTATGCACTTATAAAATAACCCAGGTACTACCTTTGCAGTCCTTCAATCACTCAGGCACTACAACAGTACTCCTCCAATCACCCAGGCAGTACCCATGCACTTATAAAATCACCCAGGCACTTCCTATGTACTGCTGTAATCCCTCAGATATTACCCCTGCACTCATCCAATCACCGAGGCGTTACCTATGTACTCCTCTAATCCCCTAAACATTACTCCTGTACTCATGCAATCACCAATGCATTAGCTATACACTGGTTCAATCACCCAGACACTACCGTTGCACTCCCCCAATCACCCTGTCAGTATCTATGCACTCCTCCAATTAATCAGCCAGTACCCATGCACTTATAAAACCACCCAGGCACTACCTATGCACTTATGCAATCACGCAGGCACTACCCTAGTACTCCTCCAATCACCCCGGCACTACCCTTGTTGTCATGCAATCACCCAGGCACTACCCTTGCATTCCTTCAATCACCCAGCCACTACCCCTGCAGTCTTTCAATCACCCAGCCACTACCCATGCACTTGTATAATCAGTCAGGCACTACCCTTGCACTCTTCTAATGACGCAGGCACTTTCCCTGTAATTATGTAACCACTCAGCCAGTGCCCATGCACTTATAAAATCACCCAGGCACTACCTATGCACTTATGCAATCACCAAGGCACTATCCCTGCACTCATGCAATCACCCAGGCACTACCGTTGCACTCCTTCAATCACCCAGCTACTACCCATGCACTTATATAATCACTCAGGCACTACCCTTGCACTCTTCTAATGACGCAGGCACTTTCCCTGTAATTATGTAACCACTCAGCCAGTGCCCATGCACTTATAAAATCACCCAGGCACTACCTATGCACTTATGCAATCACCAAGGCACTATCCCTGCACTCATGCAATCACCCAGGCACTACCGTTGCACTCCTTCAATCACCCAGCTACTACCCATGCACTTATATAATCACTCAGGCACTACCCTTGCACTCTTCTAATGATGCAGGCACTTTCCCTGTAATTATGTAACCACTCAGCCAGTGCCCATGCACTTATAAAATCACCCAGGCACTACCTATGCACTTATGCAATCACCAAGGCACTATCCCTGCACTCATGCAATCACCCAGGCACTACCGTTGCACTCCTTCAATCACCCAGCTACTACCCATGCACTTATATAATCACTCAGGCACTACCCTTGCACTCCTTCAATCACACAAGCACTATCCCAGTAATTATGAAATCACTCAGCCAGTAGCCATGCACTTATAATATCACCCAGGCACTACCTTTGCACTCCTTCAATCACTCAGGCACTACAACAGTACTCCTCCAATCACCTAGGCAGTACCCATGCACTCATAAAATCACCCAGGCACTTCCTGTGTACTCTTGCAATCCCCCGTATATTACCCCTGCACTCATTCAATCACCCAGGCATTACCTATGTACTCATCTAATCTCCCAGACATTACCCCTGTACTCATGCAGCTATACACTGGTTCAATCACCCATACACTACCGGTGCACTCCTCCAATCAGCCTGTCAGTATCTATGCACTCCTCCAATCACTCAGCCAGTACCCATGCACTTATAAGGTCACTCAGACACTACTATGCACTTATGTGATCACCCAGGCACTACCCTAGTACTACTCCAATCACCCAGGCACTACCCCTGTAATCATACAATTACCTAGGCAATACCCCTACACTCTTTCAATCACCCAGCCACTATTCCTGCAGTCCTTCATTCACCCAGCCACTACCCATGCACTTATATAATCACTCAGGCACTACCCTTGCACTCTTCCAATCACCCAGGCACTATCCCTATAATTATGTAACCACTCAGCCAGTGCCCATGCACTTATAAAATCACCCAGGCACTACCTTTACACTTTTTCAATCACTCAGGCACTACCACAGTACTACTCCAATTACCCAGGCATTACCCATGCACTTATAAAATCATCCAGGCACTTCCTATGTACTTCTGTAATCCCCCAGACATTACCTCTGCACTCATGCAATCATCCAGGCATGACCTATGTACTCCTCTAATCCCCCAAACATTACCCTTGCACTCATGCAATCACCAATGCATTAGTTATACTCTGATTTAATCACCCAGGCACTACCCTTGCTATCCTCCAATCACCCTGTCAGTATCCATGCACTCCTCCAATCACTTAGCCAGTACCTATGCAGTTATAAAATTACTCAGGCACTACATATGCACTTATACAATCATGCAGGCACTACCCTAGTACTCCTCCAATCACCCAGGCACTATCCTTGTTCTCATACAATCACCCAGGCACTACTCCTGCACTCATGCAATCACCCAGGCACTACCTTTGCACTCCTTCAATCACCCAGCCACTACCCATGCACTTATATAATCACTCAGGCACTACCCTTGCACTCCTCCAATCACGCAAGCACTATCCCTGTAATTATGTAATCACTCAGCCAGTAGCTAGGCACTTGTAAAATCACCCAGGCAGTACCTTTGCACTCCTGCAATCATTCAGGCACTACAACAGTACTCCTCCAATCACCCAGGCAGTACCCATGCACTTATAAAATCACCCAGGGACTTTCTATGTACTACTGTAATCCACGCAGATATTACCCCTGCACTCATCCAATCACCCAGGCAATACCTATGTACGCCTCTAAACCTCCAGATATTACCCCTATACTCATGCAATCACTAATGCATTAGCTATACACTGGTTCAATCACCCAGACACTACTGTTGCACTCCTCAAATCACGCTGTCAGTATCTATGCACTCATCCAATCACTCAGCCAGTACCCATGCACTTATAAAGTCACTCAAGCACTACCTATGCACTTATGCAATCACCCAGGTACTACCCCTCACTCCATCAATCACCCAGCCACTACCTATGCACTTGTATAATCACTCAGGCACTACCCTTGCACTCCTCCAATGATGCAGGCACTATCCCTGTAATTATGTAATCACTCAAGCAGTTCCCATGCACTTATAAAATCACCCAGGCACTACCTTTGCACTCCTTCAATCACTCATGCACTACAACAGTAGTCCTGCAATCACCCAGGCGGTACTCATGCACTTATAAAATCACCCATGCACTTCCTATGTGCTCCTGTAAATCCCCACACATTACCCCTGCACTCATGCAATCACCCAGGCATTACCTATGTACTCCTCTAATACCCAAATATTACTCCTGCACTCATGCAATCACCAATGCATTAGCTATACACTGGTTCAATTACCCAAGCACTACCCTTGCACTCCTCCAATCACCCTGTCAGTATCTATGCACTCCTCCAGTCACTCAGCCAGTACCCATGCACTTCTATAATCACTCAGGCACTACCTATGCACTTATGCAATCATGCAGACACTACCCTAGTACTCATCCAATCACCCAGGCACTACCCTTGTTCTCATACAATTACCCAGGCACTACCCCTGTACTCCTGCAATCACCCAGGCACTACCCTTGTTCTCATACAATCACCCAGGCACTACCCCTGCACTCCTTCCATCACCCAGCCACTACCTATGCACTTATATAATCACTCAGGCACTACCCTTGCACTTCTCCAATCACGCAAGCACTATCCCTGTAATTATGTAATCCCTCAGCCAGTAGCTATGCACTTATAAAATAACCCAGGTACTACCTTTGCAGTCCTTCAATCACTCAGGCACTACAACAGTACTCCTCCAATCACCCAGGCAGTACCCATGCACTTATAAAATCACCCAGGCACTTCCTATGTACTGCTGTAATCCCTCAGATATTACCCCTGCACTCATCCAATCACCGAGGCGTTACCTATGTACTCCTCTAATCCCCTAAACATTACTCCTGTACTCATGCAATCACCAATGCATTAGCTATACACTGGTTCAATCACCCAGACACTACCGTTGCACTCCCCCAATCACCCTGTCAGTATCTATGCACTCCTCCAATTAATCAGCCAGTACCCATGCACTTATAAAACCACCCAGGCACTACCTATGCACTTATGCAATCACGCAGGCACTACCCTAGTACTCCTCCAATCACCCCGGCACTACCCTTGTTGTCATGCAATCACCCAGGCACTACCCTTGCATTCCTTCAATCACCCAGCCACTACCCCTGCAGTCTTTCAATCACCCAGCCACTACCCATGCACTTGTATAATCAGTCAGGCACTACCCTTGCACTCTTCTAATGACGCAGGCACTTTCCCTGTAATTATGTAACCACTCAGCCAGTGCCCATGCACTTATAAAATCACCCAGGCACTACCTATGCACTTATGCAATCACCAAGGCACTATCCCTGCACTCATGCAATCACCCAGGCACTACCGTTGCACTCCTTCAATCACCCAGCTACTACCCATGCACTTATATAATCACTCAGGCACTACCCTTGCACTCTTCTAATGACGCAGGCACTTTCCCTGTAATTATGTAACCACTCAGCCAGTGCCCATGCACTTATAAAATCACCCAGGCACTACCTATGCACTTATGCAATCACCAAGGCACTATCCCTGCACTCATGCAATCACCCAGGCACTACCGTTGCACTCCTTCAATCACCCAGCTACTACCCATGCACTTATATAATCACTCAGGCACTACCCTTGCACTCTTCTAATGATGCAGGCACTTTCCCTGTAATTATGTAACCACTCAGCCAGTGCCCATGCACTTATAAAATCACCCAGGCACTACCTATGCACTTATGCAATCACCAAGGCACTATCCCTGCACTCATGCAATCACCCAGGCACTACCGTTGCACTCCTTCAATCACCCAGCTACTACCCATGCACTTATATAATCACTCAGGCACTACCCTTGCACTCCTTCAATCACACAAGCACTATCCCAGTAATTATGAAATCACTCAGCCAGTAGCCATGCACTTATAATATCACCCAGGCACTACCTTTGCACTCCTTCAATCACTCAGGCACTACAACAGTACTCCTCCAATCACCTAGGCAGTACCCATGCACTCATAAAATCACCCAGGCACTTCCTGTGTACTCTTGCAATCCCCCGTATATTACCCCTGCACTCATTCAATCACCCAGGCATTACCTATGTACTCATCTAATCTCCCAGACATTACCCCTGTACTCATGCAGCTATACACTGGTTCAATCACCCATACACTACCGGTGCACTCCTCCAATCAGCCTGTCAGTATCTATGCACTCCTCCAATCACTCAGCCAGTACCCATGCACTTATAAGGTCACTCAGACACTACTATGCACTTATGTGATCACCCAGGCACTACCCTAGTACTACTCCAATCACCCAGGCACTACCCCTGTAATCATACAATTACCTAGGCAATACCCCTACACTCTTTCAATCACCCAGCCACTATTCCTGCAGTCCTTCATTCACCCAGCCACTACCCATGCACTTATATAATCACTCAGGCACTACCCTTGCACTCTTCCAATCACCCAGGCACTATCCCTATAATTATGTAACCACTCAGCCAGTGCCCATGCACTTATAAAATCACCCAGGCACTACCTTTACACTTTTTCAATCACTCAGGCACTACCACAGTACTACTCCAATTACCCAGGCATTACCCATGCACTTATAAAATCATCCAGGCACTTCCTATGTACTTCTGTAATCCCCCAGACATTACCTCTGCACTCATGCAATCATCCAGGCATGACCTATGTACTCCTCTAATCCCCCAAACATTACCCTTGCACTCATGCAATCACCAATGCATTAGTTATACTCTGATTTAATCACCCAGGCACTACCCTTGCTATCCTCCAATCACCCTGTCAGTATCCATGCACTCCTCCAATCACTTAGCCAGTACCTATGCAGTTATAAAATTACTCAGGCACTACATATGCACTTATACAATCATGCAGGCACTACCCTAGTACTCCTCCAATCACCCAGGCACTATCCTTGTTCTCATACAATCACCCAGGCACTACCCCTGCACTCATGCAATCACCCAGGCACTACCTTTGCACTCCTTCAATCACCCAGCCACTACCCATGCACTTATATAATCACTCAGGCACTACCCTTGCACTCCTCCAATCACGCAAGCACTATCCCTGTAATTATGTAATCACTCAGCCAGTAGCTAGGCACTTGTAAAATCACCCAGGCAGTACCTTTGCACTCCTGCAATCATTCAGGCACTACAACAGTACTCCTCCAATCACCCAGGCAGTACCCATGCACTTATAAAATCACCCAGGGACTTTCTATGTACTACTGTAATCCCGCAGATATTACCCCTGCACTCATCCAATCACCCAGGCAATACCTATGTACGCCTCTAAACCTCCAGATATTACCCCTATACTCATGCAATCACTAATGCATTAGCTATACACTGGTTCAATCACCCAGACACTACTGTTGCACTCCTCAAATCACGCTGTCAGTATCTATGCACTCATCCAATCACTCAGCCAGTACCCATGCACTTATAAAGTCACTCAAGCACTACCTATGCACTTATGCAATCACCCAGGTACTACCCCTCACTCCATCAATCACCCAGCCACTACCTATGCACTTGTATAATCACTCAGGCACTACCCTTGCACTCCTCCAATGATGCAGGCACTATCCCTGTAATTATGTAATCACTCAAGCAGTTCCCATGCACTTATAAAATCACCCAGGCACTACCTTTGCACTCCTTCAATCACTCATGCACTACAACAGTAGTCCTGCAATCACCCAGGCGGTACTCATGCACTTATAAAATCACCCATGCACTTCCTATGTGCTCCTGTAAATCCCCACACATTACCCCTGCACTCATGCAATCACCCAGGCATTACCTATGTACTCCTCTAATACCCAAATATTACTCCTGCACTCATGCAATCACCAATGCATTAGCTATACACTGGTTCAATTACCCAAGCACTACCCTTGCACTCCTCCAATCACCCTGTCAGTATCTATGCACTCCTCCAGTCACTCAGCCAGTACCCATGCACTTCTATAATCACTCAGGCACTACGTATGCACTTATGCAATCACCCAGGCACTACCCTAGTACTCCTCCTATCACCCAGGCACTACTCTTGTTCTCATAGAATCATACAGGCACTACCCCTGCACTCATGCATTCACCCAGATACTACCCCTGCACTCATGCAATCACCTAGGCATTATCCCTGCACTCATGCAATCAGACAGGCATTACCAAAGCACTCCTTCAATCATCCAGCCACTACCCATGTTCTTAATTAATGACCCAGGCACTACCCTTGCACTCTTCAAATCTCCCAGGCACTATGCCTGTACTCTTCCAATCACCCAACCAGTACCCATGCAATTATAAAATCATACAGGCACTACCTATGCTTTCCTCCAATCACCCAGGCACTACCACTACACTCACCTTGACATTACCCCTGCAGTCATGCAATCACCCACACATTACTCATGCACTCCACCAATCTCACACACATTACCCCTGCACTCATGCAATCACCTAGGCATTACCCATGCACTCTTTCAATCACTTAGGCAGTACCCATGCAGTTATAAAATCACCCAGGCCCTACCTATTCACTCCTCTAATCACCCAGGCAGTACCCCTGCACTCATTCAATCACCCAGGCACTACCTATGCACTCATGCAATAACCCAGGCACTACTGTTGCAGTCTCCCAATCACCCAGACACTATCACTTGTCTCAGCTGTAGGTCTCACCACATTCCTGAAATAATGTATACATATGTTTGTTCCTTTTTCTAGCAAATTCATATATAAAAGTAATATACAAATAGAAGTATACCTGTGTTTTATATGTCTATCAACTTCACATGCATGATATGTATTAAAATGTCTATGGAAGTAGAGACATACCTCAGTCACAAGAGTATAAAGGTTTTAAAAGTTGACAGATTGCACTTTACATTTCAAACACACACTTATATTTATGTGGCATACTTCAAGTGAACTTTTCTACAGACTAATACAAAGTAGCGTAATTACTAATTTCTCACCAAACTTATTTTAAACATCACTTTTCTACTGCTGATGCTTCACTATTGTACAACTATTCAAGTATTGAGCATAGATAAGGGCAAAGGAGCAACGTTTCACATGTGTCTGCTGTAAGTGTTACCATATTCTTCAAACTCTGCTTGCATGTATCTGTACCTTTTTTAGTGATTTCATGTATAAAAGAAGTATAAAAATGGATGTATAACTGTGTTTTACACATATTGCATCTTCAGATGCATATCACATATCAGAATAGATGTGTACACAGACATATACTTCAGTTAGAATATCATAGAGACCTTATAACTTGAGAGACTGCTCGTCACATTTTAAACACACAACTACATTTATGCGGTGTAGTTTAGGAGTACCTTTCCACACACTCACACAAATTACCTTATTCACTAATCCATTTCCTAAGATGTGTTAAACCTCACTTTTGTGCTGGAGGTTCATCATTCTGTCATTCTTTATGGTGTTGGGCCTAGCCAAATATAAAGTAGAAATGTATCATATATGTCAGCTATAAGTCTCACCATATTCTTGAAAGTATGCATGCATATGTCTGTATCTTTTCCTAGGAGCATCATATACAAAAGAAACATCCAATTAGATGTATACTTGTGTTTTATATGTGTAGCATATTCATATGCATAATACCTATCAGAATATATGTTGAAGTAGAGACTATACTTTATATTTGAAGCAGATAATGAAAATTATGTGGTATATTTGAAGTGTTCCTTTTCACAGACTTATACAAAGTAGTGTAATAACTAATCCATCTCCTAACATGCCTTAAACATCACTTTTGTCCTGCTGCTTCACCATTCTAGTAATGCTCAGGGCGTTGGGCCTAGGCAAATATAAAGGAAAAACCTATGACATGTCTCAGGTGTAAGTCTCACCATATTCCGAAAACTACATATGCATATGTCTGTACCTTTTAAATTGAAGGTTTTTCTTTAGTAATAGATATGAATATTTGTATATAAATATTTTAATAATATTAAATAATTTGTAGAAAGTTTTTAAACTTTTCTTTTTTTTCAGATATTCTCCAGTATTATTAAGAAAGATTCAGTATGACAAGAAAAGTTGAAAAGAAAGGACAACAAAAAAAACAGTACTATTTAAAGCAGAGAGAAAAGCAGAAATTAGATGAAGTACAACATGTGACAATGAAGAAAAAAACTTCTGGTAAGAGAACTAAAGAATTTGTTAAAAGAGTTTTAAAGAATGTAATGAATGTTCAAAATGGGGAAAAGAGAAAGAAAAGTTGTACAACCAATCAGAAGGAAACGAAAAAAGGACAAATTAATGGAAAATAAGGTTATGTGAAAACAATCTATATTGAAAGAAGGATGAAAGAATATAATGACATTAGAAAGAGAATGTATAAAAGTAGAGTACTACAAAATGTATTGAAAGATTGCAAAAAATATAAAAGAAGATCAGCATTTTACAAGAGGAAACAACAGATTGAAAGTGTAGTTGAAAAGGCTTTTGAATTGAAAAGAAAATTGATTATATTGGTATTGAAGAGAATGAAAACATTGAATAAAACAATGCACTTTATGAAGGAGAAAAGCAAAAGAAAAAGACTGGTAATAGAAGTAACTTTTGCAAAACATTTTCGGGTGAATGGAAGCACACTTCTAGTATTGAACCTTTTTTAATGAGGAAAGCTATTTTCAACAAAATACGTTAGTTCATGCAGTTGATACCAGTGGTCGTTGCTATGAGGTAAAAAATGGTTGTCCAATTGAAAAAGAAAAGATGGTACCTAGAAATGTGGAAGAAGTAATAGCTGAAGAAGTTCAAGGGAGACGTACACAAGCTCCACTGTATAAGTGGGATTGTAGTAGTATTTGTAGTATACGACAGGAATCTATTGATATATTACAATTTTTCTTACGAGATTATGGTAAAAAAAAGTGTTAAACAGAAGATTAAGATGTTGCAAGGACTAGATCCTTGTAAAGTGAGAAAATATACTAACTTGTAGGGTCATTCTCTGGCTTGTCTCTCAAGAAAAGTGTGTCGAAGTACTTTTCATCATTTAAGAATGTTAGCAGTGCATCACTCAGAAATTCGGAACTTAGTAAGAAGATTGTACTATTTGAAAAGTCCTGCATTATCTTTAAGTGAAATAAACACAGCTCTTTTGCATGTTCAGTATTGGATGTAAAAAAAGTTTCTGATGATATACAGTTTCATTTCTTTGGTCCTGAAGAGGAGTGTACAGAAAGTGAGAGTTTGAAAATATTAGGTGTTGAAGATGAGGTGGAAGATAGTAATACTGAGAAGTTTGTAGAAGAAATTACAAAGTTTAAGGTACTTTCTTGTGAAAAACCAAACTATGTCGACGTACTCACTATAGAAATCAAACTAGGAATGTAGATTTGTATTTGAAAAGTGAAAAGGAAAACAATGATAAGTGGGAGCAATTTGGTGCTTATTTGTTGGTAGAAGATCGTTTTGAGTTGGGTAGTGATCAACGTATTTGTAAATATTGTTACAACAAATTAGAAGAGAACAAAATGCCAGCTAGAGCTGTACATAACAATCTAGAGTTGGTAGCTATTCCTCCGGAACTGGTAGATTTAAATACGTATGAGTCCATTCTTATTCAATCTGTGCACCCGTTTCAGGCTATAGTTCGTATGGAGCCTAAAACAGGTAAGCTGCCTCCAACAGATTTACAAAGAGGTCTAAAAGGAAGAGTTGTGTATTTACCTTTAGATTTTAAGAAAAATATTGAAACTGTTGGTGTAGAAAGAGAGGAAAGTGGACCTGTAGTTATTCTAGTTAATGGTGTACCAACAAAGAGTCGGAAAATATGGCAAGAGTTAGTAGATGTCACCAAACTTCAAAAGGCTACATTATATCTTGTACAAAACAATATTTATTATAAAAATGTACATGTGGAAGAACAAGAAATATCTTTAGAAGATGATAGAGAAATTCCAACTGGCCAAATAGAAAAAGTGGACAACTCCAGGACTGAAGAAATTTATGAACATTACAGTATACATCCTCTACATTCGAAAGACGTTATAGGAAACAGTATTGAATTATTCCAAATGAAGAAAGCAAAGGGAACTCCCATGAGTGTATGGGAAAAAAGTTTAGAAGCTCGTTGTTTTCCACAGCTCTTCCCCACTGGAAAAGGTGGACTATATGATGAACGGCCAGATTGTACTCAGAAGATCCAAGATTTGGACAGTGAATTCCATATTTATTTCATCTTCTGTTTGAAAGTGACTTGTCTGGACTTTCATATGCAGTGAACCACATTTTAAAAACAGGAGTTCATCTTACACATGTTTCTGCAAAAGAATTTTTGGACAAAGTTCAACAAAGAGACGATCATTTAGAATCTCAGTTAATTAATTTAATGGCGTGTCAACGTGGTACTAATGAGTATTTGTATCGTCGTCACGGAGAACTTAAATGTATGTTAAGAAACTTAGGAACCCCTACGTGGTTTGTTACGCTTAGCTGTGCTGAATACGCATGGGACGATTTACTTGAATTTCTACGACAAGCAAATTCAAATGTAAAAAACATTGAATTGAAGACAGCTGGAGAACTGTGTTCCTTGGATCCTGTAAATGTGTGCAGATATTTTAATCATAGGTTTCAAGCTATGATGTCTTTTATCTGCAATAAAAATAATCCACCTCTTGGAGAAGTTATTGTTTTCTTTTGGAGAAAGGAGTACCAAGCCAGAGGTGCTCCTCATATACATATGCTATTATGGATCAAGAATGCACCTAAATTTGGAACCGATTCTGATGAAACTGTTTTGTCTTTCATTGAAGACTATGTTACCTGTGTCATTCCAAAAAGAGGAGGAGAAAACAGCTTAAGACAACAAGTTTTACGGTTTCAGAGTCATCGATGTGGAAAATATTGTCGATGAAAATACACGTCAAAGGGAAAATGTTATACAAAATGTTGTTTTGGATTCCCACGTCCAGTAATTTCAAAAGGAAGAGTCAATAGTTTCATGTCAGCAGTAAGGCATACTATAACTCGAAAATCTCAGAAGAATACTTACAACATAAAAAGAACTGAAGATTCAAAGTATATTAATGACTACAATCCAGTGATTTTGACAATGTGGAATGCAAACATGGATATCCAGTATGTTGCAGATAATTCGATTGCTGTTTCTCGCTATGTTACGTCATATATAACAAAATCTGAAAAGAAGGAGTTGAAAGAAATGTGGGAAGAAATTTCACAAGAGAAGACTCTTAGTGACAAATTGTACAGCTTTAGTTTGAAGATGCTTTCCCATCGAGAGATTGGATCCTACGAAAGTTCGGATCTGTTGACCTCTGCATGTTTATATTCAAAGTCAAGAGGAATCATTTGGGTAAGTCTAGGTCTTGCTGCAACACGAAATCAAGAATTGAAATCTCTACAAGAAATTGAATACTTAGCATTGAATGAACCAGAAAGTACAGCTATTGTTAAAACTAATATATTGGATACGTACTATCCCAAAAGGAGTCCACAGCTGGAAAACATATGTCTCTATGAAGTACTGCAACATTACAGCTTTAAGAGAAATGTTACTAAAAATATAAATGAAGAAAAATATGCAGTAATTGGATGTGATGGATGTTTGGTAAAACATGCCAAAGGAAATATTATTAACCACAGGAAACTCAGTTGCGAAACTCCAGATAAAAGGGAATTTTTCTATTTAGCACTTCTGCAACTCTTCAAGCCTAGGCGTAGTGAAATGGAATTACTTGGAGATTTTGACTGCTATGAAGATTCTTTTAATGCTAATAAAGATAGCTAGCATTCAATGCACAATTTTTCCAACGTATCTACAAATGTTAAATGAAGAGATTGAACAAGAAACTACTATTGCAGCTGAAATAGCTAGAGACAGTTCTCAAGATAGTCAAAGTTCTGCTCCACTAAGTCAAGATCCACTAGGACAACCAATTCTTGAAAATGAAGCAGCAGTAGCCATGAATCAAGTAGAAACGGCAATGCAACAAGCACAACAGGATATTATTGAGTTGGGAAACTTAGAAGAAAAACTAAATATTGAACAAAAAGGAATATATCCTTCAATCACCCAGGCAGTATCTATGTACTCCTTCAATCTCTTAATCAGTACCCATGCACTTATAAAGTCACTCAGGCACTCCCTATGCACTCCTCTAATCACCCAGGCACTACACCTGCACTTATATAATCAAGCAGACACTACCCTTGCACTGCTCTAATCACACAGGCACTACCGTTGTACTCATGCAATCACTCAGGAACTATGCAGTTATGCAATAATCCAGGCAGTACCCTTGCACTCCTCCAATCACCTAAGTACTATCCATGCAGTCCTCCAATTACCAAGGCAGTACATATACACTTATAAAATTACCCAGGCATTACTTATCCACTCTTCCAATCACACAGGCACTACTGATGCACTCCTCCATGCACATAGGCATTACCCATACACTACTTCAATCACTCAGGCAGTACCCATGCACTTATAAAATCATCCAGGCACTATGTATGTACTCCTCTAATCACCCAGGCACTACCCGTGCACTCATGCAGTTACCCAGGCATTACCTATGCATTCCTCTAATCACCCAGGCAGTACTCTTACACTCATGCAATCACCTATGTACTTATGCAATAACCCAAGCACTACTCTTGCACTCCTCCAACCACCCAAGTACTATCTATGTACTCCTCCAATCACCTAGACTTTACCCTTACACTCATCCTATCACTCATGTATTAGCTATGCACTCCTCCAATCACCCACACACTATCCTTGCACTTCTGCAATCACTCAGGTAGTATTCGTGCAGTCCTCCAATCTTTCAGGCAGTACCCATGCACTTATAAAATCATCCAGGCACTACCCCTACACTCATGCAATCAGCTAGACATTACCCCTACACTCATGAATTACCCAGGCATTACCAATGCACTCCTCTAACCCCCAGACATTACCCCTGCACTCATGCAATTACTTAGGCATTACACATGCACTCCTCCAATTACCTACACATTACCCCTGCACTCATGCAATCACTTAGGCATTACCCATACACTCCTTCAATGACCCAGACATTACCCCTGTACTCATGCAATCACATAGGTATTACCCATGCAGTCCTTCAATCACTCAGGTAGTACCTATGCACTTATAAAATCATTACGTCACTACCTATGCACTAATGCAATCACACAGGCACTACTGATGCACTCCTCGATGCACCTAGGCATTACCCATGCACTCCTCCAATCAGCCATGCACTATCCATACACTCATTCAATCACCCAGTCACTACCCTTGCACTCCTCCAATCACCCAGGCACTTCCCCTGTACTCATACAATTACCCAGGCAATACCCATGCACTTATAAAATCAGCTAGGCACTACCTCTACAGTCATGCAATCAGCTAAACATTACCCCTACACTCAAGCAATTACCCAGGCATTACCTATGTACTCCTCTAATCCCCCAGACATTACCCCTGTACTCATGGAATCACCAATGCATTAGCTATGCACTACTCTACTCACCCAGACACTACCATTGCACTGCTGCAATCACCCAGACATTACCCCTGCACTTATACAATTACCCAGGCATTACCTATGCATTCTTCTAATCACCCAGTCAGCACACATACGCTTATAAAATCATCCAGGCACTACCTATGCACTCATGCAATCATCCAGGCAGTGCCCCTACACTCATGCAATCACCCATGCACTACCTATGTACTTATGCAATAACCCAAGCACTACTCTTGCACTGCTTCAATCACTCAAGCACTATCTATACACTCCTCCAATCACCTAGACTTTACCCTTGCACTCATCCTCTCACCCATGCATTAGCTATGCACTCCTCCAATCACCCACACACTATCCTTGCACTTCTGCAATCACCCAGGTACTATCCATGCAGTCCTCCAATCTTTCAGGCAGTATCCTTGAACTTATAAAATCATCCAGGCACTACATATGCACTTATTGAATCACACAGGCCCTACTGATGCACTCCTCAATGCACCTAGGCATTACCCATGCACTCCTCCAAACACCCATGCACTATCTATGCATTCCTTTAATCACCCCCACACTACCCTTGCACTCATCCAATCAGCCAGGCACTATCCATACATTCCTTCAACCACCCAGGCACTACTCTTGTACTCCTCCAATCACACAAGCACTATCCATGCACTCCTCCAATCACCCAGGCACTACCCTTGTACTCCTCCAATCATTCAGGCACTACCCAAGCACTCTTGCAATCACTGAATCCATGCACTCCTTTAATCATCCAGGCACTACATATGCACTTATTGAATCACACAGGCCCTACTTATGCACTCCTCAATGCACCTAGGCATTACCCATGCACTCCTCCAAACACCCATGCACTATCTATGCATTCCTTTAATCACCCCCACACTACCCTTGCACTCATCCAATCAGCCAGGCACTATCTATACATTCCTTCAACCACCCAGGCACTACTCTTGTACTCCTCCAATCACACAAGCACTATCCATGCACTCCTCCAATCACCCAGGCACTACCCTTGTACTCCTCCAATCATTCAGGCACTACCCAAGCACTCTTGCAATCACTGAATCCATGCACTCCTTTAATCACTCAGGCACTATCTATGCACTCCTCTAATCACAAAGGCACTACCCCTGCACTCATGCAATCATCCAGCCACTGCCCATGCACTCTTACAATCACCCAGGCATTACCCATGTACTCATGCAATCACTCAGGTAGTACACATACACTTCTCCAATCACTCAGGCACTACACATGCACTCATGCAATCACACATGCACTACCCATACCCTTCTCCATATATTACACTTGCCACAATTCATACAACACTACAAATGTGTCTATTTTTAACCAAATAGGCGGTTCTAAAAAGAACCATTTTTTTTTGTCTTTTTTTCTTTTATATTTTTTTTGTGTTTTTTCAACTCTTTTTTGTATTTTTTAGGTCTTTTTTAAAAAAAATTATAAAAACAGAATAAACTGAGAAAACTTTCTCTAGCATTTTGCAATTAAAAAACATTGCAAAAAAAAATTAACAACGGTGGTTTTTGCTGCAAAAACAATAGCATCTACTGACTGCTCACCATAGCAAATAATTGTTTTACACTTGATGCATCGCTGTTCAAGACCAGCAAACTCTGGTCTAATGTCAGGTCCTCTGCTTGATGATGATGTACCCACTGAGGTGCTAGGCCCTGCGACCTCATCACCTTGCTGTGCTTGACGTTCCAGCTCACGTCGATGTTCTTTTCATGCTAGGTGATGAGGGTGCATAGTTTGCAGGTGCTTCAACATGGACGAAGTATTTCTTCTCGGAGCCCCGAGATAAGATTCGTTGACACAGAGTCACCTTTCTTGCGTTGTTCTTCTTTTCAAAGGGTGGAAAGGAAAAGAAGGCCCAGACGACACTTTCCTTCCTCTGTTTTGTTGGTTCCTCCAAGTCATTTTCTTCATCAAGGATGTTGTCAGGTGGATTTGAAGATGCCATTTTAGTTGTTTTTTAAACAAAACAATGAAAAAATACAAACAAGAGCAGCAAACACAAAAGCTGTGTCTCCTGAAGATGTTGTTGGAGGAATGAGAAATTTGGGGGGGTGCTGTAAATTCTAGAACAAAAAGCTGCTTAACCAATTAAAAGCTTTCTTTTAAGTCACATGGGATTCGCACTCGGCGCGCAACCAGCGCACCTGCGCGATTTCTGAAAAATATATTTAACAATAATATATCTTTTATTCCAGTTACAAATATATGATATTTACAATTATGTTAAATAATCTCTTGGTATAATATATATAATAAAGTTATATACATCTACTTTTAAAACAAAAAAATTCACGGTGGATTCGCGCACCTGGCGTGACCCCCGGAAATACGTATGTGACGTTGCGCCGGGCCGAGAACCGCATACCCTTCGCATACCAAACGCACATTGTACATGACTTAACCAATATGGCGGCACCATTCTTGGATTTGTGCAACCACCTTGACTAGTACACGATCAGTACGCAAATCCACTTTTTAAAAAAAATGTCAATGCATATTTTAGAAAGGAGAAAACATCACATTATTTTTTATAAAACTTTAAAAATTTAGAAAAAGCATTTTTAGGACATTACAATTAGAAGTTAGCATTTAAAAAATCTTTGAAATTCACTGAAAAAACCAGAGGTTTCAGGGACATTATAGTTACAAATTAGCATTTAAAAAACCTTTGAAATTCACTGGAAAAACCATAGGTTTCAGTTACGTTATAGTTAGGAATTAGCATTTAAAAAACCTTAGAAATTCACTGGAAAAACCATAGATTTCAGGCACATTATAGTTACAAATTAGCATTTTAAAAACCCTAGAAAGTCACTGAAAAAACCCAGAGGTTTCAGGGACGTTATAGTTAGGCTGACATTTCACTCATACAAAACCAGAGAAATTCGGGCTGTTATAGTTAGTTGAGCTAACTATAACTCGCGCCCCCGCAATGCACTGCTGATGACATCACATATTACAGCACTGATGACATGGACAGTGACATCACTGATGACATCACTGATGACATCTCAAATGACATCACTGATGACATCATCCAGTGACTGAGTGTTTCTAAAAGGTTTAAGAATGTTAATTATAAATATACACCAAGGTGTATTGAAGAATGAGTGGGTGTATGAGTGTCTGAATGGATGATTTAGTGAGTGCGTGACTGACTGTATAAGTGGGTGATTAAACGTGTCTTAATGAATGCATGGGTGAATGTCTAATCTGTGTGAATGTTTGTATCAGTCTGTCAGTTGGTGTGTAAGTGGTTGCATGGGTTGGTGAGTAGGTACATGAGTGTCTATTTGGGTTATTGAGTACTAGTCTGAGTACCTGTATAGGTGCCTGAGTGTCTGTGTGGGTGGGTGATGGGGTGTGTGACTCTCTGCATGGATGTATGAGTGGGTGAATCCCTGGGTGTATGGGTTTATGAGTGCATCTGTGAGTGAGTCTATGGTGAGTGAGTGTGCGTATGGCTGTGTCTGTGAGTGGATGGATGTCTCAGTGGTATATGGGTAACTGCATATGTGTAAGGCAGTATATATGAATATTGGAGTATATAAGTGACTGTATGTGAGAGTGAGCGATTGTGAGAGTGGCTGTATGGATGAGTGTGTGCTTGTGTCAGTGATTGTATAAGAGAGTAAGCATGTCTTAGTATCTGTATGAATAGGTGACGTGGTGTGTGTAAGACCTGTATAGGTGAGTAAATGGCAGTGTGATTGATTCTTTGCATGACTGAGTAGCTGTGTGAGTAACTCTATAGGTGAGTGGCAGTGTGTGAGTGTCTGCATGGGTGATGAGTGTATATGATAGTGGCTGTGTTGATGAGTGACTGCATATATGAGTGACTGTATGGGTGAGTGAGTGCATCTGTGTGTAGACTTGGGAATCAGTGAGTGGGTATCTAGTAACTGGTATTTGTGTGTCTATGGCTTCAAGAAAGGCAATCTGTAATTTAGAGTGGGTGTATCAAAGGTTATATTAGGGTGTGAGTAGGTGCATCAGATTATCACGTGGATGATGTCATCAGTGATGTCATCAGTGATGTCATCAGTGATGTCATTTGAGATGTCATCAGTGATGTCATCAGTGATGTCACTGACCATGTCATCAGTGATGTAATATGTGATGTCATCAGCGGTGCATTGTGGGGGTACGAGTTATAGTTAGCTCAACTAACTATAACGGCTGAATTTCTCTGGTTTTGAACGAGTGAAATGTCATCCTAACTATAACGTCCCTGAAACCTCTGGTTTTTTTCAGTGAATTTCTAAGGTTTTTTAAATGCTAATTTCTAACTATGACGTCCCTGAAACCTATGGTTTTTTCGGTGAATTTCTAAGGTTTTTAAATGCCAATTCCGAACTATAACGTCCCTGAAACCTATGTTTTTTTCAGTGAATACATATATATATATATACATATATATATTCACTGAAAAAACCATAGGTTTCAGGGACGTTATAGTTAGAAATTAGCATTTAAAAAACCTTAGAAATTCACTGAAAAAACCACAGGTTTCAGGGACGTTATAGTTAGTTGGACATTTCACTCGTACAAAACCAGAGAAATTCGGCCGTTATAGTTAGTTCAGCTAACTATAACTCGCGCCCCGCAATGCACTGCTGATGACGTCACATATTACATCATTCATGACATGGTCAGTGACATCACTGATGATATCACTGATGACATCTCAAATAACATCACTGATGACATCATCCAGTGACTGTGTGTTTCTGTAAAGTTTAAATATGTTTTATATATATATATAGGCCAAGGTGTATTGAAGAATGAGTGGGTGTATAAGTGCCTGAATGGATGATTTAGTAGGTGCGTGACTGACTGTATAAGTGAGTGATTAAATGTGTCTTACTGAATGCATGGGTTAGTGACTGATACAGACATTCACACAGTTTAGTTTGTCAGTTGGTGTGTAAGTGGTTGCATGGGTTGGTGAGTAGCTAAATGAGGGTCTATATGGGTTATTGATTGGTTGTCTGAGTATCTGTATGGGTGCCTGAGTGTCTGTGTGGGTGGGTGGGGGGTGTTACTCTGTGCATAGATGTGTGAGTGGGTGATTCACTAGGTGTATGGGTTTAAGAATGCATCTGTGAAGGGCTGTATGGGTGGATGAGTGTGTGTATGGGTGTGTTGGTGAGTGAATGGATGTCTCAGTGGTACATGTGTGAGTAACTGCATATGTGAAAGGCAGTATATGTGAGTGTTGGAGTATATAAATGACTATATGTGAGAGTGAGTGATTGTGAGAGTAGCTGTATGGATGAGTGTGTGCTTGTATTAGTTATTGTATAAGAGTGTAAGTATGTGTTAGTATATGTTTGAATAAGTGAGGTGGTGTGTGTATAACTGTATAGGTGAGTAAATGGGAGTGTGATTGATTCTTTGCATGACTGACTAGGTGTGTGAGTAACTCTATGGATGAGTGGTGGTGTGTGAGTGTCTGTATAGATATGTGAGTGCATATGATAGTGCCGTATTGATGGTTGACTGCATGTATGAGTGACTGTATGGGTGAATGAGTGGATGTGTGTATAGACCGAGGAATTAGTGAGTGGGTATGTACTAACTGGTATTGGTGTGTCTATGGATTCGAAAATGGTAGTCTGTATTTTAGAGTGGGTGTATCAAAGGTTATATTAGGGTATGAGGAGGTGCATCAGATTATCACGTGGATGATGTCATCAGTGATGTCATTTGAGATGTCATTAGTGATGTCATCAGTGATGTCACTGACCATGTCATGAATGATGTAATATGTGACGTCATCAGCGGTGCATTGCGGGGGCGCGAGTTATAGTTAGCTGAACTAACTATAATGGCCGAATTTCTCTGGTTTTGTACGAGTGAAATGTCCAACTAACTATAACGTCCCTGAAACTGTGGTTTTTTCAGTGAATTTCTAAGGTTTTTTAAATGCTAATTTCTTACTATAACGTCCCTAAAACCTATGGTTTTTTCAGTGAATTTCTAAGGTTTTTTAAATGATAATTTCTAACTATAACGTCCCTATTAAGTCCCCTTGAATCCTGAGGGTCCCTGGGGGCCAACTAGCCCACCAGGTACTTCCAGTAAGCGCCACAGAGCTGCGTTGCAGAGAGGTGGTCTGAGGCCACGCCCCTTTTTACACCACTGTGCAAAAGTGGCTTCTGGCACACTGCTGGTGGGGCGATGAAGTCCACTTGGGACCCTCTGAGCAGGCCTAGGGGGTCAGGGTGTTTCTAACCTGCCCCCTTTTCTTGTTTTTTAACCTTTTTTTCACTGATTTCTTCGAGTCACAAGATGGCTGCCAACACATTCTGGTTTAGAGTGTTGGCAGCCAATCAGAGAGAAGCTCGTGCCCGGGAGGAGTCGCGACTCCTCCTCGGTGCTCAGATATCGATATTTTTCTTTTTCTAATTTCTCAGGAACTACTGAACGGATTTACACCACTATAAAAAAAAGGTCTCTTTCTGAACCAAGGGCTACCTTTTTGCCAAATTTGGTGTAATTCCGTTCAGCAGTTCGAGCTGTAGCCTGTTCCAATTTTTCCTATGGGAATTAACATGGGGAAAACGCGTTTTGGGACCCTCCTTTTTTCTCGGCTCCTGCTTGACGAATCACCCCGAAACTTTCAACACAGGAGCTGACCTGAGCGGACCATTAGTTTTGAAAATTTGCGTGAAGATTCGTCAAACGGCGCCAAAGTTATTGGCAAAACAAAAAACGCTTTTCCTATGGAAACTAGGTTCTAACTAGAACTACCTACTGGCAACCGCCAGTAGGTAATATTCACAAAAAAACAAAGGTTACTGGGATGTTATACTTAGGCTCAGGTTTCACTCATACAAAACCAGTGAAATTCAGCAGTTATAGTTCGCTGAGTTAACTATAACTTGCACCTCCCTCAATGCACTGCTTATGACCTCCCATATCACATCATTCATGACATGGTCAGTGACATCACTGATAACGTCTCAAATGACATCATTGATGACATCACTGATGACATTATCCAGTGACTGGTTTTTTAAGTTTATGTGTTAAATATATATATACCAAAGTGTATTGGTGAATTAGTGGGTGTATGAGTTCCTGTATTGATGTCTTAGTAAGTACGTGACTGACTGTCGAAGTGAGTGCTTAGGTGTCTCTGCGAATGTATGGGTGAGTGGCTGGTTGTGTGAATGTCTGTATCAGTCCTCCAGTTTGTGTCTAAGCGACTGTATGGGTGTGTGAGTTGGTACATGAGTGGCTGTATTGGTGAGTGATTGGTTGTCTGAGTACCTGTATGGTTGTCTGAGTGTCTGTGTGGGTGGGAGAGAGGGTGTGTGACTGCCTGTATGGATGAGTGAGTGGATGAGTCAGTCACGGTATGGGACACTTTGAAGGGCCGTCTGAGGCCCCTGCTGCAAATCTTCTTCCTCTGGCTGGGGTGGGACTCGGTCCCCCAGCAGGTAGTGCACAAGGCACGGAAGGTGACGTCAGCCCTCCAGATGCCACAAGACCGTCTCCACTCTCCTGCAGCACGGGATGCTTTGAAGGGCCGTCCGAGGCCCCTGCTGCATCGCTTCTTCCTCTGGTTGTGGTGGGACTCGGTCCAGCAGAAGGCAGTGCATGAGGCACAGGAGGTGATGTCAGCCCTCCCAATGCCACAAGACCGGCTTCACTCTCCCACAGCCCGGGACGCGTGTGGGCTGAGGGTGGGCCGGTCTGCACCCGTCAACGGCCGACAGAGGCTGGGCTGGGCCTACTCTCTTGGTCTTTCCTTTTTTTGGGCCCTTATCAACATCATTGGGACATTATTGTCAGCTGAAAATGTCAGCCACAAGACAGTGAGGGGCCCAACGTGAAGTAAGTCTTTTTCTCTGCTTATGGTTTCCAGTTTTCTGGGGTGTTTCTGCCAGCCGGTTAGCCAGCAGTATGGGTAAGTGCAAGGTTGGAGGTATAAAGCCATTTACTGAACCAACTGCTACCCCTAAGCGATCCACTATAGACACCTTTCTTGCCTGCGCCGTGGGACCTTTATCTAAAGAAATAGACCCAGCGGAACAGCGCATGTCCCTGAGTGCGATTGGGCAAAATGGGCCAATTGAGTGTGTAATATCTACTAAGGAGAAGTCAAGCCTGGGTAACGATCAAGACGGCCAGAATACAGGATGCAATAAGGGGTCTGAGAACACTACAGCCTGCCAAATACCGACTGTGTGGGTATAGGCACCAATTTCTATATCCCCATGCCAGGCCGCTACAGCTAAAGCCCTATCCACAGCCCACCCACCAGCAGCTATACGCAAAAGGAAGACACGGAGCGATACCTCTGTGTGAGAAGTTGGCCTGGTATATGCTGTTCACTAATTAAAGTGGACACCTTGCACCAGGGCAAATCGACTCTTATGGTAGATAGGTTTAAGACAACCTTTTAAAGAAAGCTATCCTAGTGGTAGCTGTGGAGAGCAGCCTTCAGGCTAAGTCTTGAAGGAATGTAAAGCAGCTTGTTTTACCATACAATCTCTTGAATCACCAAATGAAAAGACACCACACAGGTATATATATCAAATATATATGTATTTATAGCTAGATAACTCTCTACTAATCTCTTTATGAGATTAGAAGACAAACATATGCACAAATCAATGTTTCGCCATAATTTAAGCACAAAATATGGCTGGGGCCCTAGGGGCGTACCAGACCATATACTAAAAAGGGACTTAGCAACAACGACTTGCAGGGAGACAAGGCCTAGGGCCTTCAGAAGTGCTGGGGCCTCACGAAACCACCCAAGGCAGGTAAGTAAAGGACCCACGGGGGACGCGTGCAGTGTGGATACACAGGCGCGGATCGCCGTTAACTTCAATGGGGCAAGTCGCGGTTGGAAATTAAGAGTTCTAGGAGACTTCGGGAGAACCTACAAGCAAGTCACTTACAGGGTAAGTAGTTCTAGGGCCCACACCCACAGGAGCACCGTAGTGCTGGAGTTACCTCACCCAGGGAAGCCGGGTGCATAGGTGTCCTTTGGTGTCGGGTCGCGGCGTCGTTTTCAATGGCGAACAAAGAAGACTTGCTGCTTGCTGGAGCTGAAGAAGTGTCCGGTGGAATCCAAGCCTGGATTCTGAAGAAGGATGACCTGAAAGCAGAGGGGACAGTGTTCAAAGTCACTTGGCAGTGACTCGGGGCAAGGAAGATGGATGCCCACCGTCGTCGGTTGATTCTGGTCGGTTGCGGGTGCCTTGACTCTTCAGCCACGAGGTCCAGGAGGCGTCGACGATGACCAGGAGCTGGATTCTGTGTGTCCCACAAAGTTTGCAGCTTACTGCGGTGTCGGCAACTCGATTGGAGCCAACAAGCCTTGGCAACAGCAAGTCTCGGGGAGATGAAGAAAAGTCGATGGCACAGACCAACAAGGTCTGAGGGACTCACCCAGCGAAGGTAAGTCAGGGCAGGCCTGGAGCAACCAGGGGAGCTCTTTGGTTTCTTTAAGAAGTCTTCTGGGGACCCACGAGCCGGCTGGCAAGGGATCGCAAAGACACCTCGGGCGGAATCACTCAGCAGGGGCCCACGGTCACTCGGGATGGTGTAGGCCTCTGATCTTCGGAGGGATTCCTGCTAGAGGTCGGGACCATACGTGGTCCAAAGCACAAGTTCGTGGAACGTTGTGAAGGGGTTGCACTCGACAATAGTGCACGGTACCCAGGGGTCGCGGTTCCTCGTCACTCGTGGGGTCCACTTGCCTCAGCTTCACTGGGAACTCACGATGGCCTGGAAGAAGTCAGGAAATCCACTTCTTGGGCTGCAGGGACTTCAGACTCCGGCGGGAGCGGCGTAGTTTGCGACCGTCGTTGTCGTTTTTGGTGCCTGCCAAGCAGGGGAGTCATTCCTTGACTCCAAGGGAGATTCTTCTGTCTTCCAAAGGTAGTGGAACGTCAAAGGGCCAGGATTCTTCTGTAGAGCATCGTCCAGGGGTTATCTGCCTTGCAATGGCAAGGTTCCCCCTCTTATACTGAAAAGAGGGGATGGACTAGCTCTATGACCCCACCTATGGGAGGGTCAAGGGAGGGGGTGGCTACATCCACTTCCCTTTGTCCAGTTTCGCACCAGAGCTGGGGCAGGTAGCCCCTGAGCTGGTTTGAACTGGCATATGCACAGAGGAGCCTTCTGCTCCCCCAGTGCAGGACTTCAAAGCACTCTAAGAGTGCACCCACCCAGCCCCAATACACTAAACCCTGTCTGGATGGTGGTTACACCTCCCTGTGACAGGATGCCTATTGTTGGGCTTCCTCCACTGTGAGTTTCGGTCATCAGCAGTAGGGCAGCCCAGTGTCTGTGACTGGTGGCATCCATTTTGTGATGCCAGGGCTCTTTAGGATTCTACTGCGTTTCCACAGCAGGTACATGTCTTATCCCTCTAGAAGGGTGGAATGCTACCCCGCTGCCAAGATTGGCGGGGGTAGTATTCCAAGATGTTTGACACCAAACACGACATGTTTTGATGCAGCCATTCCAAAGTTAGCATTTACCGCGAGGATATAATGCACTTAATAGTATATGGTTTAACCGCATCCACAAACAGCACCAGAGAATAGACTCTGAGAGCTGCAGAGGGGCCCTGCTCAGGCAGAGGCACCCCCTCACATAGAAGCCAAGCACCCTGCCCTCAGGATTGATAGGGCCTGCCTTAGGGGTGACTGATAGGTTTATATGTGTGTGCAGGAGAGATATAGGAAACCTATATCTCAGTGAGGGGTGCTAGCACCACCTCACCCAGGCTGCAGTAGCAGGCCTGCGGTGTCAGATTTAGACTGCTTCCCAGGGGTGGCATAATACATGCTGCAGCCCCTGGTAGGCCTGTGAAGTACCTATGCCCTTGGCACCTAAGGTACCATATACTAGGGACTCATAAGGCACCACAGTATCCAATCACTAGTGCACCTAGAGTGCACTCCATGTCGTTTAGAGAGAGCAGATAGACTGGGGCCCTGGAATAGCAGGGTCCCAGTCCAACTAAGTCATAAACCAGCAAAACACCAGGAAAAAGTGGGGGCAACCATATGGTCAGATTCCACCTTCCTACATAACCCCCAAACGAAAGGAGATAAGGCTAACCTTGACCAGTTGAGCCTTTATTGATTAAGTGGTCATATAAGGAAGCACCTGCACTAGCATTGTTGCCCCCTGTCTTATGGTCCACTAAGCAATCCCTCACCCTAAGGGTATGAGAGGGTCTCCACCATGGGGAATCACTACCTCTGGTGTGCTTTGGTAAAGTACAAGGCTGGTGGGGTGTCTGAGTAGGGAAGTGAGGCCCTAGGAAGGTTGGCCTCAGTTTCCTCAGATCACTGGTCACCATGTATGCCTGTCTTTCCATGACTGAGTTGCACTTTGCTCTAAGGGTCAACCTTTGACTGCCTACAGCTGGGGGTTGGGTCCCTTTGGATGGAACACTGGAGGGACATGGCATGTTTGGAACCTTTGGTCCCAGGTTTGCCCTTGCCTAACAGAGTCCTTCTGGGGGAGGTCCCTACATAAAGGTATGGGGATCCCTCAGTGGGTTGAGGAATTTCTCACCTGGCTAGGGCTACTAGACTGGGTGCCCCTAATCTGCTGATGGGGGTTCCTCTGGACAGGGGCCCTGGGGGTCCACTGACCTCCCTGACCTCTGCAGCCCTGGGCTGACTGAGGCAGGGTAGAGAGGGGCAGCTTACCTGCTCCAGACTGGGTACCACCTTGGAAGGGTCCTCTGCCATCAGGGGGTGGCCAGGCCAGGCCTGACTACCTCTGTGGCAGTTCCTTCACTAGGGGTAGGGTCAGTTCCCTGAGGAGGCTGACCCTTACCTACTGTCTGGAGGAAGAAGACTTTTCTTCAACCCTTGTGCTCTCTTCTGGGGAGAGTGGGCCATTCTTCCAGGCTCCATCTCTCCAAAATCTTGGGCTGGGGCTGTGGCCATCACAGCCCCACTAACCTCTACAGGGACACCCAACATCCTCAGATGGGTTTGGTGTTCAATTTCAGCCCAGGCTGAAATTTCCAGATCATTGCCCATCAGGCAATCTACAGGTAAGGTTGGGGACACTGCCACTCTTTTGGGCCTGTGACCCCTCCCAGCTGAGATTGACTATGGCCATGGGGTGCTCTGTTCTGACACCATCAATGTTGGTCACCTGGTATTTAAACTCAGGTAAAAGCTGGTGAGGGGGACTAGTTTCCCTGCCACCATGGTGACACTAGCCCCTGTGTCCCTAAATGCCACAGCTTTCTGACCATTAATTATTGGCTCCAGTCTGTACCTGCCCAATGCTGTGGGAGCACGGTAAAGGTCGCAAATCCTATACCACCATCAGAATCTGAGGAGTCTGTTGAGGGGGTCCTGTCTGAACTAGGGCCCACCTCTGTTCCTCTTGCAAAAGCACCTAACTTTTTGGGTGCACTACTCCCAACTGGAGGATTACTACTGGTAGTACCAGGAGGGGTGGTAGTAGTTGTTGGAGGAACATTTTCTTTATTGCCAATCCTGGGACAACTGGGATCAGATTTCCAGTGCCCAGGCTTTTTACAGACATGGCAATAGGGTTTCTTTTCAGGAGAGGAAGGAGTTTGGGACCCACCCCCAGAAGAGGACTTTTGGGGCCCTGTAGTGGACTTATCCTTAGATTTATCCCCACCTTTCTCTTCGGACTTGGTAGAATCTTTCTTGTGGTCACCACCCTGATTCTTAGGCCTTACCCTGGTTCTGACCCATTTGTCTGCCTTCTTTCCCAATTCTTGGGGAGAGGTCAGATCAGAGTCCACCAGGTACTGGTGTAAAAGCTGGTTTTGACAATTATTAAGGATCTGTTCTCTCATCATTAGATTATAAAATCCTTTGAAATCAGTAACCCTACTGCCAACCAGCCAACCCTCCAGAGCCTTGGATGCACAATCTACAAAGTCAGTCCAGTCCTGAGTCTGTGCCTTCTGGGTATCTCTGAACTTCAACCTGTACTGCTCAGTGGTTAAGCCAAACCCATCTATCAGTGCACTCTTCAGGACCTCATAATCATCAGCATCCTCCTCTCTAACAGTGAGGAGCTTGTCTCTTCCTTTATCTGAAAAGGAGAGCCACAAGATTGCTGCCCACTGCTTTTGGGGACCTGCTGTACTCTACAGGCCCTCTCCATAGCAGTTATCCACTTGTGGATATCATCCCCACTCTGGTAGGGAGGAACAACCTTGCTCAGGTTCCTATGGTCAGGAATATATTCTCTGCCTCTAGGGACACTGTTGCTGCCACCAGGGGGTTCTAACCCTCTCTTCTAGAAGCTCTCTGGATCTCCAGGGCTTCCTATCCAGTGCCAACTGCTTGGTTCTGAGGGCCACTTTGGCTTCCTCATACTGGAGCAGTTTGCACCTTCTCTCAGAGGAGGTCTCTCTTAAGGAAAAGTATGAGCTCCTCTGCTGGACAAATTCTCTGCCAGAGTGATAAGAGTGGTCAGATTCCCTGGAAGGGATCTGTGCCTCTCTCCTCTCTGTCAGTTCTCTTAGGGAGAATTCCTCTGTCCTTTTCAGGCCCCTTGAAGCCTGGCCCTTCAATCACAGAGTCTTGGTCATTCTGATTTTCATCATCTGACCCAGATACTATGACTGACCCACCCACTGATTCAAACCCTTTAGCTCCTAGAGCCAATCTAAGGTCATCTGCTGTCAGCAGATCTATCAGGTGTAGTGTTGAGGGACTCTGTCCTAGCCTCAGGTGTCTGTCAACACACATGGCTCTCAAGTCAGAGAAAGCCATGTCCTTATACTGAGGCTGAGTGGATCCACTGGGTCCACCCTTTAAGGACATTCTAGTGTTGTGCAGTGTTGTACTACCTACACTAGTTTGTGGCCTACTGATCCTAGCTTGAGCTGTGGAAAGGGTGTGCTATCCCTTGGCACACAGCTCTAAGTTCAGTAGAACTTATTGATACTAAGCTTGACTTTATATGTACCTTGAGTACCTATAATGGTTTTCAGTTAGTAATTCAAATAGAGATTTTCTGGTAAAACAATGGCAAGCTGGAATCCCACACGCTGCCCACCAATGTGAGAAGTTGGCCTGGTATATGCTGTTCACTAATTAAAGTGGACACCTTGCACCAGGGCAAATCGACTCTTATGGTAGATAGGTTTAAGACAACCTTTTAAAGAAAGCTATCCTAGTGGTAGCTGTGGAGAGCAGCCTTCAGGCTAAGTCTTGAAGGAATGTAAAGCAGCTTGTTTTACCATATAATCTCTTGAATCACCAAATGAAAAGACACCACACAGGTATATATATCAAATATATATGTATTTATTTCTAAATAACTCTCTACTAATCTCTTTTATGAGATTAGAAGACAAACATATGCACAAATCAACGTTTCACAATAAGTTAAGCACAAAATATGGCTGGGGCCCTAGGGGCGTACTCAGACCATATACTAAAAAGGGACTTAGCAACAACGACTTGCAGGGAGACAAGGCCTAGGGCCTTCAGAAGTGCTGGGGCCTCACGAAACCACCCAAGGCAGGTAAGTAAAGGACCCACGGGGGACGCGTGCAGTGTGGATACACAGGCGCGGATCGCCGTTAACTTCAATGGGGCAAGTCGCGGTTGGAAATTAAGAGTTCTAGGAGACTTCGGGAGAACCTACAAGCAAGTCACTTACAGGGTAAGTAGTTCTAGGCCCACACCCACAGGAGCACCGTAGTGCTGGAGTTACCTCACCCAGGGAAGCCGGGTGCATAGGTGTCCTTTGGTGTCGGGTCGCGGCGTCGTTTTCAATGGCGAACAAAGAAGACTTGCTGCTTGCGGGAGCTGAAGAAGTGTCCGGTGGAATCCAAGCCTGGATTCTGAAGAAGGATGACCTGAAAGCAGAGGGGACAGTGTTCAAAGTCACTTGGCAGTGACTCGGGGCAAGGAAGATGGATGCCCACCGTCGTCGGTGGATTCAGGTCGGTTGCGGGTGCCTTGACTCTTCAGCCACGAGGTCCAGGAGGCGTCGACGACGACCAGGAGCTGGATTCTGTGTGTACCACGAAGTCTGCAGCTTACTGCGGTGTCGGCAACTCGATTGGAGCCAACAAGCCTTGGCAACAGCAAGTCTCAGGGAGATGAAGAAAAGTCGATGGCACAGACCAGCAAGGTCTGAGGGACTCACCCAGCGAAGGTAAGTCAGGGCAGGCCTGGAGCAACCAGGGGAGCCCTTTGGTTTCTTTAAGAAGTCTTCTGGGGACCCACGAGCCAGCTGGCAAGGGATGGCGAAGACACCTCGGGCGGAATCACTCAACAGGGGCCCACGGTCACTCGGGACGGTGTAGGCCTCTGATCTTCGGAGGGATTCCTGCTAGAGGTCGGGACCACACGTGGTCTAAAGCACAAGTTCGTGGAACGTTGTGAAGGGGTTGCACTTGACAATAGTGCACGGTACCCAGGGGTCGCGGTTCCTCATCACTCGTGGGGTCCACTTGCCTCAGCTTCTCTGGGGACTCACGATGGCCTTGGAGAAGTCAGGAAATCCACTTCTTGGGCTGCAGGGACTTCGGACTCCGGCGGGAGCAGCGTAGTTTGCGACCGTCGTTGTCGTTTTTGGTGCCTGCCAAGCAGGGGAGTCACTCCTTGACTCCAAGGAGATTCTTCTGTCTTCCAAAGGTAGTGGAACGTCGAAGGGCCAGGATTCTTCTGTAGAGCGTCGTCCAGGGGTTATCTGCCTTGCAATGGCAAGGTTCCCCTCTTATACTGAAAAGAGGGGATGGACTAGCTCTATGACCCCACCTATGGGAGGGTCAAGGGAGGGGTGGCTACACCCACTTCCCTTTGTCCAGTTTTGCGCCAGAGCAGGGGCAGGTATCCCCTGAGCTGGTTTGAACTGGCATATGCACAGAGGAGCCTTCTGCTCCCCCAGTGCAGGACTTCAAAGCACTCTAAGAGTGCACCCACCCAGCCCCAATACACTAAACCCTGTCTGGGAGGTGGTTACACCTCCCTGTGACAGGATGCCTATTGTTGGGCTTCCTCCACTGCGAGTTTCGGTCATCAGCAGGAGGGCAGCCCAGTGTCTGTGACTGGTGGCATCCATTTTGTGATGCCAGGGCTCTTTAGGATTCTACCGCGTTTCCACAGCAGGTACATGTCTTATCCCTCTAGAAGGGTGGAATGCTACCCCCGCCGCCAAGATTGGCGGGGGGTAGTATTCCAAGATGTTTGACACCAAACACGACATGTTTTGATGCAGCCATTCCAAAGTTAGCATTTACCGCGAGGATATAATGCACTTAATAGTATATGGTTTAACCGCGATCCACAAACAGCACCAGAGAATAGACTCTGAGAGCTGCAGAGGGGCCCTGCTCAGGCAGAGGCACCCCCTCACATAGAAGCCAAGCACCCTGCCCTCAGGATTGATAGGGCCTGCCTTAGGGGTGACTGATAGGTTTATATGTGTGTGCAGGAGAGATATAGGAAACCTATATCTCAGTGAGGGGTGCTAGCACCACCTCACCCAGGCTGCAGTAGCAGGCCTGCGGTGTCAGATTTAGACTGCTTCCCAGGGGTGGCATAATACATGCTGCAGCCCCTGGTAGGCCTGTGAAGTACCTATGCCCTTGGCACCTAAGGTACCATATACTAGGGACTCATAAGGCACCACAGTATCCAATCACTAGTGCACCTAGAGTGCACTCCATGTCGTTTAGAGAGAGCAGATAGACTGGGGCCCTGAATAGCAGGGTCCCAGTCCAACTAAGTCATAAACCAGCAAAACACCAGGAAAAAAGTGGGGGCAACCATATAGTCAGATTCCACCTTCCTACACTCTGTCAACCTGAGCTCCCCCGACATACCTTTTCTGCAAGGGACAGCTGGCAACAGTAATCCTATAGCTAAATCAGCATGGGCCCCATTCTGGGAGAAGCTAAGAATTGTCATTAAAGATCTACTAACGCCTCTCAAAGAAAGACTTGGCAGGTTGTAGGACGAACTGAAAAATGTCCCTTCCACTGGTGTAACTCTACCAAATGAGGAGTCACGAGCACCAAATTTGAGACAGAACAATGTAATAGGTGGCATGCTCACCCATGCCGAGGCTATGGCTTATCCTAGTCAAGCTCTAGTGTGTAACGTGGATAATAATGTGCACGAGGCTAATAGGGGGTCTCTTACCATGATACATGCTGTGGGCCAATACTTATGGAGTCACACAAATAAACACCCTCCCAATATCAATATGCCTTCACAGGAGCTAGCTACCATTAATTTGCCACCTGCCTGTTGCCCATATGTGGCAGTACTGGTTAATGTTCCCCAGTTGAAGCCAGGGGTTAGGGAGACTACGGAATGTTTGAAGAACTAGGCTGTTCACTGGCTTTGCTCCAAACGCTCATTTCCACCCGTCAGAGCACACAAAATCTTGTTCACACGGAGAGTGGGGTGGATCGGACCACTAGATACAAATTTTGATGGTGACTGTATAGGTATTAATTTTAGGAATCCTAGGGTTGCTAGAGACATCCACACAAGGGTGGGGCCACCCACCATGGCTGCTCATGATATGGGTATACTCTCGTTGGGGTTTTTTTTATCAACACCTACGGAGTCTAGGCCAACATTATAATGGTGTAGAGAACCTACAAGCACCAAAGGTGATGCCGAGACCACACGTGCCATATTGCCCTGATTTTGAAGTGCCCAATATTTATCAGATACTGAGCACCCTAGATGATAACAAATGACTCAGTTGTGGCCGATACCATGCCGGGGGCCCTAGGAATCATCGGAGAGGGATTCTATTATCGTTCAGGAAAGTCATCTGCCCCCCAAAGACCACAAACTTATTCCTGGAACACCTCCAGTGTGTAGGTTGGCTGTAGCTAAGGCCGCAAAGGCAATTTGTAATGAACACCTTAGCATCTGTAACATATTTACCTGTCCTTCAAATATAGATCCTGTATGCCAGCCTTTTGATGGAGGGTTCAAGCTCGCAACAAGGAATGTGAATGGGCCACTGAATAAGATAGGGAAGGCTGACTGGATTAGCACTATATCTGGTTATGACATCATATGTATCCAAGAAACCTGGTGCACAAGTTCAGTACACGTAGGGGCATATTCTCAAGGACCTATCGCCGATTTATCGGCACTTCAGTGCCGCAAAAGTGGCAATAGATTTATCGCCCTATTCTCAAGCTGGTGCAAACTGCCGACATCGCCAGTTTACCAGCGATAGCTGGCGCAAAAAACATTGCCGCGGATGAGTGCGACAACTAACGCTAATGATATGCAGATTAGGCATTCCCGTACAAAAACACACGAAAACACCACTTTGCGATATTCCCAACGACCAGCCAGACCTGCGATGCGAACCAAGAACAGGCGATAAGGCGTGTTAGCAGCAGGTATTTAACACCTGCCTTTTGATGGTGTTAAGCAGGACGACTACCTGTAGTATGAAAGGTAGCCCAGCCCAGAGCCACATCTGAAGACCAACAGATGCCATGGAGCCAATGATCATGCAGCTCGGAGAACCAAGAGGGTCACAACACCCACCGCCACCACTCCCAGGCCGCCCCCAGACCACCCCCCCGGATTACCACCTAGGCAGTGCATGACAGCGGACGACCCTAAAACGCACCAGCCCCAGAGACTCAATGCCAGAGGAAGCCATTGGCCAACACAGGCTCAAAAGGACAACCATCCACCGCATCCCGACCCACATTGCCCACAGGCTGATGGTAACAACACAGCGGACAACCTACATCCCCCTGCAGACAAAGCTGCTGGCTGTGCTGTACCTGTTGGCCCCTGGTACCTTCCAACCAACAACTGCCGGAGTTGGAGGAGTCTCACAGCCAGCCCCATCAAGCTCCCACACATATGTCATGGATGCATGTCCACAAAAGCTACGTCGGGCCCCTATATCCGCACCACACAATAGTTCCAATTCGTAGTGCACCTGCGCAACCAACCCCAACGCCAGCTGTGCTAGACGCCTCCGTGCCCCAGACCCAGGATCGTAGTAACCGTAATGTGGGTGCGCCAGGTCATGAAGTCCAGTAGTGCAAAAACAGAACTTTATTACAAATACACAAACAAACAAAACGAAAAGCTCAGCCAACGCGTTCCATTCCCAACGGGGAACTTCAACAGGGCAACGTGTCTCCAGAAACCTGTGGGAGAAATGGTGACAATGGTCAAACTCCTGTATAGTCACATGCCTAATCTGGTACAGTGAACTGCACTTGGACAAACCGGAATGCTCACAGGCATGACAAATCATGCATGAGAAGACCGTAACAGAAGTTCGTGTGGCCGTAAACGTCGTAGGAATGAAAAGGAAGGTAACGACCACACAAACCGCCGTCACGGTCACATCATGCAGGACTCATCATACCTGAAAGCATCACGGTGTGTCAGCTCGATACCCCTGCCCCTCAGTCCACCCACACTGTGCAGGAACAACTTGAGACCACGCAAGGGAACTACACCATAGCTGGTGTCACGCACGTGTTGGGGCAAGTCACAGCACACGTGTACGACTCCTGCCCCCTACCGACACTGCACACAATGACCGCAACAGCAACCACGCGCATGCCATCAATGAGCAGACAAAAGTGGACCACCGTGGCCTGTCCACCAATGTCGTCGCAAACTCCCCAGGCAGTCTGCATGATTCCCACATGTCCGCAGGTCCGCCACCAACCAGCGGTTTGAGGATGGTCCCCATGGAAGTGCACTGCCCATCGCAAGTACCAACTGAACACACCACACACCTCAACTCCACAATCCCCCAACTCACAACTGTGGGAATGCACACGTCACAAATCCACCACCAAAGTGACTACTGCGTGTGTCTCAGTCTCCACCATATCCAGTCCATAGGCCTACACACACGTGGCCGACCACCTTCAACGGGCAGATTCACACTGGAGACGAGGTGGCTACGTCCCACAACAACCCGTGCACATCACATCATCGCATGCAGGGTCGTGTCAGCCAGGGCGGTGCCCCCCCCAGTCACGAGGCTTCCGCCGTGACCGGTGGTGCCTGCGCGATCCTGTGCGCATGCTGCACCCCAGCCCTGGTCCGGAGGCCACCCCGCCGCCCAGCGATGACTGCCCGCCCCTGCGCACCCAGGCCTCAATGCTCACCGGCTGCCACCGGCGTGTCTCCATGAGGGCCCTCCACGTGCTGGTGCAACCTCCTCAGCCGGACGCTGGATTCCTTGCCACAGGCCCCCAGTGGCCCGCACCGCTGAGTCATGTGTGTGCCGCCTGCTGCCTTCGGCGTGCACCACGGTCCAGCAGGGCTCACAATTCAAATCGAAGCACGATTAGCAGGACGGCTCATCGAGGCCTACGCATCATCGCAGGCTGTACACCCGCTCAGCTCTTCAGGTGGATCGAACTCAGTGCACCGCAAGTCATCGCCATGTGGTGGTAGGCCCGGGTCGGACTCTGGGCCTCGTGTGCCACTACCTTAGTGCGCCATGAGTCACCGTCCAGCCTCCAGACCTACTGCATCATTGCAGGCTGTACACCCGCTCAGCGCTTCATGTGCCACTAACCCTGTGCAAATCAAGTCAACGTCCCGTGGCGGTGGGCCCCTGCCAGCCGCAGTGCAGCGAGTGCCACTAACCCTGTGCAACTCAAGTCATCGTCCCATGGTGGTAGGCCCGTGCAGGGCCACAGGGCATCTGGAGCCACTAACTCCGTGTGCCACAAGTCATGGACCCTTCATGATTGAGCCACGTGGTGCGGACGCCATCATGTCATCTTCAGCAGTGGGGAATGTGATGTGATAGGCCCCTTTTATTGGCAGGGTCACATGTCCTGTGACGCCTGTGCTGGATGGGTGTGGTGTGGGTGTTGACCAGCCCTCAGGGAGTGGCTGTGACATGCTGACAACTAGACCAGTGATCAGGAGATCACTACAGGGAAGACCTGGGACATGTAGCTCTGTCCCCCCCCTCTGAGCGTAAGCGGAGTGGTCTGGCCTGGCGTATTCCAGGCCAGCGTAGGGGTGGGAACAATGACCCCGGGGCTCTGGGCGTGCTTCAGTTCCGGGCTGGACGAGGAAGTAACTGATGCTTGTGTCTCTGTTGTAGTGTCTACACCACACGGACCGCAATCGGCAATGTTGCACCCTGTGACTCAAGTCCCACGACATGAGCAACATGGATGTAAGGGGGAATCACTGACCCTACAGTCATCCATACTTTCATACTTGAATGATCAGAGACATGAAACATCTGTGCGATTCTGAATGTTTTATTCACATCCAATGGAATGGTGCAGCTGGAGCAGTACAGGGGCATGCAAACCCCACTTCACATTATTGGCCCGTGGAGGGCCAGCCAGAGTCCTTCAGGGAATGACAAGTACATCGGAAGAGGAAAAGTTCAGTCCACAGTCTGATCGCTGTGTCATTGGCAACCAAACAGGATATGGCAGTCCATGTCGAGGTCCAAGGTGAGTGTCGCAGAGTGCATCGGGGGACAGTGTAAGGTGATGATGCAAAGGGCAGAACCAAGCCGAAACAGGCCATATGGCGGAGATGAATGCTACTGCCTCCTCCTTACCAGTAAGGTTGATTCACCCGCATCTTCGTCCTCTGATGTCACATGTGCCTCACACGTGGGTGGTGGTGGAATGTCGGCCACACTGTGTGCCACTGACACATCAGGGGCCGGAGGTGGATTGCCTGCCGCACTGTGAGGCACTGACACATCAGGGGGCGGAGATGTGGATGTAGAAGCAGCAGCAGCATTCATCTGCGCCAGGCCTTGAGGCAGCAATGCCATGACGATGTGCTGCAGGGCATGGAAGGTCCCAGCCACATCTCACTGGTGTGCAGCCGTGGCAGCCATTCTTTCCGCCGTCATCCGCTCCATGTTCTCCATGAGCCAACGCATCTGTCCCAACTCCTGGCTGACATCGCTGGAGCCACTCTGACTGGACAGTTGTTCTTGTCTCAGTATCATGACTCCAGCGATGTCAGCCATGGATCGTTGGAGAGCATGGAGCGGACTGTGGGTGTCCGTTAGGGACTGTATGTGGTCCCTGATGGGATTCAGACACCCATGTATGGCATCAAGTTTGGCTGCCATGAGGTCGAACCCCACCCGCACCTGATCAGCCATCTTCTCCTGGACCTCCAACACACGGCGTTGGAAGGCCATGTGTTGTTCGTGGGGGTCCTGGGAGGCGGCCGGGGTGGTAGGAGCGTCCTGCTGTGTGGTCTGTGCAGGGGGTGGGGTCTCCTCGATGCAGCTGGGCTGCCCTGCTCCTGGAGGTGGGGTGCCAAAGCTGTCAATGAGGACTTGGAGGGCTTCGGTGTCGATGTCGGGGATGTCCTCATCGTCATCAGTGAAGAGTTGTTGGGGCTGCTCTGCAGGAGGTGATGATGCTCCCTCTGCAATGTGAAGGGGAGATGCAGTATTACATTGTGTTCACATGTATGTTGACGCATTGTACAAGTTCACATACAGACTGCATGGCAATGTACATTGTGACTGTTTAGGAGGAGCTGCCTATTTGATGCGAGACAGTGAACATTTCGACAACATCACGGATATGTGTTTGTAACTGTACATTGACATCTCACATTTCCCTGCTATGCCACATGTGGTTGGCCAGTTTCTACACACATGCGACACCTGTGGTGTCCTCTGTCCTGTTGTTAACGTGTTGCAGTTTGTACCACATTGTTGTCAATGCTGATGTGCTCTGAATGTCATGTGTGTGTGCTGCATTTTGGGAGGGTCGCCCCTGCAGCTCTGATTTTGAAGCCCCTTGTCCCTTTCAGGCGGTGTGCCTTTGACTTCTGTGCCCATACAGTGCTGAAATGTTGCAGACTAGGGTGGATTTGGGTCTTGGTGGCAGTTGGGACTCTGGGGCATGGTTTGTCCGCAGATGTGTAGTTGACGTCAGGGGTTGTTTGTGCAGGTGGATGTGTCAGAGTGTGACCTGCTCCTTTACGGATGTGGTCCACACTCCGTCACCTCAGTGTGGTGGCGTGCACCATGTCATGATGATCGGCCTGCAGCCATGCTATTCGTCATGCAGTGTCACTTGCATTGTCAGTGTGGCTCACGGACCCGCAGCTTTGCTGGGTTCAGCACATGTGCATGGGTTGGTTGTGAGATGAGTGATGTGTGGGCGGGACTCCTCTGGGCACATGGTCGACGGGGGCCTACGTGCTGTTGCTATGTGTGCTGCAGTGTGCCAAGGGGATCAGGGACATGATCCAGAGTCATTGTGGGTGTGCACTGTGCTGTACTTCATTGTGCATGTGTGCCATTGTGCCCATCTCCCCCGTCCCCCAGTCCCTGGTCGTTACTCACCCTGTTGCTGTTGTGTCAGGTCATGTTGAGCAGTGTCCGGTCCCCCAACTCCTGCCACCGTCTCCCCACTGATGACTGTGGACACCATTTCCTCCATCTCATCCAGCTCCTCCTGTGGCGCTGGACTCCCACCTCCAGTCTGCATTGCTGCCTTCTGGTTGTTGGCGAGTTTCTGCTTGGTCTTGCGCTTCACATCATTCCAGCGCCTCTTGAGCTCTTCCATTGTCCTCCTCAGCACTCCGACTGCATTCACCTTGTCCAGGATGGACTGCCATGTTACATTTTTTGTTGCCAATGACACAGTGGAGGTGACGAACAGTTGTTGATGGTGTTCTATCACCTTCGTGATCAGGATCCTGTTTTCCTGCGGACTGAACCGCGTCTTCCTCTTCTTCTTGTCCTTGCCATTCCCTGTCCCCGAGGTCCCAGGCTGCTCCTCCGGGGGGCTTGTGGGGTTCTGGCCGTCCTCTGTACCTGCTCCGGCTGCCTCCATTGTGCTTCGCTGTAGTTTGGTTTTTGTTTGTGTTTTTTTTTTCAGCTTTTGTAGTGATTTTTCCCACCTGACGTGTGTGATTTGCAGGCCTGGCGCTGCTTTTCGCTGATTGTCTTATCACGGTTGGGCCCATCGCAACTTTTTTCGTGTTCGGGTTTGGATTTTCATCGCCGTCCCAGTAATGTTATCGAGGACATTTGACGCATTATCGGGAGACTATCGCATGTTACCGCCGTGTTGAAAATACAACATTAACACGGAGTTATTTTCCCGCAATAGACGGCGATATAAAAACTTGCGTTAACCTATTTTGGCGATGTTTATCGCACGTTCTTGAGAATATCCCCCGTAGAAAGGTATTCCTCATTATCTCTAACAAAATTCCTGTAATTGTTAAGAAGATTGCATCAGTGGGCCCCCATTCACAATTAGTGTGGCTGAACAAAAAAGGAGGGAGAGACCTGATAATTGTAAACTTTTATAACAATATTTTCGACTCAACACATAGTAGTGTGGCCACAGCCCTTGACCATGGCCTCAAAGCCTTTTTAGCTTCCATTTATACGGATTTTGTACTAGTATGGGCAGGTGATTTAAATACTCAGGCATGTGCAGTATCTACCACCCATGCATGCGGTCATGTTTACTAGGATGGGGAGGGTAATGATCATTTTAGTCATAATGACTATGGGGAAGCACTAAACTCAATTATCTCCAAATATGACCTTCAATTACTAAGAGGTGGCTGTGGTATTAACGTGGAATCAGTCCCAACTTTTAGAGGGAGAAATTCATTTTCTATTATAGATCATGTATTTGTGTCTGTCTCTGCTATTGATATGTGTGCTAACTTCAGTATTGTACTCTCAATTACTTACTTTACCTTTCTTTTTTGGGGCCAAAGGCAGGCCTCATTTCATTTAGTAAATAGTATTAATCCCACTAGGATAAATGGTGTAAGAATCAAGTGGGCGAGCGTTGACCCTGGTACGATTCTCCAGGAAATAATAGCGACTAACCTATTTTCTCCAGGACGAAATTGTCCCAAATATAATGATTGAAAACTTCGGCTATATTATTACTTCTATTAAATTACTCTTAACTCAGTACCCAAATACATCAGGGAACAAGAGAAGGGTATGGTTCGATAGTGCTTGTACAAAAGCATTACAGTCACTTAAATATGCCCTGTCCAATTCCCCACTGGATACATCGGCTATCAAGTCCCTTCGGAGCAAGTACAAATTAGCTATAGCCGCTAGGAAAAAAACACTCCAGGCTGAAGCATGGGAAAATTTGGCTATTTCTGCAGAAACCAGGAATACCAAACTTTTCTGGGATACAGTGAACGCACCCTTTTTAAAGAACGATGACATCCCTGAGTTCTGCTCCTTTGGCGCTTGCGATAGATGGATGAGCTGTTTCTCTGAAATCTTTAGACAAAGTAGTGAGAATGCTATAGGGCAAGAATGGGAGCTGTTGTATGAGGGGGAGGGCGCCTCCCCTTGAACATTACTAACAAGAAGTACATCTGGCCATACAGGCCAGTGCCGGGGGTCGGGCCCCAGGCCCTGACGGGGTGCCAGTCAATGATTTTAAATCTGCCCCTGAAGTGTGGTGACCTATCCTAACCAGGGTGTTTAACTCAACCGCAATAGATACAATTCCATTCTCTTGGGGTGAATCCATTGTAGTACCCATATTTAAAAAAGGGGATAAAACAGAACCAAAAAACTAGCGCCTTATTTTCCTTCTGGACTCCTCCTTGAAAGTAATGAGTAGAGTCCTGTTAATAAGATTGGAGGAATGGGCGCAAGAGCAATCTATTTTATCCCCGGTGCAGTTTGGGTTCAGAAAACAGGTGGGGACTATCGAACAATGTATCAACTTAGAGCTACTGATTGGTAAATACACTAGGGCTAAGGCAGGCACACTCTATATATGTTTTGCTGATTTAAGCAGCGCCTTCGATTTGTTCGACCATAACTCACTCTGGCCAACTTTAACTTCCTTGGGAGCACCCAGGCCAATAATCGGGTTTTTCTCCCGTCTTTATAAGAATTTAACTAGCCAAGTCCAGTTTGGCCCCCAGGGGGGGAATGTTCGACCAAATTCAAAGTGGGGCGAGACATTCGACAAGGGTGTGTTCTAGCGCCAATATTATTTTCCCTTTTTATCAATGGGGTAGACAATCATTTACAGATGATCAAGGCTGACGCCCCTCGGGCGGCTGGTCGCCCAATACCTGTATTGTTATATGCTGATGATGTGATTAGCACAGACTCCAGTGGGCCTCCAGAGACTGATGAATGCTTTCGCAGATTTTATGACTCAAAAGAAAATGGTAATTAACAAATCTAAAACATTTACCATGGTCTGTGGGCCTAAGCATAAATCCTGTATATCGTTCTTTATTGATAACACTCCTATTGTTTTAGTGAACTCGTTCTGTTATTTGGGTATTTTATTTTCGGGCAATGGCTCATGGTCACAATATGTTTTAAGCACTAGAGCTAAAATGAGTAGGGCATCCCAAGAGATTTTTAAATTCTCTTTAAAACTAGGGAATCGACGCATTAACGAAATGGTAGCCATTTATAAAGCAAGGGGAGTGACCACAGCCCTCTATGGGGCAGGCCTCTGGGTTTACGCAAACAGCACGGCCTTGCAAATAGAAGAAAATAGTTTTCTAAAACGTTTATTATGCCTACCCTTCTCTGCATCAAGCACTATTGTACATCATGAGGTTGGATTACAGTTTTTAGAGGATCTTTTACTGGTTAGACCTTTGTTATTGTGGGCTTCACTATGGGCCAAGGAAGAAACTGTTTTTACCAGATCAAGTATTTTAGACTGTCTAACCCTGAATGACGTACCAAGTATTCCTTGGCTACTGCATATCAAGTCCTCCCTCATAAAAAGCTGTTTAATTTATCTATCTGGATGGATCCTATAAAGGTATTATCTCTAACCAAGAGAAGTATTAAAGAAACATTTCTCCAGCACAGATTGGACCGTCGATCGATGGACGAGAGGAACAAATCAACGGTCGCCTTTTATAAATCTTTGAACTTGGAGGAGGGAGGAAATAACTATCTATCTTATGTGACTAATGCGCAGCAGCATTTTGTGCTGATAAGAATGAGATGTGGCATTGTGCACCACCTAGTTGCTTTCCCAACTATGAAGTCCTGCCCACCTGATATAGCTTTTTGCCCTTGTGACAACCGAAGCAAACAATGCACATTGCACTTTCTATTGTTTTGTAAATTTTATCAGAATTTTAGGGTTTTTATCTCAAATCATTGTTTGTTGCACAAAACATTAGGTCACACAAAGTAGCAATTAAATATTTGATGACACTAAGTGATTCTTTTTTTATGTTATTACGTTGCCCTATTTATTCTGAAATCGATTAAATGTGAGGAAAAGTATCATGCAATAGTGTAACAAATTAGTTTTATAATCATTATTTTATGTATCGTATCAAAAAAGTTTTTACTGTTTTAGATGTGCTATTTTGTTTGCACTTTTATGGCTGTTTTTGATAGCTGAATAAAGTTTTCAAAACAAAACGAAATGGGTTAGTGGGTGTGTGTGTGAGGGACTGTATGGGTGAGTGTGTGTATGGCTGTATGGGTGAGCAAGTGGATGTGTCAGTGGTATATGGGTGAGTAACTGGGTATGTGAAAGGCAGCATAGGTAAGTGAATGTGAGCGTGTCTGTATGGTTGAGTGTGTGCTTCTGTCAGTGACTGTATAGGTGAGTGAGTATGTGTTAGTATCTGTATGAGTAAGTGAGTGTGTGTGTGTATCTTTATGGGTGAGTAAATGGCTGTGTGATTGACTGTATGGGTGAGTGACTATGTGTGTGAGTGGCTCTATGGGTGACTGACTCAGTGTGTGAGTGGCTGTATGAGTGTATGAGTTGATATGCCAATGGCTGTATTAGAGACTGAGGGGTATATTCACAAGAACGTGCGCTAAACATCTCCAAAAAATGTTAACGCAACTTTACACATCGCAGTCTATTGCGGGAAAATAACCCCGTGTTAACATATATTTCACAACACGGCGGTACCATGCGATAGTTTGCCAAAAACGCGGCCAATGTCCGCGATACAACCACCGCGACGGAGATAAAAACACAAACCCCAACACAAAAAACCGTGCGATGAGCCCATTCGCGATGAGGAAAGCAGCAATAAGGAGCACCAGGCCCGCGACACACACACGGCAGGCGGGAATAAGCACAACAAAAGCAGGAAAAAGGAAGACAAACCAAACAGAAAACAACAGCGAAGCACAATGGAGGCAGCCGGAGCTAGTACACAACCCCACAAGCCCCATTGGCAACAAAACATTGTACATGGCAGTCCATCGTGGACAAGGTGAATGCAGCCAGAGAGCGGAGGAGGACAATGGAAGAAAACCAGAACAGCTGGAATGATGCGAAACACAAAAACAAGCAGAAACACGCCAACAACCAGAAGGCAGCAATGCACACCGGAGGTGGGAGTCCAGCGCCACACCAGGAGCTGGATGACATGGAGGAAATGGTGTCCACCACATCAGTCTGGAGATGGTGGCAGGAGTCGGGACCGGAAACTGCTCAAAATCAACAGACACAACAGCAACAGGGAGAGGAACGACCAGGGACTGGGGGGACGGGGAGAGATGGGCACAATGGCACACATGCACAATTAAGCACAGCACAACTGCAGACAAACCATGCCCAAGAGTAACAACACCAACCAAGAGCACAAGTCACACAACTTGGCAATATCACGCCACTGAACAAGCACAGAAGTGAAAACCACACTGCCTGAAAGGGAGAAGGGTGAGCCAAATCAGAGCTGAAGGGCCATCTCACACACAATGCAGCACACACACATAGGAAGCAGAGCACCCCAACATCGAACACAATGTGGTACAAACACCAACATTTGCACAACCGAACACAGGACACAAGTGCACCCGCTTGTGGCCGGTAAATGGCCATACGCATCTAGCAAAGCACGAAACAGGGACATGATAATGCACAAGTACCAACCCACAGCCCTGGTGGGGTAGCAATGCATGTATGGCAGGGACCCAGATAGGCCGTGACACACACATGTGCATACATATCAACACTCATCACAGTTGGAGACAAGTGAAGGTGCGGAAACTTCATCAACAATTGCGTGTCAGTACAGCCAAGAGAAGTGCCACAACATGCAGACCAATGCAGCAGCATGTCTGAATGAGGAACGTTGGAAAGCGCCCATGTCCTCCCCGGGGGAGTCCATCACCCACACAAGTCAGTGCCAACGCGCGTTGGTTGTCCGCGCATCTATCCGGAGTCCAGGCCAATGCAGCCATGTCCACTGTCATCTTGGGACATGTGACCAGATCCCCAACATGCAACCAGGCGCCGGGACACGTGCAATGGGTCACATTCAGTTGTGGCTGCAGGTACGTTGTCACTCGTCCATGAACGCGTGTGCAGCAGTGTAGGCCAACATTTCCAACATGAGCTTGTTGTCCACTACATCTAACATGTTGGCGATGTAACCCATCAGCTGTCCCGGACAGATGTGCTGACTCCAACCCCTGGTCCCAATTGGCACTAAAGCCCAATAGGGAAGCGGCTCAATGTTGTCACTGCACACGACGACTCGTGCAATCTCCCAGGTCCAGTTGCCAGCATGAATGCCAATCATCCAGTCATGCCATAAACGGGCATCATGGTGACACTCCTGGTCGTGGGCCAACAGGGGGCGCACACACACGTCGAAATCCAGGTCAGCTACCATTACGTTGGAGAGGCAGACATCCATGGTCCACTCGAATATGCACGAGCGACAATGCAACACAGGCTGAACGCTGGCGACGTTGGCAAGGTGGAAGCTTAGCCGGTAACTGATCCGCAGCACTGCCAATGGCAGTGCCCCCAGTACATGCAGCAGACGTGCACGGTACCGGTCCACGTGACTGGAGTTGTGCATGTGTCCGGGATGGTCTGCCATTGCGTCAGTGGCTCTGCTTGAAGCGGCACTGTGCTGACCCGCGCCAGTCCTGTGGATGAAATGGCACAGCTCGGATCAATGAGCAGTGTCTGTGTGCAATGGGTGCAGGCCTGGGGTGGGGTGGGAGTATGTGTGAAGGCCATTTCACGCACGCTAACTACGACCAAGGACTTCTGTGTGTGGGATGTGTACACGTTGATCTCACGTCGGGCAGTGCGTAGTGTGGGAGTCACCAGCAAATGCTATTGTATCTGTCAGGGGGTGCTGGGCACATGCAAGTCCCAGCTCGGAGCTGCAGATGTGCTTCCGCCTGATAGTTCAGACAAAGGACCGTCATCCCTACAGTAACTTTACCATCTGCTTGCATACACGAGATGTACAGAGGCCTGTCGTGGGTGGGGTGGGATGTCTGCGACCCAGGGAATCATGGATGATTGCCTCAAAGCTGCTCCTCCCTCCCACGAGCCCCCACACTTGTGTGCGCTGCGCGGTTGTATCACGTGCACTCCTACGGCACACCATTGTCATGCCTGTCTGCACATGTCCAGCGGCATGCCAACAACACCGTGAAGCTGGCCGTTGAGGGTGTGCGACCACGTGAGTGCAGGCCAATGGTCTGGACAGGGCGGACACAGGTGTACAGTCCATGACTGGCTGTGATTGCGCTGCGATTGAGGCTAGGCATCTGACTTATGCAGCCGCAGGACTGATACACATAACACTTGGCATGTGTGAGCCAAGACCCTGAGCGGTCTTGTGCTCCTACATTTCCCCGTATGTGCGGGCCCGCCCTCCGGGTGCATGCTACATTGCAACATCGACTACTGTGGACCTGGTGGCGACAACACTCCACACAGAGACACGCTTACTGCACTTCCTGCTCAAGGCCAGACCAGAGCCACGCCTTGATCCCCCTGCCGAATCAGCACACCCCGGCGCTGACCTGATGTACGCCGGACCAGCACACGCCGCTTGTGCATGCAGGGGGGGGGCGGGCGAAGCTACATGTCCAAGGTCTTAGCCACTGCTGAGGTGACATGGTATCGTCCGCTGAAGACAGCACACTGTGATGTTGCAGGGCTTGGGCCCATCATGCTGACATAATGACCACATGGACACACTTGCTTGGATGGTGTGAATGGCTACGGGCACGTGCGCCCGGCCACTTTTATTGGCAGGCTCACATGTCTAGTGACACCTGTGTTGGATGTGTGTGGGGTGTGAGTACACCAGCCTTCATAAAGTGCCTGGTGCAGTCAAAATACGACAACAGTGTACATCGTTAAGGACACAACCATTCAACCATAAAGGCTCCATGACTTGAGCTGCACAGAGTCAGTGGCCCCGGATGCACAGCGTCCTGCACGGGCCTACCGCCACGGGCCGCTGACTTGCCGTGCACTGGGGCAGGGTCACGAGAGCAGAGCAGGTTCTCGTAGATGACAAAGGGGGTTGTCGTGGAGTGTCTCGGTGGACAGTGGAAGGTGTACCCCCAGGGCATGATGCAGAGGGCAGAACCACACTGAAACAGTCACTATGGTGGAGATGAATGGAACAGACACATGTCGAACACCAAGTCCGTCCCAGCCAGATGATGATGCAGACAACCCCCAGGCCATGGACTCAGACGCCACCAAAGTCCAACCAGAAAGTGCCCATGACTCATTGCACACAGAGTTAGTGGCACCAGTGCTGATAGGGGATGACACCTGCGATGAGGCGTGTCCAATGGTGTGGACTCCTCCATATCTTACGCAAATCACAGTTCCACATGTGTGACCTACTGGACCGCAGTGTAGGCCTGAGGCAGCGGTCAGCAGGGGCCCTCATCTGAGTGTCGCCGGCTTACGTTGGATGGTACCACCGGCCTGCATAGTTCAGGTTCAGTGGCACCACGTCTCGCAGGCTTGCGTTGAACAGGGTTAGTGGCACCACGTGTTGCAGGCTTGCGTTGAACAGGATTAGTGGCACCACGTGTCGCAGGCTTGCGATGCAGACTTTGGCTTCAGTGATCGGAGGGAGTTCAGTGATGTGGATGCTGCCACAGACTTGGGGTCACTGCCATTCAAAACTCAGGACACAGTTCCACATGTGGGACCTACTGGGCCGCAGTGTAGGCCTGAGCCCTCATCCAAGTGTCGCCGGCTTGCGTTGAACAGGGTTAGTGGCACCACGTGTCGCCGGCTTGCGTTGAACAGGGTTAGTGGCACCACGTGTCACCGGCTTGCGATGCAGACTTTGGCTTCATTGATCGGAGGGAGTATAGTGATGTGGACGCTGCCACAGATTTGGGGTCACTGCCATTCAAAACTCACGACTCAGTACAACATGTGCCAACAACTGGGCCGAAGAGTACGCCGGTGGAGTATGTCAATGAAAAAGGAGTACTGTGGGCCAGCGTCGGGGAGGCCAGCGATGGTCTGGGGAGGCTGCAAAGGTCGTGGGACTGGGGCTTGGAGCTTGCACCGGCACGTGGTGGGCCCTCTTTGACACACGCCGGTGTCGGCAGGTGAGCAAAGCCTCCTTGGTGCGCTGGGGCAGGCATGACGGGTCTGGGGACCAGCGGTCCGGGGTGCAGCAGGCGCACAGGGACGCAGGCCCCGCCGCGCAAGGCGCCGGCCTCGTGGTGGGCTGAGAGGTGCCGCCCTGGCAGACACGTTGGCCATTCCGAATGAGAACCACGCCCAATGCGACGGGCTTTTCATTCACACCCCTACGCAGGCCTGGCGTACGCAGGGCTAACCCACTCCGCCCGTGCATACAGGGGGGGACGTAACGAGCGACATTTCCACGTTCTGCCCCACAGCCTGTGGGGACATGGTAGCGTCCACTGGCCACTACACTCCATGCACCAGCAGTTGATGTCCACGTGGCCATTTCCGTGGTTTGCGCACTGAAGTCTGTCTGGCATATCCACGCCACACCTGGCATTGGGTAGGTTCTCATTCATTAGTCACTTGCTGCTCTTGCACATGCCTGCTCCAAGCCTCTCCTCACATTCTGCTATTGTGTGGCTGTGGTGCCATGTCGTGGCTGGGTTGTGTGCATAGCAAGCCCAGGTTCCCAATGGAGTCGTGTTGTCGTGTCTGGTCGGTTGGCATGTTGTGTGGCATGTTGCATGTAGTTTTGCTGCGTGCCCATTGCCAGTGTTGTGAGTTGCATGACTGTGGAGTGGAGGTGTGTGGTGTGTTCATTTGGTACTTACCAACGAGCAATGCATTTCCATAGGTGCCATCCTGGGAGCGCTGGTTGATGATGGACTATCGGGAGATGTATGACTCATGCACACTGCCTGGGGAGTTGGCCACAACATTGTTGAGGAGTCCCCGGTGGTCCACTATTGCCTGCACATTGATGGAATGCGTGTGCTTTCTGTTGCGGTAGTTGTGTGCAGTGTCGGCAGGGGGCACAAGGGGTACATGTGTGCAGTAGATTGCCCCAACACGTGAGGGAATCCAGCTATGGCATAGAAGCCTTGCTTGGTCTCCAGCTGCTCCTGCGCAGTGTGGGTGTAGTGGAGGTGCTGGGGTACCAGGCTGATGATGGCATCCAGGACAGGTGTGATGAACTTGGATAGGGCTGGCTGTGAGACTCCTCCGACTCTGGCAGTTGTGGGTTGGAAGGTACCAGAGGCCAACATGTGCAACACAGCCGGCAGCTTTGTCTGCGGAGGGATGTTGGTTGTCCGCTGTGTTGGTGCCGTCAGCAGGTGGGCGCTGTGGGTCAGGATGCGGGGGATGGTTGTCCTTTTGGGCCTGTAGTGGGCAATGTCCTCCTCTGGCGTTAGGTCTGTGCGGCTGGTGCGTTTACGGTGGGTCCGCTGTCTTTGTGTACGCTGCCTCTGTGGTAATCTGGGCGGGGGGGTGGGGCGGGTTCTGCGGTTGGTGGCGGTGGATGTTGTGGCCCTCATGGGTCTCCGAGCTGCATGATCATTGGCTCCATGGCATCTGTGGGTCTTCAGATGTGGCTCTTGGCTGGGATCCCTTTCATGCTGCAGGTAGTCGTCCTGCTTAACACCAGCTAAAGGCAGGTGTTAATTCCCTGCTGCTACTGCGGCTTATCGCCTGTTTTTGGTTCGCATCGCAGATCTGGCAGTTCGTTGTGAAAGTGGTGTTGTGTTTTTTTTGTGAGTTTTTGCATGGGAACGCCTACTCTGGATCTCATTAGGGTTAGTTGGTGGTGTCACCCTTGAGATAAATTTTGGGGCAGTTATCACGGGAATACTGGCGATGTCTGCAGTTTGCACCCGCTTGTGAATGGGGCGTTAAATATATCTCCGCTTTTGATGCGTTAAGGTGGCGATAAGTCCTTGTGAATATGCCCCTGAGTGGGTGTATGAGTGGCTGTTTGGGTGAGGGAGTAGATATGTGTGTAGATCTATGAATCAGTGAGTGGGTGTGTAAGTACTAGTATAGGTCTGTGAATGGGTTTCTGAATGGTTGTGAGGTAGTGGGAGTGGGTGTATGAAAGGTTCAATGGGAGTGTGAGTGGGTGCTTCTGTGATTCTGTGGATGATGTCTTCAGTGATGTCACTGACCATGTCATGGGTGATGTAATATGTGAGGTCATAAGCAGTGCATTGCGGGGGGAGCAAGTTATAGTTAGCTCAGCAAACTATGACTGCTGAATTTCACTGGTTTTGTATGAGTGAAACCTGAGCCTAACTATAAACTCCCTGTAACCTTTGTTTTTTCCAATTAATTTCTACGTTTTTTTTTTAATTCAATTTCCGAACTATAACGTCCCTGTAACTTTTGGTTTTTTCAGTGAATTTCTAAGGTTTTTTAAATGCGAATTCCTAACTATAATGTCCCTGTAGTCTTTGGTTTTTACAGTGAATTTCTATGTTTTTTTAAGTAGTTGTCGTGTTTGCAGAGTGGTGGAGAAAAGGGGCTGGGCCTCCGACCAGCTCTCAGGATTCCCGCCGTCTAGGACTTTCAGGAGGTACCGGGAGGGCTTCTTGGCCCCCAAGGTCCCTTAGGAGAAAAGTGGACTTCATCGCCAACCAGTAGTGCGCCAAGAGGTGCGTTTGCAGAGTGGTGGAGGAAGGGGCCGTGGCCTACGAAGACCTCTTAGCAATCCCGCTGTGTGGGACTTAGTGGAGGTAACAGGAGGGGTAGTTGGCCCCCAAGGACATCCTTGGGGGCCAACTACCCCTCCTGTTACCATTAATAACAGGGTGCACATATATATGGAAGGACTGAAATATTACAGGTCCTCCATTTTATAATGTGCAAAACGAAGCTTACGTAAGTATAAGTACTCCTAGTATAATTGATGGATCAATGCTATAAACTCCCACTCCTATGGACCCATTCTATAACAAGTATTGGCAAAGACAATAGGTCTCGCCTATGCAAGAGCTATTGGCTTTGTCAATGTGTTTTAGCCATGTTGTTCACCAGCTTTGCTGCTGTTCAGCATGGCTAGAAGTTAGTTTCATAGAGTGTTGCAGAGTATAGTAGCCTAGAGTGCCTGGGCACTGAGTGCAGTGGCATTTAATTCAGTGACATACAATGCAGCGTCGTAGAATGCAGTGGCATAGGTTAGAGTGGTGCATAATAAAGTGGAGTGGCGCAGAGTGGAGTGGCGCAGAGTGGAGTGGCACAGAGTAGAGAGGTGCAGAGTAGAGTGGTGTAGAGTGCAGTGGCATATAGTAGAGTGGTGTGGAGTGGAGCAGAGCGCAGTGGCGTAGAGTTCAGTGATGCAGCGGGCAGTGGCACAGAGTAGAGTAGAGTGGCAAAGAGTGGTGCAGAGTAGCATAGAGTGGTGCAGAATAGAGTATAGTGCCATAGAGTGCAGTGGCATAGAGTGCAGTGGCGTAGAGTGAAGTAGAGTAGAGTAGAGTAGTGCAGCATAGAGTGGTATAGAGTTCAGTGGTGGAGAGTGCAGTGTTGCAGTGTAAAATGTCAGAGTGCAGTGGTGTAGAGTGGCATAGAGAGCAGTGGCGTAAAACACGGTGAGGAGGAGTAGAGTACAGTGGCATAGAGGGCAGTGACATAGAGTGCAGTTGTGTAGTGTGTATTGGCATACAGTGCAGTGATTAAGAGTAGAGTGGCATGGAGTGTAGTAGCATGGAGTGGAGTGGTACAGAGTGGAGTAGAGTGGCGTAGAGTGCAGTGTCATAAAGTAGACAGTTTCAGAGTAAAACAAAGTGGCATAGAGTGGAGCGGTGCACGGTAAAGGGCAGTTATGTAGAGCGGCATAGAGTGTAATGACAGAGTAAAGTGCTGTAGAGTGCAGTGGCATAGAGTGCAGTGGTGTAGAGCAGATTAGAGTAGCGTACAGTGGATTGGTGTAGAGTGCAGGGGCATAGAGTGTAGTGTTGCAGGGTGGCATAGAGTGGAACTGTGCAGAGTAGATTGGTATGGCCTAGACTGGAGTGGTGTAGAGTGTAGTAGTGAAGAGTGCAATAGTGTAGAGTAGAGTGGCAAAGAGTGCATTGGCATAGAGTAGAGTGGTACAGGGTAGAGTAGAGAGGCATAGCGTGAAGTTGCATAGAGTGGAGAGGTGCAGAGTGCAGTGGCGTGGAGTGTGGAGTGCAGTGGTGTGGAGTGGTGCAGAGTAGAGTGGAGTGGCGTAGAGGGGAGGACGCATGGTATGGTAGTGCACTGCCATTACAGACAACATAATTTCAATTGAATGACCATTACATTTGCACAGACATACAGTTTTACTAATAAAACTACACAGTGCACAATGAAAATGTGTGGAAATTGCATCACCTAGTGTAATGATTGTTTTGAGCATATTAAAGTATTTGTTTCCAACACACTTCACAAATAACACAAAATGCGCTTCATTTGTGTTCCTAATTCTGATATATTCTGAAATACTTACACAGTTCATTTAAATGTTGTTGTGTACTAGAAAAAAACCTCCTTCCTACCGGCAGTATCCAGCAAGATTGTAACATAAACCCTTTCACTTTGAAGTCAGAGAAAGAAAAGTAAACAAGCACTGTCAGAAAACAGCACCTGACATTTGACCTCGGTCTTTGAATGCGCACCAATTGTGATAAGATAGGAACAAGATTTCAAGGCCTGTTTACAGAAAGGGATTTTGTGGAAGAATACAGAAAACACGGTTTAGGCAACGGGAGAGACGAACTGAACCTGGACAGCCTAAAGCAAATAAAGTCAGCAAATAGGCAGAAAATGTAAGTTACAAACCACAAAACCAGAGGTAATCAATGGGCGGAATGCATTTCTAGGTCAACTTTCTGAAAGTCCCCAAGATGTCTTTAGCAAGCCAGACTGCTGCTGTCTGGTAGACTGCGACCTAAAAAAGACTTCATTCATAAAAGACATTAAAAACTTGGAGGATTAATAAAATACTGGTTTCTTTAAAGTGCATATTCCATTCTCTAAGATTAAAAAAAAGGGAGCATGTTTATTAATATTTCACATAACGTAGCAAGCCACGTTGCTGCATGAAAGGGAGAGGGCAGGAATGCGCTGTATTTAACATTTGCAAAATAAATAATTGATGGACAGAATGCTGGACAATGCAAACATTCACCCCCAGTCACAAGGATCTGGGTTAAATCCATGATTCTTTTGCTCACCACATCACCCCAGTTTGAAGCCAGCCATATGCATATCAATCTTGACCCTGTTCCTTGTGGGAACAGTCCAGCCCGAACTGCCAAGCCAGGTCCTCCCTAGACCGGAAACAAGCATCCTGGGACCGGTTTCAGGGCATCACCGTTCATCAGCCACGCTAGCTTGAATCCAGTGGTGTAGTGAGCACAGGACCCACGTCTGGGCATACCCTTCCCACTTAAGGCGACATATGCAAAAGAAACAATTGATGGACGGAATGCTGGACAATGCAAACATTCACCCCCAGTCACAAGGATCTGGGTTAAATCCATCATTTTTTGCTTACCACAGCACCCTAGTTTGGAGCCAGCCATATGCAAATCAGTCTTGACTTTGTTCCTTGTGGGAACAGTCCAGCCCGAACTGCCAGGACAGGTCCTCCCTGGACCAGAAACAAGCATTCTGGGACCAGTTTCAGGGCATCACCCTTCATCAGCCAGCCTAGCTTGAATCCAGTGGTGTAGTGAGCACGGGACCCACGTCTGGGCATACCCTTCACACTTAGGGCGACATATGCAAAAGAAACAATTGATGGATGGAATGCTGGAAATGTAAGCATTCACCCCGAGTCACAAGGATCTGGGTTAAATCCATCAGTCATTTGCTCAACACACCACCCCCAGTTTGGAGCCAGCCATATGCAAATCAGTCTTGACCCTGTTCCTTGTGGGAACAGTCCAGCCTGAACTGCCAAGCCAGGTCCTCACTGGACTGGAAACAAGCATCCTGGGACCGATTTCAGGGCATCACCCTTCATCAGCCAGGCTAGCTTGAATCCAGTCGTGTAGTGAGCACGGGACCCACGTCTGGGCATACCCTTCACACTTAGGGCGACATATGCAAAAGAAACAATTGATGGACGGAATGCTGGACAATGCAAACATTCACCCCCAGTTACAAGGATCTGGGTTAAATCCATCATTCTTCTGCTCAGCACACCACCTCAGTTTGGAGCCAGCAATATGCAAATCAGTCTTGACCCTGTTCCTTGTGGGAACAGTCCAGCCCGAACTGCCAAGCCAGGTCCTGCTTGGACCGGAAAGAAGCATCCTGGGAATGGTTTCAGGGCATCACCCTTCATCAGCCAGGCTAGCTTGAATCCAGTGTGTAGTGAGCATGGGACCCACATCTGGGCATATCCTTCCCACTTAGGGCGACATATGCAAAAGAAACAATTGATGGACGGAATGCTGGACAATGCAAACATTCACCCCCAGTCACAAGGATCCGGGTTAAATCCATCATTCTTTTGCACACCACAGCACCCCAGTTTGGAGCAAGCCATATGCAAATCAGTCTTGACCTTGTTCCTTGTGGGGACAGTCCAGCCCGAACTGCCAGGCCAGGTTCTCCCTGGACCGGAAACAAGCATCCTGCGACCGGTTTCAGGGCATCACCCTTCATCAGCCACCCTAGCTTGAATCCATTGGTGTACTGAGCACGGGACCCACGTCTGGGCATACCCTTCCCACTTAGGACAATAGATGCAAAAGTAACAATTGATGGACGGGATGCTGGACAATGCAAACATTCACCCCCAGTCACAAGGATCTGGGTTAAATCCATCATTCTTTTGCTCACCACACCACCCCAGTTTGGAGGCAGCCATATGCAAATCAGTCTTGACCCTGTTCTTTGTGGGAACAGTCCAGCCCGATCTGCCAAGCCAGGTCCTCCCTTGACCAGAAATAAGCATCCTGGGACTGGTTTCAGGGCATCACCCTTCATCAGCCACCCTAGCTTGAATCCATTGGTGTAGTGAGCACGGGACCCACGTCTGGGCATACCCTTCCCACTTAGGGCAACATATGCATTAGAAACAATTGAAGGACGGAATGCTGGATAATGAAAACATTCACCCCCAGTCACAAAGATCTGGGTTAAATCCATCTTTCATTTGCTCACCACACCACCCCAGTTTGGAGCCAGCCATATTCAAATCAGTCTTGACCCATTTCCTTGTGGAAACAGTCCAGCCTGAACTGCCAAACCAGGTCCTCACTGGATCGGAAACAAGCATCCTGAGACCGGTTTTAGGGCATCACCCTTCATCAGCCAGGCTAGTTTGAATCCAGTCGTGTAGTGAGCATGGAACCCACGTCTGGGCATACCCATCCCACTTAGGGCGACATATGCAAAAGAAACAATTGTTTGGACGGAATGCTGGACAATGCAAACATTCACCCCCAGTCACAAGGATCTGGGTTAAATCCATCATTCTTTTGCTCACCACACCACCCCAGTTTGGAGCCAGCCATATGCAAATCAGTCTTGACCCTGTTCTTTGTGAGAGCAGTCCAGCCCGATATGCCAAGCCAGGTCTTCCCTAGACCGGAAACAAGCATCCTGGGACCGGTTTCAGGGCATCACCCTTCATCAGCCACCCTAGATTGATTCCAGTGGTGTAGTAAGCACGGGACTCACGTCTGGATATACCCTTCCCACTTAGGGCGACATATGCAAAATAAACAATTGATGGACGGAATGCTGGATAATGAAAACATTCACCCCCAGTCACAAAGATCTGGGTTAAATCCATCTTTCATTTGCTCACCACACCACCCCAGTTTGGAGCCAGCCATATTCAAATCAGTCTTGACCCATTTCCTTGCGGAAACAGTCCAGCCTGAACTGCCAAGCCAGGTCCTCACTGGATCGGAAACAAGCATCCTGAGACCGGTTTCAGGGCATCACCCTTCATCAGCCAGGCTAGTTTGAATCCAGTCGTGTAGTGAGCATGGAACCCACGTCTGGGCATACCCATCCCACTTAGGGTGACATATGCAAAAGAAACAATTGTTGGACGGAATGCTGGACAATGCAAACATTCACCCCCAGTCACAAGGATCTGGGTTAAATCCATCATTCTTTTGCTCACCACACCACCCCAGTTTGGAGCCAGCCATATGCAAATCAGTCTTGACCCTGTTCTTTGTGGGAGCAGTCCAGCCCGATATGCCAAGCCAGGTCTTCCCTAGACCGGAAACAAGCATCCTGGGACCGGTTTCAGGGCATCACCCTTCATCAGCCACCCTAGATTGATTCCAGTGGTGTAGTAAGCACGGGACTCACGTCTGGATATACCCTTCCCAGTTAGGGCGACATATGCAAAATAAACAATTGATGGACGGAATGCTGGATAATGAAAACATTCACCCCCAGTCACAAGGATCTGGGTTAAATCCATCTTTCATTTGCTCACCACACCACCCCAGTTTGGAGCCAGCCATATTCAAATCAGTCTTGACCCATTTCCTTGCGGAAACAGTCCAGCCTGAACTGCCAAGCCAGGTCCTCACTGGATCGGAAACAAGTATCCTGAGACCGGTTTCAGGGCATCACCCTTCATCAGCCAGGCTAGTTTGAATCCAGTCGTGTAGTGAGCATGGAACCCACGTCTGGGCATACCCATCCCACTTAGGGCGACATATGCAAAAGAAACAATTGTTGGACGGAATGCTGGACAATGCAAACATTCACCCCCAGTCACAAGGATCTGGGTTAAATCCATCATTCTTTTGCTCACCACACCACCCCAGTTTGGAGCCAGCCATATGCAAATCAGTCTTGACCCTGTTCTTTGTGGGAGCAGTCCAGCCCGATATGCCAAGCCAGGTCTTCCCTAGACCGGAAACAAGCATCCTGGGACCGGTTTCAGGGCATCACCCTTCATCAGCCACCCTAGATTGATTCCAGTGGTGTAGTAAGCACGGGACTCACGTCTGGATATACCCTTCCCAGTTAGGGCGACATATGCAAAATAAACAATTGATGGACGGAATGCTGGATAATGAAAACATTCACCCCCAGTCACAAGGATCTGGGTTAAATCCATCTTTCATTTGCTCACCACACCACCCCAGTTTGGAGCCAGCCATATTCAAATCAGTCTTGACCCATTTCCTTGCGGAAACAGTCCAGCCTGAACTGCCAAGCCAGGTCCTCACTGGATCGGAAACAAGCATCCTGAGACCGGTTTCAGGGTATCACCCTTCATCAGCCAGGCTAGCTTGAATCCAGTGGTGCAGTGAGCATGGGACCCACGTCTGGGCATACCCTTCCCACTTAGGGCAACACATGCAAAAGAAACAATTGATGGACGGAATGCTGGACAATGCAAACATTCACCCCCAGTCACAAGGATCTGGGTTAAATGCATCATTCTTTTGCTCACCACACCACCCCAGTTTGGTGCCTGCCATATTCAAATCAGTCTTTAACCTGTTCCTTGTGGGAACAGTCCAGCCCGAACTGTCAAGCCAGGTCCTCCCTGGAGCGAAAACAAGCATCCTTGGACCGGTTTCAGGGCATCACCCTTCATCAGCCAGGCTAGCTTGAATCCAGTGGTGTAGTGAGCACGGGACCCACGTCTGGGCATACTCTTCACACTTAGGGCAACATATGCAAAAGAAACAATTGATGGACGGAATGCTGGACAATGCAAACATTCATCCCCAGTTACAAGGATCTGGGTTAAATCCATCATTTTTTCGCTCACCACACCACCCCAGTTTGGAGCCAGCCATATGCAAATCACTCTTGAACCTGTTCCTTGTGGGAACAGTCCAGCCCGAACTGTCAAGCCAGGTCATCCCTGGACCGAAAACAAGCATCCTGGGACTGGTTTCAGGGCATCACCCTTCATCAGCCAGGCTAGCTTGAATCCAGTGGTGTAGTGAGCACGGGACCCACGTCTGGGCATATCCTTCCCACCTAGGGCAACATATGCAAGAGAAACAATTGATGGATGGAATGCTGGACAATGCAAACATTCACCCCCAGTCACAAGGATCTGGGTTGAATCCATCATTCTTTTGCTCACAACACTACCCCAGTTTGGAGTCAGCCATATGCAAATCAGTCTTGACCCTGTTCCTTGTGGGAACAGTCCAGCCCGAACTGCCAAGCCAGGTCTTGCTTGGACTGGAAACAAGCATCCTGGGACCGGTTTCTGGGCATCACCCTTCATCAGCCAGCCTAGCTTGAATCCAGTGGTGTAGTGAGCACGGGACCCATGTCTGGGCATACCCTTCCCACTTAGGGAGACATATGCAAAAGAAACAATTGATGGACAGAATTCTGGACAATGCAAACATTCACCCCCAGTCACAAAGATATGGATGAAATCCATCATTCATTTGCTCACCACACCAACCCTGTTTGGAGCCAGTCATATGCAAATCAGTTTTAACCCTGTTCCTTGTGGGAACAGTCCAGACTGAACTGCCAAGCCAGGTCCTCCCTGGACCGGAAACAAGCATCCTGGGACCAGTTTCAGGGCATAACCCTTCAACAGGCACGCTAGCTTGAATCCAGGTGTCTAGTGAGCACTGGACCCACGTCTGGCCATACCCTTCCCACTGAGGGCGACATATGCAAAAGAAACATTTGATAGACAGAATGCTGGACAATGCAAACATTCACCCCCAATCACAAGGATCTGGTTTAAATCCATCATTCTGCTGCTCTACACAACACCCCAGTTTGGAGCCAGCCATCTGCAAATCAGTTTTGACCCTGTTCCTTTTGGGAACAGTCCAGCCCGAACTGACAAGCCAGGTCCTGCTTGGACCGGAAACCAGCATCCTGGGAACGGTTTCAGGGCATCACCCTTCATCAACCAGGCTAGCTTGAATCCAGTGGTGCAGTGAGCATGGGACCCACGTCTGGGCATACCCTTCCCACTTAGGGCAACATATGCAAGAGAAACAATTGATGGACGGAATGCTGGACAATGCAAACATTCACCCACAGTCACAAGGATCTGGGTTAAATGAATCATTCTTTTGCTCACCACACCACCCCAGTTTGGAGCCAGCCATATGCAAATCAGTCTTGACCATGTTCCTTGTGGGAACAGTCCAGCCCGAACTGTCAAGCCAGGTCCTCCCTGGACCGAAAACAAGCATCCTTGGACCGGTTTCAGGGCATCACCCTTCATCAGCCAGGCTAGCTTGAATCCAGTGGTGTAGTTAGCACGGGACCCATGTCTGGGCATACTCTTCACACTTAGGGCGACATATGCAAAAGAAACAATTGATGGACGGAATGCTGGACAATGCAAACATTCACCCCCAGTCACAAGGATCTGGGGTAAATCCATCATTCTTTTGCTCACCACACCACCCCAGTTTGGAGCCAGCCATATGCAAATCAGTCTTGAACCTGTTCCTTGTGGGAACAGTCCAGCCCGAACTGTCAAGCCAGGTCCTCCCTGGACCGAAAACAAGCATCCTGGGACTGGTTTCAGGGCATTACCCTTCATCAGCCAGGCTAGCTTGAATCCAGTGGTGTAGTGAGCACGGGACCCACGTCTGGGCATATCCTTCCCACTTAGGGCGACATATGCAAAAGAAACAATTGATGGACAGAATGCTGGACAATGCAAACATTCACCCCCAGTCACAAGGATCTGGGTGAAATCCATCATTCATTTGCTCACCACACCAACCCTGTTTGGAGCCAGTCATATGCAAATCAGTCTTGACCCTGTTCCTTGTGGGAACAGTCCATCCCAAACTGCAAAGCCAGATCCTCCCTGGACCGGAAACAAGCATCCTGGGACCGGTTTGAGTGCATCACCCTTCATCAGCCAGGCTAGCTTGAATCCAGTGGTGTAGTGAGCACGGGACCCACGTCTGGGCATACCCTTCACACTTAGGGCGACATATGCAAAAGAATCAATTGATGAACGGAATGCTGGACAATGCAAACATTCACCCCCAGTCACAAGGATCTGGGTTGAATCCATGATTCTTTTGCTCACCACACTACCCCTGTTTGGAGCCAGCCATATGCAAATCAGTCTTGACCCTGTTCCTTGTGGGAACAGTCCAGCCCAAACTGCCAAGCCACGTCCACCCTGGACCGGAAACAAGCATCCTGGGACCGGTTTCAGGGCATCACCCTTCATCAGCCAGGCTAGCTTAAATCCAGTCATGTAGTGAGCACGGGAGCCACGTCTGGGCATACCCTTCACACTTAGGGCGACATATGCAAAAGAAACAATTGATGGACGGAATGCTGGACAATGCAAACATTCACCCCCAGTCACAAGGATCTGGTTTAAATCCATCATTCTTCTGCTCTGCTCTGCACACCATCCCAGTGTGGAGCCAGCCATATGCAAATCAGTTTTGACCCTGTTCCTTGTGGGAACAGTCCAGCCCGAACTGCCAAGCCAGGTTCTGCTTGGACCGGAAACCAGCATCCTGGGAACGGATTCAGGGCATCACCCTTCATCAACCAAGCTAGATTGAATCCAGTGGTGCAGTGAGCATGGGACCCACGTCTGGGCATACCCTTCCCACTTAGGGCAACATATGCAAAAGAAACATTTGATGGACGGAATGCTGGACAATGCAAACATTCACCCCCAGTCACAAAGATCTGGGTTAAATCCATCTTTCATTTGCTCACCACACCACCCCAGTTTGGAGCCAGCCATATTCAAATCAGTCTTGACCCATTTCCTTGTGGAAACAGTCCATCCTGAACTGCCAAGCCAGGTCCTCACTGGATCAGAAACAAGCATCCTGAGACCGGTTTCAGGGCATCACCCTTCATCAGCCAGGCTAGTTTGAATCCAGTCGTGTAGTGAGCATGGAACCCACGTCTGAGCATACCCATCCCACTTAGGGCGACATATGCAAAAGAAACAATTGTTGGACGGAATGCTGGACAATGCAAACATTCACCCCCAGTCACAAGGATCTGGGTTAAATCCATCATTCTTTTGCTCACCACACCACCCCAGTTTGGAGCCAGCCATATGCAAATCAGTCTTGACCCTGTTCTTTGTGGGAGCAGTCCAGCCCGATATGCCAAGCCAGGTCTTCCCTAGACCGGAAACAAGCATCCTGGGACCGGTTTCAGGGCATCACCCTTCATCAGCCACCCTAGATTGATTCCAGTGGTGTAGTAAGCACGGGACTCACGTCTGGGCATACCCTTCCCACTTAGGGCGACATATGCAAAATAAACAATTGATGGACGGAATGCTGGACAATGCAAACATTCACCCCCAGTCACAAGGATCTGGGTTAAATCCATCATTCTTTTGCTCACCACACCACCCCAGTTTGGAGTCAGCCATATGCAAATCAGTCTTGACCCTGTTCTTAGTGGGAAAAGTCCAGCCCGATCAGCCAAGCGAGGTACTCCCTGCATGGGAAACAAGCATCCTGGGACCGGTTTCAAGGCATCACCCTTCATCAGCCAGGCTAGCTTGATTCCAGTGGTGTAGTGAGCACGGGACCCACGTCTTGTCATACCTTTCCCACTTAGGACGACATATGCAAAAGAAGCAATTGAAGGACAGAATGCTGGACAATGAAGACATTCACCCCAGTCACAATGATCAGGGTTAAATCCATCATTCTTCTGCTCTGCACACCACCCCAGTTTGGAGCCAGCCATATGCAAATCAGTCTTGACCTTGTTCCATGTGGAAACCGTCTAGCCCAAACTGCCAAGCCAGGTCCTGCTTGGACCGGAAACAAGCATCCTGGGAACGGTTTCAGTGCATCACCCTTCATCAGCCAGGGTAGCTTGAATCCAGTGGTGTAGTGAGCACAGGGCCCATGTCTAGGCATACCCTTCCCACTTAGGGCAACATATTCAAAAGAAACAATTGATGGACGGAATGCTGGACAATGCAAACATTCACCCCTAGTCACAAGGATCTGGGTTAAATCCATAATTATTTTGCTCACCACACCACCCCAGTTTGGAGCCAGCCATATGCACATCAGTCTTGACCCTGTTCCTTGTGGGAACAGTCCAGCCCAAACTGCCAAGCCAGGTCCTCCCTGGACCGGAAACAAGTATCCTGGGACAGGTTTCAGGACATCATGCTTCATCAGCCAGGCTAGCTTGAATCCAGTGGTGTAGTGAGCACGGGACCCACGTCTGGGCATACCCTTCACACTTAGGGCGACATATGCAAAAGAAACAATTGATGGACGGAATGCTGGACAATGCAAACATTCACCCCCAGTCACAAGGATCTGGGTTGAATCCATCATTCTTCTGCTCTGCACACCACCCCTGTTTGGAGCCAGCCATATGCAAATCAGTCTTGACCCTGTTCCTTGTGGGAACAGTCCAGCCGGAACTGCCAAGCCACGTCCTCCCTGGACCGGAAACAAGCATCCTGGGACCGGTTTCAGGGCGTCACCCTTCATCAGCCAGGCTAGCTTGAATCCAGTCATGTAGTGAGCACGGGACCCACAACTGGGCATACCCTTCACACTTGGGGCGACATATGCAAAAGAAACAATTGATGGACAGATTGCTGGACAATGCAAGCATTCACCCCCAGTCACAAGGATCTGGTTTAAATCCATCATTCTTCTGCTCTGCACACCACCCCAGTTTGGAGCCAGCCATATGCAAATCAGTTTTGACCCTGTTCCTTGTGGGAACAGGCCAGCCCGAACTGCCAAGCCAAGTTCTGCTTGGACCGGAAACAAGCATACTGGGAACGGTTTCAGGGTATCACCCTTCATCAACCAGGCTAGCTTGAATCCAGTGGTGCAGTGAGCATGGGACCCACGTCTGGGCATACCCTTCCCACTTAGGGCAACACATGCAAAAGAAACAATTGATGGACGGAATGCTGGACAATTCAAACATTCACCCCCAGTCACAAGGATCTGGGTTAAATGCATCATTCTTTTGCTCACCACACCACCCCAGTTTGGTGCCAGCGATATTCAAATCAGTCTTTAACCTGTTCCTTGTGGGAACAGTCCAGCCCGAACTGTCAAGCCAGGTCCTCCCTGGACCGAAAATAAGCATCCTTGGACCGGTTTCAGGGCATCACCCTTCATCAGCCAGGCTAGCTTGAATCCAGTGGTGTAGTGAGCACGGGACCCACGTCTGGGCATACTCTTCACACTTAGGGCAACATATGCAAAAGAAACAATTGATGGACGGAATGCTGGACAATGCAAACATTCATCCCCAGTTACAAGGATCTGGGTTAAATCCATCATTTTTTCGCTCACAACACTACCCCAGTTTGGAGTCAGCCATATGCAAATCAGTCTTGACCCTGTTCCTTGTGGGAACAGTCCAGCCCGAACTGCCAAGCCAGGTCTTGCTTGGACCGGAAACAAGCATCCTGGGACCGGTTTCTGGGCATCACCCTTCATCAGCCAGCCCAGCTTGAATCCAGTGGTGTAGTGAGCACGGGTCCCATGTCTGGGCATACCCTTCCCACTTAGGGCGACATATGCAAAAGAAACAATTGATGGACAGAAGGCTGGACAATGCAAACATTCACCCCCAGTCACAGAGATATGGGTAAAATCCATCATTCATTTGCTCACCACACCAACCCTGTTTGGAGCCAGTCATATGCAAATCAGTTTTAACCCTGTTCCTTGTGGGAACAGTCCAGACTGAACTGCCAAGCCAGGTCCTCCCTGGACCGGAAACAAGCATCCTGGGACCAGTTTCAGGGCATAACCCTTCAACAGGCACGCTAGCTTGAATCCAGTCGTGTAGTGAGCACGGGACCCACGTCTGGCCATACCCTTCCCACTGAGGGCGACATATGCAAAAGAAACATTTGATAGACAGAATGCTGGACAATGCAAACATTCACCCCCAATCACAAGGATCTGGTTTAAATCCATCATTCTGCTGCTCTACACAACACCCCAGTTTGGAGCCAGCCATCTGCAAATCAGTTTTGACCCTGTTCCTTGTGGGAACAGTCCAGCCCGAACTGCCAAGCCAGGTCCTGCTTGGACCGGAAACCAGCATCCTGGGAACGGTTTCAGGGCATCACCCTTCATCAGCCAGGCTAGCTTAAATCCAGTCATGTAGTGAGCACGGGAGCCATGTCTGGGCATACCCTTCACACTTAGGGCGACATATGCAAAAGAAACAATTGATGGACGGAATGCTGGACAATGCAAACATTCACCCCCAGTCACAAGGATCTGGTTTAAATCCATCATTCTTCTGCTCTGCTCTGCACACCATCCCAGTGTGGAGCCAGCCATATGCAAATCAGTTTTGACCCTGTTCCTTGTGGGAACAGTCCAGCCCGAACTGCCAAGCCAGGTTCTGCTTGGACCGGAAACCAGCATCCTGGGAACGGATTCAGGGCATCACCCTTCATCAACCAAGCTAGCTTGAATCCAGTGGTGCAGTGAGCATGGGACCCACGTCTGGGCATACCCTTCCCACTTAGGGCAACATATGCAAAAGAAACATTTGATGGACGGAATGCTGGACAATGCAAGCATTCACCCCCAGTCAAAAGGATCTGGGTTAAATGCATCATTCTTTTGCTCACCACACCACCCCAGTTTGGAGCCAGCCATATGCAAATCAGTCTTGACCCTGTTCTTTGTGGGAGCAGTCCAGCCCGATATGCCAAGCCAGGTCTTCCCTAGACCGGAAACAAGCATCCTGGGACCGGTTTCAGGGCATCACCCTTCATCAGCCACCCTAGATTGATTCCAGTGGTGTAGTAAGCACGGGACTCACGTCTGGGCATACCCTTCCCACTTAGGGCGACATATGCAAAATAAACAATTGATGGACGGAATGCTGGACAATGCAAACATTCACCCCCAGTCACAAGGATCTGGATTAAATCCATCTTTCATTTGCTCACCACACCACCCCAGTTTGGAGCCAGCCATATTCAAATCAGTCTTGACCCATTTCCTTGTGGAAACAGTCCAGCCTGAACTGTCAAGCCAGGTCCTCACTGGATCGGAAACAAGCATCCTGAGACCGGTTTCAGGGCATCACCCTTCATCAGCCAGGCTAGTTTGAATCCAGTCGTGTAGTGAGCATGGAACCCACGTCTGGGCATACCCATCCCACTTAGGGTGACATATGCAAAAGAAACAATTGTTGGACGGAATGCTGGACAATGCAAACATTCACCCCCAGTCACAAGGATCTGGATTAAATCCATCATTCTTTTGCTCACCACACCACCCCAGTTTGGAGCCAGCCATATGCAAATCAGTCTTGACCCTGTTCTTTGTGGGAGCAGTCCAGCCCGATATGCCAAGCCAGGTCTTCCCTAGACCGGAAACAAGCATCCTGGGACCGGTTTCAGGGCATCACCCTTCATCAGCCACCCTAGATTGATTCCAGTGGTGTAGTAAGCACTGGACTCACGTCTGGGCATACCCTTCCCACTTAGGGCGACATATGCAAAATAAACAATTGATGGACGGAATGCTGGACAATGCAAACATTCACCCCCAGTCACAAGGATCTGGGTTAAATCCATCATTCTTTTGCTCACCACACCACCCCAGTTTGGAGTCAGCCATATGCAAATCAGTCTTGACCCTGTTCCATGTGGGAACAGTCTAGCCCAAACTGCCAAGCCAGGTCCTGCTTGGACCGGAAACAAGCATCCTGGGAACGGTTTCAGTGCATCACCCTTCATCAGCCAGGGTAGCTTGAATCCAGTGGTGTAGTGAGCACAGGGCCCATGTCTAGGCATACCCTTCCCACTTAGGGCAACATATGCAAAAGAAACAATTGATGGACAGAATGCTGGACAATGCAAACATTCACCCCCAGTCACAAGGATCTGGGTTAAATCCATAATTGTTTTGCTCACCACACCACCCCAGTTTGGAGCCAGCCATATGCACATCAGTCTTGACCCTGTTCCTTGTGGGAACAGTCCAGCCCAAACTGCCAAGCCAGGTCCTCTCTGGACCGGAAACAAGCATCCTGGGACAGGTTTCAGGACATCACGCTTCATCAGCCAGGCTAGCTTGAATCCAGTGGTGTAGTGAGCACGGGACCCACGTCTGGACATACCCTTCACACTTAGGGCGACATATGCAAAAGAAACAATTGATGGACGGAATGCTGGACAATGCAAATATTCACCCCCAGTCACAAGGATCTGGGTTGAATCCATAATTCTTTTGCTCACCACACTACCCCAGTTTGGAGCCAGCCATATGCAAATCAGTCTTGACCCTGTTCCTTGTGGGAACAGTCCAGCCCGAACTGCCAAGCCAGGTCCTGCTTGGACCGGAAACAAGCATCCTGGGACCGGTTTCAGGGCATCACCCTTCATCAGCCAGCCTAGCTTGAATCCAGTGATGTAGTGAGCACGGGACCCATGTCTGGGCATACCCTTCCCACTTAGGGCGACATATGCAAAAGAAACAATTGATGGACAGAATGCTGGACAATGCAAACATTCACCCCCAGTCACAAGGATCTGGGTTAAATCCATCATTAATTTGCTCACCACACCAACCCTGTTTGGAGCCAGTCATACGCAAATCAGTCTTGACCCTGTTCCTTGTGGGAACAGTCCAGACTGAACTGCCAAGCCAGGTCCTTCCTGGACCGGAAACAAGCATCCAGGGACCAGTTTCAGGGCATAACCCTTCAACAGCCAGGCTAGCTTGAATGCAGTGGTGTAGTGAGCACGGGACCCACGTCTGGGCATACCCTTCCCACTGAGGGCGACATATGCAAAAGAAACATTTGATAGACGGAATGCTGGACAATGCAAACATTCACCCCCAATCACAAGGATCTGGTTTAAATCCATCATTCTTCTGCTCTGCACACCACCCCAGTTTGAAGCCAGCCATATGCAAATCAGTCTTGACCCTGTCCCTTGTGGGAACAGTCCAGCCCGAACTGCCAAGCCAGGTCCTGCTTGGACCGGAAACAAGCATCCTGGAAATGGTTTCAGGGCATCACCCTTCATCAGCCAGGCTAGCTTGAATCCAGTGGTGTAGTGAGCACGGGACCCACGTGTGAGAAGTTGGCCTGGCATATGCTGTCCACTAGTTATAGTGGGCACCTTGCACCAGTCCAAACGACCTTTATTGATGATAGGTTTAAAGACAACCTTTATTGAAAGCAATCCTAGTGGTAGCTATGGAGAGCAGCCTTCAGGCTGAGTCTTGAAGGAGTGTTAAGCTGTTGTTTTACCAGTTACAATCTCGTGAATGACCAAATGAAAGGAGAACCACACCAGGTATATATATAAAATATATGTATTTATTACTAAACACTACCCAATAGTCTCTTTATGAGGCTAGAGGTCAAAGTACACAAGTTACAAGTCAAATAGCACAGTAAAGTAGCACAATATACGATTAGCCCTAGGGGCGTACCAAACCATATATTAAGAAAGTGGTATAAGAACCACGACTTGAGTAGACACAAGGCCTAGAGCCTGTAGAATCGCTGGGACCCCAAGGAACCACCCAAGGTAGTGACACAGGGGACCCACGGGGGCTGTGTGCAGTGTGTGAACACAGCCGCAAGCTTCGTTAAAGTCAATGGGAAAGTCGCGGTAAGAGTTTTAGAGTTTAAGGACACTTAGAAATGGACTAGGACCAAACCCTCTTGGACTTAGACAGTTCTAGGGTTAACACCCACGGGAGCACCAGAGTACTCGAGTTACCTCACCCAGGGAAGCCGGGTGCATAGGTGTCGAATGGTGTTGGGTCGCGGCGTCGATTTCAATGGCAGCCTGCAACGAAGTGCTGCTGCCGGGAAGATGCGAAGTGTCTGAAGAGATCCAAGCCTGGATCGGAGATGAGAGGAACCTGAAAGCAGAGGGGACAGAGTCTGGGTCACTTGCCAGTGACCAGGGGCACGATAGTCGAATGCCCACCGATGTTGGGTGCTTCAGGTGAAAGAGGTGAAGCTTGACTCTTCAGCCACGAGGACCAGGAGGCGTCGACGATGACCAGGAGCTGGATTCGAGCTGGACCACAAAGGATGTCGAGTGCTGCAGCATTGGTGTCCGGATTGAACACACTAATCCTTGGCAACAGCAACCCACACAGAAAGGAGAAAGATGCTTCGGTGCAGACCAGTAAGGTCTGAGGGACTCACCACTCTGTGGGGAGTTAGGGCACGTCTGGAGCAACCAGAAACGCCCCAAGAAAATCAGAGTTGCCTTCACAGGGACCCACCAGTTGACGGACCAGGGATCGTGAAGGAGCCTCGAGCAGAAATGCAAGAAGTGGCCCACGGAACACTCGTGGAGTGTAGGCTCACAATCTTCAGTGCAAATGGTGCTCTGGGCCTGGGCTACAAGTAACCCAAAGCAGGACTTCAAGAGTCATCGAGAAGTTGATGCACTAGCAATTGTGCACGGTATCCAGGGGTTCCGGTTCCACGTCACTCGTGAGGGCTGCGGGTCTCAGCTTTGCTGGAGACTTGGTTCGGTCTCTGAGAAGTCTGAAAATCCTCTTCTTGGGCTGCAAGTACTTCGGAGTCCAGCGGGAGCTTCGGAGATGCAGACCGGCAAATGCTTCATTGGTGCCTGCCAAGCAGAGGAGTCACTCCTTGACCCCAAGGGAGATTTCTTCAGTCCTCTAGTCTTTAGTAGAGCGTCGAAGTTCCAGGATTCAGTTGCAGAGTTTCGTCCAGGGATATCTAAAGTCCTGTTGCCAGGGGTTCCTTACTTATACCTAAGGAAGGGGTTGGACTAACTCTGGGGACCCACCTATGGGAGGGTTTGGAAAGAGGGGTGGCTACACCCATTTCCTTTGTCCAGTTTCATGCCAGAGCAGGGGCTGGCAGCCGCAACCGGTTTGAACTGGGGTATGCACGAGGACACCAAATGTGCCCCCAGTGCAGGACTTCAAATCACTCTTGGAGTGCACCCACCCAGCCCTAATCCACTAAGGCCTGTCTGGGAGGTGGTTACACCTCCCTGAGGCAGGAAGCCTATTGTCCAGGCCTCCCCTGCCAGAGTTTCGGTCAGCAGCAGGAGGCCAGACTTGTGTCTGTGGCTGCAGCATCCATTTTGTGATGCCAGGGCTCGGTTTAGCTGGTACCGGGTATACCGGTGCTGTCATGCCTTTCCCTCTAGAAGGGTGGGATCATACTCCCACACCAGTTACTGGTGTGGGGGTATGATTCCAAGGTGTTTGACACCAAACACGACATGTTTCCGTGCAGCCATCCCAAAGTTAGCATTTACTGCGAGGATAAAATGCACTTAAGAGTATATGGTCAGGCTGCACCACAGACAACCCCAGAGAGGGGATTCCGAGGGCTGCAGAGGGGCTCTGCTCATGCATGGGCACCCTCTCACATATAACCACGCACCCTGCCTTCAGGATTGATAAGGCCTGCCATAGGGGTGACTGATAGGTTTCTATGTGCAGTGCTAGGTGAGATATAGTGAACCTACATCTCTGCAAGGGGTGCATGCACCACCTCACTCAGGCTGAAGTAGCAGTCCTGTGGTGTCATTTTGGATGGCCTTCCAGGGGTGGCACAATACATGCTTCAGCCCCTGGTAGGCCTCTGGGGTACCTATGCCCTTGGTACATAGTATACCATATACTGGGGACTTATAAGGGCACCCCAGAATCCAATCTGAAGTGTACTTAAGGTACATGGAATCAATTTAGAGAGGAAGCAGCTAGGCTGGGGTCCTGGGTAGCAGGGCCCCAGCCAGACTAAAGTCGAAAAACAGTGAGACATCAGCAAAAAGTGGGGGTAACCATAAGAGGCAGATCCTACTCTCCTACACAACCCCCCCCAAATGCAGGGACATTAAACTAACCTTGACCAGTTAAGTCTTCATGTTCTAAGTGGAAATATCTGGAGAGTCCATCTGCATTGGCATAGTTACAACCAGGTCTATGTTCCACTGTATAGTCCATCCCCTGTAGGGAAATGGACCACCTCAAAAGTTTGGGGTTTTCACCCTTCATCTGTTTTAGCCATAAGAGGGGCTTATGGTCTGTCTGAACAAGGAAGTGAGTACCAAACAAGTATGGCCTCAGCTTCTTCAGAGCCCAAACCACAGCAAAGGCCTCCCTCTCAATGGCTGACCAACGATTCTCTATGGGGGTCAGCCTTCTACTAATAAAAGCTACTGGCTGATCCTGACCTTCATCATTCAACTGTGATAGTACAGCCCCTACCCTCAACTCAGATGCATCTGTTTGCACAATGAACTTTTTGGAGTAATCAGGACTCTGCAGAATGGGAGCAGTGCACATGGCCTGCTTCAGGTCATCAAATGCCTTTTGACAGACAACTGTCCACTGAACCTTTTTGGGCATTTTCTTAGAGGTTAAGTCATTCAGGGGTGTCACTATTGATCCATACCCCTTGACAAATCTTCTGTAATACCCAGTCAGGCCTAAGAAGGCTCTCACCTGAGTCTGGGTAGTTGGAGCAACCCAGTCCATGATGGTCTGGATTTTGCTCTGCAATGGTTGAACCTGGCCTCCAACAACAAGGTGGCCCAGGTACACAACCTGACTCTGCCCTATCTGGCACTTACTGGGCTTGCTAGCGAGGCCTGCCTTCTGCAGGGCCTCCAAAACATTTCTGAGGTGGACCAGGTGATCCTCCCAGGTGGAGCTAAAGACAGCAATATCATCTAGATATGCTGCACTATAGGCTTCCAGACCTGTAAGAACTGTGTTCACCAACCTCTGAAAAGTGGCAGGTGCATTCTTCAAACTAAAGGGCATCACCACAAATTGGTAAAGCCCACCAGGGGTAGAAAATGCCGTTTTTGGCTTTGCATCATCAGCTAGTCTGATCTGCCAGTAGCTAGCTGTCAGGTCAAATGTGCTTAGATACTTGGCTGAGGCCAAAGTGTCTATTAGCTCATCTGCCCTGGGGATTGGATGGGCATCAGTCCTAGTGACTGCATTGAGGCCTCTGTAGTCCACACAAAACCTCATATCTCTCTTACCATCTTTGGTGTGAGGTTTTGGCACCAGGACCACTGGACTAGCCCAAGGGCTATCTGAAGGCTCAATGACACCCAGTTCCAACATTTTCTGGACTTCTGTCCTGATACAGTCCCTGACTTGGTCAGGTTGCCTATAAATCTTACTTTTAAAAGGCAGACTGTCCCCAGTGTCCACTTCTTGAGTGCACCAGGTGGTCTGACTTGGAGTCAGAGAAAACATGTGTCTGAACTGATTGAGCACCTGTCTACAATCAGTTTGCTGCTGGGCAGTGAGGCTGCCTGCCAAGGCTATACCATCTACTGACCCATCATCAGGGTTCTGTGAGAGCAGGTCAGGGAGAGGGTCACTCTCCTTATCCTGTCCCTCATCAGTTGCCATGAGCAAGCCCATGTCAGCCCTGTCCACATATGGCTTCAGCCTGTTGACATGGAGCACCCTGTGGGGGCTCCTGGGAGTTCCCAGGTCTACCAGATAGGTAACCTCTCCCTTCTGCTCAACAATTGTATGGGGGCCACTCCACTTGTCTTGGAGGGCTGCTGGGGCCACTGGCTCCAACACCCACACCTTCTGCCCTGGCTGGTAAACAGTCAGCACCGCCTTTTGGTCATGCCAGGCTTTCTGTAATTCCTGGCTAGCCTCAAGGTTTTTGGTTGCCTTTTTCATGTACTCAGCCATCCTGGAGCGGAGACCAAGTACATAGTCCACTATGTCCTGATTAGGGGTTTGAGAGGTAACTCCCAACCTTCCTTCACCAGACACAATGGACCCCTGACAGGATGGCCAAACAAAAGTTCAAAAGGGCTGTAGCCAACCCCTTTTGAGGCACCTCCCTGTATGCAAATAAAAGGCAGGGCAAGAATATGTCCCATCTTTGCCTAAGCTTTTCTGGGAGCCCTTTAATCATGCCCTTCAAGGTTTTGTTGAATCTCTCAACTAAACCATTGCATTGTGGGTGATAGGGTGTGGTGAACTTATAAGTCACTCCACACTCCTTCCACATTGCAGTCAAGTAACTGGACATAAAGTTTGCATCTCTGTCAGATACTACCTCCTTAGGAAAGCCCACTCTTGAGAAAATTCCCAGGAGGGCCCTTGCCACCACAGGTGCTGTAGTGGTCCTAAGGGGAATGGCTTCTGGGTACCTGGTGGCATGGTCCACCACCACCAGGATAAACCTGTGCCCAGATGCTGTTTGGGGATCCATGGGACCAACTATGTCAATCCCCACCCTCTCAAAGGGAACCCCCACCACAGGTAGTGGTATCAGGGGGCCTTTGTGGTGCCACCTGCCTTCCCACTGGCTTGGCAGGTTACACAGGAGCGACAAAACTCCTTGGTGTCTTCAGACATGTGGGGCCAGTGAAAGTGAGGGACAATTCTGTCCCAAGTCTTGTTCTGGCCCAGGTGACCTGCTAAGGGAATATCATGGGCTAGTGTCAATAGGAAGCCCCTGAACTTCAGAGGTATAACCAACCTCCTGGCTGTTCCAGGCTTGGGGTCTCTACTCTCTGAGTACAGGAGTCCATCATCCCAATATATCTTATGGGTGCCACTAGCATTCCCAGCAGCCTCAGCAGCAGCTTGCTGTCTGAGGGGTTCAAGAGAGGGGCAGTTCAGCTGCTCCTGGCTCAGATCTGCCCTGGAAGGGTCCCCTGTCCCCAAGAACTCAACCTGATCAGGTTCAAGCTCCTCTGGGACAGTTCCTTCTTCAGGCCTGAGATCATCTTCCTCAAAAGACTGATCTCCTTCCTGAGCCAAGGGGGAAGGCACTGCCTTAACCCTACTGCTCCTCCTCTTGGGAGGCACCTGGTCCATTATTCCAGAATCCAGGGCCTGTTCAGCTTTTGACATTTTTGCCTGTGACCTAGTCACAGCAAAGACATGTGCAGGGATCCCTTGCATTTCTGCATGTTTCCTGAGCTCCACCTCTGCCCAAGCTGAGGTTTCAAGATCATTGCCAAGCAAGCATTCAACTGGGAGGTTTGCACTCACCACAACCTTCTTAAGGCCAGTTACCCCTCCCCATGAGAAGTTAACAACTGCCAGAGAATGGTCTGTTCTGACATTGCTAGCATTGGTCACTTGGTACATTTCACCAAGTATAATCTGCCCAGGATCCACAAGCTCTTTTGTCACCATGGTGACACTTGCTCCTGTGTCCCTGAATGCCAAAGCCTCTCTTCCATTAATTAAAGGCTGCTGTCTGTATTTGCCCAAATTATTGGGACTCACTAAGGGGGACATATCCATGCCCCCATCACAGACTAGGACAGCCTGAGTTGGCACTCTGACTAGGCCAGAGCCCATCTCAGTACCCAGGGTCTACCCTACTAAACCCTTATTCTGAGTGTTTCCACCACCATTTGTAGCTGGACTAGGGGGAACAGTTGCCTTAGGGGCAAAGGTGGCTGGATTAGAGTCTTTGGACTTGGTGCAGTCACTGGTCCAGTGAGTTTTCTGCTTACAGATTTTGCACCATGGTCTCTTTTGGCCTTTTCCTTTAGTAGATTGGGATTCCCCACCAGATGCAGATTTTTGGGGACCTTGAGAAGACTTCTGGTCTTTACCCTTTTCCCCACCCTTGTCAGAGTTTTTGGAATCTTGCTTCTTCTGGTCACCACCTTGGTTCTGTACCTTCTGCTTCACCCTGGTTCTGACCCATTTGTCTGCCTTCTTTCCCAATTCTTAGGTAGAGGTCAGATCAGAGTCAGCCAGGTACTGATGTAGCAACTGATTCTGACATTTATTAAGAATCTGCTCCCTCATGATTAAATTATACAATCCTTTGAAGTCACACACCTTACTGCCAAGTAACCAGCCTTCCAGAGCCTTGGTAGCACAATCTACAAAGTCCACCCAGTCCTGTGTCTGTGCCTTTTGGGTATCTCTGAACTTTAACCTGTATTGCTCAGTGGTTAGGCCAAACCCATCTATCAGGGCACTCTTCAGGACTTAGTAATCATCAGCATCCTCTTCTCTTACAGTGAGGAGCTTGTCTCTACCTTTGTCTGCAAAGGAGAGCCACAAGATTGCTGCCCACTGCTCCTGGGGGATCCTCTGAACTTTACAGGCCCTTTCCAGTGCAGTAATTCATTTGTGGATGTCATCCCCACTCTGGTAGGGAGGGACAATCTTGCTCAGGTTTCTATGGTCATAAGACCTTTCCCTACCACTAGGGAAGTTGCTGCCACCATGGGACTCTAGTCCCAACTTTCTTCTTTGTCTATGAAGCTCTAGGGACTCCCTGTCTATAGCCAACTGCTCTCTTCTGATCCTAAGCTGAGCTTCTCCATACTTGAGCAGTCTCTCTTTCCTTTCATGAGAGGATTCCCTCCTATGAGAGGAAACAGAGGTCCCTACTGAGGTGTCAGAATGGTTAGACTCCTGAGAAGGAGATCTTGACCTTCTAGGCACACTCACAACTCTTCCTGGTGTGACAAAGGGAGGTCATTCTGGTCCTCCTCCTCATCTTCAGGAGGAGCTGGATTTTCCAGGGCAAGATCATTGTCATCTTCCTGGCCAGTCTCAGTGGTCAGGTCCTGGGTATTTTCACCCCTGGTCCCTTCCTCATCTTTTTCCCCACCCTCTCTGCCTACCCCTTCAGACCCTGGGGGTCTTCTGAGATCATCCAACAGAAGCACCTCTATGAGGCGTTGGGTGTTGGCACTTTTGCCTGTCTTCAGCTTCCTAGTACTGCACAATGCTCTCAATTCCAAGAATGGGAGGTTGTCATACTTGGATGGTAGAAGCCCATGGGCTTCTGGCAGGGACCCACTGGTTCCTGGCCTTGAAGACATCACTTGTGAGGTGTGGTGTATGCACTACCTACTCTAGTGCGGCCTACTAAACTCTCTTGAGTTGTAGAAAGGGTGTGCTAAGCCCTTGACACACAACTCTAAGTTCAGTAGAACTTACTGTATTTCTAAGCTTGAATTTATATGTACCTGAGGTACCTTTAGTGGTTTTCAGTTAGTCACACACTTGAGATTATCTGGTAAAACAGGGCAAGCTTGAATCCAAACGCTGCACATCAATGTGAGAAGTTGGCCTGGCATATGCTGTCCACTAGTTATAGTGGGCACCTTGCACCAGTCCAAACGACCTTTATTGATGATAGGTTTAAAGACAACCTTTATTGAAAGCTATCCTAGTGGTAGCTATGGAGAGCAGCCTTCAGGCTAAGTCTTAAAGGAGTGTTAAGCTGTTGTTTTACCAGTTATAATCTCATGAATGACCAAATGAAAGGAGAACCACACCAGGTCTATATATAAAATATATGTATTTATTACTAAACACTACCCAATAGTCTCTTTATGAGGCTAGAGGTCAAAGTACACAAGTTACAAGTCAAATAGCACAGTAAAGTAGCACAATATACGATTAGCCCTAGGGGCGTACCAAACCATATATTAAGAAAGTGGTATAAGAACCACGACTTAAGTAGACACAAGGCCTAGAGCCTGTAGAATCACTTGGATCCCAAGGAACCACCCAAGGTAGTGACACAGGGGACCCACGGGGGCTGTGTGCAGTGTGTGAACACAGCCGCGAGCTCCGTTAAAGTCTATGGGAAAGTCGCGGTAAGAGTTTTAGAGTTTAAGGACACTTAGAAATGGACTAGGACCAAACCCTCTTGGACTTAGACAGTTCTAGGGTTAACACCCACGGGAGCACCAGAGTACTCGAGTTACCACACCCAGGGAAGCCGGGTGCATAGGTGTCGAATGGTGTCGGGTCGCGGCGTCGATTTCAATGTCAGCCTGCAACGAAATGCTGCTGCCGGGAAGATGCGAAGTGTCCGAAGAGATCCAAGCCTGGATCGGAGATGAGAGGAACCTGAAAGCAGAGGAGACAGAGTCTGGGTCACTTGCCAGTGACCAGGGGCACGATAGTCGAATGCCCACCGATGTTGGGTGCTTCAGGTGAAAGAGGTGAAGCTTGCCTCTTCAGCCACGAGGACCAGGAGGCGTCAACGACAACCAAGAGCTGGATTCGAGCTGTTCCACAAAGGATGTCGAGTGCTGCAGTGTTGGTGTCCGGATTAAACACACTAAGCCTTGGCAACAGCAACCCACACAGAAAAGAGAAAGATGCTACGGTGCAGACCAGTAAGGTCTGAGGGACTCACCACTCAGTGGGGAGTTAGGGCACATCTGGAGCAACCAGAAACACCACAAGAAAATCAGAGTTGCCTTCACAGGGACCCACCAGTTGACGGACCAGGGATCTCAAAGGAGCCTCAAGCAGAAATGCAAGAAGCAGGCCCACGGAACACTCGTGAAGTGTAGGCTCACAATCTTCGGTGCAAATGGTGCACGGGGCCTGGGCTACAAGTAACCCAAAGCAGGACTTCAAGAGTCATCGAGAAGTTGATGCACTAGCAAATGTGCACGATGTCCAGGGGTTCCGGTTCTACGTCACTCGTGAGGGCTGCGGGTCTCAGCTTTGCTGGGAACACGGGTCACCCTCTGAGAAGTCTGGAAATCCTCTTCTTGGGCTGCAAGTACTTCGGAGTCCGGCGGGAGCTTTGGAGATGCAGACAGGAAAATGCTTTGTTGGTGCCTGCCAAGCAGGGGAGTCACTCCTTGACCCCAAGGGAGATTTCTTCAGTCCTCTAGTCTTTAGTAGAGCGTCGAAGTTCCAGGATTCAGTTGCAGAGTTTCGTCCAGGGATATCTAAAGTCCTGTTGCCAGGGGTTCCTTACTTATACCTAAGGAAGGGGTTGGAATAACTCTGGGGACCCACCTATGGGAGGGTTTGGAAAGAGGGGTGGCTACACCCATTTCCTTTGTCCAGTTTTGCGCCAGAGCAGGGGCTGGCAGCCCCTGCAACCGGTTTGAACTGGGGTATGCACGAGGACACCAAATGTGCCCCCAGTGCAGGACTTCAAAGCACTCTTGGAGTGCACCCACCCAGCCCTAATCCACTAAGGCCTGTCTGGGAGGTGGTAACACCTCCCTGAGACAGGAAACCTATTGTCCAGGCCTCCCCTGCCGGAGTTTCGGTCAGCAGCAGGAGGCCAGACTCGTGTCTGTGGCTGCAGCATCTATTTTGTGATGCCAGGGCTCGGTTTATCTGGTACCGGGTATACCGGTGCTGTCATGCCTTTCCCTCTAGAAGGGTAGGATCATACTCCCACACCATTTACTGGTGTGGGGGTATGATTCTAAGGTGTTTGACACCAAACACGACATGTTTCCGTGCAGCCATCCCAAAGTTAGCATTTACCGCGAGGATATAATGCACTTAAGAGTATATGGTCAGGCTGCACCACAGACAACCCCGGAGAGGGGATTCCGAGGGCTGCAGAGGGGCTCTGCTCATGCATGGGCACCCTCTCACATATAACCAGTAACCACGCACCCTGCCTTCAGGATTGATAAGGCCTGCCATAGGGGTGACTGATAGGCTTCTATGTGCAGTGCTAGGTGAGATATAGTGAACCTATATCTCTGCAAGGGGTGCATGCACCACCTCACTCAGGCTGCAGTAGCAGTCCTGTGGTGTCATTTTGGATGACCTTCCAGGGGTGGCACAATACATGCTTCAGCCCCTGGAAGGCCTCTGGGGTACCTATGCCCTTGGTACATAGTATACCATATACTAGGGACATATAAGGGCACCCCAGAATCCAATCAGAAGTGTACTTAAGGTACATGGAATCAATTTAGAGAGGAAGCAGCTAGGCTGGGGTCCTGGGTAGCAGGGCCCCAGCCAGACTAAAGTCGAAAAACAGTGAGACATCAACAAAAAGTGGGGGTAACCATAAGAGGCAGAACCTACTCTCCTACACAACGTCTGGGCATACCCTTCCCACTTAGGGCGACATATGCAAAAGAAACAATTGATGGACGGAATGCTGGACAATGCAAACATTCACCCCCAGTCACAAGGATCTGGGTTGAATCCATCATTCTTTTGCTCACCACACTACCCCAGTTTGGGGCCAGCCATATGCAAATCAGTCTTGACCCTGTTCCTTGTGGGTACAGTCCAGCCCGAACTGCCAAGCCACGTCCTCCCTGGACCGGAAACAAGCATCCTGGGACCAGTTTCAGGGCATCACCCTTCATCAGCCAGGCTAGCTTGAATACAGTGGTGCAGTGAGCATGGGACCCACATCTGGGCATACCCTTCCCACTTAGGGCAACATATGCAAAAGAAACAATTGATGGACGGAATGCTGGACAATGCAAACATTCACCCCCAGTCACCAGGATCTGGGTTAAATGCATCATTCTTTTGCTCACCACACTACCCCAATTTGGAGCCAACCATATGCAAATCAGTCTTGACCCTGTTCCTTGTGGGAACGGTCCAACCCGAACTGCCAAACCAGGTCCTCCCTGGACTGGAAACAAGGATCCTGGGACCGGTTTCAGGGCATCACCCTTCATCAGCCAGGCTAGCTTGATTCCAGTGGTGTAGTGAGCACGGGACCCACGACTGGGCATACCCTTCCCACTTAGGGCGACATATGCAAAAGAAACAATTGATGGACGGAATGCTGGACAATGCAATCATTCACCCCCAGTCACAAGGATCTGAGTTAAATCCATCATTCTTTTGCTCACCACAGCACCCCAGTTTGGAGCCAGCCATATGCAAAAAAGTCTTCACCCTGTTCCTTGTGGGAATAGTCCAGCCCGAACTGCCAAGCCAGGTCCTTACCTGGACCGGAAACAAGCATCCTGGGACCGGTTTCAGGGCATCACCCTTCATTAGCCAGGCTAGCTTGAATCCAGTCGTGTAGTGAGCACGGAGCCCACGTCTGGTCATACCCTTCCAACTTAGGGCGACATATGCAAAAGAAACAATTGATGGACAGAATGCTCGACAATGCAAGCATTCACCCCCAGTTACAAGGATCTGGGTTAAATCCATCATTCTTTTGCTCACCACAGCACCCCAGTTTGGAGCCAGCCATATGCAAATCCGTCTTGACCTTGTTCCTTGTGGGAACAGTCCAGCCCGAACTGCCAGGCCAGGTTCTCCCCTGGACCAGAAACAAGCATCCTGGGACCGGTTTCAGGGCATCACCCTTCATCAGCCACCCTAGCTTGAATCCAGTGGTGTAGTGAGCACGGGACCCACGTCTGGGCATACCTTTCACACTTAGGGCGAAATATGCAAAAGAAACAATTGGTGGACGGAATGCGGGACAATGCAAACATTCACCCCCAGTCACAAGGATCTGGGTTAAATCCATCATTCATTTGCTCACCACACCAGCCCAGTTTGGAGCCAGTCATATGCAAATCAGTCTTGACCCTGTTCCTTGTGGGAACAGTCCAGCCTGAACTGCCAAACCAGGTCCTGCTTGGACCGGAAACCAGCATCCTGGGAACGGTTTCAGGGCATCACCCTTCATCAGCCAGGCTAGCTTGAATACAGTGGTGCAGTGAGCATGGGACCCACATCTGGGCATACCCTTCCCACTTAGGGCAACAAATGCAAAAGAAACAATTGATGGACGGAATGCTGGACAATGCAAACATTCACCCCCAGTCACCAGGATCTGGGTTAAATGTATCATTCTTTTGCTCACCACACTAGCCCAATTTGGAGCCAGCCATATGCAAATCAGTCTTGACCCTGTTCCTTGTTGGAACGGTTCAACCCGAACTGCCAAACCAGGTCCTCCCTCGACTGGAAACAAGCATCCTGGGACCGGTTTCAGGGCATCACCCTTCATCAGCCAGGCTAGCTTGATTCCAGTGGTGTAGTGAGCACGGGACCCACGACTGGGCATACCCTTCCCACTTAGGGCGACATATGCAAAAGAAACAATTGATGGACGGATTGCTGGACAATGCAATCATTCACCACCAGTCACAAGGATCTGAGTTAAATCCATCATTCTTTTGCTCACCACAGCACCCCAGTTTGGAGCCAGCCATATGCAAAAAGTCTTCACCCTGTTCCTTGTGGGAATAGTCCAGCCCGAACTGCCAAGCCAGGTCCTTACCTGGACCGGAAACAAGCATCCTGGGACCGGTTTCAGGGCATCACCCTTCATTAGCCAGGCTAGCTTGAATCCAGTGGTGTAGTGAGCACAGGACCCACGTCTGGGCATACCCTTCCCACTTAGGGCGACATATGCAAAAGAAACAATTGATGGACGGAATGCTGGACAATGAAAGCATTTACCCCGACTCACAAGGATCTGGGTTAAATCCATCATTCATCTGCTCACCATAACACCCCAGTTTGGAGCCAGCCATATGCAAATCAGTCTTGACCCTGTTGTTTGTGGGAACAGTCCAGCCCGATCTGCCAAGCCAGGTCCTCCCTGGACCGGAAACAAGCATCCTGGGACCGTTTCAGGGCATCACCCTTCATCAGCCAGTCTAGCTTGAATCCAGTCATGTAGTGAGCACGGAGCCCACGTCTGGTCATACCCTTCCAACTTAGGGCGACATATGCAAAAGAAACAATGGATGGACAGAATGCTCGACAATGCAAGCATTCACCCCCAGTTACAAGGATCTGGGTTAAATCCATCATTCTTTTGCTCACCACAGCCCCCAGTTTGGAGCCAGCCATATGCAAATCAGTCTTGACCTTGTTCCTTCTGGGAACAGTCCAGCCCAAACTGCCAGGCCAGTTTCCCCCTGGACCGGAAACAAGCATCCTGGGACCGTTTCAGGGCATCACCCTTCATCAGCCAGTCTAGCTTGAATCCAGTCGTGTAGTGAGCACGGAGCCCACGTCTGGTCATACCCTTCCAACTTAGGGCGACATATGCAAAAGAAAAAATTGATGGACAGAATGCTCGTCAATGCAAGCATTCACCCCCAGTTACAAGGATCTGGGTTAAATCCATCATTCTTTTGCTCACCACAGCACCCAGTTTAGAGCCAGACATATGCAAATCAGTCTTGACCCTGTTCCTTGTGGGAACAGTCCAGCCCGAACTGCCAAGCCAGGTCCTGCTTGGACCGGAAACAAGCATCCTGGGAATGGTTTCAGGGCATCACCCTTCATAAGCCAGGCTAGCTTGAATCCAGTGGTGTAGTGAGCACGGGACCCACGTCTGGGCATACACTTCCCACTTAGGGGGACATATGCAAAAGAAACAATTGATGGACGGAATGCTGGACAATGCAAACATTCACCCCCAGTAACAAGGATCTGGGTTAAATCCATCATTCTTTTGCTCACCACAGCACCCAGTTTGGAGCCAGCCATATGCAAATCAGTCTTGACCTTGTTCCTTCTGGGAACAGTCCAGCCCAAACTGCCAGGCCAGTTTCCCCCTGGACCGGAAACAAGCATCCTGGGACCGTTTCAGGGCATCAGCCAGGCTAGCTTGATTCCAGTGGTGTAGTGGTGTAGTGAGCACGGGACCCACGTCTGGGCATACCCTTCGCACTTAGGGCGACAGATTGCAAAAGATACAATTGATGGACCAAATGCTGGACAATGAAGGCATTCACCCCGACTCCCAAGGATCTAGGTTAAATCCATCATTCATTTGCTCACCACAACACCCCAGTTTGGAGCCAGCCATATGCAAATCAGTCTTGACCCTGTTCTTTGTGGGAACAGTCTAGCCCGATCTGCCAAGCCAGGTCCTCCTTGGACCGGAAACAAGCATCCTGGGAATGGTTTCAGGGCATCACCCTTCATCAGCCAGGCTAGCTTGAATCCAGTGGTGTAGTGAGCCCGGGACCCATGTCTGGGCATACCCTTCCCACTTAGGGGGACATATGCAAAAGAAACAATTGATGGACGGAATGCTGGACAATGCAAACATTCACCCCCCAGTCACAAGGATCTGGGTTAAATCCATCATTCTTTTGCTCACCACAGCACCCAGTTTGGAGCCAGCCATATGCAAATCAGTCTTGACCTTGTTCCTTCTGGGAACACTCCAGCCCGAACTGCCAGGCCAGTTTCCCCCTGGACCCGAAACAAGCATCCTGGGACCGTTTCAGGGCATCACCCTCCATCAGCCAGGCTAGCTTGATTCCAGTGGTGTAGTGAGCAGAGGACCCACGTCTGGGCATACCCTTCGCACTTAGGGCGACAGATTGCAAAAGAAACAATTGATGGACCGAATGCTGGACAATGAAGGCATTCACCCCGACTCACAAGGATCTGGGTTAAATCCATCATTCATTTGCTCACCACAACACCCCAGTTTGGAGCCAGCCATATGCAAATCAGTCTTGACCCTGTTGTTTGTGGGAACAGTCTAGCCCGATCTGCCAAGCCAGGTCCTGCTTGGACTGGAAACAAGCATCCTGGGACCGGTTTCAGGGCATCACCCTTCATCAGCCAGCCGAGCTTGAATCTAGTGGTGTGGTGAGCCCGGGACCCATGTCTGGGCATACCCTTCCCACTTAGGGCGACATATGCAAAAGAAACAATTGATGGACAGAATGCTGGACAATGCAAACATTCACCCCCAGTCACAAGAATCTGGGTTAAATCCATCATTCATTTGCTCACCACACCACCCCTAGTTGGAGCCAGTCATATGCAAATCAGTCTTGACCCTGTTCCTTGTGGGAACAGTCCAGCCGGAACTGCCAAGCCAGGTCCTCCCTGGACTGGAAACAAGCATCCTGGGACTGGTTTCAGGGCATCACCCTTCATCAGCCAGGCTAGCTTGATTCCAGTGGTGTAGTGAGCACGGGACCCACGTCTGGGCATACCCTTCCCACTTAGGGCGACATATGCAAAAGAAACAATTGATGGACGGAATGCTGGACAATGCAATCATTCACCCCCAGTCACAAGTATCTGAGTTAAATCCATCATTCTTTTGCTCACCACAGCACCCCAGTTTGGAGCCAGCCATATGCAAAAAAGTCTTCACCCTGTTCCTTGTGGGAACAGTCCGGCCCGAACTGCCAAGCCAGGTCCTTACCTGGACCGGAAACAAGCATCCTGGGACCGGTTTCAGGGCATCAACCTTCATTAGCCAGGCTAGCTTGAATCCAGTGGTGTAGTGAGCACAGGACCCACGTCTGGGCATACCCTTCCCACTTAGGGCGACATATGCAAAAGAAACAATTGATGGACGGAATGCTGGACAATGAAAGCATTCACCCCGACTCACAAGGATCTGGGTTAAATCCATCATTCATCTGCTCACCATAACACCCCAGTTTGGAGCCAGCCATATGCAATTCAGTCTTGACCCTGTTCTTTGTGGGAACAGTCCAGCCCGATCTGTCAAGCCAGGTCGTCCCTGGACCAGAAACAAGCATCCTGCGACCGTTTCAGGGCATCACCCTTCATCAGCCAGTCTAGCTTGAATCCAGTCGTGTAGTGAGCACGGAGCCCACGTCTGGTCATACCCTTCCAACTTAGTGCGACATATGCAAAAGAAACAATTGATGGACGGAATGCTGGACAATGCAAGCATTCACCCCCAGTTACAAGGATCTGGGTTAAATCCATCATTCTTCTGCTCAGCACACCACCCAAGTTTAGAGCCAGACATATGCAAATCAGTCTTGACCCTGTTCCTTGTGGGAACAGTCCAGCCCGAACTGCCAAGCCAGGTCCTGCTTTGACCGGAAACAAGCATCCTGGGTATGGTTTCAGGGTATCACCCTTCATCAGCCAGTCTAGCTTGAATAAAATGGTGTAGTGAGCACGAGACCCACGTCTGGGCATACCCATCCCACTTAGGGGGACATATGCAAAAGAAACAATTGATGGACGGAATGCTGGACAATGCAAACATTCACCCCCAGTCACAAGGATCTGGGTTAAATCCATCATTCTTTTGCTCACCACAGCACCCAGTTTGGAGCCTGCCATATGCAAATCAGTCTTGACCTTGTTCCTTCTGGGAACAGTCCAGCCCGAACTGCCAGGCCAGTTTCCCCCTGAACCGGAAACAAGCATCCTGGGACCGTTTCAGGGCATCACCCTCCATCAGCCAGGCTAGCTTGATTCCAGTGGTGTAGTGAGCACGGGACCCACGTGTGGGCATACCCTTAGCACTTAGGGCGACAGATTGCAAAAGAAACAATTGATGGACCGAATGCTGGACAATGAAGGCATTCACCCCGACTCACAAGGATCTGGGTTAAATCCATCATTCATTTGCTCACCACAACACCCCAGTTTGGAGCCAGCCATATGCAAATCAGTCTTGACCCTGTTCTTTGTGGGAACAGTCCAGCCCAAACTGCCAAGCTAGGTCCTCCCTGGACCGGAAACAAGCATCCTGGGACCGGTTTCAGGGTATCATCCCTCATCAGCCAGGCTAGTTTGAATCCAGTGGTGTAGTGAGCACGGGACGCACGTCTGGGCATATCCTACCCACTTAGGGCGACATATGCAAAAGAAACAATTGATGGACGGAATGCTGGACAATGCAAACATTCACCCCCAGTCACAAGGATCTGGGTTGAATCCATCATTCTTTTGCTCACCACACTACCCCAGTTTGGAGCCAGCCATATGCAAATCAGTCTTGACCCTGTTCCTTGTGGGAACAGTCCAGCCCAAACTGCCAAGCCAGGTCCTCCCTGGACCGGAAACAAGCATCCTGGGACCGGTTTCAGGGTATCATCCTTCATCAGCCAGGCTAGCTTGATTCCAGTGGTGTAGTGAGTACGGGACCCACGTCTGGGCATACCCTTCCCACTTAGGGCGACATATCGAAAAGAAACAATTGATGGATGGAATGCTGGACAATGCAAACATTCACCCCCAGTCACAAGGTTCTGGGTTAAATCCATCATTCTTTTACTCACCACACCACCCCAGTTTGGAGCCACCCATATGCAAATAATTATTGACCCTGTTCCTTGTGGGAACAGTCCAGCCCGATCTGCCAAGCTAGGTCCTCCCTTGACCGGAAACAAGCATCCTGGGACCGGTTTCAGGGCATCACCCTTCATCAGCCAGGCTAGTTTGAATCCAGTGGTGTAGTGAGCACGGGACCCACGTCTGGGCATATCCTACCCACTTAGGGCGACATATGCAAAAGAAACAATTGATGGACGGAATGCTGGACAATGCAAACATTCACCCCCAGTCACAAGGATCTGTGTTAAATCCATCATTCTTTTGCTCACCACAGCACCCCAGTTTGGAGCCAGCCAGATGCAAATGAGTCTTGACCCTGTTCCTTGTGGGAACAGTCTGGCCCGAACTGCCAAGCCAGGTCCTCCCTGGACAGGAAACAAGCATCCTGGGACCGGTTTCAGGGCATCACCATTCATCAGCCAGGCTAGCTTGAATGCAGTGGTGTAGTGAGCACGAGACCCACGTATGGGCATACCCTGCCCACTTAGGGCGACATATGTAAAAGAAACAACTGATGGACGGACTGCTGGACAATGCAAACATTCACCCCCAGTTCCAAGGATCTGGGTTAAATCCATCATTCTTCTGCTCAGCACACCACCCCAGTTTGGAGCCAGCCATATGCAAATCAGCATTGACCCTTTTCCTTGTGGGAACAGACCAGCCCGAACTGCCAAGCCAGGTCCTGCTTGGACCGGAAACAAGCATCCTAGGACAGGTTTCAGGACATCACCTTTCATCAGCCAGACTAGCTTGAATCCAGTTGTGTAGTGAGCAAGGGACCCAAGTCTGGGCATACCCTTCCCACTTAGGGCGACATATGCAAAAGAAACAATTGATTGGCGGAATGCTGGACAATGCAAACATTCACCCCCAGTCACAAGGATCTGGGTTAAATCCATCATTCTTTTGCTCACCACACCAACGCAGTTTGGAGCCAGCCATATGCAAATCACTCTTGACCCTGTTCCTTGTGTGAACAGTCCAGCCCAAACTGCCAAGCAAGGCCCTCCCTGGACCGGAAACAAGCATCCTGGGACCGGTTTCAGGGCATCACCCTTCATCAGCCAGGCTAGCTTCAATCCAGTGGTGTAGTGAGCACGGGACCCACGTCTGGGCATACCCTTCCCACTTAGGGCGACATATCCAAAAGAAACAATTGATGGATGGAATGCTGGACAATGCAAACATTCACCCCCAGTCACAAGGATCTGGGTTAAATCCATCATTCTTTTACTCACCACACCACCCCAGTTTGGAGCCAGCCATATGCAAATCATTATTGACCCTGTTCCTTGTGGGAACAGTCCAGCCCGAACTGCCAAGCTAGGTCCTCCCTGGACCGGTAACAAGCATCCTGGGACCGGTTTCAGGGCATCACCCTTCATCAGCCAGGCTAGTTTGAATCCAGTGGTGTAGTGAGCACGGGACCCACGTCTGGGCATATCCTACCCACTTAGGGCGACATATGCAAAAGAAACAATTGATGGACGGACTGCTGGACAATGCAAACATTCACCCCCAGTCACAAGGATCTGGGTTGAATCCATCATTCTTTTGCTCACCACACTACCCCAGTTTGGAGCCAGCCATATGCAAATCAGTCTTGACCCTGTTCCTTGTGGGAACAGTCCAGCCCGAACTGCCAAGCCAAGTCCTCCCTGGACCGGAAACAAGCATCCTGGGATCGGTTTCAGGGCATCACCCTTCATCAGCCAGGCTAGCTTGATTCCAGTGGTGTAGTGAGCACGGGACCCACGTCTGGGCATACCCTTCCCACTTAGGGCGACATATGCAAAAGAAACAATTGATGGACGGAATGCTGGACAATGCAAACATTCACCCCCAGTCACAAGGATCTGAGTTAAATCCATCATTCTTTTGCTCACCACAGCACCCCAGTTTGGAGCCAGCCATTTGCATATCAGTCTTGACCCTGTTCCTTGTGGGAACAGTCCAGCCCGAACTGCCAAGCCAGGTCCTCCCTGGATTGGAAACAAGCATCCTGGGACCGGTTTCAGGGCATCACCCTTCATCAGTCAGGCTAGCTTGAATCCAGTGGTGTAGTGAGCACAGGACCCACGTCTGGGCATACCCTTCCCACTTAGGGCGACATATGCAAAAGAAACAATTGATGGACGGAATGCTGGACAATGCAAACATTCACCTCCAGTCACAAGGATCTGGGTTGAATCCATCATTCTTTTGCGCACCACACTACCCCAGTTTGGAGCCAGCCATATACAAATCAGTCTTGACCCTGTTCCTTGTTGGAACAGTTCAGCCCGAACTGCCAAGCCAGGTCCTCCCTGGACCGGAAACAAGCATCCTGTGACCGGTTTCATGGCATCACCCTTCATCAGCCAGGCTAGCTTGAGTCCAGTGGTGTAGTGAGCACTGGACCCACGTCTGGGCATACCCTTCCCACTTAGGGCAACATATGGAAAAGAAAAAATTGATGGACGGAATGCTTGACAATGCAATAATTCACCCCCAGTCACAAGGATCTGTGTTAAATCCATCATTTTATGCTCACCACAGCACCCCAGTTTGGAGCCAGCCAGATGCAAATGAGTCTTGACCCTGTGCCTTGTGGGAACAGTCTAGCCCGAACTGCCAAGCCAGGTCCTCCCTGGACAGGAAACAAGCATCCTGAGACCGGTTTCAGGGCATCACCCTTCATCAGCCAGGCTAGCTTTAATGCAGTGGTGTAGTGAGCACGAGACCCACGTCTGGGCATACCCTTCCCGCTTAGGGTGACATATGTAAAAGAAACAATTGATGGACGGACTGCTGGACAATGCAAAAATACACCCCCAGTTCCAAGGATCTGGGTTAAATCCATCATTGTTCTGCTCAGCACACCACCCCAGTTTGGAGCCAGCCGTATGCAAATCAGTATTGACCCTTTTCCTTGTGGGAACAGTCCAGCCCGAACTGCCAACCCAGGTCCTGCTTGGACCGGAAACAAGCATCCTGTGACCTGTTTCATGTCATCACCATTCCTCAGCCAGGCTAGCTTGAGTCCAGTGGTGTAGTGAGCACTGGACACACGTCTGGGCATACCCTTCCCACTTAGGGCAACATATGTAAAAGAAACAATTGATGGACGGAATGCTGGACAATTCAAACATTCACCCCCAGTCACAAGGATCTGTGTTAAATCCATCATTCTTTTGCTCACCACAGCACCCCAGTTTGGAGCCAGCCAGATGCAAATGAGTCTTGACCCTGTTCCTTGTGGGAACAGTCTAGCCCGAACTGCCAAGCCAGGTCCTCCCTGGACAGGAAACAAGCATCCTGGGACCAGTTTCAGGGCATCACCCTTCATCATCCAGGCTAGCTTGAATGCAGTGGTGTAGTGAGCACGAGACCCACGTTTGGGCATACCCTTCCCACTTAGGGCGACATATGTAAAAGAAACAACTGATGGACGGACTGCTGGACAATGCAAACATTCACCCCCAGTTCCAAGGATATAGGTTAAATCCATCATTCTTCTGCTCAGCACACCACCCCAGTTTGGAGCCAGCCATATGCAAATCAGTATTGACCCTTTTCCTTGTGGGAACAGTCCAGCCCGAACTGGCAAGCCAGGTCCTGCTTGGACCGGACACAAGCATCCTAGGACAGGTTTCAGGACATCACCCTTCATCAGCCAGCCTAGCTTGAATCCAGTTGTGTAGTGAGCAAGGGACCCACGTCTGGGCATACCCTTCCCACTTAGGACGACATATGCAAAAGAAACAATTGATGGACGGAATGCTGGACAATGCAAACATTCACCCCAAGTCACAAGGATCTGAGTTAAATCCATCATTCTTTTGCTCACCACAGCACCCCAGTTTGGAGCCAGCCATTTGCAAATCAGTCTTGACCCTGTTCCTTGTTGGAACAGTTCAGCCCGAACTGCCAAGCCAGGTCCTCCCTGGACCGGAAACAAGCATCCTGTGACCGGTTTCATGGCATCACCCTTCATCAGCCAGGCTAGCTTAAGTCCAGTGGTGTAGTGAGCACTGGACCCACGTCTGGGCATACCCTTCCCACTTAGGGCGAAATATGTAAAAGAAACAATTGATGGACGGACTGCTGGACAATGCAAAAATTCACCCCCAGTTCCAAGGATCTGGGTTAAATCCATCATTCTTCTGCTCAGCACACCACCCTAGTTTGGAGACAGCAGTATGCAAATCAGTATTGACCCTTTTAATTGTGGGAACAGTCCAGCCCGAACTGCGAAACCAGGTCCTGCTTGGACCGGAAACAAGCATCCTAAGACAGGTTTCAGGACATCACCCTTCATCAGCCAGCCTAGCTTGAATCCAGTTGTGTAGTGAGTACGGGACCCACGCCTGGGCATACCCTTCCCACTTAGGGCGACATATCCCAAAAAAACAATTGATAGATGGAATGCTGGACAATGCAAACATTCACCCCCAGTCACAATGATCTGGGTTAAATCCATCATTCTTTTACTCAGCACACCACCCAAGTTTTGAGCCAGCCATATGCAAATCATTATTGACCCTGTTCCTTGTGGGAACAGTCCAGCCTGAGCTGCCAAGCTAGGTCCTCCCTGGACCGGAAACAAGCATCCTGGGACCGGTTTCAGGTCATCACCCTTCATCAGCCAGGCTAGTTTGAATTCAGAGGTGTAGGGAGCACGTGACCCACGTCTGGGCATACCCTTCCCACTTAGAGAGACAAATGCAAAAGAAACAATTGATGGTCAGAATACTGGACAATGCAAGCATTCACCCCCAGTCACAAGGATCTGAGTTAAATCCATCATTCTTTTGCTCACCACACCACCCCAGTTTGGAGCCAGCCATATGCAAATCAGTCTTGACCCGGTTACTTGTGGGAACAGTCCAGCCCGAACTGCCAAGCCAGGTCCTCCCTGGACCAGAAACAAGCATCCTGGGACCGAATTCAGGGCATCACCCTTCATCATCCAAACTTTCTTGAATCCAGTGGTGTAGTGAGCACTGGACCCACGTCTGGGCATACCCTTCCCACTTAGGGCGACATATGCAAAATAAACAATTGATGGACAGAATTCTGGACAATGCAAACATTCACCCCCAGTCACAAGAATCTGGGTTAAATCCATCATTCATTTTCTCACCACACCACCCCTGTTTGGAGCCAGTCATATGCAAATCAGTCTTGACCCTGTACCTTGTGGGAACAGTCCAGCCGGAACTGCCAAGCCAGGTCCTCCCTGGTCCGGAAACAAGCCTCCTTGTACCGGTTTTAGGGCATCACCCTTCATCAGCCAGGCTAGCTTGAATCCAGTGTAGTAGTGACCACGGGACCCAAGTCTGGGCATACTCTACACACTTAGGGCGACATATGCAAAAGAAACAATTCATGGACGGAATGCTGGACAATGCAAACATTCACCCCCAGTCACAAGGATCTGGGTTAAATCCATTATTATTTTGCTCACCACAACAACCCAGTTTGGAGCCAGCCATATGCAAATCAGTCTTGAACCTGTTCCTTGTGGGAACAGTCCAGCCCGAACTGTCAAGCCAGGTCCTCCCTGGACCTTAAACAAGCATCCTGGGACTGGTTTCAGGGCATCACCCTTCCTCAGCCAGGCTAGCTTGAATCCAGTGGTGTAGTGAGCACGGGACCCACGTCTGGGCATATCCTACCCACTTAGGGCGAGATATGCAAAAGAAAGAATTGATGGACGGAATGCTGGACAATGCAATCATTCACCCCCAGTCACAAGGATCTGGGTTGAATCCATCATTCTTTTGCTCACCACACTACCCCAGTTTGGAGCCAGCCATATGCAAATCAGTCTTGACCCTGTTCTTTGTGGGAACTGTCCAGCCCGAACTGCCAAGCCAGGTCCTCCCTGGACCGGAAACAAGCATCCTGGGACCAGTTTCAGGGTATCACCCTTCATCAGCCAGGCTAGCTTGATTCCAGAGGTGTAGTGAGCACAGGACCCACGTCTGGGCATATCCTTCCCACTTAGGGCGACATATGCAAAAGAAACAATTGATGGACGGAATGCTGGACAATGCAAACATTCACCCCCAGTCACAAGGATCTGAGTTAAATCCATCATTCTTTTGCTCACCACAGCACCCCAGTTTGGAGCCAGCCATTTGCAAATGAGTCTTGACCCTGTTCCTTGTGGGAACAGTCCAGCCCGAACTGCCAAGCCAGGTCCTCCCTGCTTTTGAAACAAGCATCCTGGGACCGGTTTCAGGGCATCACCCTTCATCAGCCAGGCTAGCTTGATTCCAGTGGTGTAGTGAGCACAGGACCCACGTCTGGGCATACCCTTCCCACTTAGAGCGACATATGCAAAATAAACAATTGATGGACGGAATGCTGGACAATGCAACCATTCATCCCCAGGCACAAGGATCTGGGTTGAATCCATCATTCTTTTGCGCACCACACTACCCCAGTTTGGAGCCAGCCATATACAAATCAGTCTTGACCCTGTTCCTTGTTGGAACAGTTCAGCCCGAACTGCCAAGCCAGGTCCTCCCTGGACCGGAAACAAGCATCCTGTGACCGGTTTCATGGCATCACCCTTCATCAGCCAGGCTAGCTTGAGTCCAGTGGTGTAGTGAGCACTGGACCCACGTCTGGGCATACCCTTCCCACTTAGGGCAACATATGTAAAAGAAAAAATTGATGGACGGAATGCTGGACAATGCAAACATTCACCCCCAGTCACAAGGATCTGTGTTAAATCCATCATTTTATGCTCACCACAGCACCCCAGTTTGGAGCCAGCCAGATGCAAATGAGTCTTGACCCTGTGCCTTGTGGGAACAGTCTAGCCCGAACTGCCAAGCCAGGTCCCCCCTGGACAGGGAACAAGCATCCTGGGACCGGTTTCAGGGCATCACCCTTCATCAGCCAGGCTAGCTTTAATGCAGTGGTGTAGTGAGCACGAGACCCACGTCTGGGCATACCCTTCCCGCTTAGGGTGACATATGTAAAAGAAACAATTGATGGACGGACTGCTGGACAATGCAAAAATACACCCCCAGTTCCAAGGATCTGGGTTAAATCCATCATTGTTCTGCTCAGCACACCACCCCAGTTTGGAGCCAGCCGTATGCAAATCAGTATTGACCCTTTTCCTTGTGGGAACAGTCCAGCCCGAACTGCCAACCCAGGTCCTGCTTGGACCGGAAACAAGCATCCTGTGACCGGTTTCATGTCATCACCATTCCTCAGCCAGGCTAGCTTGAGTCCAGTGGTGTAGTGAGCACTGGACACACGTCTGGGCATACCCTTCCCACTTAGGGCAACATTTGTAAAAGAAACAATTGATGGACGGAATGCTGGACAATTCAAACATTCACCCCCAGTCACAAGGATCTGTGTTAAATCCATCATTCTTTTGCTCACCACAGCACCCCAGTTTGGAGCCAGCCAGATGCAAATGAGTCTTGACCCTGTTCCTTGTGGGAACAGTCTAGCCCGAACTGCCAAGCCAGGTCCTCCCTGGACAGGAAACAAGCATCCTGGGACCGGTTTCAGGGCATCACCCTTCATCATCCAGGCTAGCTTGAATGCAGTGGTGTAGTGAGCACGAGACCCACGTCTGGGCATACCCTTCCCACTTAGGGCGACATATGTAAAAGAAACAACTGATGGACGGACTGCTGGACAATGCAAACATTCACCCCCAGTTCCAAGGATATGGGTTAAATCCATCATTCTTCTGCTCAGCACACCACCCCAGTTTGGAGCCAGCCATATGCAAATCAGTATTGACCCTTTTCCTTGTGGGAACAGTCCAGCCCGAACTGCCAAGCCAGGTCCTGCTTGGACCGGACACAAGCATCCTAGGACAGGTTTCAGGACATCACCCTTCATCAGCCAGCCTAGCTTGAATCCAGTTGTGTAGTGAGCAAGGGACCCACGTCTGGGCATACCCTTCCCACTTAGGACGACATATGCAAAAGAAACAATTGATGGACGGAATGCTGGACAATGCAAACATTCACCCCCAGTCACAAGGATCTGAGTTAAATCCATCATTCTTTTGCTCACCACAGCACCCCAGTTTGGAGCCAGCCATTTGCAAATCAGTCTTGACCCTGTTCCTTGTTGGAACAGTTCAGCCCGAACTGCCAAGCCAGGTCCTCCCTGGACCGGAAACAAGCATCCTGTGACCGGTTTCATGGCATCACCCTTCATCAGCCAGGCTAGCTTAAGTCCAGTGGTGTAGTGAGCACTGGACCCACGTCTGGGCATACCCTTCCCACTTAGGGCGAAATATGTAAAAGAAACAATTGATGGACGGACTGCTGGACAATGCAAAATTCACCCCCAGTTCCAAGGATCTGGGTTAAATCCATCATTCTTCTGCTCAGCACACCACCCTAGTTTGGAGACAGCAGTATGCAAATCAGTATTGACCCTTTTAATTGTGGGAACAGTCCAGCCCGAACTGCGAAACCAGGTCCTGCTTGGACCGGAAACAAGCATCCTAGGACAGGTTTCAGGACATCACCCTTCATCAGCCAGCCTAGCTTGAATCCAGTTGTGTAGTGAGCACGGGACCCACGCCTGGGCATACCCTTCCCACTTAGGGCGACATATCCCAAAAAAACAATTGATAGATGGAATGCTGGACAATGCAAACATTCACCCCCAGTCACAATGATCTGGGTTAAATCCATCATTCTTTTACTCAGCACACCACCCAAGTTTTGAGCCAGCCATATGCAAATCATTATTGACCCTGTTCCTTGTGGGAACAGTCCAGCCTGAGCTGCCAAGCTAGGTCCTCCCTGGACCGGAAACAAGCATCCTGGGACCGGTTTCAGGTCATCACCCTTCATCAGCCAGGCTAGTTTGAATTCAGAGGTGTAGGGAGCACGTGACCCACGTCTGGGCATACCCTTCCCACTTAGAGAGACAAATGCAAAAGAAACAATTGATGGTCAGAATACTGGACAATGCAAGCATTCACCCCCAGTCACAAGGATCTGAGTTAAATCCATCATTCTTTTGCTCACCACACCACCCAAGTTTGGAGCCAGCCATATGCAAATCAGTCTTGACCCGGTTACTTGTGGGAACAGTCCAGCCCGAACTGCCAAGCCAGGTCCTCCCTGGACCAGAAACAAGCATCCTGGGACCGGGTTCAGGGCATCACCCTTCATCATCCAGGCTTTCTTGAATCCAGTGGTGTAGTGAGCACTGGACCCACGTCTGGGCATACCCTTCCCACTTAGGGCGACATATGCAAAATAAACAATTGATGGACAGAATTCTGGACAATGCAAACATTCACCCCCAGTCACAAGAATCTGGGTTAAATCCATCATTCATTTGCTCAACACACCACCCCTGTTTGGAGCCAGTCATATGCAAATCAGTCTTGACCCTGTTCCTTGTGGGAACAGTCCAGCCGGAACTGCCAAGCCAGGTCCTCCCTGGACCGGAAACAAGCATCCTGGGACCGGTTTCAGGGCACAACCCTTCATCAGCCACGCTAGCTTGAATCCAGTCCTGTAGTGAGCACGGGACCCACGTCTGGGCATACCCTTCCCACTTAGGGCGACATATGCAAAAGAAACATTTGATAGATGGAAGGCTGGACAATGCAAACATTCACCCCAAGTCACAAGGATCTGGGTTAAATCCATCATTCTTCTGCTCTGCACACCACCCCAGTTTGGAGCCAGCCATATGCAAATCAGTTTTGACCCTGTTCCTTGTGGGAACAGTCCAGCCCGAACTGCCAAGCTAGGTCCTGTTTGGACCGGAAACCAGCATCCTGGGAACGGTTTCAGGGCATCACCCTTCATCAACCAGGATAGCTTGAATCCAGTGGTGCAGTGAGCATGGGACCCATGTCTGGGCATACACTTCCAACTTAGGGCAACATATGCAAAAGAAACAATTGATGGACGGAATGATGGACAATGCAAACATTCACCTCAAGTCACAAGGATCTGGGTTAAATGCATCATTCTTTTGCTCACCACACCACCCCAGTTTGGAGCCAGCCATATGCAAATCAGTCTTGACCCTGTTCCTTGTGGGAAGAGTCCAGCCCAAACTGCCAAGCCAGGTCCTCCCTGGTCCGGAAACAAGCCTCCTTGTACCGGTTTTAGGGCATCACCCTTCATCAGCCAGGCTAGCTTGAATCCAGTGTAGTAGTGACCACGGGACCCAAGTCTGGGCATACTCTACACACTTAGGGCGACATATGCAAAAGAAACAATTCATGGACGGAATGCTGGACAATGCAAACATTCACCCCCAGTCACAAGGATCTGGGTTAAATCCATTATTATTTTGCTCACCACAACAACCCAGTTTGGAGCCAGCCATATGCAAATCAGTCTTGAACCTGTTCCTTGTGGGAACAGTCCAGCCCGAACTGTCAAGCCAGGTCCTCCCTGGACCTTAAACAAGCATCCTGGGACTGGTTTCAGGGCATCACCCTTCCTCAGCCAGGCTAGCTTGAATCCAGTGGTGTAGTGAGCACGGGACCCACGTCTGGGCATATCCTACCCACTTAGGGTGAGATATGCAAAAGAAAGAATTGATGGACGGAATGCTGGACAATGCAATCATTCACCCCCAGTCACAAGGATCTGGGTTGAATCCATCATTCTTTTGCTCACCACACTACCCCAGTTTGGAGCCAGCCATATGCAAATCAGTCTTGACCCTGTTCTTTGTGGGAACTGTCCAGCCCGAACTGCCAAGCCAGGTCCTCCCTGGACCGGAAACAAGCATCCTGGGACCAGTTTCAGGGTATCACCCTTCATCAGCCAGGCTAGCTTGATTCCAGAGGTGTAGTGAGCACAGGACCCACGTCTGGGCATATCCTTCCCACTTAGGGCGACATATGCAAAAGAAACAATTGATGGACGGAATGCTGGACAATGCAAACATTCACCCCCAGTCACAAGGATCTGAGTTAAATCCATCATTCTTTTGCTCACCACAGCACCCCAGTTTGGAGCCAGCCATTTGCAAATGAGTCTTGACCCTGTTCCTTGTGGGAACAGTCCAGCCCGAACTGCCAAGCCAGGTCCTCCCTGCTTTTGAAACAAGCATCCTGGGACCGGTTTCAGGGCATCACCCTTCATCAGCCAGGCTAGCTTGATTCCAGTGGTGTAGTGAGCACAGGACCCACGTCTGGGCATACCCTTCCCACTTAGAGCGACATATGCAAAATAAACAATTGATGGACGGAATGCTGGACAATGCAACCATTCATCCCCAGGCACAAGGATCTGGGTTGAATCCATCATTCTTTTGCGCACCACACTACCCCAGTTTGGAGCCAGCCATATGCAAATCAGTCTTGACCCTGTTCCTTGTTGGAACAGTTCAGCCCGAACTGCCAAGCCAGGTCCTCCCTGGACCGGAAACAAGCATCCTGTGACCGGTTTCATGGCATCACCCTTCATCAGCCAGGCTAGCTTGAGTCCAGTGGAGTAGTGAGCACTGGACCCACGTCTGGGCATACCCTTCCCACTAAGGGCAACATATGTAAAAGAAACAATTGATGGACGGAATGCTGGACAATGCAAGCATTCACCCCCAGTCACAAGGATCTGTGTTAAATCCATCATTCTTTTGCTCACCACAGCACCCCAGTTTGGAGCCAGCCAGATGCAAATGAGTCTTGACCCTGTTCCTTGTGGGAACAGTCTAGCCCGAACTGCCAAGCCAGGTCCTCCCTGGACAGGAAACAAGCATCCTGGGACCGGTTTCAAGGCATCACCCTTCATCAGCCAGGCTAGCTTTAATGCAGTGGTGTAGTGAGCACGAGACCCAAGTCTGGGCATACCCTTCCCGCTTGGGGCGACATATGTAAAAGAAACAATTGATGGATGGACTGCTGGACAATGCAAAAATACACCCCCAGTTCCAAGGATCTGGGTTAAATCCATCATTCTTCTGTTCAGCACACCACCCCAGTTTGGAGCCAGCCGTATGCAAATCAGTATTGACCCTTTTCCTTGTGGGAACAGTCCAGCCCGAACTGCCAAGCCATTTCCTGCTTGGACCGGAAACAAGCATCCTGTGACCGGTTTCATGGCATCACCCTTCGTCAGCCAGGCTAGCTTGAGTCCAGTGGTGTAGTGAGCACTGGACCCACGTCTGGGCATACCCTTCCCACTTAGGGCAACATATGTAAAAGAAACAATTGATGGACGGAATGCTGGACAATGCAAACATTCACCCCAGTCACAAGGATCTGTGTTAAATCCATCATTCTTTTGCTCACCACAGCACCCCAGTTCGGAGCCAGCCAGATGCAAATGAGTCTTGACCCTCTTCCTTGTGGGAACAGTCTAGCCCGAAATGCCAAGCCAGGTCCTCCCTGGACAGGAAAAAAGCATCCTGGGACCGGTTTCAGGGCATCACCCTTCATCAGCCAGGCTAGCTTGAATGCAGTGGTGTAGTGAGCACGAGACCCACGTCTGGGCATACCCTTCCCACTTAGGGCGACATATGTAAAAGAAACAACTGATGGATGGACTGCTGGACAATGCAAACATTCACCCCCAGTTCCAAGGATCTGGGTTAAATCCATCATTCTTCTGCTCAGCACACCACCCCAGTTTGGAGCCAGCCATATGCAAATCAGCATTGACCCTTTTCCTTGTGGGAACAGTCCAGCCCGAACTGCCAAGCCAGGTCCTACTTGGACCGGAAACAAGCATCCTAGGAAAGGTTTCAGGACATCACCCTTCATCAGCCAGCCTAGCTTGAATCCAGTTGTGTAGTGAGCAAGGGGCCCACGTCTGGGCATACCCTTCCCACTTAGGGCTACATATGCAAAAGAAACTATTGATTGGCGGAATGCTGGACAATGCAAACATTCACCCCCAGTCACAAGGATCTGGGTTAAACCCATCATTCTTTTACTCACCACACCACCCCAGTTTGGAGCCAGCCATATGCAAATCATTATTGACCCTGTTCCTTGTGGGAACAGTCCAGCCCGAACTGCCAAGCCAGGTCCTCCCTGAATTGGAAACAAGCATCCTGGGACCGGTTTCAGGGCATCACCCTTCATCAGCCAGGCTAGCTTGAATCCAGTGGTGTAGTGAGCACCGGACCCACGTCTGGGCATACCCTTCCCACTTAGGGCGACATATGCAAAAGAAACAATTGATGGACGGAATGCTGGACAATGCAAAGATTCACCCCCAGTCACAAGGATCTGGGTTGAATCCATCATTCTTTTGCGCAACACACTGCCCCAGTTTGGAGCTGGCCATATACAAATCAGTCCCTGTTCCTTGTTGGAAATGTTCAGCCCGAACTGCCAAGCCAGGTCGTCCCTGGACCGGAAACAAGCATCCTGTGACCGGTTTCATGGCATCACCCTTCATCAGCCAGGCTAGCTTGAGTCCAGTGGTGTAGTGAGCACTGGACCCACGTCTGGGCATACCCTTCCCACTTAGGGCGAAATATGTAAAAGAAACAATTGATGGACGGACTGCTGGACAATGCAAAATTCACCCCCAGTTCCAAGGATCTGGGTTAAATCCATCATTCTTCTGCTCAGCACACCACCCTAGTTTGGAGCCAGCCGTATGCAAATCAGTATTGACCCTTTTAATTGTGGGAACAGTCCAGCCCGAACTGCCAAGCCAGGTCCTGCTTGGACCGGAAACAAGCATCCTAGGACAGGTTTCAGGACATCACCCTTCATCAGCCAGCCTAGCTTGAATCCAGTTGTGTAGTGAGCACGGGACCCACGTCTGGGCATACCCTTCTCACTTAGGGCGACATATCCAAAAGAAACAATTGATAGATGGAATGCTGGACAATGCAAACATTCACCCCCAGTCACAATGATCTGGGTTAAATCCATCATTCTTTTACTCACCACACCACCCTAGTTTGGAGCCAGCCATATGCAAATCATTATTGACCCTGTTCCTTGTGGGAACAGTCCAGCCTGAACTGCCAAGCTAGGTCCTCCCTGGACCGGAAACAAGCATCCTGGGACCGGTTTCAGGTCATCACCCTTCATCAGCCAGGCTAGTTTGAATTCAGAGGTGTAGGGAGCACGTGACCCACGTCTGGGCATACCCTTCCCACTTAGGGCAACATAGGTAAAAGAAACAATTGATGGACGGAATGCAGGACAATGCAAACATTCACCCCCAGTCACAAGGATCTGTGTTAAATCCATCATTCTTTTGCTCACCACAGCACCCCAGTTTGGAGCCAGCCAGATGCAAATGAGTCTTGACCCTGTTCCTTGTGGGAACAGTCTAGCCCGAACTGCCAAGCCAGGTCCTCCCTGGACAGGAAACAAGCATCCTGGGACCGGTTTCAGGGCATCACCCTTCATCAGCCAGGCTAGCTTGAATGCAGTGGTGTAGTAAGCACGAGACCCACGTCTGGGCATACCCTTCCCACTTAGGGCGACATATGTAAAAGAAACAACTGATGGACGGACTGCTGGACAATGCAAACATTCACCCCCAGTTCCAAGGATCTGGGTTAAATCCATCATTCTTCTGCTCAGCACACCACCCCAGTTTGGAGCCAGCCATATGCAAATCAGTATTGACCCTTTCCTTGTGGGAACAGTCCAGCCCAAACTGCCAAGCCAGGTCCTGCTTGGAGCGGACACAAGCATCCTAGGACAGGTTTCAGGACATCACCCTTCATCAGCCAGGCTAGTTTGAATCCAGTGGTGTAGTGAGCACGGGACCCACGTCTGGGCCTACCCTTCCTACTTAGCGCGACATATGCAAAAGAAACAATTGATGGACGGAATGCTGGACAATGCAAACATTCACCCCCAGTCACAAGGATCTGAGTTAAATCCATCATTCTTTTGCTCACCACAGCACCCCAGTTTGGAGCCAGCCTTTTGCAAATCAGTCTTGACCCTGTTCCTTGTGGGAACAGTCCAGCCCGAACTGCCAAGCCAGGTCCTCCCTGGATTGGAAACAAGCATCCTGGGACCGGTTTCAGGGCATCACCCTTCATCAGCCAGGCTAGCTTGACTCCAGTGATGTAGTGAGCACAGGACTCACGTCTGGGCATACCCTACCCACTTAGGGCGACATATGCAAAAGAAACAATTGATGGACGGAATGCTGGACAATGCAAACATTCACCCGCAGTCACAAGGATCTGGGTTGAATCCATCATTCTTTTGCGCACCACGCTACCCCAGTTTGGAGCCAGCCATATACAAATCAGTCTTGACCCTGTTCCTTGTTGGAACAGTTCAGCCCGAACTGCCAAGCCAGGTCGTCCCTGGACCGGAAACAAGCATCCTGTGACCGGTTTCATGGCATCACCCTTCATCAGCCAGGCTAGCTTGAGTCCAGTGGTGTAGTGAGCACTGGACCCACGTCTGGGCATACCCTTCCCACTTAGGGCGAAATATGTAAAAGAAACAATTGATGGACGGACTGCTGGACAATGCAAAATTCACCCCCAGTTCCAAGGATCTGGGTTAAATCCATCATTCTTCTGCTCAGCACACCACCCTAGTTTGGAGCCAGCCGTATGCAAATCAGTATTGACCCTTTTAATTGTGGGAACAGTCCAGCCCGAACTGCCAAGCCAGGTCCTGCTTGGACCGGAAACAAGCATCCTAGGACAGGTTTCAGGACATCACCCTTCATCAGCCAGCCTAGCTTGAATCCAGTTGTGTAGTGAGCACGGGACCCACGTCTGGGCATACCCTTCCCACTTAGGGCGACATATCCAAATGAAACAATTGATAGATGGAATGCTGGACAATGCAAACATTCACCCCCAGTCACAATGATCTGGGTTAAATCCATCATTCTTTTACTCACCACACCACCCTAGTTTGGAGCCAGCCATATGCAAATCATTATTGACCCTGTTCCTTGTGGGAACAGTCCAGCCTGAACTGCCAAGCTAGGTCCTCCCTGGACCGGAAACAAGCATCCTGGGACCGGTTTCAGGTCATCACCCTTCATCAGCCAGGCTAGTTTGAATTCAGAGGTGTAGGGAGCACGTGACCCACGTCTGGGCATCCCCTTCCCACTTAGAGAGACAAATGCAAAAGAAACAATTGATGGTCAGAATACTGGACAATGCAAGCATTCACCCCCAGTCACAAGGATCTGAGTTAAATCCATCATTCTTTTGCTCACCACACCACCCCAGTTTGGAGCCAGCCATATGAAAATCAGTCTTGACCCGGTTACTTGTGGGAACAGTCCAGCCCGAACTGCCAAGCCAGGTCCTCCCTGGACCGGAAAGAAGCATCCTGGGACCGGGTTCAGGGCATCACCCTTCATCATCCAGGCTTTCTTGAATCCAGTGGTGTAGTGAGCACTGGACCCACGTCTGGGCATAACCTTCCCACTTAGGGCGACATATGCAAAAGAAACAATTGATGGACAGAATTCTGGACAATGCAAACATTCACCCCCAGTCACAAGAATCTGGGTTAAATCCATCATTCATTTGCTCACCACACCATCCCTGTTTGGAGCCAGTCATATGCAAATCAGTCTTGACCCTGTTCCTTGTGGGAACAGTCCAGCCGGAACTGCCAAGCCAGGTCCTCCCTGGACCGGAAACAAGCATCCTGGGACCGGTTTCAGGGCATAACCCTTCATCAGCACCGCTAGCTTGAATCCAGTCCTGTAGTGAGCACGGGACCCACGTCTGGGCATACCCTTCCCACTTAGGGCGACATATGCAAAAGAAACATTTGATAGATGGAAGGCTGGACAATGCAAACATTCACCCCTAGTCACAAGGATCTTGTTTAAATCCATCATTCTTCTGCTCTGCACACCACCCCAGTTTGGAGCCAGCCATATGCAAATCAGTTTTGACCCTGTTCCTTGTGGGAACAGTCCAGCCCGAACTGCCAAGCAAGGTCCTGCTTGGACCGGAAACCAGCATCCTGGGAACGGTGTCAGGGCATCACCCTTCATCAACCAGGATAGCTTGAATCCAGTGGTGCAGTGAGCATGGGACCCACGTCTGGGCATACACTTCCAACTTAGGGCAACATATGCAAAAGAAACAATTGATGGACGGAATGATGGACAATGCAAACATTCACCCCCAGTCACAAGGATCTGGGTTAAATGCATCATTCTTTTGCTCACCACACCACCCCAGTTTGGAGCCAGCCATATGCAAATCAGTCTTGACCCTGTTCCTTGTGGGAAGAGTCCAGCCCAAACTGCCAAGCCAGGTCCTCCCTGGTCCGGAAACAAGCCTCCTTGTACCGGTTTCAGGGCATCACCCTTCATCAGCCAGGCTAGCTTGAATCCAGTGTAGTAGTGATCACGGAACCCAAGTCTGGGCATACTCTACACACTTAGGGCGACATATGCAAAAGAAACAATTGATGGACGGAATGTTGGACAATGCAAACATTCACCCCCAGTCACAAGGATCTGAGTTAAATCCATCATTCTTTTGCTCACCACAGCACCCCAGTTTGGAGCCAGCCATTTGCAAATCAGTCTTGACCCTGTTACTTGTGGGAACAGTCCAGCCAGAACTGCCAAGCCAGGTCCTCCCTGGATTGGAAACAAGCATCCTGGGACCGGTTTCAGGGCATCACCCTTCATCAGCCAGGCTAGCTTGACTCCAGTGATGTAGTGAGCACAGGACTCACGTCTGGGCATACCCTTCCCACTTAGGGCGACATATGCAAAAGAAACAATTGATGGACGGAATGCTGGACAATGCAAACATTCACCCGCAGTCACAAGGATCTGGGTTGAATCCATCATTCTTTTGCGCACCACGCTACCCCAGTTTGGAGCCAGCCATATACAAATCAGTCTTGACCCTGTTCCTTGTTGGAACAGTTCAGCCCGAACTGCCAAGCCAGGTCGTCCCTGGACCGGAAACAAGCATCCTGTGACCGGTTTCATGGCATCACCCTTCATCAGCCAGGCTAGCTTGAGTCCAGTGGTGTAGTGAGCACTGGACCCACGTCTGGGCATACCCTTCCCACTTAGGGCGAAATATGTAAAGAAACAATTGATGGACGGACTGCTGGACAATGCAAAAATTCACCCCCAGTTCCAAGGATCTGGGTTAAATCCATCATTCTTCTGCTCAGCACACCACCCTAGTTTGGAGCCAGCCGTATGCAAATCAGTATTGACCCTTTTAATTGTGGGAACAGTCCAGCCCGAACTGCCAAGCCAGGTCCTGCTTGGACCGGAAACAAGCATCCTAGGACAGGTTTCAGGACATCACCCTTCATCAGCCAGCCTAGCTTGAATCCAGTTGTGTAGTGAGCACGGGACCCACGTCTGGGCATACCCTTCCCACTTAGGGCGACATATCCAAAAGAAACAATTGATAGATGGAATGCTGGACAATGCAAACATTCACCCCCAGTCACAATGATCTGGGTTAAATCCATCATTCTTTTACTCACCACACCACCCTAGTTTGGAGCCAGCCATATGCAAATCATTATTGACCCTGTTCCTTGTGGGAACAGTCCAGCCTGAACTGCCAAGCTAGGTCCTCCCTGGACCGGAAACAAGCATCCTGGGACCGGTTTCAGGTCATCACCCTTCATCAGCCAGGCTAGTTTGAATTCAGAGGTGTAGGGAGCACGTGACCCACGTCTGGGCATCCCCTTCCCACTTAGAGAGACAAATGCAAAAGAAACAATTGATGGTCAGAATACTGGACAATGCAAGCATTCACCCCAGTCACAAGGATCTGAGTTAAATCCATCATTCTTTTGCTCACCACACCACCCCAGTTTGGAGCCAGCCATATGAAAATCAGTCTTGACCCGGTTACTTGTGGGAACAGTCCAGCCCGAACTGCCAAGCCAGGTCCTCCCTGGACCTGAAAGAAGCATCCTGGGACCGGGTTCAGGGCATCACCCTTCATCATCCAGGCTTTCTTGAATCCAGTGGTGTAGTGAGCACTGGACCCACGTCTGGGCATAACCTTCCCACTTAGGGCGACATATGCAAAAGAAACAATTGATGGACAGAATTCTGGACAATGCAAACATTCACCCCCAGTCACAAGAATCTGGGTTAAATCCATCATTCATTTGCTCACCATACCACCCCTGTTTGGAGCCAGTCATATGCAAATCAGTCTTGACCCTGTTCCTTGTGGGAACAGTCCAGCCGGAACTGCCAAGCCAGGTCCTCCCTGGACCGGAAACAAGCATCCTGGGACCGGTTTCAGGGCTTAACCCTTCATCAGCACCGCTAGCTTGAATCCAGTCCTGTAGTGAGCACGGGACCCACGTCTGGGCATACCCTTCCCACTTAGGGCGACATATGCAAAAGAAACATTTCATAGATGGAAGGCTGGACAATGCAAACATTCACCCCCAGTCACAAGGATCTGGTTTAAATCCATCATTCTTCTGCTCTGCACACCACCCCAGTTTGGAGCCAGCCATATGCAAATCAGTTTTGACCCTGTTCCTTGTGGGAACAGTCCAGCCCGAACTGCCAAGCCAGGTCCTGCTTGGACCGGAAACCAGCATCCTGGGAACGGTTTCAGGGCATCACCCTTCATCAACCAGGATAGCTTGAATCCAGTGGTGCAGTGAGCATGGGACCCACGTCTGGGCATACACTTCCAACTTAGGGCAACATATGCAAAAGAAACAATTGATGGACGGAATGATGGACAATGCAAACATTCACCCCCAGTCACAAGGATCTGGGTTAAATGCATCATTCTTTTGCTCACCACACCACCACAGTTTGGAGCCAGCCATATGCAAATCAGTCTTGACCCTGTTCCTTGTGGGAAGAGTCCAGCCCAAACTGCCAAGCCAGGTCCTCCCTGGTCCGGAAACAAGCCTCCTTGTACCGGTTTCAGGGCATCACCCTTCATCAGCCAGGCTAGCTTGAATCCAGTGTAGTAGTGACCACGGGACCCAAGTCTGGGCATACTCTACACACTTAGGGCGACATATGCAAAAGAAACAATTCATGGACGGAATGCTGGACAATGCAAACATTCACCCCCAGTCACAAGGATCTGGGTTAAATCCATTATTATTTTGCTCACCACACCACCCCAGTTTGGAGCCAGCCATATGCAAATCAGTCTTGAACCTGTTCCTTGTGGGAACAGTCCAGCCCGAACTGTCAAGCCAGGTCCTCCCTGGACCGTAAACAAGCATCCTGGGACTGGTTTCAGGGCATCACCCTTCCTCAGCCAGGCTAGCTTGAATCCAGTGTAGTAGTGACCACGGGACCCAAGTCTGGGCATACTCTACACACTTAGGGCGACATATGCAAAAGAAATAATTGATGGACGGAATGCTGGACAATGCAAACATTCACCCCCAGTCACAAGGATCTGAGTTAAATCCATCATTCTTTTGCTCACCACAGCACCCCAGTTTGGAGCCAGCCATATGCAAATCAGTTTTGACCCTGTTCCTTGTGGGAACAGTCCAGCCCGAACTGCCAAGCTAGGTCCTCCCTTGACTGGAAACAAGCATCCTGGGACCGGTTTCAGGGCATCACCCTTCATCAGCCTGGCTAGCTTGAATCCAGTGGTGTAGTGAGCACAGGACCCACGTCTGGGCATACCCTTCCCACTTGGGGCGACATATGCAAAAGAAACAATTGATGGACGGAATGCTGGACAATGCAAACATTCACCCCCAGTCCCAAGGATCTAGGTTGAATCCATCATTCTTTTGCGCACCACATTACACCAGTTTGGAGCCAGCCATATAAAAATCAGTCTTGACCCTGTTCCTTGTGGGAACAGTTCAGCCCGAACTGCCAAGCCAGGTCCTCCCTAGACCGGAAACAAGCATCCTGTGACCGGTTTCATGGCCTCACCCTTTATCAGCCAGGCTAGCTTGAGTCCAATGGTGTAGTGAGCACTTGACCCACGTCTGGGCATACCCTTCCCACTTAGGGCAACATATGTAAAAGAAACAATTGATGGACGGAATGCTGGACAATGCAAACATTCACCCCCAGTCACAAGGATCTGTGTTAAATCCATCATTCTTTTGCACACCACAGCACCCCAGTTTGGAGCCAGCCAGATGCAAATGAGTCTTGACCCTGTTCCTTGTGGGAACAGTCCAGCCCGAACTGCCAAGCCAGGTCCTCCCTGGATAGGAAACAAGCATCCTGGGACCGGTTTCAGGGCATCACCCTTCATCAGCCAGGCTAGTTTGAATACATTGGTGTAGTGAGCACGGGACCCACGTCTGGGCATACCCTTCCCACTTAGGGCGACATATGCAAAAGAAACAATTGATTGGCGGAATGTTGGACAATGCAAACATTCACCCCCAGTCACAAGGATCTGGGTTAAATCCATCATTCTTTTGCTCACCACACCACCCCAGTTTGGAGCCAGCCATATGCAAATCACTCTTGACCCTGTTCCTTGTGTGAGCAGTCCAGCCCAAACTGCCAAGCAAGGCCCTCCCTGGACGGGAAACAAGCATCCTGGGACCGGTTTCAGGGCATCACCCTTCATCAGCCAGGCTAGCTTAAATCCAGTGGTGTAGTGAGCAAGGGTCCCACGTCTGGGCATACCCTTCCCACTTAGGGCGACATATCCAAAAGAAACAAGTGATGGACGGAATGCTGGACAATGTAAACATTCACGCCCAGTCACAATGATCTGGGTTGAATCCATCATTGTTTTGCTCACCACACTACCCCAGTTTGGAGCCAGCCATATGCAAATCAGTCTTGACCCTGTTCCTTGTGGGAACAGTCCAGCCCGAACTGCCAAGCCAGGTCCTCCCTGGACCGGAAACAAGCATCCTGTGACCGTCTTCAGGGTATCACCCTTCATCAGCCAGGCTAGCTTGATTCCAGTGGTGTAGTGAGCACGGGACCCACGTCTGGGCATACCCTTCCCACTTAGGGCGAAATATGCAAAAGAAACAATTGATGGACGAAATGCTGGACAATGCAAACATTCACCCCCAGTCACAAGGATCTGAGTTAAATCCATCATTCTTTTGCTCACCACAGCACCCCAGTTTGGAGCCAGCCCTTTGCAAATCAGTTTTGACCCTGTTCATTGTGGGAACAGTCCAGCCCGAACTGCCAAGCTAGGTCCTCCCTGGACCAGAAACAAGCATCCTGGGACCGGTTTCAGGGTATCACCCTTCATCAGCCAGGCTAGTTTGAATCCAGTGGTGTAGTGAGCACGGGACCCACGTCTGGGCATATCCTACCCACTTAGGGTGACATATGCAAAAGAAACAATTGATGGACGGAATTCTGGACAATGCAAACATTCACCCCCAGTCACAAGGATCTGGGTTGAAAACATCATTTTTTTGCTCACCACACTACCCCAGTTTGGAGCCAGCCATATGCAAATCAGTCTTGACCCTGTTCCTTGTGGGAACAGTCCAGCCCAAACTGCCAAGCCAGGTCCTCCCTGGACCGGAAACAAGCATCCTGGGACCGGTTTCAGGGTACCACCCTTCATCAGCCAGGCTAGCTTGATTCCAGTGGTGTAGTAAGCACGGGACCCACGTCTGGGCATACCCTTCCCACTTAGGGCGACATATGCAAAATAAACAATTGATGGACGGAAAGCAGGACAATGCAAACATTCACCCCCAGTCACAAGGATCTGAGTTAAATCCATCATTCTTTTGCTCACCACAGCACCCCAGTTTGGAGCCAGCCATTTGAAAATCAGTCTTGACCCTGTTCCTTGTGGGAACAGTCCAGCCCGAACTGCCAAGCCAGGTCCTCCCTGGATTGGAAACAAGCATCCTGGGACCGGTTTCAGGGCATCACCCTTCATCAGCCAGGCTAGCTTGAATCCAGTGGTGTAGTGAGCACAGGACCCACGTCTGGGCATACCCTTCCCACTTAGGGCGACATATGCAAAAGAAACAATTGATGGACGGAATGCTGGACAATGCAAACATTCACCCCCAGTCACAAGGATCTGGGTTGAATCCATCATTCTTTTGTGCACCACACTACCCCAGTTTGGAGCCAGCCATATACAAATCAGTCTTGACCCTGTTCCTTGTTGGAACAGTTCAGCCCGAACTGCCAAGCCAGGTCCTCCCTGGACCGGAAACAAGCATCCTGTGACCGGTTTCATGGCATCACCCTTCATCAGCCAGGCTAGCTTGAGTCCAGTGGTGTAGTGAGCACTGGACCCACGTCTCGGCATACCCTTCCCACTTAGGGCAACATATGTAAAAGAAACAATAGATGGACGGAATGCTGGACAATGCAAGCATTCACCCCCAGTCACAAGGATCTGTGTTAAATCCATCATTCTTTTGCTCACCACAGCACCCCAGTTTGGAGCCAGCCAAATGCAAATGAGTCTTGACCCTGTTCCTTGTGGGAACAGTCTAGCCCGAACTGCCAAGCCAGGTCCTCCCTGGACAGGAAACAAGCATCCTGGGACCGGTTTCAGGGCATCACCCTTCATCAGCCAGGCTAGCTTTAATGCAGTGGTGTAGTGATCACGAGACCCACGTCTGGGCATACCCTTCGCGCTTAGGGCGACATATGTAAAAGAAACAATTGATGGACGGACTGCTGGACAATGCAAAAATACACCCCCAGTTCCAAGGATCTGGGTTAAATCCATCATTCTTCTGCTCAGCACACCACCCCAGTTTGGAGCCAGCCATATGCAAATCAGCATTGACCCTTTTCCTTGTGGGAACAGTCCAGCCCGAACTGCCAAGCCAGGTCCTGCTTGGACCGGAAACAAGCATCCTGTGACCGGTTTCATGGCATCACCCTTCATCAGCCAGGCTAGCTTGAGTCCAGTGGTGTAGTGAGCACTGGACCCACGTCTGGGCATACCCTTCCCACTTAGGGCAACATATGTAAAAGAAATAATTGATGGACGGAATGCTGGACAATGCAAACATTCACCCCCAGTCACAAGGATCTGTGTTAAATCCATCATTCTTTTGCTCACCACAGCACCCCAGTTTGGAGCCAGCCAGATGCAAATGAGTCTTGACCCTGTTCCTTGTGGGAACAGTCTAGCCCGAACTGCCAAGCCAGGTCCTCCCTGGACAGGAAACAAGCATCCTGGGACCGGTTTCAGGACATCACCCTTCATCAGCCAGGCTAGCTTTAATGTAGTGGTGTAGTGAGCACGAGACCCACGTCTGGGCATACCCTTCCCACTTAGGGCGACATATGTAAAAGAAACAACTGATGGACGGACTGCTGGACAATGCAAACATTCACCCCCAGTTCCATGGATCTGGGTTAAATCCATCATTCTTCTGCTCAGCACACCACCCCAGTTTGGAGCCAGCCATATGCAAATCAGCATTGACCCTTTTCCTTGTGGGAACAGTCCAGCCCGAACTGCCAAGCCAGGTCCTGCTTGGACCGGAAACAAGCATCCTAGGACAGGTTTCAAGACATCACCCTTCATCAGCCAGCCTAGCTTGAATCCAGTTGTGTAGTGATCAAGGGACCCACGTCTGGGCATACCCTTCCCACTTAGGGCGACATATGCAAAAGAAACAATTGATTGGCGGAATGCTGGACAATGTAAACATTCACCCCCAGTCACAAAGATCTGGGTTAAATACATCATTCTTTTGCTCACCACACCACCAAAGTTTGGAGCCAGCCATATGCAAATCACTCTTGACCCTGTTCCTTGTGTGAACAGTCCAGCCCAAACTGCCAAGCAAGGCCCTCCCTGGACCGGAAACAAGCATCCTGGGACCGGTTTCAGGGCATCACCCTTCATCAGCCAGGCTAGCTTCAATCCAGTGGTGTAGTGAGCACGGGACCCACGTCTGGGCATACCCTTCCCACTTAGGGCGACATATCCAAAAGAAACAATTGATGGACGGAATGCTGGACAATGCAAACATTCACCCCCAGTCACAAGGATCTGGGTTAAATCCATCATTCTTTTACTCACCACACCACCCCAGTTTGGAGCCAGCCATATGCAAATCATTATTGACCCTGTTCCTTGTGGGAACAGTCCAGCCCGAACTGCCAAGCTAGGTCCTCCCTGGACCGGAAACAAGCATCCTGGGACCGGTTTCAGGGCATCACCCTTCATCAGCCAGGTTAGTTTGAATCCAGTGGTGTAGTGAGCACGGGACCCACGTCTGGGCATATCCTACCCACTTAGGGTGACATATGCAAAAGAAACAATTGATGGACGGAATGCTGGACAATGCAAACATTCACCCCCAGTCACAAGGATCTGGGTTGAATCCATCATTCTTTTGCTCACCACACTACCCCAGTTTGGAGCCAGCCATATGCAAATCAGTCTTGACCCTGTTCCTTGTGGGAACATTCCAGCCCGAACTGCCAAGCCAGGTCCTCCCTGGACCGGAAACAAGCATCCTGGGACCGGTTTCAGGGTATCACCCTGCATCAGCCAGGCTAGCTTGATTCCAGTGGTGTCGTGAGCACGGGACCCACGTCTGGGCATACCCTTCCCACTTAGGGCGACATATACAAAAGAAACAATTGATGGACGGAATGCTGGACAATGCAAACATTCACCCCCAGTCACAAGGATCTGAGTTAAATCCATCATTCTTTTGCTCACCACAGCACCCCAGTTTGGAGCCAGCCATTTGCAAATTAGTCTTGACCCTGTTCCTTGTGGGAACAGTCCAGCCCGAACTGCCAAGCCAGGTCCTCCCTGTATTGGAAACAAGCATCCTGGGACCGGTTTCAGGGCATCACCCGTCATCCGCCAGGCTAGCTTGAATCCAGTGGTGTAGTGAGCACAGGACCCACGTCTGGGCATACCCTTCCCACTTAGGGCGACATATGCAAAAGAAACAATTGATGGACGGAATGCTGGACAATGCAAACATTCACCCCCTGTCACAAGGATCTGGGTTGAATCCATCATTCTTTTGCGCACCACACTACCCCAGTTTGGAGCCAGCCATATACAAATCAGTCTTGACCCTGTTCCTTGTTGGAACAGTTCAGCCCGAACTACCAAGCCAGGTCCTCCCTGGACCGGAAACAAGCATCCTGTGACCGGTTTCATGGCATCACCCTTCATCAGCCAGGCTAGCTTGAGTCCAGTGGTGTAGTGAGCACTGGACCCACGTCTGGGCATACCCTTCCCACTTAAGGCAACATATGTAAAAGAAACAATTGATGGACGGAATGCTGGACAATGCAAACATTCACCCCCAGTCACAAGGATCTGTGTTAAATCCATCATTCTTTTGCTCACCACAGCACCCCAGTTTGGAGGCAGCCAGATGCAAATGAGTCTTGACCCTGTTCCTTGTGGGAACAGTCTAGCCTGAACTGCCAAGCCAGGTCCTCCCTGGACAGGAAACAAGCATCCTGGGACCGGTTTCAGGGCATCACCCTTCATCAGCCAGGCTAGCTTTAATGTAGTGGTGTAGTGAGCACGAGACCCACGTCTGGGCAGACCCTTCCCACTTAGGGCGACATATGTAAAAGAAACAACTGATGGACGGACTGCTGGACAATGCAAACATTCACCCCCAGTTCCAATGATCTGGGTTAAATCCATCATTCTTCTGCTCAGCACACCACCCCAGTTTGGAGCCAGCCATATGCAAATCAGCATTGACCCTTTTCCTTGTGGGAACAGTCCAGCCCGAACTGCCAAGCCAGGTCCTGCTTGGACCGGAAACAAGCATCCTAGGACAGGTTTCAGGACATCACACTTCATCAGCCAGCCTAGCTTGAATCCAGTTGTGTAGTGATCAAGGGACCCACGTCTGGGCATACCCTTCCCACTTAGGGCGACATATGCAAAAGAAACAATTGATTGGCGGAATGCTGGACAATGCAAACATTCACCCCCAGTCACAAGGATCTGGGTTAAATACATCATTCTTTTGCTCACCACACCACCCCAGTTTGGAGCCCGCCATATGCAAATCACTCTTGACCCTGTTCCTTGTGTGAACAGTCCAGCCCAAACTGCCAAGCAAGGCCCTCCCTGGACCGGAAACAAGCATCCTGGGACCGGTTTCAGGGCATCACCCTTCATCAGCCAGGCTAGCTTCAATCCAGTGGTGTAGTGTGCACGGGACCCACGTATGGCCATACCCTTCCCACATAGGGCGACATATCCAAAAGAAACAATTGATGGATGGAATGCTGGACAATGCAAACATTCACCCCCAGTCACAAGGATCTGGGTTAAATCCATCATTCTTTTACTCACCACACCACCCCAGTTTGGAGCCAGCCATATGCAAATCATTATTGACCCTGTTCCTTGTGGGAACAGTCCAGCCCGAACTGCCAAGCTAGGTCCTCCCTGGACCGGAAACAAGCATCCTGGGACCGGTTTCAGGGCATCACCCTTCATCAGCCAGGCTAGTTTGAATCCAGTGGTGTAGTGAGCACGGGACCCACGTCTGGGCATATCCTACCCACTTAGGGTGACATATGCAAAAGAAACAATTGATGGACGGAATGCTGGACAATGCAAACATTCACCCCCAGTCACAAGGATCTGGGTTGAATCCATCATTCTTTTGCTCACCACACTACCCCAGTTTGGAGCCAGCCATATGCAAATCAGTCTTGACCCTGTACCTTGTGGGAACAGTCCAGCCCGAACTGCCAAGCCAGGTCCTCCCTGGATTGGAAACAAGCATCCTGGGACCGGTTTCAGGGCATCACCCTTCATCCGCCAGGCTAGCTTGAATCCAGTGGTGTAGTGAGCACAGGACCCACGTCTGGGCATACCCTTCCCACTTAGGGCGACATATGCAAAAGAAACAATTGATGGACGGAATGCTGGACAATGCAAACATTCACCCCCTGTCACAAGGATCTGGGTTGAATCCATCATTCTTTTGCGCACCACACTACCCCAGTTTGGAGCCAGCCATATACAAATCAGTCTTGACCCTGTTCATTGTTGGAACAGTTCAGCCCGAACTGCCAAGCCAGGTCCTCCCTGGACCGGAAACAAGCATCCTGTGACCGGTTTCATGGCATCACCCTTCATCAGCCAGGCTAGCTTGAGTCCAGTGGTGTAGTGAGCACTGGACCCACGTCTGGGCATACCCTTCCCACTTAGGGCAACATATGTAAAAGAAACAACTGATGGACGGACTGCTGGACAATGCAAACATTCACCCCCAGTTCCAAGGATCTGGGTTAAATCCATCATTCTTCTGCTCAGCACACCACCCCAGTTTGGAGCCAGCCATATGCAAATCAGCATTGACCCTTTTCCTTGTGGGAACAGTCCAGCCCGAACTGCCAAGCCAGGTCCTGCTTGGACCGGACACAAGCATCCTAGGACAGGTTTCAGGACATCACCCTTCATCCGCCAGGCTAGCTTGAATCCAGTGGTGTAGTGAGCACAGGACCTACGTCTGGGCATACCCTTCCCACTTAGGGCGACATATGCAAAAGAAACAATTGATGGACGGAATGCTGGACAATGCAAACATTCACCCCCTGTCACAAGGATCTGGGTTGAATCCATCATTCTTTTGCGCACCACACTACCCCAGTTTGGAGCCAGCCATATACAAATCAGTCTTGACCCTGTTCCTTGTTGGAACAGTTCAGCCCTAACTGCCAAGCCAGGTCATCCCTGGACCGGAAACAAGCATCCTGTGACCGGTTTCATGGCATCACCCTTCATCAGCCAGGCTAGCTTGAGTCCAGTGGTGTAGTGAGCACTGGACCCACGTCTGGGCATACCCTTCCCACTTAAGGCAACATATGTAAAAGAAACAATTGATGGACGGAATGCTGGACAATGCAAACATTCACCCCCAGTCACAAGGATCTGTGTTAAATCCATCATTCTTTTGCTCACCACAGCACCCCAGTTTGGAGCCAGCCAGATGCAAATGAGTCTTGACCCTGTTACTTGTGGGAACAGTCCAGCACGAACTGCCAAGCCAGGTCCTCCCTGGATTGGAAACAAGCATCCTGGGACCGGTTTCAGGGCATCACCCTTCATCAGCCAGGCTAGCTTGACTCCAGTGATGTAGTGAGCACGAGACCCACATCTGGGCATACCCTTCCCACTTAGGGCAACATATGTAAAAGAAACAACTGATGGACGGACTGCTGGACAATGCAAACATTCACCCCCAGTTCCAAGGATCTGGGTTAAATCCATCATTCTTCTGCTCAGCACACCACCCCAGTTTGGAGCCAGCCATATGCAAATCAGCATTGACCCTTTTCCTTGTGGGAACAGTTCAGCCCAAACTGCCAAGCAAGGCCCTCCCTGGACCGGAAACAAGCATCCTGGGACCTGTTTCAGGGCATCACCCTTCATCAGCCAGGCTAGTTTGAATCCAGTGGTGTAGTGAGCACGGGACCCACGTCTGGGCATACCCTTCCCACTTAGGGCGACATATGCAAAAGAAACAATTGGTGGACGGAATGCTGGACAATGCAAACATTCACCCCCAGTCACAAGGATCTGAGTTAAATCCATCATTCTTTTGCTCACCACAGCACCCCAGTTTGGAGCCAGCCATTTGCAAATCAGTCTTGACCCTGTTACTTGTGGGAACAGTCCAGCACGAACTGCCAAGCCACGTCCTCCCTGGATTGGAAACAAGCATCCTGGGACCGGTTTCAGGGCATCACCCTTCATCAGCCAGGCTAGCTTGACTCCAGTGATGTAGTGAGCACAGGACCCATGTCTGGGCATACCCTTCCCACTTAGGGCGACATATGCAAAAGAAACAATTGATGGACGGAATGCTGGACAATGCAAACATTCACCCCCAGTCACAAGGATCTGGGTTGAATCCATCATTCTTTTGCGCACCACGCCACCCCAGTTTGGAGCCAGCCATATACAAATCAGTCTTGACCCTGTTCCTTGTTGGAACAGTTCAGCCCGAACTGCCAAGCCAGGTCCTCCCTGGACCGGAAACAAGCATCCTGTGACCGGTTTCATGGCATCACCCTTCATCAGCCAGGCTAGCTTGAGTCCAGTGGTGTAGTGAGCACTGGACCCACGTCTGGGCATATCCTTCCCACTTAGGGCGAAATATGTAAAAGAAACAATTGATGGACGGACTGCTGGACAATGCAAAAATTCACCCCCAGTTCCAAGGATCTGGGTTAAATCCATCATTCTTCTGCTCAGCACACCACCCTAGTTTGGAGCCAGCCGTATGCAAATCAGTATTGACCCTTTTCCTTGTGGGAACAGTCCAGCCCGAACTGCCAAGCCAGGTCCTGCTTGGACCGGAAACAAGCATCCTAGGACAGGTTTCAGGACATCACCCTTCATCAGCCAGCCTAGCTTGAATCCAGTTGTGTAGTGAGCACGGGACCCACGTCTGGGCATACCCTTCCCACTTAGGGCGACATATCCAAAAGAAACAATTGATAGATGGAATGCTGGACAATGCAAACATTCACCCCTAGTCACAATGATCTGGGTTAAATCCATAATTCTTTTACTCACCACACCACCCCAGTTTGGAGCCAGCCATTTGCAAATCATTATTGACCCTGTTCCTTGTGGGAACAGTCCAGCTTGAACTGCCAAGCTAGGTCCTCCCTGGACCGGAAACAAGCATCCTGGGACCGGTTTCAGGTCATCACCCTTCATCAGCCAGGCTAGTTTGAATTCAGAGGTGTAGGGAGCACGTGACCCACGTCTGGGCATACCCTTCCCACTTAGAGAGACAAATGCAAAAGAAACAATTGATGGTCAGAATACTGGACAATGCAAGCATTCACCCCCAGTCACAAGGATCTGAGTTAAATCCATCATTCTTTTGCTCTCCACACCACCCCAGTTTGGAGCCAGCCATATGCAAATCAGTCTTGACCCTGTTACTTGTGGGAACAGTCCAGCACGAACTGCCAAGCCAGGTCCTCCCTGGATTGGAAACAAGCATCCTGGGACCTGTTTCATGGCATCACCCTTCATCAGCCAGGCTAGCTTGAGTCCAGTGGTGTAGTGAGCACTGGACCCACGTCTGGGCATACCCTTCCCACTTAGGGCAACATATGTAAAAGAAACAACTGATGGACGGACTGCTGGACAATGCAAACATTCACCCCCAGTTCCAAGGATCTGGGTTAAATCCATCATTCTTCTGCTCAGCACACCACCCCAGTTTGGAGCCAGCCATATGCAAATCAGCATTGACCCTTTTCCTTGTGGGAACAGTCCAGCCCGAACTGCCAAGCCAGGTCCTGCTTGGACCGGACACAAGCATCCTAGGACAGGTTTCAGGACATCACCCTTCATCCGCCAGGCTAGCTTGAATCCAGTGGTGTAGTGAGCACAGGACCTACGTCTGGGCATACCCTTCCCACTTAGGGCGACATATGCAAAAGAAACAATTGATGGACGGAATGCTGGACAATGCAAACATTCACCCCCTGTCACAAGGATCTGGGTTGAATCCATCATTCTTTGCGCACCACACTACCCCAGTTTGGAGCCAGCCATATACAAATCAGTCTTGACCCTGTTCCTTGTTGGAACAGTTCAGCCCTAACTGCCAAGCCAGGTCATCCCTGGACCGGAAACAAGCATCCTGTGACCGGTTTCATGGCATCACCCTTCATCAGCCAGGCTAGCTTGAGTCCAGTGGTGTAGTGAGCACTGGACCCACGTCTGGGCATACCCTTCCCACTTAAGGCAACATATGTAAAAGAAACAATTGATGGACGGAATGCTGGACAATGCAAACATTCACCCCAGTCACAAGGATCTGTGTTAAATCCATCATTCTTTTGCTCACCACAGCACCCCAGTTTGGAGCCAGCCAGATGCAAATGAGTCTTGACCCTGTTCCTTGTGGGAACAGTCTAGCCCGAACTGCCAAGCCAGGTCCTCCCTGGACAGGAAACAAGCATCCTGGGACCGGTTTCAGGGCATCACCCTTCATCAGCCAGGCTAGCTTTAATGTAGTGGTGTAGTGAGCACGAGACCCACGTCTGGGCATACCCTTCCCACTTAGGGCGACATATGTAAAAGAAACAACTGATGGACGGACTGCTGGACAATGCAAACATTCACCCCCAGTTCCAATGATCTGGGTTAAATCCATCATTCTTCTGCTCAGCACACCACCCCAGTTTGGAGCCAGCCATATGCAAATCAGCATTGACCCTTTTCCTTGTGGGAACAGTCCAGCCCGAACTGCCAAGCCAGGTCCTGCTTGGACCGGAAACAAGCATCCTAGGACAGGTTTCAGGACATCACACTTCATCAGCCAGCCTAGCTTGAATCCAGTTGTGTAGTGATCAAGGGACCCACGTCTGGGCATACCCTTCCCACTTAGGGCGACATATGCAAAAGAAACAATTGATTGGCGGAATGCTGGACAATGCAAACATTCACCCCCAGTCACAAGGATCTGGGTTAAATACATCATTCTTTTGCTCACCACACCACCCCAGTTTGGAGCCCGCCATATGCAAATCACTCTTGACCCTGTTCCTTGTGTGAACAGTCCAGCCCAAACTGCCAAGCAAGGCCCTCCCTGGACCGGAAACAAGCATCCTGGGACCGGTTTCAGGGCATCACCCTTCATCAGCCAGGCTAGCTTCAATCCAGTGGTGTAGTGTGCACGGGACCCACGTATGGCCATACCCTTCCCACATAGGGCGACATATCCAAAAGAAACAATTGATGGATGGAATGCTGGACAATGCAAACATTCACCCCCAGTCACAAGGATCTGGGTTAAATCCATCATTCTTTTACTCACCACACCACCCCAGTTTGGAGCCAGCCATATGCAAATCATTATTGACCCTGTTCCTTGTGGGAACAGTCCAGCCCGAACTGCCAAGCTAGGTCCTCCCTGGACCGGAAACAAGCATCCTGGGACCGGTTTCAGGGCATCACCCTTCATCAGCCAGGCTAGTTTGAATCCAGTGGTGTAGTGAGCACGGGACCCACGTCTGGGCATATCCTACCCACTTAGGGTGACATATGCAAAAGAAACAATTGATGGACGGAATGCTGGACAATGCAAACATTCACCCCCAGTCACAAGGATCTGGGTTGAATCCATCATTCTTTTGCTCACCACACTACCCCAGTTTGGAGCCAGCCATATGCAAATCAGTCTTGACCCTGTACCTTGTGGGAACAGTCCAGCCCGAACTGCCAAGCCAGGTCCTCCCTGGATTGGAAACAAGCATCCTGGGACCGGTTTCAGGGCATCACCCTTCATCCGCCAGGCTAGCTTGAATCCAGTGGTGTAGTGAGCACAGGACCCACGTCTGGGCATACCCTTCCCACTTAGGGCGACATATGCAAAAGAAACAATTGATGGACGGAATGCTGGACAATGCAAACATTCACCCCCTGTCACAAGGATCTGGGTTGAATCCATCATTCTTTTGCGCACCACACTACCCCAGTTTGGAGCCAGCCATATACAAATCAGTCTTGACCCTGTTCCTTGTTGGAACAGTTCAGCCCGAACTGCCAAGCCAGGTCCTCCCTGGACCGGAAACAAGCATCCTGTGACCGGTTTCATGGCATCACCCTTCATCAGCCAGGCTAGCTTGAGTCCAGTAGTGTAGTGAGCACTGGACCCACGTCTGGGCATACCCTTCCCACTTAAGGCAACATATGTAAAAGAAACAATTGATGGACGGAATGCTGGACAATGCAAACATTCACCCCCAGTCACAAGGATCTGTGTTAAATCCATCATTCTTTTGCTCACCACAGCACCCCAGTTTGGAGCCAGCCAGATGCAAATGAGTCTTGACCCTGTTACTTGTGGGAACAGTCCAGCACGAACTGCCAAGCCAGGTCCTCCCTGGATTGGAAACAAGCATCCTGGGACCGGTTTCAGGGCATCACCCTTCATCAGCCAGGCTAGCTTGACTCCAGTGATGTAGTGAGCACGAGACCCACATCTGGGCATACCCTTCCCACTTAGGGCAACATATGTAAAAGAAACAACTGATGGACGGACTGCTGGACAATGCAAACATTCACCCCCAGTTCCAAGGATCTGGGTTAAATCCATCATTCTTCTGCTCAGCACACCACCCCAGTTTGGAGCCAGCCATATGCAAATCAGCATTGACCCTTTTCCTTGTGGGAACAGTTCAACCCAAACTGCCAAGCAAGGCCCTCCCTGGACCGGAAACAAGCATCCTGGGACCTGTTTCAGGGCATCACCCTTCATCAGCCAGGCTAGTTTGAATCCAGTGGTGTAGTGAGCACGGGACCCACGTCTGGGCATACCCTTCCCACTTAGGGCGACATATGCAAAAGAAACAATTGGTGGACGGAATGCTGGACAATGCAAACATTCACCCCCAGTCACAAGGATCTGAGTTAAATCCATCATTCTTTTGCTCACCACAGCACCCCAGTTTGGAGCCAGCCATTTGCAAATCAGTCTTGACCCTGTTACTTGTGGGAACAGTCCAGCACGAACTGCCAAGCCACGTCCTCCCTGGATTGGAAACAAGCATCCTGGGACCGGTTTCAGGGCATCACCCTTCATCAGCCAGGCTAGCTTGACTCCAGTGATGTAGTGAGCACAGGACCCATGTCTGGGCATACCCTTCCCACTTAGGGCGACATATGCAAAAGAAACAATTGATGGACGGAATGCTGGACAATGCAAACATTCACCCCCAGTCACAAGGATCTGGGTTGAATCCATCATTCTTTTGCGCACCACGCTACCCCAGTTTGGAGCCAGCCATATACAAATCAGTCTTGACCCTGTTCCTTGTTGGAACAGTTCAGCCCGAACTGCCAAGCCAGGTCCTCCCTGGACCGGAAACAAGCATCCTGTGACCGGTTTCATGGCATCACCTTTCATCAGCCAGGCTAGCTTGAGTCCAGTGGTGTAGTGAGCACTGGACCCACGTCTGGGCATATCCTTCCCACTTAGGGCGAAATATGTAAAAGAAACAATTGATGGACGGACTGCTGGACAATGCAAAATTCACCCCCAGTTCCAAGGATCTGGGTTAAATCCATCATTCTTCTGCTCAGCACACCACCCTAGTTTGGAGCCAGCCGTATGCAAATCAGTATTGACCCTTTTCCTTGTGGGAACAGTCCAGCCCGAACTGCCAAGCCAGGTCCTGCTTGGACCGGAAACAAGCATCCTAGGACAGGTTTCAGGACATCACCCTTCATCAGCCAGCCTAGCTTGAATCCAGTTGTGTAGTGAGCACGGGACCCACGTCTGGGCATACCCTTCCCACTTAGGGCGACATATCCAAAAGAAACAATTGATAGATGGAATGCTGGACAATGCAAACATTCACCCCCAGTCACAATGATCTGGGTTAAATCCATCATTCTTTTACTCACCACACCACCCCAGTTTGGAGCCAGCCATTTGCAAATCATTATTGACCCTGTTCCTTGTGGGAACAGTCCAGCTTGAACTGCCAAGCTAGGTCCTCCCTGGACCGGAAACAAGCATCCTGGGACCGGTTTCAGGTCATCACCCTTCATCAGCCAGGCTAGTTTGAATTCAGAGGTGTAGGGAGCACGTGACCCACGTCTGGGCATACCCTTCCCACTTAGAGAGACAAATGCAAAAGAAACAATTGATGGTCAGAATACTGGACAATGCAAGCATTCACCCCCAGTCACAAGGATCTGAGTTAAATCCATCATTCTTTTGCTCTCCACACCACCCCAGTTTGGAGCCAGCCATATGCAAATCAGTCTTGACCCGGTTACTTGTGGGAACAGTCCAGCCCGAACTGCCAAGCCAGGTCCTCCCTGGACCGGAAACAAGCATCCTGGGACCGGGTTCAGGGCATCACCCTTCATCATCCAGGCTTTCTTGAATCCAGTGGTGTAGTGAGCACGGGACTCACGTCTGGGCATACCCTTCCCACTTAGGGCGACATATCCAAAAGAAACAATTGATAGATGGAATGCTGGACAATGCAAACATTCACCCCCAGTCACAATGATCTGGGTTAAATCCATCATTCTTTTACTCACCACACCACCCCAGTTTGGAGCCAGCCATTTGCAAATCATTATTGACCCTGTTCCTTGTGGGAACAGTCCAGGTTGAACTGCCAAGCTAGGTCCTCCCTGGACCGGAAACAAGCATCCTGGGACCGGTTTCAGGTCATCACCCTTCATCAGCCAGGCTAGTTTGAATTCAGAGGTGTAGGGAGCACGTGACCCACGTCTGGGCATACCCTTCCCACTTAGAGAGACAAATGCAAAAGAAACAATTGATGGTCAGAATACTGGACAATGCAAGCATTCACCCCCAGTCACAAGGATCTGAGTTAAATCCATCATTCTTTTGCTCTCCACACCACCCCAGTTTGGAGCCAGCCATATGCAAATCAGTCTTGACCCGGTTACTTGTGGGAACAGTCCAGCCCGAACTGCCAAGCCAGGTCCTCCCTGGACCGGAAACAAGCATCCTGGGACCGGGTTCAGGGCATCACCCTTCATCATCCAGGCTTTCTTGAATCCAGTGGTGTAGTGAGCACTGGACTCACGTCTGGGCATACCCTTCCCACTTAGGGCGACATATGCAAAAGAAACAATTGATGGACAGAATGCTGGACAATACAAGCATTCACACCCAGTCACAAGGATCTGGGTTAAATTCATTATTCTTTTGCTCACCACACCAGTTTGGAGCCAGCCATATGTAAATCAGTTTTGACCCAGTTCCTTGTGGGAACGGTCCAGCCTGAACTGCCAAGCCAGGTCCTTCCTGGACCGGAAACAAGCATTCAGGGAACGGTTTCAGGGCATCACCCTTCATCAGCCAGGCTAGCTTGAATCCAGTGGTGGTTAACCCAGATACTTGTGACTGGGGGTGAATGTTTGCATTGTTCAGCATTCCGCCCATCAATTGTTTCTTTTGCATATGTCGCCTGTCAAGGGGTTCTCTTACCTTGAACTTGCACAGGAACAGAATGTAGCTTATTCCCAATTCCCTCTCAGAGATGCCCCAGAAACTCAATTCTTAAACTGAGTATCCAGAAGACCCCCCAAGGGGAAAGGGGAGTTGGATAAAATAATAAACAATAGAAGAGACTACCCAGGAATGCTGGTTTCTGGTCTTCCCTCTAATTCTGGTCGATAGTTCTGTATTTGTTATTCTTGCAGGAACACCTGAGGAACTAAGAACACAACAATTACCATGTATTCCCTTTTAAACTTCTACTTCTAATTTCTTGTTTAACCTAAATATATTTTAACCTACCCTGCTCTCATGGACCTGTGCTTCTCTTCCTTTTCTTGTTGAATACGAGTCATTCTTTTCTTGTTTTAATGACTCGCAAAGAATTATCCTTTCATTTTCTTTTTCTTTTAACTGAACTGTATTGGGTAACTAACCTTTAACTTCTTTCTTACAGATGAAACGAAATGAAGATTTAACCTGAGGTAAGTTTTCTTTTTTATTAATCTCTCTACTTCTGTCAGTGCTTGCAATCATGCCCCTTTTTCTCCAAGTACTACTTTTTCTATTTAAACATGTCTAAATATACAATTGTCACTTAGCTGAATTGTGATGAGAAACTCTTGAGTACTCAGAATTCACTCTAACATTCATGTCAGTTCATAATCTGCAGATGCTGCCACTTCTAAACTTGCATTCTTCGTAATGCTTGTCTCAGGGAATTCTATTATTCAACGCGAAGGGAGAAACGCCGTAACGGAGTCTTTTATCATGCGCGAACGGGAGCATTATGCGCAGACTCCAATCTTCATTTACACCATAACTACCTAAAACCCGGAGGGCTTCGTACATATTTCTACTTCACGACACGAGCTAAACCGCCGGGATTAAACGCATAGGCTTCCTGACTAACCTCAGAGCAAAACACAAGGTACGTGTTCATTGAAATACTTCAGTGAATTGTGCAGTCTTAGAGAGGCGCGCGCTTCTCATAGGTTCTAAATACTTCCTCTTGAGATAACGACTAGACCGCATCCCTGGTCAAGAGATCAGCGGCCATCTTGGAATTCCGATTGTGCCAATTCTCTCTCCAAGAGTGGCTTCGGATCCTGGGTCCACCATTCTGAGTTATTTTGATCTGCAAGGCACAAACTGAATGATTTGGGCTTCTTGGAATCCTGACATCGCCCTAAGTGGGAAGGGTATGCCCAGACGTAGGTCCCGTGCTCACTACACCACTGGATTCAAGCTAGCCTGGCTGATGAAGGGTGATGCCCTGAAACCGGTCCCAGGATGCTTCTTTCCAGTCCAGGGAGGACCTGGCTTGGCAGTTCGGTCTGGACTGTTCCCACAAGGAACAGGGTCGAGACTGATTTGCATATGGCTGGCTCCAAACTGGGGTGGTGTGGTGAGCAAAAGAATGATGGATTTAACCCAGATACTTGTGACTGGGGGTAAATGTTTGCATTGTCCAGCATTCTGTCCATCAATTGTTTCTTTTGCAGCTGTATTTAACATTATACAGCACATTCCTACTCTCTGCCTGCACTGGCGCACAAACCGTTGCCTAATGCCAATGCAGTCACCCTTGCACCATGGTGCAAGGGTGCCTGCTTTGTAGGCAGGATTGTTTTGTGAGGAAGGGAACCTTCTAGCACTAAAGCAATGCTCAAAGGCATTTTCCTCTTTCTAACTTTGCTGCAAAATGCAGCACACATAGAAAGAGGAAACAAGGAGGAAAAATAAAAATATTCCTCCTTGTTGTGCCTCTGCTTAGGAGTCGTGTAATTCTCATGCATTTCCAGGTCTACCAGTGTGGGGAAATCTGGGAATGTGTCAGAATGCATGGCCGGATGCCTGGGAACATCCACGCTCCACCCATGGCATGCCTTCTTGCGCAGAGTAACACAAGACAGCGATTTGTGCGGCCTTGTGTAACTCTAAATTTATCAATCCATGCAGGGCCATGCAAGGTGGCCTTAAGTGGCTTGATTAATATCATTTAGGTTTTGCGTCACCATTGCATCTCCTTGCGTGGCACAAAGTCGATGCAAAACCTTTTTTTATCACCTAATCTTCTCACTGTGTATGTTCAAAGAACAATGTGCAAAACAAGGCTTAAACAAAGTAAAGTGCTGATGATTTTAGAAAGTACATGTGCCATTCCATGAGATAGAGCAAAATGTGTCATCATTATGCCCTCCACCTAATTTGTCCTGTTTATAAATGAACATGTAATTCTGCATCTACATTATGTCCCCATGGTCCTCTCTATCCCCATAAGCATTATCAATTTCGATTCTGCTATTTTTGATGTTTTTTCTTAGACCTTGCTCCTGGCTTTTTGTGATCTGTTAAATTCCATAATAGCATAATTCTCTTATATTTCCATGATGTACTTCCCAAAACTGTTTTGCAATGGTGTAAAATAAATCTTTGTTCTCAATTGCAAGAATGTGTTGTAAAACTCTGAGTTTCACTTTATTGGTGGTGTTGCCTACATATTTTTTGCCACAAATACATTCTAATATGTTATACCACTTGTGTGGTTTCACATGTGATGTGCTCCTTGATTTTTGTTTCTTATCCATTGTGGAGTTTAAAGAATAACTTATTGGTACCTAATTCACAAGCTTTGCATTTCAAATATTTTCAGAAGCATATTTGTTTTTTATTTAACCATTCCATGGTTTTTGGCTTCATTTGTGGCTTGTGACTTTGTGTTAGTAAATGACCTAAGGAGGCTACCTTTCAATAAGTTTTCTGTGGATGGTCAGGTAAGTTCTCTCATAAGTGCTCATCCAAGCACAATTTTTTCCAGTTCTCCTTCACTATTTTTTTCATGTCACTATAAAATAAATGATAATCCATATTGTACCTGATACCACTTTCTTTCTCATCACTCATCTTTGTTACCAAAGGCTCTCTCTGCTTTAATCTTTGAGCTCCTTGTAGACATCTTCCAGATCCACCAATGGGTTTACCCCTGCATTTGAATCTATAAATCATTTCACCAGCCTGGACTTCAAAATCCTCCACTTTAAAGTTTTGAGATGTCCACTATTTCGTGTGGAGTATACTATTACAGCTGGTCGTTTTTCTGTGAACCTTAATGCATATTTTTTTGTCCTTGATAAAAATTTCAATATCCAAGAAGTTAATTATCTTTGCACTGAGCTCACATGTGAATTTCAAGTTGATGTCATTATTGTTAAATGAAACAATAAAAGACTCCAGATCAGTTCTATCTTCCCCCCAGATGACAAAGAGGTAATTGTAGAATTTCTACCTGAGCGGCAGGAATACCAGCACAAACTGCAGTTCGCACTGCACTCCACTACTCGCGGAACTTCGCGGAGTTTTTTTGTAACTTCGCGGAGTTCCACGTAGCAAAACTCTACGAACTACGCCCAGGGTTACTAATTTACAAAAACTCCAAACCTGTGACACTTGGATGATGGACAGGACTTTTAAAATATGACCCAAACCATTTTATCAGTTATATACTATACATGCACTTTATCAAAACACAAACATCCCTATTCTATA